>OX451739.1:212572560-213772560 GCA_948472305.1 Vicia faba
GAATCTTACCCTAAGGGTGTTTGTGTGCAAGTGTATTGTTTTTCATGCTTGGTTTTGTCTTTGATTAGGGTTTTCTAATTGATTGGTTTTAGTCTTTCCATACAAACCCCAATAGTCCTGCCGTTTATTAGGGAAATAAACCTTGTTGCCAGTCTGTTGGAGAGGTGACAACTTCACTAGAAGAAATCCTTGAGGATTCTTGAGGTCGACTCAGCTGGGAAAAGGTTTTCAGAGATTGAAACTCTGGCTGGGAGTCATCCTATGAGAAGGATTTTGGGGAGATTTGTCACTGCCCCTAGCAGCGAGTGTTTGTGGCACAGTCAGGAAATGTTTGACTATATGTAACCCTTTGTCGGGATTTGCATTCAATGCCCCAAGTGATGGAGATGGAGACCCGCCCCTGGTTATTCTGCATTTCTTTTGGAATTTTGACTTGACTGCCCCAGGTGTGCTGGATAGTGACATGCCATGCCCCCTTGTTTATAGGAGATTTATCGTTGGAAGTGTCATCCCACTTGAAGTGATTTTGTTCACTGAGAGAGCTTTCGTTCACTGGATATTCATTGTGTGAATTTCTCCGCTATCAAACAAATATCCATATGCAAACAACGATATTCAAATAATGCAAAGTTTATGCTTGTCTTGAAATTTTGAAAATGCGTTTTTTTAGCAAGAAATTTTGTAAGAAAAATTTAACTCAGAATTTTGAGTAAAGCCTTACAGGAGTCAGGATACCTTTTGTAACAGTATGCTTTCGAACTAACCCATGCTTTAATTAGGACTTTTGAAAGTTAGTAACGTGGCTTGGTTCACGGTTTAAGAAACAAAGTATAAAGGCTCAAAGTGTATTTGTACCCGCCCGTTCTTCATGATGTTCTTCGGTCCTAAACTCAGCTAATTGTGCGTTTGAACTCCAATTGAGTCTGGAATAACGTTTTGGTGATGGTTCAGATAAGTTAAGTTTATCGGAAGGCATTCATTTTTTTGCAACCTTTTTCATGTTGTTGAGGATTTTTAGTGACCTCTTTTTAATTTGTTATCCCTGATTTTTACCTGACTGTTCTTGTTTTGAGATTACAGTCAGCGGGATGCCCCAGTTTTCTTAAGTCTCCTTTGTAGGTTTTGACTTAGTGGGCTTTTCTTTTTGAGAGATAATGACTGCCTATGTGATTGGGAACCATCACCGTCTTTTGATTCCAGAGGAATGTTTTGATGTCATTCGTTGTATTACGAGATGAGAGTTTACGGCTAAATGCGCATTTGAATTAACTGAGAGACTACCCTACCCCGGGTTTTGATTAAAGGTTTCAATTTGTGTTAAAACATAAAAATTCTACTTCTTTGGCTCGAAGGGGTTGACTAGGGATTATCTTCCTTATAACTCCAGTGTTTAGGATTTGAAAGAAACGCCTGTACATCGTCAGCAAGGTCTGTCCAAAAGCATATTGTATGAGATTATGGCATTGTTTTCATCATCCTCCCTCTAAAGGCTTGTAACTTTTAGCAAGAGTTGAATGTCATAAAGGAAGTAAAAACAATATAGTTTAAATATAATGAAAAAGAATGGATTAATTCAAGACAAACATATGCAATGCATTAATGAAACAAAGTTTGACATTAATAGATAAGTGTTTGAACAAGCAAAAGAAATTACAACTGAAAATTCAAATGAAAAGAATCCTCTTTGTCTGAACTTGTCACTTTGGGTGGTGAGCCTTTGAGGGAAGGTAGAAGAATTCAGTCTGGCCATCTTGTGTGAACTCCAACATTCCTTCGTTGATCAGGTTTTGAATCTTGTACTTCAGCGCCCAACAACCGTTTGTATCATGCCCAGGATTATTGGAATGATAGGAAAACCTGGCATCGGGATTGTAGCTGGGAGAAAAAGTTTTTGGATTTGGATAAGGTCTTATTGGTGTAATCAGATTCATCCTCAGCATGTGTTGCAAAGCTTGAGACAATGGTATGTTGATGTTGGTAAATTGTCTTTTGGGCTCGCTTTGCCTTTGCTGATTTTCTGGTTGATGTTGACGAAGTCGTTGTTGGGCCCGTGACATGGAAGCAATTTGGGAAGGTATTCTCTCCCTTAAACCGGCTTCATGTCTCATGGGAGGCTGAATGATGACTTGATCCCAAATTCTAGATGTTTGCCCCATTTGGTTACATCCGTCTTGACGAAGCTTGTTGATGAGAACTCTCAGCTCTTCTTATCCCTGAGCCAAGTTTTAGATGAGAGCCATCTGGCCCACCAATTGTCCCATCATCTGGAATTTCATTACGGCTATCTCAGTTTGTAGCCGCTCCAACTGGTCATTTCTGTCGTCCCCAGAATTTCCCATGATCATGCCCCTGGTGAGGAGTGCCTTCACATCTTCTTGTCCCTTGGATAGGTTCAAGAACATCTCTTGAAGTTGGGAGTTTTGAGCCTGGATGTCTTTCACCGTTTGTTCTATATCCATCTTACTGAAATAAACAGTAGGAAGATAAGGAGGCCTGTATGGGAGAAACCTATCATGATATGATGCATGATATGTGGATGCATGTTTTCAAGGATCTCACAGGGTTAGTAGTCACTTACAGTTTTGATTAGAGAACTTTGTATCGGTGGATGTCCTTCCACGAGAATTAAGCTCATCATGTCGAGTGGGTTGTAGCCTCTGACTCAAGTTTGTTGTACTTGATCTTTGACGGCGTTTGGTTAAAGGAAAATAAATCCTCTTTCCCCCTGATAGACGTCTGGTTCAATGTAACCCTGCATCAAAGGCCCTCGAGATCCTTGAAATGGTTATTGAAAATGTTGTGGTACGATGCTAAGATGTTATGTACAAGTATGCAAAGTAAGCAAGTTTATATGCACACAAAACAGACAAATCCTTAGGTTTAGGCTTTCATGGAGTTTGTAGGTAAGTACCCTCTTGAAGTTTAGTTGGCTCAACATGTCCTAGTTAATAGTAATCGGGTTCTAAGGGATCTCAATATCACTGACCTTTCCCACAAGCTTCGTTCGATAGGCGATTGACTCGCAACCAAACAAAATGCAGGAGTCAAGTCTCAATGAATGTAGCGTCGAGTATCAACCAACTTTGGACTGCACCAAAGCCGGTCATCTCACTACGTCCTAATGGCCAAGTCGTTCAAGTAAAGGTTCTAAAAGTTAATTAGTGCTTCATGACATCACTCAGCGGTCCCGTATTCTCCTTGACTACTCAAGGGCTACCGGTACCCACAAATATGTCACACTAACGTAGCTATTGCTTAGACCATGTCGGTATACCCCGCATAGTTTCTACAATGTATTGCTACTTACCTATAAGGTATCCCAAATCCGGGTAGAGGATTCAAGCCCAAACAAAGAACCAAAATGTAAAGAATACAAGTCAAACAAAGAAAGCAAATAAATGTGATCTAACCCTAAGGTAACCCCGCTTTTAGAATTTCCCCAGCAGAGTCGCCAGTTCTGTGATACGGTGGGAGAACTGACTTGGGTGTTTTGCATTTGATCGTAAATGTTGCGGTTAGCAAGAGTCGCTGCCGACTTTTCTTTTATCCAAAAGGAAAGGTGAAAAAGCACATGAAAGACCTTTGAGATTATTTCTTGAGTTCGGAGGGTAGATTATGAAAAGGGAAGGTATTAGCATCCTTTTCATCCATGTTTTTCCATGGGCTCTTAGTTACTTTCTAGATCACTTGCTTTTGTTTGAAATTGTGCTTTTTGTGGTTTTTGAAAGTATTTTGTAAAGAGTCCATTGTTTAGGAAAACTCTGTAATGATTCTCGTTCGTAAGAATGTATACAAAGTGTTTGATCTTTTGAAAATGTTTTCAAGTTGAAAGATGTTTTTTTTTAAAGTTTAGGTGT
Source organism: Vicia faba (assembly GCA_948472305.1). Classification (NCBI taxonomy): domain Eukaryota; kingdom Viridiplantae; phylum Streptophyta; class Magnoliopsida; order Fabales; family Fabaceae; genus Vicia; species Vicia faba. The sequence continues at coordinate 212,576,418 of OX451739.1, forward strand.
TTGTTTTGAAAATAGCAAGGATGTTTTGTTTTGAAATGGAGAGAGTAATTAAGAGCACTCTACCTACTCAAAAGTCTTTCATGTTCATTTCCTTTTTCCTTTGACATTGTTCTCTTACCATTGATTTGGTAAGTAACTCTATCTTTGGATGTAAACGGGACGGGCGTGGGTCATCGTATAACCATGATTAGCAATGTTGCAAGGTGTGATACGGTGGGAAGAACTGACTGTTTTTTTAGAATGCTGGTTTGCGTTTTGTGTTTGTATTCGCAAAATGTCGCGGTAAGCAAGAGTCGCCACCGACTTTTATTTTATCCAACAAGGAAAGGAAAAAAGCACAGAAAAATTCCTTTTTCGAGACATTTCTCGGGTTCGGGGGGTAGATTATAGAAAGGGAAGGTATTAGCACCCTTTCTATCCGTGGTTATCCACGGGCTCTTAGGTACTTGCTCAATTTGTTTTCAAAATTGTTTTCTTTGTGCTTGTGGGTTTTGAAAAAGTTTTTATTTGAAACTTCGATTTAACTCTTGCTTCTGTCCTCAAGAGCGTATGAAGTATTTTTGAAAACTTTGTTCGAAAAGGAGTGTAAGTGTGAAAAAATGTTTTGTTTTTTGAAAGAGCAAGTATCTAAGAACCATCTACCTTCTCAAAAAAGGAATCGTTCTATGCTAATTTCCTTTAGACAATGTTATCCTACTATTGATGAGTAGGTAGCACCGTCGTTGGAGTTTGAGGATCAATTCGAATGAGGGACTTACGGTCACCAAAGCAATGTTAGGATGCCTTAGCGGTAACCCTAATGTCTTAGATCATTTGTTTGAGGCAACAATATCCGAGGCAACCGTTTCGAGGCGACTATGATCTTTTAGACAAGAGGGCGACATCTAAAGTGACGTATACTCAATGACCGTGTACGAAGGCAACCAAGTGGGGTGTACCCTAAGAGTGCGCATGTGCGAGTGTATCGTTTTCAGTTTATTTTTATCTTTGTACATGTGAAGGGTGATCTAAATTGATTTTAAGATTAACATTCAGTCTTGTCATGCAACCCTATTATCAAACATCTAACAGTTATAATTTGCAGAAATAAAATGCAGAATTTAAATTACAAGGCGTTGGGTATTTACATCGCCAAAGACAAACCCTTTGAAAAAATAAAATAAAGCAATAAAAATAATTAAAAGTCCTATTAACTATTCCAATCCGGGAGCAAGTACATTATATGATAAAAGAAAGTAAATCGCGTGCGGGAAATTAAGTCGAGCGCATGATTAGGGTTTTGACCCTTTTGGTTAAAGAAAATGTCTTTTGTTTTTTTAAAATTATTTTAAGAAAGAAATTACCTAAATTAATTACTAAATTAAATTAAAATTAATTAAATGAAAAATTAAATTATTACATATTTTTTTGATTTTGTTATTTTAAGAAAGAAAATGAAATTAATTAAATTAATGGTTAGTACCTAATTAAATCTAATTGATTATTTACTTAAAAAAATAGGTTAAAGTTATTCTAGAATTAAAACCCTAAATTAATTAATTAGTGTTTATTAAGAAAAATAAAAGTTTAAAGTTTGATTGAATAAAAAATATTTTTTTGTGATTTTATTTTATAAAAGGAAATTTGTGATTGGTTAGAAGTTAAATAAAAATAATAAAACAATTAAAATAAATAAATAAAATAAATAAGAAGAGGGGAGTATGGGCCTGAATAGGTGGTGTGAGTAGCAATTGGAAGGCCCATTAGTGGCTGGCCTTTATTGACTTTTTGGATCTGGTGTGCACGCCTAGACTTTGTCTATGGTGGACCTTCAACTTTGGACTCTCAGATTTGGCCTTTGGCCATCTGGCAATTGGATGAATGATGGTGCATGGTGGGTTGTAAGATAGAGCATGCACTGGATCACCTGAAGAACAAAAACATTGAGGAAGTGGGGGACCTGGGATTCGAACCCAGGTCCTGAAGGATAATGCTTTGCACGCTTGCCACTACACCACTCTGATTCAATTGTTATTATAATGCAAACAAATAATATTATATAAAAATGAAATAATTTCCAGAAAAATAATGAAACGCGCGCTTGGTTTGAATGGACCAATGATGGGGCGCCATGCATCATCTTCAACCTCATGTCCGTGGCTAAAAATGTACAGACCTATACCAATGGACAGAAGTCCGTAGCTACAAAGTTGTTCATCACAAAAATCCTTCTCAGGCCACAAAAATGAATTCCAAGGGCATGGTTGTATTCGTCTCACCCTCCTGGTCACAACCATACCCTTCTTGGTGGTCAATTGTTCCTGAAATAAAAACGCCCAAAAACTCCAAGCAAAACCTAGCTATGGAGAATTGCAATACAGACCATATAAATGAAATTAAATAATGCAAAAGGCTTGGAAATGTTCTAGTGATTACAAATATGCCAATAGTTTTCTCAAACGATGCAAGAACAAGTCAAATCGATTTCAAGAATAGGGCTATGTTTCATGAGACTTACAGTGCTTGTAAAGGTCTGAAAACGCTTGCTTTTAATCCAGATAGCTTGTGTGAACGCCCAAGAAGCGATTGAGACAAGTCTCGTGTCCTGAAACGACCTCTAGCTTGCACTTTGATCTCCCACTTTTTGTGAATTTTTTCACTTTTGGTTCTGCCTCTCTCCACAGCCTCTAACCCTGATCTTGTATCCCTTGGCTTGCTTATGTAATGTGCTTTGTATTAGGTCAACAAAATTGATCCAAATCTTCTCCCATCAATGCTTGCATATCTGATTTTATCTCCCTTTACAAACTTGCCAATTTTTCCTAATCTCAATCTTTTTGCACATGATTTGGTTTGATTCGATTTTGATGATGTTAATGATGGTAATCAGAGCCTGAAATAGCCAAAAGATCTTGTGTTATCAAAGTATTGGATTTTGTATGATTTTATTTGATTTAAAATGAATAAATTCAATTAAAAATAAAATATGGGCTCATGGCTGAAGCTAGGACACGTGGGAAATGATGCAAACTCAAATCAAGTGGAAAAGAATGGGCCCATTAGACAAAATTTGAAGTTCTGGGGATAGTTGACTTTTGGCAATTTTGCAAAAAAGTCCAACTTCAACAATGCATAACTTCTTCAATTTTGAACTTTTGGAAGTGTTCTTGGACTTATTAGAAATCTTGAGATGTCCTCTAACCAACCCTTTTGGTATCATCTCATTTTTATATTCCATGCTTAAGTTATAAGCTTTGGAAAAAAGGTGTTTTTGTTGACTTTCAAAAATGACCTATAATGTCCAAATTTATAACTTCTTATGAGTGAATTTGTTTATCTTGAGGTATGAATATGGATTGTAGGAAATTGCATCCTATTCAAAATGAGCTTTGGATGGGTCATTTCTCATAAAGTATGAGAAAGTTATGCTTGGTCAAAGTTGGGTTGACTTTTCCTACAAAACCCTAATTTAGCAACTTTTGAGTCTTGATGAATTTTGAGCAATCCTTGATGAATCATGATAAACACTTGATCAAATGATGAAATATCCTTCAAAATGAGAATGTTGACAAAAAATCTTGAAGTTTGACTGCTTATAGGTCACAGTTGACTTTTGCCCTAGCACAGTCGATTTTTGGACCCTTGAGCAATTGACTGAGCAAACTTCCTCTGCAAGGCTTGAAATTTGACATGGATGATCTTGAGAACATATTAGGACATTTGGGGAGCACTTTAGGTCATCTGGATTCAAAGATCTTGATGCAACACAAAACCCTAATTTGGGGTTGACTGCCTTAAGAGATAGCTTGTCTGTCCAACTCTTGAGCAACCTTGAGCCACTTGGAGATTTTTATTGCAATGTTTTGATAAATATGGGAGGGAAAATTTTGGGGTATAATAGATGCCCCTGTTCAATCTTCTTAAACCTGAGGATGTAGATTGACTTTCATGCCTTTCGTGATCCGAAGGTGGAAGATGATTGAACACTAGAGTGCCCAGAAATTTGCACTCGCATAAAGTGGTATCAGCCTTGTGATGTTGGGAATGGGTTTACAGATGCCATTTGGAGATTGTGGGCAGGAGGATGGGCTTAAAGATTCCATCTGCAGGAGTGTCGATCGCGTAAGATATTCCTTAGCGAGAACTTGCATACCTGTTGTTATGGAAGATTCCGCTGGGGAAGTCTGATCTTTGTTGAGATTTAAGAACTTGCTTGTACTTCAGCTGAGAGAACATCTCCGCTGAGTTTTAAGAACTTGTCCATAATTCAACTGGGGGGAAACATCTTCATCGAGATTTAGGACTGTCTATAATTCAACGGAGGATAATTCTGTTGAGATTTAAGAACTCGTCCATACTTCGACGGAGGAACTTGCCGAGATTTAGAACCTTATCTGTAATTCAACCGAGAATAATTCAGTCGAGATTTAAGAATCGGTCAGTACTTCGACTGAGGGAAACATCTTCATCGAGATCTAGGACTGTCTATACTTCAACGGAGGATAATTCTGTTGAGATTTAAGAACTTGTCCACACTTCAACAGAGGAAAATTGTCGAGATTTAGAACCTTATCTGTAATTCAACCGAGAATAATTCAGTTGAGATTTAAGAACCGGTCAGTACTTCGACTGAGGGAAACATCTTCATCGAGATCTAGGACTGTCTGTACTTCAACGGAGGATAATTATGTTGAGATTTAAGAACTCGTCCACACTTCGATGGAGGAACTTGCCGAGATTTAGAACCTTATCTGTAATTCAACCGAGAATAATTCAGTTGAGGTTTAAGAACCGGTCAGTACTTCGACTGAGGGAAACATCTTTATCGAGATCTAGGACTGTCTGTACTTCAACGAAGGATAATTCTATTGATATTTAAGAACTTGTCCACACTTAGACGGAGGAAAATGATCGAGATTTAGAACCTTATCTATAATTCAACTGAGAATAATTCAGTTGAGATTTAAGAACCGGTCAGTACTTCGACTGAGGGAAACATCTTCATCGAGATCTAGGACTGTCTGTACTTCAACGGAGGATAATTTTGTTGAGATTTAAGAACTTGTCCACACTTCGACGGAGGAAAGTTGTCGAGATTTAGAACCTTATATGTAATTCAACCGAGAATAATTTAGTTGAGATTTAAGAACCGGTTAGTACTTCGACTGAGGGAAACATCTTCATCGAGATCTAGGACTGCCTGTACTTCAACGGAGGATAATTCTGTTGAGATTTAAGAACTCGTCCACACTTCGACGGAGGAACTTGCCGAGATTTAGAACCTTATCTGTAATTCAACCGAGAATAATTCAGTTGAGATTTGAGAACCGGTCAGTACTTCGACTGAGGGAAACATCTTCATCGAGATCTAGGACTGTCTGTACTTCAATGGAGGATAATTCTGTTGAGATTTAAGAACTTGTCCACACTTCGACGGAGGAAAATTGTCGAGATTTAAAACCTTATCTGTAATTCAACCGAGAATAATTCAGTTGAGATTTAAGAACTGGTCAGTACTTCGACTGAGGGAAACATCTCCATCGAGATCTAGGACTGTATGTACTTCAACGGAGGATAATTCTGTTGAGATTTAAGAACTTGTCCACACTTCGACGGAGGAAAATTGTCGAGACTTAGAACCTTATCTGTAATTCAACTGAGAATAATTCAGTTGAGATTTAAGAACCGGTCAGTACTTCGACTTAGGTAAAAGCTTCATAGCTGAGAACTTAACTTCATCCTTCCTGAGAGGCAAAGGTTAGTTGTATGTAATGCATGATAAATATCAAGCAATGATGTTCTCAAAATAAATGAGATTATGTTGTATGATGCGTATATGCATGTATCATGATGTATGGGAATGTAATGTTTTAGCTGGGGGGAAATAAATCTCAGATAGTTGTTGGAGAAAAGAGTTGAATTTTTTGTTTCCGCTGGGGATAGCGAACAAAGATGACTGTGAGAATAAACCTGCAGGAGAGGGTAACTTCATTGGGGAATGAACTGATGAGGAGATTACTCTGTGGGGAAGAGATATTCTGTTGAGGATTCCACCTATAAATTCCGTTGGGGATGAATTATCGTTGCTGGTGATATTGAATCCTGCTGGGGATTTGAATTCTGTTTGTGAAAGGGAAGAACTCCGTTGGGGATGATCTTCGGTTACGACTTCACTGGGAATAACCTTTTAGACTCTAATGGTGATAATCATTTGAGCTTTGCTGGTGACAATCTTCCAAAGTCTATTGGGGATGATTCTCCAAACTCCACTGGGGAAGCTTCTTCAGACTGCGCTGGGAAAAATTTCGAACTCCACTGTGGATATATTGTATTCTGCCAGGGAATACTCTTATATTCCGTTGGGGAATATTAAGACCTTTCAGCGCTGATGGTAAATAAACTTCTGCTTGGGGAGAATATTACCGATTCATTTACAGTCGCGAGTCTCAGCTGGGGAGAGCTAATCATTACTGTCTTATTCTGCGGGGAGTGAATGCATCTCAACCATATTCTTCAGTTTGAATTTACCTTTGTACCTGGTGGATAGAGCAACTGTAAAGCTTGGAAAAATCTTATCTGCCCCTGTTTCTGATATTACGAGTAATCATCTTTTGTTTCGTATGTAAATATTCATGAGCAGCCATTAATGTCAAATGCATATATCAAAAATGAACATTGGACGTTCTTTGCAAAACAAAACAGAAAAAGGAAAAACAGTTTGAAATTTGTTTGCAAATGAATTCTATTGATTTTGAAGTTTGGCCTGTAAAATAGGTGTTTTTGTACAAGAGGCTGACATCCTAGTAAGAGAACGCCGCCGAATAATAGAATTTACACAATTTGTGAAAAACTAAACAAAACAGCTATGTGAATAATCCCACTGGGTTCCAACTCTGCTATTGTCTTTATGTCCTCGAGCATCTCATCACTTTGCTACTTGGTTGAAGGTAGATCAGATTGATTAGTACCGTCCAAGCTTGATAGTCGATACCGAAGTCTGGATGCAAGGTGATCCAATGAGACATAGTGTTACACTCTGATCCCTAATTTTTGCCTGGACTTCCCTTTCGGTTTTTCAGTCCACCGGGATACCCTTTTTTGCCCAAGCCGCCCTTTCAGGTTTTCGACTTGCCGGGTGTACAGTTTTTTTTATAATTTTCATCCCTTATTTTTGCCCGAACCCTTTTGGTTCGCCGGGAAGCCCTTATTTTTTCCTAGGCCAGTCAACCTAGCGGGTCTTTATTCATGCACGCTATTTTCTGACTATGTCCATGCTCTCAGAGTGTAGGGAGCTGTCATTGTCGGCAGCGTTGTGTTGTCATACTACCAGAAGATGTTTGTTTAATCATGCAAGATTTGTTGCTGGAATTTATGTCCAATACCCCAAGTGATTCAGATGGAGATTTGCCCCTGGCTATTTGACATCTTTGAGAGATTCCATGAATCTTGACTTGACTGCCCTAGATGATGGACGATGATCATGTCGTGCCCCTTGGTTGGAAGTGTTTTTTCCACTTGAGGTGATCCTTTTATTGAAAAGGTTTTTTGTTCACTAGATATTCGTCGTACGAATTTCTCTACTGTTTGAACAAATAGTCATATGCAAACAATGTTATTTTAAGAATGCAAAGCTTATGTCTATTTTGAAGTTCTTTGAAAATGCAGTTTTCAATAAAACAAGCGAATTTTTGTAAAATGTGATGTCAACTCAGGATTTTACAGCAAGCCCTACAGGAGTCAGGATACCTTTTGTAACAGTATGCTTTCGAACTAACCCATACTCCAGCTAGGACTTTTAAGGGTTATAACATGGCCTGGTTCACGGTTTAAGAAACAAAGGATAAAGGCTCAAAATTTATTTGTACCCACCCGCTTTTCGTGATGTTCTTCGATCCTAAACTCAGCTAATCATGCATTAGATCCCGTTTGAGTCTTTGCTCTGATATTCCAGTGATGGTTCAGATACTGACAATTTATTTTGAACAGGCATCCATTTTGTTGAGAGTTTGCAGGATCTCTTTCCTTTTGATTTTTATTATCCCTGTTTTTCTCCTGAACTGTTTATTTTTGTGACTACAGTCAGCGGGATGCCCCAGTTTTTCTTAAGTCTCCTTCACAGGTTTTGACTTAATGGGCTTTTATTTTTGAGAGATAATGACTGACTGTCCTTACGATTATACGGAACCATCACCGTCTTTTGTTTCGGAAGGACCTCTTTGATGCCATTCATTGTGCACCTGGATCAACTGAGAAAACTACCCTACCCCAGGTTATAATTAAGGGTTTTAATTTGTGAAAAGAAAAACTCCAACTTCTTTGCTCAAATGGGTTGACTAGGGATTATCTTCCTTACAACTCCACTGTTTAGGATTTGAAACAACGCCTGTACATCGTCAGCAGGGTCCGTTCAAAAGCATACTGTAGAGATCGTGGTATCATTTTCGTCATCCTCCCTCTAAAGGCTTAGAATTTTTTAATCGAGAGTTGATCATCACAAAAAATGAAAGAAATTTGAATATAGTGAATACGAATGGATTGATTCAAAACAGACATATGCGATGCATTGATAAAGTAACAAAGTTTTACATGAATAAATGTTTGAACAATCAAAAGAAAATTACAAATTGAAAATTCTAATGAATAAAAAGTCTTCTCGTCTCAGGACTTGTCACTTCAAATGGTGAGCCTTGGATGGATGGTAGAAGAACTCAACCTGACCATCTTGTGTGAATTCCAATGCTCCTTCATCAATTAGGTTTTGAATTTTGTACTTCAGCTTCCAACAGTCGTCAGTATCATGCCCTGGACTGTTAGAATGGTATGCACACCTTGCATCAGGATTGTAGTTGGGTGAAGAAGTCTTAGGATTCGGATGAGGTCCTACCAATGTCACCAGATTTAATCTCAACAGGTGTTGCAAAGCTTGGGACAGTGGCATGTTGAGCTTGGTAAACGGCCTCTGATTAACCCGTTGTTTATGGCAAGGTTATTGTTGGACCCGTGAGGTAGTAGCAATTTGGAGAGGTCCATTCTTCACCATACCAGACCCTTGTCTTCTTGGAGGCTGACCAATGACTTGGTCCCCGACCCCGACTGTTTACTTCATACTGTTGTATCTGTCTTGATGAAGCTGGTTGATAATGATTTATAAATCAAGTTTGATATAACGTCATGAGCGACAAATATACATAAGTACAGAGTAAATACATGTACAAACTCAACAGATAAAGAATACACAAAGAGGAAGAGAAATGAACAACAAATCTCCTGGTTTGTCAACACCGATTGATGAGCAATCCACCCTGCATCATCTGTATGCAAGCTTCAATGTTGTTTTCTAAGCTAATCCTATCCAAAAATGAAGGTTGATGGAGTTGAGATCAAAAATACCCAAAACTATACCCAAAAAATACGTTTTTACACCTAAATACGTATTTCTGACTGTCCAGCATCGCCCGGCGACCAAAGAGCATCGCCCGGTGACAAAAATAGCATTTTCCCATGCTACATCTCGCCTAGCATCGTCTGAAGACCAAAAGCGTCGCCCGGCGACGGATGACAGAAAGTTGAAAAATCAGCACAACATCCTGCATTGTTTCGGCCATAACTTTTGAACCGTAACTTTGATTCGCGCCCGGTTCGAAGCGTTGGAAAGCTTATCCAATGATCTTTCTAAAAATTACAAAATATAAACTAAATTGGTGATTTTTTAATATTTGATTCCGAGCCTTATTCATTGACGAGTTGCTGAAAATCACGCGTTTGAAGCCGTGTCTTTGACACTTTATTGCTCATGCTCCAAATATGCATCAATACCTACAAAATGAATGGAAACACATCAAACGACACCCTATGTACACAAAAACACAAATAACATAAACTAAATGTATTTATACAAAAGTCGGGTTTATTAGACGATATTAACAACAAAAAGTCAATAAGTGTAACAAAAAGTATATATAAAAATAGCTACAATTTGCAATTATCAAATTTTCCCCAACTTGAACTATTGTTTGTCCTCAAGCAATGTAAAATAACATAAAGAAAAAAGAATTATAAATCAAAGAATCATGAATCAACAGGTTTTGAAAACAAAAAACAAATACAGTGGTTCAAATGAAAAACAGTACACACGAAAAAACATACTTACCACTAAACTACGACGATAACATAAACATGAAACAAATGCTAAATACAAAGAATGTGTCAAACATTCTAAAACAATACTTGGTCACAAATGAATCACACCTAGAAAACATAATCATCGGTAGATGAGAAACACATAAAAGGGGGTATTTTCACTCATCCAACAATCTTGCTAACAATAGACTAAATTATACATTCATCTAAAAACTTACATTGAAAATATAAAAGCAAGAATCTCAATGGATTTTCAAGGTTGTAATGTGGCGTAGTTAACAAACAAGTGATAAGTCCTAAAGCTAATAGAAACAAAAACTTGCCTAAACCTAAGGGAGTAATTACTTCCACAAAGTTTTAAACAATAGAATTTCAATCAAACTTCTTCTTCATCTCAAATTTCAAACCAACACACATCACTTATTCAACACAACATTATTCCATACTCTTTTTTGTTTTTCTTTTTCAAAGCTTTTTCAATTTTTTTCCTTTCTTTTTCTATCACTTCTTTTTCACATTTTTTTCTTTCTTTCTTTTTCTTTCTCTTTTTCAACCTCACAGCAATAAACCAATAAATACACAATAATTTTTCTCCCTAACTTGAATTCAACCGTACATTAAAGTGAATACTCCCTACTTTCTAAGGCAAGGTAAAAATTCAAACCAAAACAATGGTTGAGGGTTCAAGAAAACAACGAATCAACATCCATGCAAAAAGGAAAACTAAACACTTATAGACAAACATTTAAAAAATACAACATGGATATCGACAAAAAGCTCAAAAGGGTTACTAATGATTACACACTCACAAGGTGAATTGACTTATTTGGCTAAGGTAGTTGTGCTCAAAATGAAACAAAAAATTCCTTGATCATGTTCAAGCTTTCATACAATCAACACAAACAAAAGATTAAGCCTAATAAAATTCAGTTAAAACAAGAACTGTAGTCTCCAGCATATGTGAATAATGGAAAGCCACCTCACAAAAAGGGTAGTAACTAAAGTAATTCATAAATGAACGAGTATAAAAAAGAATGAATGGCATAAAAATTGTAAAAAGTCTAAGTATCATAAATATGCTAAAGTATAAAAAGCGATAAACACATACCTCAAACGTGTACAAAACTTTATCAAAATCATTACCGCGCATTCGCAAGTCGAAACGATCAAACTTGACAAATCATCTCAATATTCTACAAGTTATCGGACCAAAACTTGATTCCAAACAAAAACAAAAGAATTAGAAAAATAATACTCCTACAAAATTTCAATGTAAAAAATTTACAATATATACAACGAACAAAACTCCTCAAGCTAAACACGATAAGCTTTCGGAAAACACAAATTGACATAACAAAACAAATACAAATAACGATATGAAAATCGAGTGAAAATGAATTAATAAGTTGAAAAGAGAAGATTTGAAATTCAGAATATTTCCTTGTTTCAACTTGTTAAAGCACAAATCACCACACATATAAACAAATACAAACAAATATGCTTGTTTTACGTCATAAGTTCGACGCCTTTATTGTGCGAGTTACTAACCTCCTCTCATCATGTCATGGTATTGTCACACCGCGCAAACTTAAAGAAAGTGTCCTAACAATCACACAACAAATGTTACGAAAACGAGACAATTTACAACAGTAAGTGAAAACACATATATGCACAAATATATTATACAAGTTAGTGTACAATTTCTATACAACATATATATTAATTACAAAACTCAAAAACAAAAGAATTATCACAATGTGAAGACAATAGAACCAATCCTCGACAACATAGCCATTTTGTTGGAAGCAGTGTAGCGGCAAGAAACAAAAGTTTTGGAAATATTTATCTGGGAATTTATCGTGTCCACAGAGATTGGTTATTGAATTGCTGTTTGACAATTCTCTCGTTAATGAGTTTGGCGATAAATGGGTTTGTAAAGAAAATGTTATTAATATTAAATAAATATAAAAAAAAGTAAAAACTAAGGAAGAAATTATCAAGCTTGCATATAATGTACTCATCACAGACTTAAATCTACCGACCAGTTATACGCAACCTAACAATACTCATCAATATCACCATGTATCACTCACAACCTAAGTCATTTATAACCCATATTGAGAGACCGACTGTATCACCAAGGAAATGATCTCTATACCTCCTCAATAACATAGAAGACAACTATGTTACTCGCACTGAAAATCTCCTAGCATAACACAACCAACACAGAGGCATTAAGCTTTGATACTCTATGTGAATGCTAGCTCTAAATCTATCTCTAGAGTTTAGAAACTAACAAATATTCATCCTAGATACAAATTTAAGCAGTACATGTCTATAACAACTCAAATCCCTAGCACAGAGCAAAACTCCAGGACAACAATCAACAAATATTTATAAAGCAAGTTTGATATAACGCCATGAGCGGAAAATATACATAAATTCAGAGTAAATTCATGTACAAACTCAACAGATAAAGAATACACAAAGAGGAAGAGAAATAAACCACAAATCTCTCAGTTTATCAGCGCTGATTGATGAGAAATCCATCCCGGATCATCCGTATGCTAGCTTCAATGTTGTTTTCTAAGCTAATCCTATCCAAAAATGAAGGTTGATGGAGTTGGGATAAAAAATATCCAAAACCATACCCAAAAAATATGTTTTTACACCTAAATACGTATTTCTGACTGTCCAACATCGCCCGACAACCAAAAAGCGTCGCCCAACGACCAAAATAGCGTTTTTCCCACGCTACATCTCGCCTAGCATCGCCCGGTGACCAACAGCGTCGCCCGGCGACAGATGACAGAAAGTTTAAAAATCAGCACAACATCCTGCATTGTTTCGGCCATAACTTTTGAACCCTAACTCTGATTCGCGCCCGGTTCGAAGCATTGGAAAGCTTATCCAATGCTCTTTCTAAAAATTACAAAATATAAATCAAATTGATGACTTTTTATTATTTGATTCTGAGCCTTATTCATTGACGAGTTGCTCAAAATCGCACGTTTGGAGTTGTGTTTTCGACACTTTATTGCTCATGCTCCAAATACGCATCAATACCTACAAAATGAATAGAAAAACATCAAACGATACCCTATGTACACAAAAACACAAATAAACACAAACTAAATGTATTTATACAAAAGTCGGGTTTATGCAACAATATTAACAACAAAAAGTCGATAAGTGCAACAAAAAGTATATACAAAAATAGCTACAATTTGCACTTATCAAACTCTCCCCAACTTGAACTATTGTTTATCCTCAAACAAAGTCAAATAACATAAAGAACCGAGAATGTTAAATCAAAGAATCACGAGTCAACAGGTTTTGAAAACGGAAAACATATGCAGTGGTTCAAATGAAAAACGATACACACGAAGAAACATACTTACCACTAAACTACGACGATAACATAAACATGAAACAAATTCTAAATACAAAGAATATGTCAAGAATTCTAAAATAATACTTGGTAACAAATGAATCACACCTAGCAAACATAATCATCCGTAGATGAAAAACATACAAAAATGCGGTATTTTCACTCATCTAACAATCTTGCAAACAATAGACTAAATTATGAATTCATCCAAAAATTTACATTGAGAATATAAAGCAAGAATCTCAAGGGATTTTCAAGGTTGTAATGTGGCTTGGTTAACAAACAAGTGATAATTCCTAATGCTAATCGAAACAAAAACTTGCCTAAACCTAAGGGAGTAATTACTTCCACAAAGTTTCAAACAATATAATTTCAATCAAACTTCTTCTTCATCTCAAATTTCAAACCAACACACATCACTTATTCAACACAACATTATTCCGTACTCTTTTTGTTTTTCTTTTTCAAATCTTTTTCCTTTCTTTTTATATCACTTCTTTTTCACATTTTTTATTTCTTTCTTTTTCTTTTTCTTTTTCAACCTCATAGCAATCAACCAATAAATACACAATCATTTTTCTCCCCAACTTGAATTCAACCATACATTAAAGTGAATACTCCCTACTTTCTAAGACAAGGTAAAAATTCAAACCAAAATAATGGTTGAGGGTTCAAGAAAACAATGAATCAACATCCATGAAAAAAGCGAAACTAAGCACTCATAGGCAAGCATTTAGAAAATACAACATGGATATCGATAAAAATCCCAAAGGGGTTACTTATGATCACACACTCACAAGGTGAATTGACTTACTTAGCCAAGGTAGTTATGCTCAAAATGAAACAAACAAATGCCTTGATCATGTTCACAAATGATACCCTATGTACACAAAAACACAAACTAAATGTGTTTATACAAAATTTGGGTTTATTTAACAATATTAACAATAAAAAGTTGATAAGTGCAACAAAAAGTATATACAAAAATAGCTACAATTTGCACTTATCAGTCATGCCTTGGGGAAAAAGCTCTTGTGGACTACTTGTTGACCAACTTTGACCTTGAGAACCAAACCCTAATTTAGAAACCAAGCTTGATCTTTTGATTGTAAGTCCCTACCTTGTACAATAAGAAACAGAGACAACACATATTTTTGTATTTTGAATAAGGTTAGTAGTGCTAAAATGTAAACAAACATAGATACAAAAAGAAACACGAAGGGTGCTTGGTAATCTCCCACAAAGGTTAAACCAAAGAGGTAGAGGTTAGGAGAATACCATGCTTGTGATCTTGGTTAAATGAAAATGATATGATAGTTGAAATCTTAGGGGTAAAAATTAGGCTATGACATATCCTAGCCGCCATAGAGGAAATTATATATGTTGGATCCCCCAAGCGAGGATCCTTGTCGCCCATAAGGGAAACTACCATACTAGATTCCTCAAGAGAGTATCCTTGTTGCCTATAGAGAAAATTATATATGATGGATCCCCCAATAGAAGATCTTTTTTGCCCATAGAGGCAACTACTACATTGGATTCCCCAAGATAGGATCCTTTCCGCCCATAGAGGTATTTATATATGTTGGATCCCGCAATATGGGATCATTACCTCCCATTGAGGAAATTATATATGCTGGATCCCACAAGAGAGGATCACTGCCACTCATAGAGGCAATTATATATGGTGGATTCCCCAAAATCGGATCCTTGCCGCCCATAGAGGAAACTACTATGTTGAATTCCCCAAGAGGAGTATCCTTGTTGCTCATAGTGGAAATTATATATGTTAGATACCCTAAGAGAGGATTCTTGCCTCCCATAGAGGAAATTATATATGTTGGATCCCTAAAGACAGGATCATTGCCATCCATAGAGGAGATTATATATGTTGGATCCCCCAAGAGAGGATCTTTGTTGCCATCTCATTCGTATCTCGTCTCGTACTAGAAAAAATGATGTCATGGCGAAACTTGTTGATCATGTCTGTAGTGGATTACAAAGAGGCTATGTCTCACACGTGGATTAACATATTTTTTGTTACCATGCTCGATGAAAGTAAGGGTTCAAGAAAATGAAGTCTAATATAGAAAGTTTTTAAAATAACCGAAGCAGAAATGAAAAATGTGAAAAAGTCTCCACCCCTAGATTCCATGTGTGAATACGTGAAGTTGATTTTCCTTCCTGAGAAATACCATAATGAGGTGCAATGAATTACATCCATGCTCATTCCTCTCGAACACTCAATTTGGCCAAACTGATTAACATTTGGTTGTCTCAGTCATCACCTTAAAATGGACATCTTTCCCCAAGTCCATTAAACACCCATGCCTTGCAGGTGCTCATGAGCCCACGTGCCTTCAGATGAGGGACTCTTCTACTATTTTATCCGCCCTTCGCTGGGGGACTCGCCTATGAGGGAGGAACCCCACTGAATGAAAATGCTCTTAAATCGAGGGAATCATCAATAAGGAGAGGGGTGAATTTTGAAAAGGAAAGTGGTTTTAAATACTTTTCTCTTTAGAGAAAAGTCCCCGTGCATGAGAGATTTTATAATGTTGTATTTGATAAAGCTCTAGACTATGGTGCATTCGCCCAACAATTGGGCCTCCCAGAGGGGAACCAAGGGAATCACTTGAGAGGTTCCACTAACATGGGAGTCAAACTAGAAAAAGTCCCCGCTGATTTCGAGAAGATAGGTGGTCAATAACCTCTTCCAACAATAGGGGAGCAGTTAATACCATATCCAGGAGGTCAAAACCCTAGGTCCTAGAGACCTCTATAAATACATTACTCTTAAAGGGGATAAAGGATAGAATCTAAGTTATACACACTCTCCACTACTCAAAGAGCACTACGCTCGTAATCACACACGTGCAACCAAGCAACATTGATCACCTATAGGATCTATCACCTCACGCGAGAGGGTCCTTTAAATAGCCTAAAAAACCACCACGCAAGGCTTCTCGTCACTGTGGGTAAGCTATCACTATCCAAACATGTAATATACATACAAAGGCCTCTGAGACTCCCTTCCCTTGCAGGGGAAACACACACACCCTGTACTTTTTGACCCGTACAAAAGTCATGAGTCTTTTTTTATTAACAAACATATTATCTACTTGTTTCAACCTTGTAAAAAAGTTTCTATAATGTTGTTATTGAGAGATCCAATATGTGTGAGATTATTTAGATTACATTAATCACATTTAATCTTGAACCAAGAAAAGATTGTGGTGGTGCTCAACTCTAAAGATTGATTTTTAGTGGTAAATCTAGGGTATATTAGGGAAGCTTATGTTTTTTTATGGAGTTTTTTTTTGTGTATCAGGATAAAGAATCATTTTGCTAAAACATTTGGCTTGTAGTGTTCAACGGTGTTAATCATCTGTTGTACCAAAAATACTCTTGTATTAATTTTACAAATTAGTGGAAGTCCCTTCAAATTTTCAAAGGTGAAACTATTGAAGATTGGATTATGCTCTAGCGAGGATGAATGGGCTAAATAACTACAAATGTTATGCACATTTTTCTTCTCTCTATCTTTACATTTCAGCATAATATTAAATGTCGTATTTTTTTTAGAATATCATGTTATTAGGAGTAACCATGATTATAATGATTTATTGTATAAGCTTAGGTTTGTGATAGATCTAGTCAATTGAATATTTTATCTCACAATTAAAATTGTAAAAACTCTTAACTTTAGATTGAATAATCAATTGATCAAAATTCAATTTGAGCAACATGGAAAATATAATTATGTAAGTTATTATATTTCTTTTCCAAACAACTTCATCATTCTCGGTTGTGGTTATTTTTTACTATCTCATGTAACCTTGATAGACATTGAGATGTATCTTTTACAAAACCTACGTTATATGTTTCTTTTGTTAATTTTTTATGCATCATATTGTAAAACTCTGATTTTGTAAAAGAAAATATTTTTGAAAATGGTTCTAAGGAAATAATCTATTCAACACCCCTTCTAGACCATTTAATTCTCATATTCTCCACCAATGCCCTCCACCACCAGAAGAAACAAAAAGGGATCCAAAGGGTCTCCTTCCTTCAAATCCTTTTGAATATTAATCTCTTACATTGGGCACCCATTCACCAAGAAAGAGAGGCTTCCTGAAAATTCACAAGCTCTAATTCAAGCTCTCCACCTACCATTAAACCCAATTTTTTGCATCATATAATTCAAGAACAACTGATTGATTTAGTCGTATGCCTTATCGAAATATACTCTGAACACAAAACACTCACTCTTTGACACCTTATCAAGATCTATAATCACATTAAGAGCAACCACATCATCAATAAGTTTTCTTCCTTTAACAAAGGTCGATTTCTCAAGGGAAATGAGATTCTACGTCACCCATGGCAGCCTAGCGGCCAAAACCTCAACCACTAGTTTATACAAAGAACCAAGCACATAAATGGGTCTAAAATCTCCCAAAACTAAAATGTACTCAACCTTCGGGATAAGAGAAACAAAATAAGACGTAAGACACTTTGATAAAGTGCATTACAAAATTGCATTAACAAACATCACATCAACCCCATCTTAATTAACCCCTTAAAATTCTTATAGAAAGAGTAATTGAAACCATTAGACTCCAGACTCTTGGACCCATCCATCCAATCAACCACTTCATCAACTTCAAAAGGCAAAAAGCTGACAGAAAAAGATTCAACCTCCGCTGGCGAACAAGGAAGGGATACCCATCAAGGGAAGGCCTAAACACCTCAAGGTCAACTACTCCTTAAAAAACCTAGAGATATCCCCGCTAACCTCAGAAACCTTGTCCAACCAAATATCTCTCACCCGTAAAGTAATCAAATCATTCCTCCTACTCTTCCGTTTAACACAAGTATGGAAGAATCCAATATTAGCATCCATCTCCTTCAGCCAAGCCAACCTGGACCTCTGGAAAACCTAGGAATCTCGACATGGAATAAGCCTCAATAACTCTTGATAAACAAGCGATCTACTTTCCAACTCCTTCCGAGAAAGATTCATAGACTCAACTCTCAACTCCAAAGACTTAAGTTTATCAAATCACAACTTAATCAAAGAATTCAAATTACCAAACACCTCTTTATTCCAGATCTTTAAGAACTCTTTTAAAGCTTTCAACTTATCCTTAAGCATGTACACCATTCATCCCTCATGAACCTCTATCCACCAAGAGTCTCTAACCACCAACTTAAATCTAAAATCTCCCAATAAAAAATAATTAAACTGAAAGGGCTTAAGACTCCAAAGCTTAGAGGGGTACTTAACCACAATCAAGCGATGATCTGAGACATCCTAGTGCGATGTCTACAAACTACCCTGACACCACTCCTCCTTCCACCCTGCCAATGACAAAACACGACGCAACCTACTCATAGAAATTCCATTACAATGAAACTAGATAAACCTTCTACCCAATAAGGGTAAATCCATCAACCCTATCGCCTCCATAAAAACTCCAAACTTAAGAGATTCCACCAAAGCCAACCCTGAGCCCTACTCACATGCCCTTTCTCTCGTAAGAACAAAGAACTACATTAAATTAGTCTGGAACACACGAAGCAGTTCATGAAAACTGCTCACGCACCCAAAACAAGATATCCTACATTACCCATTTCTCTGTCAAATAACATTTAACATAAAAATTTACTACAAAGGACCGAACAATTAAACCCCACTCAAGACAAACACACACAAAAACCAATTCAAAAAACGAAAAGTTCGTCTTTCCTTTCACATTTGTAATTATTTTCAAACTAATTTTATAATAACTTCGAACATTTCTAGCTAAGAAAATATCACTCATAGCATACTATTATTTTAAAGAATTGCCTTTGAATTCCTACTATTTAATATGCACTAAAAGTACACAACAAAAATTAGAGTTGAGATTTACTCTCTCTGTCTCATAATAAATATCTCATTCAAGATTTCTACGGTTCTTAAAAAAATAATTAAATATATTTATTTTAATAATAAAATTAATATCATTTATTAAAATATCCCTATTTATTATAGTTAATAAAATAGTTGAAAAAAATAAAAACTAATAAATAAGAATATAATTGTGTAAAAAAAATAAAAAAATATTATATTAATATTTTAAAGAGACATATAAATGTGATATCTATTATGAGAGAGATGAAGTAGTATGAATCTGGAAATAGATTTCAACATCGAATTGTCACATCCCATGGACATTATAAATTAATTTAATATCGTTTCCTTTTTCATTTCTGAATTGAAGTGGTTGTAACGGAAGAAAGAAAGAGGGGGACAAACAGCATATAATTAAGGAAGTAATAAAGATGAGAGGTGAAAGAAATGCAGTAGGTGAATAAATTCTCGGGCATATAATTTCATGTCGATGTTACTACTATATTCTTTTATTCTCAATTCATTTAAAACGATGAACAAATCTAGAAAACCGTGCATGCAAAAACCAAACTTCAACAAAAAAATATTATATAAAAAATGTGAAAGTATCAAATATCAAGTAGCACGTTAATCACCATAAAATTAATTAATGAGAATTTATGTTTAAAGACAATACAAAGTTTTATATAAATTTGTCCTAATTCAAAAATTATTTCCACCTAATATTGAGAGAAACATACTCTCATGTAGACAAGTCCTAGGGTTAAGTATGATTATTGATAGAAACAAGGAATAGTCAAGAAAAGGGATGTAGTAAAAGAATTGGTCAAGTCATAGTCACTGAATTCATTTCATACCCAATGGAATTAAGAAAAGGGTTCAGATATGAAGAAACAGGTCCATAGTGTTGGCACTGTCTAATAAATGCGAATGACATTGAGAATTAAACATAGGGTGTGTTTGTGTGTGTGTAGTTTTACTCAGTAACAACTTGAAGCAATTGTTATAAATGCTCTTCTGTTTTGTAGACAGAGTATAATCATCATTTTTTTTTTCAACCGTGGTGTTTTGTACTGGAAAAAGGTGTATAATCATATACAAGGCAAAAAAGACTTTATATAAAGGACTTAAATTAAAGTTGTAGGTGTAGTTATTATGCTTTAAATGTTTATATTATAATACAAGATAAAATAAATTTAAATCATGCATGTTATAACTTATTTTTATAAATTAATTGAGAATTTTATTAAAATAAATTTAAATAAATATTATAAATAAATATTTTTGATAAAATTTTCAAACAGAATTGCAAAACTCATATTGATTAATAACCTTAAATAAATTAATCCAAACTCCTTCTAATACTAAGATACTTAAATTAAAAGTTGAAATAGTTAAAGACTTAATAAGAGATGACAAAAATTAAACTAGTAGCAAAATTTGGTATCTTTGACTCATATCGATGATATTAAAGATAAGTTTCATGTTTTTTATTCTTTAAATTTTCAATACTAATACTATTTCAACTTGTCTGTATTAACATTATAATATTTTTTATATAGATATCTAATCTGATATAACTATTTAAATATATTATAATATCATTTTCCAAACACGTAAAACTACATAAATCCAATTTAATTTTCATCTTATATAGTGCAAACTAACACCAAATATATGTTTGACCAAAACTGTACCATCATTATTGATTAAAAGAAGATCATGATAAACTGTTTGCTAATAGTGATTTCTTTTCATCTTCACTTATTTGTCCTCTCTGTATAGAGACACTAAAATCACAATAGTAAAATATTGGTCAGCTACTTCATAACTTCATGTTGACATCATATATATAATTTTCTGTCTAATATTTTGTAATAATAATAATAATATAAAATGAAAAAATAAAAATAAAAATAAAAACCGACTCGAGCTTTGACTGATGAACATTATCCTTTGAGTGTCCATGAAAAATGAAGATTGCAGTTTCAGTTGTTTTCTCCAGCTTGTAATGTCAAAACTCCTTAAAACAGAAAGAAAAATAAAATACCATAAATAAAATTCTTGACTATATATATACAGACAAATAAAAATAGTTGATTTAAAATATTTTAAATATTCATTCTACTCGAAAAATAAAATTAGCAATCAAAATGAAACATTTTTCTAATTTTTTTCATCGCAAAGTTTAGTGATAGAATTAAAGAGATTTCATAGACTAATCTTATGCACCAACATGGTTTTAAATTATGGTTCAGTCTGCATGCGCATTGCAAGTATTGTGACAAGAATTTTGATTGAGAAAAAATTTTAAAATAACAATTGAAGAATACTTAATGCTTATATTTTTCAAATGTAAAAATAGATTTGGATTCAAAATTTTGAGTTTTTGATAAAAATATTTAAAGAAATTTGAGCTAAGCGGTTTTTAAGGTAGAAGAATAGGTGATTTTGTATTATAACTGCGGTCTAATGCAGTTTCAGGGACTAGTGCATGAACAATATTGTGGGTACAATTGCGCTTTCGAACCATAATTTAAAATGATGTACACTGGATTATATAGGATTTAATTAAAAAACCATTTCTTAAATTAATTGATTAATTAAGTACAAAACATGTAAAGCATTAAAGAATTCTAACTGAAATGATTGCAAATTTTCAAATGCAATTATGTAATTCAGTGATGATAGATGACAGACTTTAAATTAAATGAAAAACATTAAATTATTATTACCTATAGCATTAAGAAACCCTAGGAGCGGTTAACAGTACGGCGGTCATCACCACCACCACCGGCGGCACTGTGATGTTGAAGCTGATTGATCTGCCCTAAGCTAGCAGATATATTCATAGCCAAAAGACTAGCATCATAGTTGTTTCCAATTCCAGCATCAAAGTTTCTAACCACCAAATTATGCTGTTGATGTTGATCTCTAGGAAAAAAGTGATGGTGTTGAAGATGATAATGATGGTTATTATCACAGGTGATACCGTTATTGTTATTACCACCACCACTAGCAGTGTTGTTCTGTGTATGGTGGTGGTAATTAGTCGCAGCGGCCGTAACAGATTCACTAGTTAAGAGACCTGTATTGGCCGCTGCGATGCTTAAACTCTGGTAACGAGAGAGTTCTGATTTCGCGCAATAAAGATCCATCTGAAGCTGCCGAAGTTGGTGTTGAAGGAGAGAAATTACACCTACGCAACCGTAAACAGGATCACGAAGTCGCATTTCAGCTTCATAAGCAAGAGAATTAACAGCGTCTTCACGTTGGTGAGGGTGTAAATCATTGAGAAGCTTTGTAACATTACTTGCCCCAAAAATTCTATGAACATTCGCAAATTTTTGTGGCTGATCAGGTGGGAAATAAGGTGCAAATGCACATTCTGGTTGGCATTTGCGGCGTAGAAACTTGCATGCTGCACATGGTGAATTTGAAGATGCCATGGTAGTTTATTTGTTCTAGACTCTCACACTCACACTCACACACACACTTTTTTTTCTCCTTCTTTTCTTACTTTTATTTCTCTCTCTCTTTCTTTCACACTACCATTAATTTCTGTGATGCATTCACCATGTTTTTGTTTGTTATTACTATGATGTGAAATAATAAAATAATTGTAATAAAATATTATTATAAAAGGAAATCATAACTCATCAGTTTATGCGTGTTGGATGGCTAAATCTTTTATTTTACGGTCTTTTTGGTAAATTCATTATTTTAAACAACACACTCTTTTCCTTTCTTTAGATTTTTATTACGTATTATTTTGCAATCTATAACTACAACAACTATCTTTAAAAAAATTACAAATATAACAAAATTTGTGTTCCTTCTACATCAAACAGCTAACTTGAGAGTTTACATTCTTCTATAAATAATTTATTAATAGTGAAATTTTTTTAATAGTTTAGTGACTAAACTTTTTCTTATAAAATTAAATAAATAAGATGCCGAAGATTAAAACCTACGCATATTATACAAACAAATGTCTCTAAGGGGTATTTGATTAGGAAGAGAAGTTGTGAAGACAAAAATAGATAAGAGAGTGTAAGAAAAGAAAAAAAATGAGAAATAAAGTAGATTTGAAGTATTGTTTGGTTTAAGAAAAAGAGAGACGAAATAAAGAAGAGAGAAGTGTTGCATCACTAGTGCGGGAAAGACTTTTTATATCAGACAAAAAATATATTTTACATTGGGTCTAGGTGCGATGTAAATTCAAACGATTTAGTAAATCAAATATATTTTACATCGGGCAACAGTTTCGATGTGAAAAATCCACCTACCACATCGGTTGGATGTTAGGTCTGATGTGAAAAAAAATACAATTAAAAAAAATGCAATATTTTACATTGGTTGCCTAAGTGGCCCGATGTAATATATGAGTTTTAACATCGGTTTCCTCAATGGCCCGATGTAATAGATAGGTTTTAACATTGGTTGCCTCAATGACCCGATGTAATATATTTGTTTTTTTAGCGGAATCGAGGTGGATTCTCTGTAATTTTTTTTTGGTACTTAATTTTTCATATTTTTCCAACATCACACATACCACATTTAGGTCGCTATTTTCATATTTTTACCACATCACACAGACCACATTTAGGTCGCTATTTTCATATTTTTCTAATCAGTAAAAGGTAATTTCATTGCACCAAATAGCTAGGATGCACATATATATTCTTCAAAATGAACAATTGATTTATAAAAGTATTAATCTAGGATACACACAAGCGTACAAAATTATAAGGAAGATTATATACGGTGGACTACTACAACAATAAAGTCAATGGAATTATACAAAAATATCCAATCATTTATAAGTTCTTTTCTACACTTGAAATACTAACATGCAATCCACAAGAAGACGAGTTATAGCTTCAGTAGACAACACCAAAATCACATTTGCTGACAATAAATAATAACACCAATTAACATCAACAGACAACACTAAAATTAAAAAACTCGAATTATATATATATATATATATATATATATATATATATATATATATATATATATATATATATATATATATATATATATATATATATATATATATATATATATATATATATATATATATATATATATATATATATATATATATATATATATATATATATATATATATATATATATATATATATATATATATATATATATATATATATATATATATATATATATATATATATATATATATATATATATATATATATATATATATATATATATAACTCATCAGATAAAGCTTATTTTTTATATAACTCAAAGAAATATTTTGTCCAACAGAGTCGCAAATCATCTTGTATTAATTCTATTGGCTCATCAAATACCCACGATACATAAATAACAATATAGAGTTATTCTTTGAAAATTCACATTACGTTGCAAAACGCAAAGTAAATAACAAAGTAAAGTTTTTTTTATTACCTGCATCCAAGACTCGGTTATATTGGGAGAGACAATATCCAACATATTTTTCATCACATAGTACCTAGAATCATTAGAGTTATGTTCTAGTCTTGTCTACAAATGAATGACATAATTAGTGAATACTTATCATAAAATTAAATATAAAATTATAATTTACATCATGCTTACATTGGGATGAAGCCATGTAGCCTTTTTTCTATTTTCATTTTTCATTTGATGAACCCCAAAAACACTAATTGAGAAAAAAATCCATATAAAACCACATAAAATATAAAATTACTTTTCTTACAATTTATGTATATAGGATATATAATATATTATATCAAAGGTCACATAAAAGACAAACTTACTTTGTAACAATTTTCTTTGTGATTTGATCAATTTCCCGATGAAGGGAATAAAAGACGACCATAATATTGTCTCTTGGACAAATGGCTATTGATTGCAAATGAGATCTATACGTCTGTGTGGAAACACAAAAGTCATATAAAATATCTATGTTATCAAAATTAAAAAATAGAAAACACAATTTCATAAAAACTTACCCATGAACTAATGGTAGTAAGTGCTTTGTTTATGGTGTTTTCTAACACAACGAACACGGCCGTCATGCTCAAATGTTCCAATGGTTGCTGTTAAGATATTGTTACGGCCATAAAAAACAAAGGTACCTTTTTCAACTTCTTCAACTAGATAATCCTGCAAAATGCAATAACCATAACTAATTTCAATAATTTTTATCAATCACAAATATAATGATACTTGAAGTATTTTCCAAATTTTACTTACAATTTTCTCAGCAACAACTTGTGTAGACTTTGATGTGTATTATCCCCCCTTTCTTTTGTCGTGCTCTCTTCCATAACTCATGGCGTGAGGGTGGACATGGACTACCAGTATCATCTAATGTGGAATCATTTGTCGATGATCTTCTTTCATTCATAATTCTCTCCTCATGCAATCGATACGTTCCACGAGATAATACGTGTGGGTATACATTCTTAGCCATATTTTCATACCCTTTCGACTTTTTTCCTATTATAAACTCAAAAAGTTATTAATCACTAAACATAATGCACACAAAAAAAACTCCTACTAACCTTAAATTCAGGGGTATCTCGAGTCTTGAGAAACTTTTTCCATGTTTCTTCTTTAATGTAACTGTACTTGATATGTGCAAGAGGGAGATCTTTTTGGGGTTTTTAATATATTAGCATGTGAGTTATTTCTTAAAACCTCTTCATCGCTCTCCCGCATATTTAATTCATTCTTTCTTCAACGGATCTTTCTTTTGATCTTTACATTCTGGAATAGTGAAATGAGCCTACACATATAGTATAGGGCATATGTTGTTAATTAGTATATGATTATAAAATATAATAAAGTGTTCAATTTAAAATACCTTAACATCAACCCAAATAGTTTCTTTTATGCCGTTATCTACGTCTTGCCACTCATTTTTCAAAATGGTATTGTTTTATCGAGCAAGAGATGCTATATAACTCTTAAAATTTGTAGCATTTTTACCCACACTAGTACATTCATAGGTTCTTGGATCAAACTCGACCTTTATCTTTTCACCCATTTGATGAACTTTGTCAATTTTTTTCATCAAAGTGGGACCTCTAACTCTTATTTTCTTAGGGTAACTAGATGAAGAAGGATTGTCGGTTGAATCACCCATGTATTTGTTTACACAAAATAAAAATAATTAGAAATCAAATTATGCAAAAAAATTAAAACAATTAGACATCAAATTAAGCACAAAATAAAAACAATTAGAAATCAAAGTAATGTCAAATTAACTTATAAAAAAACCTTACTAGTCCTCCCATATCACTACTTCATGATCTATGCGAACAACATGCACATCATCCTCTTCATTTTCTTCAATGAAGGTAGGCACATTTGTTGAGAAAGGAAGAGTTTCGGAAATATCAAGATTCACATCTTGATTTTCATCACTATCATGCACCTTTTCTTGTAAAACCACTGACCACCTTTTATTAGAAGGATCTGTGACATAAAACACTTGTTTTTCTTGAGATGCCATAATGAAAGGTTCATTCGCATAAGCTAACTTGCTTAGATCAACCAGCGTAACTCCAAATTCATCGATTCTTACACCATTGTTGATATCAATCCATTTTCATTTAAATACAGTAACTTTAAATACAACATAATTAACTTCCCAAATCTCTTCAATAACCCCAAAGTAGGGTGTAAATGCAATAATCGGGTTTTTATCTTTAGCACTAGATAAGTGAATAGACTCGGCCATATTCATAACCCCACTACGGTCATCCTTTGACTTTGTATAAAAGCAATTTTTATTAATATCATATCCACTCCAAGTTATTATGTTACATTTATGCTCATAGGACAACCACTTAATTGTATTAGAAGCACTATCATCATTGGCGATTTTTTCTTTAAACCACTCAGAGAAACTCTTATTATGCTCTTTTAACAATCCTCTTTTATTTATCTTGGGGTACTTTTTCTTCATGATGCTTTTGTGAGAAGATAAGTAAGGTTGAATTTCATTCATGTTATTCAATATATACAAATGCTCTTGAACAACCACATCAATACTTAAGCTTTTGACCTTTAAACCTTGTGTACCCACACCCTCACATCTTCCATCATAGCGAGACTTGGGAACCCCTACAACATCCTCTTCTGATAAATAATTAGAACAAAACTCAATTGCTTCTTCTGCAATGTACCTCTCAATAATCGATGCTTCTGGACGGTGTGGGATTTTTGTATACCATTTTAGGATCTTCATGTATCGCTCTATTGGATACATCCACCGTAAAAAAATTGGAGCACATAATCTAATATTCCTTACTAGATGAACAATCAAGTGAACCATAATGTCAAAAAATGGAGGAAAATACATCTCTAATTGACACAAGAAAATTGCAGCCTCATTTTCTAAATCGTCTAACTTTAATGGATCAATGGCTTTAAAAAAAATTGCATTGAAAAATAAGCACAACCTAGTTATAGTCTTCCTAAAATTGTTAGGCAATATCCCACGAATAGCCACTAGTAATAGCTGTTGCATTAAGACATGACAATCGTGAGATTTTAAGCCAACTAATTTGAGTTCTTTAACTGATACAAGCCTCTTGACATTTCATGAGTAACCATGAAACACTTTGATACTTTGTAAACACTCATAAAAACTTGTTTTCTCTTTTTTAGACAAAGCATAGCAGGCGGGAGGCAAATATGTCTTGTTACCTATATATTGTGGAGTTAACTCTTCTCGTGTACCCATCAAACCCAAATACAGACGAGCATTAATACCATTTTTTTCCTTGCCTTGAATGTTGAGAAGTGTTCCGATTACACTATCATATGCATTTTTCTCCACGTGCATCACATCAATATAATGTCTTACATCAAGACTAGATCAATATGGAAGATCGAATAAAACCGACCTCTTTTTCCATACATTTTTCACAGTAGATCACTTTTGGTACTTTCCAAAGACAACATCAAGTCCATGTTATCGTTGATAAACTTCCTCTCCAGTTAAGGGCTTTGGAGCAACACCATGCTCTTGTTCCCTATTGAAAGCTTTCCGCAATCTACGATATGGATAATAACGATTTAGAAATTTTTGATGCCCGAGATAAAAAGTATTCTTTCCTTTTTCAAGCATATGGTAACATGTGTCTTTTTCACATATAGGACACGCTTTATTTCCCTTTAACTTTATAACCATACAAATTGGCATATGCCGGAAAATCGTTAATGGTGCAAAACAACATGGCACACATATTGAACTGTTCACCAGAATATGCATAAAAACATCTACCCCTTCCTCCCACAACATTATTAAATCATCAATCAGTGGACTTAGATAAATGTCTATGTCATTTTCTGGTTGTTTTGGGCCCAAAATCATCATCGATAACATAATATATTTACGCGTCACGCAGTGTCTAGGAGATAGGTTGTAAATCATCAGGAGAAAAGGCCAATAAGTATGGTCAGTACTTAGACTACCAAGCATATTCATTCCATCACTAGCAAGTCCAAATCTAAGGTTTCTTGACTCTTTACCAAACTTTGGAAACAAAGAATCTATTTTTTCCATTGCAAAGAATCATCTACATGGTGAATTTTTCTATCACATTTTCTTTCTTCTGCATGCCATCTAAGATTCCTTGCATCATCTTCATTGGAGAATAATATCTTGAACCTTTAAAGTATTAGTAGGTACCATACCACTTTCGCGGGAGGACCCTTTTTGACTACCTCATCGTCACTTGATTCACCATCTTTCTTTTTGTAGCGTGACGCCTTGCACTTCAGACAATGATTATAGTTTACATACTCTTTTCTATATAATATGCAATCATTAGTGCATGCATGTATCTTTTCATACTCTAAACCCATCAGACACAATATTTTCTTCACCTCGTAATAACGAGTTGGCATTACGTTACCTTCTGGAAGTATTTTTGTCAATAATTCAAGCAATTCAGTAAAACTTTTGTGAGTCCACCCGTTCTTTGCCTTCAGATTAAATAATTTTAACACGTGTGACAAACGTGTAAAATTTGTGCATCCCGGGTACAAAGGTTTATCCTTGTCACTACATAAAGTATCATACACATGTACTCTCTTAAACGAATCTTGTCCAATATCACGCATCATGTCTTCTAGACGATCATCCATTTCTACACTAACATTATCTCTTTGGGACACATTTGACTTTGCTACTACTTTACCGTGCCATATCCATTGTGTACAACTTTGAAAAATCCCTACACAAATTAGATGATCCATGATTTCTTTCTTCCTACGTTTTGGTTCTTGATTCGCACAATGCAAACATGGATAGAGAAAAGGCACATGAAGACTTTTTCAACATTACTTTTAGGAAGAGGAAAACTTTTCTTAGCATTAATTTCAACAAACTCTAGAAATTTCACCACTCCATGTTCGTACTCATCACTTAATCGATTAGCTCTCATCCAACTATGATCCATACCTATGTTCGCACGGAGGAAGGTCTGACGAAGGATGTGCCCGCAGCTGCGCTACTTCACGGAGATGCTGAGATCGTGATTTGTGCTTCTTCGCGAAGATGCCGGATTTGAACCAAATATATTTTGTTAGTTCAAATGTATTAAATTCTCAGAAAAATTAAATTAAATTTCAATGTCAAAACTATAACTCAACCATAGATTTTGAAATGAATCCATCAATTGAATTTCCACCAATTGAATCATGTTAGGATGCAATAACATTAGCAAGTATTATGCATTATGATCCTAATCAATTATCTCATCAAATTAAATACCTATAAACGGTCAAACATTCATGGAAGCAAACATAAACAATAAAATCAATTCATGAATGGTACTCAGTTTGGTTCCATATATAATAGTAAAAAGTTAGTCCGAAATATTTATTTCTCTTATAAACCATATATCATATTCTCTTTTGAATGTTGTTATAGACTGAGTGAATACCTGAAAATAGTGACTTTAAAAGCCTTAGTGGAGTCAAAACACCAACCTAATCTCCTTTGAAAAATTATTGAACTCCTTAACCGAACTTGAGTAAAGCAAACTTCAAAAAACCAAACAAAATCATAAATAAAAAATAAGTTTTTTCTTCAATGTAAAGAAAACGTGATAAAAATTTCCAACCCTTGAGAAACGATTTAAACACAAAACATTAATTGTGAAGTGTAGAAACGCTTCATAACCCAATATAACAAATTTGTTTCTTCAATAAATTAGAAACTAAACCAAATAAAATAATTAAAAAATAAATTGAAGCTTCGAGTAACTCACAACAATCTCAAAATATGAAATGCAAAAAGTTTAGCAGTGAAGTGTGTTACTGAGAAAATCAAAAAACGAAAGATGTTGTTTTGCACAGTAAGGAAGAAGAATGCAAATTTGTGCAAACGGAGGGAAACCGAAGACGTACGGAGGAGGAAGTTGGCCGACCAGACGGAAACAAGACAGAGGGCGCGTCTGGTTTGGTGGTTGGAAGGAGGGAGTTCGACGAAGGAAGTTGGACGGAGGGAGTTCGAAGGAGGAAGACAGAGGGAGCTTCAAGTCTGGCTCGCGAAGAACGAAGGAGGTAGGTCTTGGGAACAAATGAGTATGGTAAAGAACATTAGGATTTTGGGAAAAAATGCCATGTTTTTTACTTCGGTTGGGCCTATGGCCCGATGTAACGACCATATTATATACTTTTTTACATCGGTTGGCAATTGGCCCGATGTAATGGCCTTTTATAACAAAAATTCTATTATTTACTAAACTGCCACCATGTTATATTTTTTCCTAAATCAAATATTTTTCATATCATTGAAAATAAATGTCTGATGTAAAATCCTTTGACAAATATTTTTTACATCATATATTTTATATCTGATGTAAAGACTTTTTCTCAAATATCATATTTTAAGTAGTGCATATTATTGTACCCCAAAATTTACCCTCTTTATTTCGACCTTTTTGACTTACATTTCATTATTACATACACGCATATCATTGGTTCTATGGTTATGGGATCAAGGTATATTTAGCAAGATTCATCAGGTTACAAGTGACGTTTATTTCGCCAATGGATGTTCTCAGAGTATTTTTCATGCTGAAGATCGGTTTGCCGTTTCGCAGCGATTCAGGGTTCAAAGATTCACAAGTCCAACCCGGCACATCATATTCAGGTGTTCTTTCCCCAAGATATCCCTGATAACATATTCTCAAATTCAGGTTCGGATCGAGATCCAGTTCTTTAAAGAAGGTCTACGAATGTGTGAGTTTTCTCGAAGAAATGTGGTGAAAAAGTATGTTGAAAGTGCCATTTTTACGCACTAAAAAATTCATAACTTGAAGATCGTCACTTGTTTTGAACCTGTTCCGGTGGCCAAAATTCCGTCTTGAAGTTATCTACGTTTTCATCTCTCACAGCTGGAAGCCAATTTCGATCAGAAGGTCTTCAAAAATACGGATTTATCAAGTATTTTTATACAGAAAATTTGTGACAAGTTTATTTACGTCATATTCAGAAAATCTTAACTTGGTTGATTTTCATCATATTGAGCTGGTTCCGGCGCAAAAATTTCAAAAATTGAGTTGACTATGTTTTCATAAGAGGTATAGAGTTCGAACGATATCCAAAAGGCATTCGTTTTTTGCTCAGAGTGCGCGTGACGCGCCAAAAATCCTAAATGCTGAATATTATTTCATCTAGATCGGAACTTCGAAAATTCATAACTCGGTCAATTTTTATCGGATCAGGTCCATATTTTTACACAAGGTCACTGACTCAGTTCTACAACTTTGTTTCCAAGGTCGAGACTGGGTTCTTCTCCGATAAATACCAGTTTCTTTATTGAAGACCGTGTCAGAGTTGACACTGGAGCCCAAAATAAGTTTGTTTGAGGCAAAACTTCAAAAATTCATAACTAATTCACTGTTTATCTGATTGAGCCCATTTTTGGACAGGAGTTAGTTCTCGATGTCGGCTACATTTTTATTTCACATTTCAACTTCAAAAATCTCACTTAAGCCCCTGCGATTTAGCTTGGAATATGATAGACTCAAGTGAATAAAAATATGCACTATTGCTTGTGGTTATTGGAGGCCCAATTGCACATTCAAAGTTCATATCTTTTCTCTAATTTCCATTATATAATCTCATTCTTTTCATACAAACAACACAAAAAAATCCTTTGCCACAACCCTGTCAAAATATCAAATTCCTTCAAGAATCCTAAAAACCTTAAAATCCTCGTTACAAGCCCACATCTCACTACAAACAAGTCATCATTGTTACAAACCCCGATCTCACTACAAACAAGTCATCCTTGTTACACACCCCCATCTCACTACTTCTCCAGTAAGGGTTTATTACAGAACGCTGAGGCCAAAATACTAAAACAGAACAACAACCAATGCATGGCTCATGGCAAAGCAGACATCCTGAGGAGGTTAAGGGCGTGAGTTCAACACTCACCCCTATTGGTTTTAGTTTTCTTCCATTCTATTTATCCTTTTATTTATTTTACTTATTTTCCTTCTTTCTGTTTAAAACTTTTTTCATAAAACCTAACATTTTTTACAAACCCTTGATTTTTCCTAATAAACTCAAATAATTAATTTTAGGTTTTTAATTTAATTTTAGGTTTTAATTTAATTTTAGGTTTTTAATTTCATTGTTTGTTTTTGGTTTCTAACCAATTTGTTTTTTTCAATCTTAAATTCACTTAACCATAAAACTTTTTTCACAAACTTTTTTTTTACAAAAAAACCTAATTTAATTTTTAGGTTAAT
This sequence comes from Vicia faba, assembly GCA_948472305.1. Classification (NCBI taxonomy): domain Eukaryota; kingdom Viridiplantae; phylum Streptophyta; class Magnoliopsida; order Fabales; family Fabaceae; genus Vicia; species Vicia faba. The sequence goes on from OX451739.1 coordinate 212,609,590, forward strand.
TAATTTTAGATTTTTTTTTTTTTAAATTAACCTTTTTTTTAATTCAGATTAATTAGGTTTTAGGTATTTTAATTAACTTTTTTCAAAATTAAAATTAATTAAGCTTTTTAGATTTATTTAATTAATTATCATAAATCAATTTTTTCATAAAAAATCACCAAAATATTTTTCTTTGCTATTTTCATCTTATTTTTATTTTCCTAGATAAAGTGTATAGGGCGCACTCAAATGTAATAACGTAGCTTTATTTTTCCCGCTTTTTTTCATCATTATCATATAATTGTTTCCGGAATATAATAGTTTTAGGATTTCTTTTTCGCACTCTTCATTATTATGTAACTGCCCTAAAGCTCTGTAATAACTTAGGTTTACATTTCTGCCTTTATCTCCTGCTACTATATTTTATGCAATGCTTAGATTAATAGGATTGTATGAAAAGATTAAAATGAACGATAGAAAATCCTAATTGTAAGATAAATATAACTGAAAAAACACACTGTTGCACACTTGCACCCCTAGGGTACTCCCCACTTGGTTGCCTCGGAAAACAATGGTCATGTCCATAGAACATAGGGATATCTTAGCAAAAGAACCTCAATCTGAAAGTCATCATAAAGATCATAGTCCCTAAACGTCCCTCGAGTTGCCTACGAGAAATGATCTTGTCCCTCGATGTTGCCTATATGATGACAGTCCCTTCGAACTGCTAAGGTATCCCTATATGTTGCCTTCTATGACCATAACGATGACCCCCGCCCGTCCCTCATACATCCAACGATAAGGCTACCTAATCACTAATAGTAGGATAGCACTATCTAAAGCTTAGGAGGAAAAGAACGACCTTTTCGAGTATAAGTAGATAAGTTTTTAGATGTTTGCACAAAATAACTTTTTGAACCTAAACAAAAACATTTCAAAACACTTTCAAAAACATTTGCTTTGTCAACACTCTTGAAGACTGATACAAGAGTTATCAGAAACCGAATCGTTGCACTAAGGCATTTTCAAAACAATTTTCAAAACACACAAAGCACAAGCAATTTTCAAAACATGAGCTAGCATCTAAGGGCCCGTGGAAAACCACTGATTGAAAGGGTGCTAATACCTTCCCTTTCCATAATCTACCCCCTGTACTCAGAAACATCTCAAAAAAGGTTTTTTCTGTTCTTTTTCCTTTTCCTTTGTTGGATGAAATAAAAGTCGGTGGCGACTCTTGCTTACCGTGACATTTGCGAGAGAAAAACGCAAACCAGTATTAACAGTCGGTTCTGCCACCATATCACAGAATTGGCGACTCTGCTGGAAGAACCGACTGTTAATACTGATTTGCATTTTTGTATTCGCAAATGTTGCGGTAAGCAAGAGTCGCCACCTACTTTTATTTCATCCAACAAAGGAAAGGAAAATGAACAGAAAAAACCTTTTTTCGAGAGTTTTTGAGTACGGGGGGTAGATTATAGAAAGGGAAGGTGTTAGCACCCTTTCTATCCGTGGTTTTCCACGAGCTCTTAGGTACTTTCTCATTTTTTTTTTAAATTTCTTGTGCTTTGTGTGTTTGTTTTGAAAAGTTTTTACTTCGTAATAACCCTTGTAACGGTCCTCAAGAGTGTGACGAAATTGTTTTGAAAACTGTTTTGAAAAGTGTTTGTAAAATTTGTTTGTTTGAGCAAGTACCTAGGAACTAATCTACCTACTCGAAAAAGTCTGTTTGTTTTCCTTTAGACAACACTATCCGATTATTAAGGAATAGGTAGCACCGTCGTTGGAGTTTTAAGGGACGTTCGAAGGGACAACTACGATCACAAAAACAACGTTAGGAAATTTTAGTAATCATCCTAAAGCCTTAAAGATATTTTTCCGAGGCAACATCTGAATGGGTCATATTAGATCTTTTGGGACTAAAGGACAACCACTAACATTCCCTATACTTTATGACTGTTTACCGAAGGCAACCAGAGTGGAATAAACCTTAGGAGTGAGCATGTGCAAGTGTTTTTTATTCCAGTTTTTTTGAACTTTGCACATTTAGGGTTTTCTACTGTATTAATTTAAATTTGTCTTTCCATACAATCCTATTAACATACATCTAACAGCTTATAGTTTGTGGAAATTAAAATGCGAGAAATTAAAGTCCTAGCTATTACAAGGCTTTCACAGATACATAATTATTTTGACTGTAAATAAAGATGCAGAAATTTAAAACCCTAATTACTATTACAAACTCGGAGCAGTTACAATAATAGAAAAAGGAAAATTAAAGGCGCGCGGCGAATTAAATGTGAGAAATAATTGGAAAACCTAAAAATCTAATTGAAAAAATATTTAGGTTATTTTTTTAGGAAAATTAGGTTATGTACAACATTAAACACTAATTCTAGTTGATTTTAATTATACAAAAAATAATTAAATTGCCTTAATTTAATTAAACTATTTAATTAATAAAAATATTTTTATAAAAAATGATTTTTGATGTTTTTTATGATTTTTGATTAAATAAAAAAAGCATGATTTTTGGTGTTATTTGGAAAAAATAAAATAACTAATAAATAATAAAAAGGAATTAAAATTAAAAAAAAAAAAAGAATTGGGCCTGTTTGATGAGAAATCAGGGGGGTGCATTTCTGAATTTGATGGGCCCAAGGTTGGTGGTCCAGAGCCTGCCCTTGGATCTTGTGATGCTGACCCTTGGAATCTCTAGCGTGGTCATCAAAACTGGGGCGTTTGATCCAGGCTTGAGGTGATCTGACAAACTATTGATGGGAGTGCATGGTGGACGCTAGGCAAGGAGGTGTATGGAAGCTGCAATGAACGAACTAGAAAATGAAAAAACTCCAGACCTGGGTATCGAACCCAGGTCTTCCCCTTTGCAAACGCTTCTCTTTACCACCTGGCCATGTTGTATTTTGTTTATATAAATGAACAACATATACTATATTGAAAGAATGGTCAGTAAGAATAAAAAACGCGCGTGAATTCAAATTGGCCACTGGGATGGTGACAAGTCATTCTCTTCTTCCCTGTCCGTCGTCTTAGGCCAATACCTTTTACCTACGGACAGAACTCCATAGCCATAGCCCTGCAAGCTTCAAAAATTCATAAGACGCATGATAAATTAATTATAGCTATACCAATCAATTGGTCTTGATCTCACGAGTACCATGACACTATTTTCTTGGTCCAATTTAACCTGTATAGAGAAACCCTAAAACGGCCCCCTAAACCCTAGCAATGGCAATTAGCGAAACAATCAGCAAAACACAAAATTAATTGAACCAAAACATTCCAAATGATGATACAAACATAATGCTATGCTTAAGAGTGGTTAATCATGCGTAAATTGTAAGATCAAAATCAAGCTTGTATGTGCAAACCGTGGGTTTACTAGGAGCGATTCTGGGCTTGGGAAGGCTTGCAAATGATCGTGTTAACTTCAGGAGATGTCCAGGAAGCGATTAGAAGCTTTGAATGGCCTTGAATAGTCCCCTAGGTTAGAAATCAGATCCACACATTTTGTCCAATTTTTTAGTTTTCTTGGCTAGCTTGCACGACTTCAACCCTTGTCCTATTGCCTTGGCTGCGTTGTTTATATGTAATAGAGTGTATTAGGTCAACAAAAACAATGTGAATCTTGAAATTTAAGGAGAAAAGATCTTGATTGTTAAATGCATTATTTGTTTCCAAAATAAGCCAAATCATGTCATTCTTGCTCAAATCATCCTTGATACGATTTGATCCTGATATGCCAGCATGATTAGATTTGATTCTAACAAAAATCAGACCAAAAAATCAATCTTTTATATTTTTTTGCCACTTATTTGATTTAATTTGACTTTTAAATAATAAAAATCAAAATAAAATAAATAAATAAATAAAGCAAATAATATGTGGATAATGATTTGGATCGTGGACCATGTCCCCAACAAGATACAATCCTGAAAAGCTAGGCCCATTTGACAAAAAATGCATTTTTGAGAACATTTGACTTTTGGCAATTTTCCAAAAATGGCCAACTTTGACAATGCATTTCTCCTTCAATTTTAACCCTAGGAAGGTGTTCTTTGACTATTTAGAAATCTTAGGGTGTACCCTAAACAGCCCTTTTGGTTTCATCTCAATTGGGTCTTCCATGTTCATGTAAGATGCTTTGACCCAAAAGGTGTTTTTTTTACTTTTCAAAAGGACCTATAATGTAGAAATTCATATCTTTCCATGAGTGCATTTTTTGAACTTAAGGGATGAAGATGAGTTGTAGGAAATTAGATTCCCTTCAAAATGAGCCTCGTATGAGAAATTTCTGATAAAGTATGAAAAAGTTATGCCCGATCAAAGTTTGATTGACTTTTCCTGAGAAACCCTAATTTATCAACTTTTGAGTTTTGATTAATTGGGAGCATTCCTTGAGGAATCATGATCAAACCTTGATCAAATGATGGATATCACTTCAAAGTGTTGATGTTGACCAAAAATCTTGAATTTTGACTATATGTGGGTCACAGTTGACTTTTGACCAAATATAATTGATTTTCAAGCATCTGAGTAGTTGATTGAGAAAACTTCTTGTGTAAGGAATGCAACTTGACATGGATGATCTTGAGAACATATTAGGACCATGTAAAATATTTTAGGCCTTTGGAACTCACCCATCTTGATGAAAATGGAAACCCTAGTTGGAGGTTCCTTGCTTCAGGAGAGAGTTTGTCTGGTCAACTCTTGGGTATCCTTGAGCAAGTTGAGGATCTCCATGAACATAAGTTGAGTAAAATGGGAGGGACAATATTGGGATACAACAACTTCCCCTGTTCAATCTTATTAAACCTGAGGATGTAAATTGGCTTGGTCTTCCTTTCGTGATCTGAAGGTGGAAGATGATTGAACACTAGAGTGCCTAGAAATTTACACTCGCATGGAGTAATAATGATTGGTGATATCGGGAATGGGCTTACAGATTCCATTTGGAAGTTGATAGAGAATCATTGGGGATGGGCTTAAAGATGCCATCCAAAAGAAAAGATATCGATCGCATAAGAGATTCCTTTGCGAGAAACTCTGTACCTGTCACCGAGGAGGACTTCACCGAGAAAAGTTAATTTATGTCTTGGGAAATAGAGTATAGGAGCTTCAGTTGTCCATTACTCTACTAGGGAATTAACTCCTGCTTGAAGAGGTGAAAGTAAACTGCCTATCTGGTCAGGGTCCAGGCTGCACAGTGACTTACTGGGGAAAGGTGAACTCGACCGTAACTGGTCGGGTCCAGGTCTTACAGTGAGGTAAACTGTTATCTGGAGATAAGAGAGAAGGAACCTGGATAGTATGGTTGCTTCGAGATGAAAGCCTGGATAGTAGGGCTATGAGAAGGAACCTGGATAGTAGGGTTACTTCGGGATGAAAGCCTGGATAGTAGAGCTATGACAAGGAACTTGGATAATAGGGTTACTTCAGGATGAAAGCCTGTATAGTAGGGCTATGAGAAGGAATCTAGACGGTAGGGTTACTTCGGGATGAAAGCCTGGATAGTAGGGCTTATGGGATGGAACCTGGATAGTAGGGTTACTTCGGGATGAAATCCTGGATAGTAGGGCTATGAGAAGGTACCTGGATAGTAGGGTTACTTTGGGATGAAAGCCTGGATAGTAGGGCTTATGAGAAGGAACCTGGGTAGTAGGGTTACTTCGGGATGAAAGCCTGGATAGTAGGGCTATGAGAAGGAACCTGGATAGTAGGGTTACTTCAAAGTGATAATGTAGATTAGTTGACCCGTTTGGTTTCGGGAACTGAATTTCCAATAATCTTCTGCAGACGTGACCTGTATAACTGCTGGATTTGTTGAAGATAATTGTCTTTCCTGAAAAGATACCAGGGTTAATTATATGCAATGCATGAAATGCCTTGTGAGATGATGTTCACAAAAATAAATGAGATCCTGCTGTATATGATATGTATGCACATGTCATGATGTATGTACATGAAATGCTATTGGGGTATGTCCGAGTATGGGAAAATAAATCTCTGACTGCTGTTGGAGAATATAGCATTCCTAACTGTTGTAAAGAATTGTGGTTCATCTACTTCCCCCGGGGATGGTGAACAGAAATGAATATGCTGGAGATTTACTCTTTGTTATTCATGAATATTCTGTCAGGGAGAGATTCTGTTTGAGAATAACTCTGCGGGGAACAACTTGGAAAGTGAATTTCCGTAGCTGAAGTAATGAGCTCTGTCGGGGATTGAGCTTCTATATCCAGAGAAATAAACTATGCTTGGGAGATAAAATTTACTAACCCGCTCGCTATTATGAAATTCGGCTGGGGGATATAGCTGTCAGGTTTCTGAATGACCCTTGCTGGGGAGATTACTTCCTGTTTCGGGAAAGCCGACATCAATGCTTTTGAATACTTTTACTCTGTGGGGAGTGTATGTACTGATGATTATGCTCCAAAGATGTCTTTGTCCCGGTACCTGTTGGGCAGAGTAACTGTCGGGTTTGACACTTCTTGTTTTTGCCCCTGTTTCTGGAATCACGAGTAATTATCTTTTTGTTTCTTATGTAAATATTTATGAGCAGCAATCATATTCAAATTCATATGTCAAGAATAAATCATTGGACGTTCTTCCAAAACAAAACAGAAAAAGAAAAAACTCAAAGTTTCTTGTGAAAATGATTTTGTATTGATTTTGAAGTTGACCTGTAATAGGCGTTTTCATACAAGTCAGCTGATACTCTAGTAAGAGAACGTTGCCGTAAAAATATAAGCTATACAATTTTGTGCAAAAGAAAACAGCTATGTTCAACAATCCCATAGAGTTCCAACTCTGCTATTGCCCTTATGTCTTCGAGCGTCTCATCACTTTGCTACTTGGCCGAAAGTTGATTAGATTGATTGGTGCCGTCCGAGCTTGATAGTTGATACCGAAGTATGGTCACAAGATGATCCAATGGGACATAGTGATACGCTTTACATCCCTCACTTTTTCCTGGACTGCCCTTTCGGGTTTTCAGTCCACCGGGACACCCTTTTTTGCCTAAGCCGCCCTTTCAAGTTTTCGGCTTGCCAGGTGTATAGATTTTTCCATTTTCATCCCTTATTTTTGCCTGAACCCTTTTGGTTCGCCAGGAAGCCCTTATTTTTGCCTAGGCCAATCAACCTAGTGGGTTTTTTAATTAGGCGTAGTATCTTTTCACTATGTCCGCATTGACAGGGTGAGGAAGGTCGTCACCGTCCATGGTGGTTAGAATCATAGCTCCACCCGAGAAAATATTTTTAACCACAAATTGCCCTTCGTACGTGGGGGTCCATTTGCCCTTGGGATCACTTTGCGGCAGTATGATGCGCTTGATCACAAGATCCCCGACTTGATATTCTTGACGTCTGACTTTCTTGTTAAAAGCCTTGATTATTCGCTTTTGATACGTCTGACCATGACCGATAGCGGTAAGTCTCTTCTCATCGATTAGAATTAGCTAATCAAGTCGAGCTTGGATCCAGTCGTCTTTGTTCAAACCTGCATCCTTCATAATCCTGAGAGAAGGTATCTGGACTTCAATGGGTAGGACTGCCTCCATGCCATATACCAGAGAGTAGGGTGTTACCCCTGTCGACGTCTGTGTTGAGGTACGGTATACATGAAGAGAAAATGGTAACATCTCATGTCAGTCTTTGTATGTCACCGTCATCTTTTGTATAATCTTCTTGATGTTCTTGTTAGCCGCTTCAACAGAGCCATTCATCTTCGGCGGGTAGGGAGAAGAGTTATGATGTTGTATCTTGAACTGTTTACAAAGCTCGGGCTTGGTGGATGGTGTTCAACGCCTGATGGACAACAAAGAAATTTTGTTTGAGAAAACTTTGATTCCCGTTGTTCCTTTTGAAGATGATGCTATTATAACCATTTCCGCCAATCCTTCCAAGGTCTCCTCGAGAAGACCTGTTAGGATTACGTCTGCTCCAAGAGTCGCTCCATTAATAATCACCCTTCCTGGTCCTGTCCCATACGCCTCGGAAAAAGTTGTCCCTTGGCATTATGGTGCCGATGTGTACTATCATAGTATCAAACAAGATCTGAGGAATGAAGAGGTTGATCCTGATGTCAGTAACATTGTCGGGACCAACAAGGTTACCAGAAGTGGAAGGGTTTTCTCTCCCGAGATTTCCCTAAAGACTGTCAATAGGCCTGTTGTTATTCCGTCTGCTATTCCTACTGGTACTCCAACTACTATTCCTATGCTTACTCCAATTATCACTCCCTCTGTCGAGTCATTTAGGACTCGAGGCAAGGAAGGTATAGGCGAGCCTGCCCGGACGGAGGCACCTAAAAAAATTGTCGTAGAAGCCTCTAAGCAAGAGATAGAGGAAATATTGAAAATAATCAAAAAGAGCGACTACAATATGGTCGAGCAGCTGGGGCATACCCCCTCAAAGATATTTATGTTGTCCCTGTTGTTGTGCTTTGAGGCCCATGCGAAGGCTTTAATTACATTCCTCAAGACTGCACATGTGTCGCAAGAAACCTCCGCCGATCAATTCAAAGAATGTGTGGCCAGCCTGACTGCTGACAATGGGCTGGGTTTTTCAGATACAAAGCTTATTCCTCCAGCGATGGAAGTTCATCCCCCAGCGAAGTTTATTTCTCTGAATCGGAAAAATATTCCAGCAAGGCATATCCTCTCTCAAGAGAGTTATTCCCCAGCAGAGTTTCCAGTTCTATGATACGGTGGTAGAACCGACTGTTAATACTGGTTTGCATTTTTGTATTCACAAATGTTACGGTAAGCAAGAGTCGCCACCGACTTTTATTTCATCCAACAAAGGAAAGGAAAAAGAACAGAAAAAACCTTTTTTCGAGAGTTTCTGAGTACGGGGGGTAGATTATAGAAAGGGAAGGTGTTAGCACCCTTTCTATCAGTGGTTTTCCACGGGCTCTTAGGTACTTTCTTATTTTTTTAAAAATTGCTTGTGCTTTGTGTGTTTGTTTTGAAAAGTTTTTACTTCGTGATAACCCTTGTATCGGTCCTCAAGAGTGTGACGAAGTTGTTTTGAAAACTATTTTGAAAAGTGTTTGTAAAATTTGTTTGTTTGAGCAAGTACCTAGGAACTAATCTACCTACTCGAAAAAAGTCTGTTTGTTTTCCTTTAGACAACACTATCCTATTATTAAGGAATAAGTAGCACCGTCGTTGGAGTTTTAAGGGACGTTCGAAGGGACAAGTACGATCACAAAAACAATGTTAGGAAATTTTAGTAATCATCCTAAAGCCTTAAAGATCTTTTTCCGAGGCAACATCCGAATGGGTCATATTAGATCTTTTGGGACTAGAGGACAACCACTAATATTCCCTATACTTTATGACTGTTTACCAAAGGCAACCGGAGTGGAATAAACCTTAGGAGTGAGCATGTGCAAGTGTTTTTTATTCCAGTTTATTGTACTTTGCACATTTAGGGTTTTCTAATGTATTAATTTCAACTTGTCTTTCCATACAATCCTATTAACATACATCTAACAGCTTATAGTTTGCGGAAATTAAAATGCGAGAAATTAAAGTCCTAGCTATTACAAGGATTTCGCAGATACATAATTATTTTGACTGTAAATAAAGATGCGGAAATTTAAAACCCTAATTACTATTACAAACTCAGAGCAGTTATAATAATAGAAAAAGGAAAATTAAAGGCGCGCGGCGAATTAAATGTGAGAAATAATTGGAAAACCTAAAAAGCTAATTGAAAAAATCTTTAGGTTACTTTTTGAGAAAAATTAGGTTATTTACAACATTAAACCCTAATTCTAGTTGATTTTAATTATACAAAAAAGAATTAAATTGCGTTAATTTAATTAAACTAATTAATTAATAAAAATATTTTTATAAAAAATGATTTTTGATGTTTTTTATGATTTTTGATTAAATAAAAAAAAAGCATGATTTTTGGTGTTATTTGAAAAAAAAATTAATAAATAATAAAAAGGAATTAAAACATTCCAAATGATGATACAAACACAATGCTATGCTTAAGAGTGGTTAATCATGCGTAAATTATAAGATCAAAATCAAGCTTGTATGTGCAAACCGTGGGTTTACCAGGAGAGATTATGGGCTTTGGAAGGCTTGTAAATGATCGTGTTAGCTTCAGGAGATGTCCAGGAAGCGATTAGAAGCTTTGAATGGCCTTGAATCGTCCATTACGTTAGAAATCAGATCCACACTTTTTGACCAATTTTTGAGTTTTCTTGGCTAGCTTGCACGACTTCAACCCTTGTCCTATTGCCTTGGCTGCGTTGTATATATGTAATAGAGTGTATTAGGTCAACAAAAACAACTTGAATCTTGAAATTTAAGGAGAAAAGATATTGATTGTTAAATGCATTATTTGTTTCCAAAATAAGCCAAATCATGCCATTCTTGCTCCAATCATCCTTGATACGATTTGATCCTGATATGCCAGCATGATTAGATTTGATTCTAACAAAAATCAGATAAAAATCAATCTTTTATATTTTTTGCCATTTATTTGATTTTATTTGACTTTTAAATAATAAAATTCAAAATGAAATAAATAAATAAAGCAAATAATATGTGGATAATGATTTGGTTCGTGGACCATGTCCCCAACAAGATGCAATCCTAAAAAGCTAGGCCCATTTGACAAAAAAATGCATATTTGAGCACATTTGACTTTTGGCAATTTTCCAAAAATGGACAACTTTGACAATGCATTTCTCCTCCAATTTTGACCATAGGAAGGTGTTCTTTGACATTTTAGAAAGCTTAGGATGTCCCCTAACCAACCCTTTTGGTTTCATCTCAATTGGGTCTTCCATGTTCATGTAAGAAGCTTTGACCCAAAAGGTGTTTTTGTTGACTTTTCAAAAGGACCTATAATGTAGAAATTCATATCTTTCCATGAGTGAATTTTTTGAACTTGAGGGCCGAAGATGAGTTGTAGGAAATTGGATTCCCTTCAAAATGAGCCTTGTATGAGAAATTTCTGATAAAGTATGAGAAAGTTATGCCCGATCAAAGTTTGGTTGACTTTTCTTGAGAAACCCTAATTTAGCAACTTTTGAGTTTTGATGAATTGGGAGCATTCCTTGAGGAATCATGATCAAACCTTGATAAAATTATGGATATCACTTCAAAGTGTTGATGTTGACCAAAAATCTTGAAGTTTGACTATATGTGGGTCACAGTTGACTTTTGACCTAATATAGTTGATTTTCAAGCATCTGAGCAGTTGACTGAGCAAACTTCTTGTGTAAGGAATGCAACTTGACATGGATTATCTTGAGAACATATTAGGACCATGGAAAATATTTGAGGCCTTTGGAACTCACCCATCTTGATGAAAAGGGAAACCCTAATTGCAGGTTCCTTGCTTCAAAAGAGAGTTTGTCTGGTCAACTCTTGGGTATCCTTGAGCAAGTTGAGGATCTCCATGAACATAAGTTGAGTAAAATGGGAGGGAAAATTTCGGGGTACAACAACTTCCCTTGTTCAATCTTATTAAACCTGGGGATGTAGATTGGCTTTGTCTGCCTTTCGTGATCTGAAGGTGGAAGATGATTTAACACTAGAGTGCCCGGAAATTTGCACTCGCATGGAGTAATAATGATTGGTGATATAAGGAATGAGCTTACAGATACCATTTGTAAGTTGACAAAGAATCGTTGGGGATGGGCTTAAAGATGCCATCCAAAATAAAAGATGTCGATCGCATTAGAGATTCCTTTGCGAGAAACTCTGTACCTGTCGCCAAGGAGGACTTCACCGAGAAAAGTTGATTTATGTCCTGGGAAATATAGTATAGGAGCTTCGGTAGTCCATTACTCTACTGGGGAATTAACTCCTGATTGAGGAGGTGAAAGTAAACTGCCTGTCTGGTCAGCGTCCAAGATGCACAATAACTTACTGGAGAAAGGAGAACTTGACCGTTACTGGTCTGGTCCAGGTCTTATAGTGCGGTAAACTGTTATCTAGAGATAAGAGAGAAGGAACTTGGATAATGGGGTTGCTTCGAGGTGAAATACTGGATAATAGGGCTATGAGAAGGAACTTGGATAGTAGGGTTACTTCGAGATGAAAGCCTGGATAGTAGGGCTATGAGAAGGAACCTAGATAATAGGGTTACTTCCGGATGAAAGCCTGGATAGTAGGGCTATGACAAGGAACTTGGATAATAGGATTACTCGGGATGAAAGCCTGGATAGTAGGGCTATGAGGAGGAACCTGGATGGTAGGGTTACTTCGGGATGAATGCCTGGATAGTAGGGCTTATGGGAAGGAACATGGATAGTAGGGTTACTTAGGGATGAAGGCCTGAATAGTAGGGCTATGAGAAGTAACCTGGATAATAAGGTTACTTCGGGATGAAAGCCTGGATAGTAGGGCTTATAAGAAAGAACCTGGGTAGTAGGGTTACTTAGGGATGAAAGCCTGGATAGTAGGGCTATGAGATGGAACCTGGATAGTAGTGTTACTTTGAAGTGATAGTGTAAATTAGTTAACCCGTTTGGTTTCGGGAACTGAGTTTCCATTAATCGTCTGCAGACGTGACCTGTATAACTGCTGGATTTGTTGAAGATAATTGTCTTTCTTGAAAAGATACCAGGGTTAATTATATGCAACGCATGAAATGCCTTGTGAGATGATGTTCTGAAAATAAATGATATCCTGCTGTATATGATATGCATGCGCATGTCATGATGTATGTACATGGAATGCTATTGGGGTATGTCCGAGTATGGGAAAATAAATCTCTGACTGCTGCTGGAGAATATAGCATCCCTGACTGTTGTAGAGAATTGTGATTCTTCTACTTCCGCCGGGGATGGTGAACGAAAATGACTATGTTAGAGATTTACTCTTTGTTATTTATGAATATTCTGTCAGGGAGATATTCTATTTGAGAATAACTCTGCGGGGAACAACTTGGAAAGTGAATTTCCGTAGCTGAAGTAATGAGCTCTGTCGGGGATTGAGCTTCTATATCTAGAGAAATAAACTCTGCTTGGGAGATAAAATTTACTAACCCATTCACGATTATGAAATTCGGCTGGGGGATATAGCTGTCAGGTTTTTGAATGACCCTGGCTGGGGAGATTACTTCCTGTTTCGGGAAAGCCGACATCAATGCTTTTGAATACTTTTACTCTGTGGGGAGTGTATGTACTGATGATTATGCTCCAAAGTTGTCTCTATCCCGTTACCTGCTGGGTAGAGTAACTGTCGGGCTTGACACTTCTTGTTTTTGCCCTTGTTTTTGGAATTATGAGTAATTGTCTTTTTGTTTCTTATGTAAATATTTATGAGCAGCAATCATATTCAAATGCATATGTCAAGAATAAATCATTGGACGTTCTTGAAAAACAAAACAGAAAAAGAAAAAACTCAAAGTTTCTTGTGAAAATGATTTTGTATTGATTTTTGAAGTTGGCCTGTAATATGCATTTTCGTAGAAGAAGGATGACGCTCTATTAAGAGAACACCTCTGTAATAATAGAAGCTATACAATTTTGTGCAAAAGAAAACAACCATGTGCAACAATCCCATTGAGTTCCGACTCTATTTTTGCCCTTACGTCTTCGAACGTCTCATCACTTTGCTACTTGGCCGAAAGTTGATTAGATTGATTGGTTCCGTCCGAGCTTGATAGTTGATACCGAAGTCTCATCGCAAGATGATCCAATGGGACACAGTGGTACGCTTTACATCCCTAAATTTTGCCTAGACTGCCCTTTCGGGTTTTCAGTCCACCGGGATACCCTTTTTTTCCCAAGCCACCTTTTCAGATTTTCGGCTTGGCGGGTGTAAATATTTTTCCATTTTCATCCCTTATTTTGCCCGAACCATTTTGGGTCGTCGGGAAGCCCTTATTTTTTCCTAGATAAATCAACCTAGCGGGTCTTTTAATTAGGCGTAGTATATTTTCACTATGTCTACATTGACAGTGTGAGGAAGGTTGTCACCGTCCATGGTGGTTAGAATCATAGCTCCACCCGAGAAAATGTTTTTAACCACAAATGGCCCTTCGTATATGGGGGTCCATTTGCCCCTGGGATCACCTTGTGGCAGTATGATGCGCTTGATCACTAGATCCCCGACTTGATATTCTTGACGTCTGACTTTCTTGTTAAAAGCCTTGATCATTCGCTTTTGATATGTCTGACCCTGACAGGTAGCGGTAAGTCTCTTCTTGTTGATTAGATTTAGCTGATCAAGTTGAGTTTGGATCTAGTCGTCTTCGTTCAAACCCACATCCTTCATAATCCTGAGAGAAGGTATCTGGACTTCAATGGGTAGGACTGCCTCCGTGCCATATACCAGAGAGTAGGGTGTTGCCCCTATCAACGTCCGTGCTGAGGTACAGTATCCATGAAGAGCAAATGGTAACATCTCATGCCAGTCTTTGTATGTCACTTTCATCTTCTGTACAATCTTCTTGATGTTCTTGTTAGCCGCTTCAACAACGCCATTCATCTTCGGCCGGTAGGGAGAAGAGTTATGATGTTATATCTCGAACTGTTTACAGAGCTTAGTGATCATTGTGTTGTTAAGATTCGTACCATTATCAGTAATAATTCTCTCTGGCACAGCATACCAACAGATTAGATTATGTCGGATAAACCGCGCCACAATGTTCTTGGTCACAGTAGCAAAAGAGGCCGCCTCAACCTACTTCGTGAAGTAATCAATGGCCACTAGAATGAAGCGATGTCTATTGGAAGCAGTGGGCCTGATTTCTCCGATTATGTCAATGCCCCACATTGTAAAGGGCCACGGAGCTGTCAAGACGTTCAAGGGAACCGGAGGCACATGCATCTTATCAGCATAGATTTGGCACTTATGACAAGTTCGGGAGTGCTGCTAACAATCTGCTTCCATAGTGGACCAGTAATATCCTGCCAGTAGGATCTTCTTAGCCATAGTATGTCCACTGGAATGGGTTCCGAAGGTAACTTCATGTAGATATGTCATAATCCTCTCTGCTTCGCTCTTGTCTACACACCGTAGTAAGGTAGAGTCGTGATTGCACTTGTAGAGGATTCCATTACTGAGGAAGAATTTCGCAGTGAACCTTCTCAGAAACTTCTTATCATTGACAGATGCCCCTTCGGGATACTCTTGAGTATCGAGATGCCTCTTGACTTTGTGAAACCAGGGTTTGTCTGCCACCTCTTCGGTATCAATCTCACAATAGTGTGCTGGTTCATTCAACCTCTCAATGGTGATTCGGGGAGCTTCATTGTCCCACCTGACTTTGAACATAGAAGACATGGTAGCTAGCGCATCCGCTAACTGATTCTCCTCTCGCGGGAAATGTTTAAAAGTTACCTCCTCAAAGTGTGGGAGCAATGTCAGCATGTTCTCTTTGTATGGGATGAGATTCAGATGCTTCGTATTCCATTCGCCTTTGATCTGACTTATTACCAAGGCTGAATCCCCGAAAACATCCAAGAACTTAATCCTGAGGTCAATAGCAGCCTTGAGACCCATGATACAAGCTTCATACTCCAACATGTTGTTAGTGCAGTTGAAACATTGCCGAGCAGTGAAAGGAGTATGACAGCCCTCAGGAGATATGATTACAGTGCCGATGTCATTACCAAGTGCGTTCGAAGCTCCATCAAAAACCATAGTCCATCGGGATCCCTCGAGTTGCCTACGAGAAATGATCTTGTACCTCGATGTTACCTACGAATATATGATGACAGTCTCTTCGAAATTCTAAGGTATCCTTACATGTTGCCTTCAATGACCATAAGCGTCCCTTTCGATAGTATCTCAAACATCAAACGACTAGGGCTACCTACTCACTAATAGTAGGATAGCACGGTCTAAAGGATAGGAGGAAAAGAACAGTATTTTCTCGAGTAGGTAGACAACTGTTAGGTACTTGCTCAAAACAACTTTTTGCACCTACAAAAAATATTTCAAAACACTTTCTGATAGGGAAACCCTAGTAAGTACATTCAGAGACGAAACAGGAAGCTCATTGTAAGGGTATATTTCGTGATACGGTTTTGCTCAGTTATTGTTAATTTTGAAAAAAGTTAATTAAAATACCTAAATCCTAATTAGTTCGAATTTAAAAAAAAGTTAGTTTTGAAAAAAAGGTTAATTAATCTAAAATTAATTAACCTAAAAATTAAATTAGGTTTTTTTTGTAAAAAAGGTTTGTGAAAAAAGTTTTGTGGTTAAGTGAATTTAAGATTGAAAAAGACAAATTGGTTAGAAACCAAAAACAAACAATGAAATTAAAACCTAAAATTAAATTAAAACCTAAAATTAAATTAAAAACCTAAAATTAATTATTTGAGTTTATTAGGAAAAATCAAAGGTTTGTGAAAAATGTTAGGTTTTATGAAAAAAAGTTTTAAACAGAAAGAAGGAAAATAGGTAAAATAGATAAAAGGATAAATAGAATGGAAGAAAACCAAAACCAATAGGGGTGGGTGTTGAACCCACGCCCTTAACCTTCTCAGGATGCATGCCTTGCCATGAGCCATGCACTAGTTGTTGTTCTGTTTTAGTGTTTCGGCCTCAGCATTCTATAATAAACCTGCATGGGACCATTAGATGGTCCAAACCTGTAGTGTTGAATCTCATACATATCATTGCATAACAAGTCTTCCAGTACAGGTCTCTCATGTTCTCGTTGTTTATTTCAACAATGGATTTCCAACAAGACAACAAAGATCTTCAAACTCAAGAAGCTCAGTTCAGGGAGATGTTCCTAAAACTATCCAAGGGGCAGGAAGAGTTGAAAACACTCCTCGCTGGGAACTTGGTCAAGAAAAGTCCTGAGGACAATAAGGACGAACAACTGGAACAACTGCAAGCTAAGGTAGATGCAATAAGAACCCAGGTGCTAGGGCAGATGGCTCTTATCCAAGGCCTAGCCCTGGGACAAGAAGAGCTGAGAGCCATCATCAACCAACTTCATCACGACGGATACAAAAATATGAAGTAAACAGTTGAGGTCGGGGACCAAGTCATTGATCAACCTCCAAGAAGACAAAAAAGTTGGTTTGGTGAAGAGTGGACCTTTCCAAATTGCTACCACGTCACGGGTCCAACAACAACCTCGCCAAAAACAACGGGTTAATCAGAGTAAGCTGAATATACCCAAAAGGTAGTTTACCAAACTCAACGTGTCGTTATCTCAAGCTTTGCAACACCTGTTGAGGATGAATCTGATTACGTTGATAGGACCTCATCCGAATCCTAAGACTTCCTCTCCTAACTACAATCTGGATGCAAGGTGTGCTTATCATTCTGGAAGCCGGGGGCACGATACTAACAATTGTTGGGCGTTGAAATACAAGATTCAGAATATGATTGATGCCAAGGAGATCGAATTCAACCCTCCGGAGACTCCCAACATGATCACTGCTCCCATGCCAAAACATGGCTAGGATCGAAAGAATTTTTGTTCATTTGAATTCTCAAGTTGTATTTTCTTTGTTTATTCGAACAATTATTGTCATGTTAAAACTTTGTTATTTCATTAATGTATTACACATGTTTGTCCTGAATTAATTTGTTTTCACTATGCTTAAACTTCTTTATACTTCCTTTTCGTGATATTCAACTCTCGATTAAAAGCTTAAAGCCTTAGAGGGAGGATGACGAAAATGATACCACAATCTCTACAGTATGCTTTTGAACAGACCTTGCTGACGATGTACAAGCGTTGTTTCAAATCCTAAACAATGGAGTTATAAGGAAGATAATCCCTAGTCAACCCCTTTGAGCCAAAGAAGTAGGAGTTTTCTTTTCACACTTATTAAAACCCTTAATCATAACCTGGGGAAGGGTAGTTTTCTCAGTCAATTCAGACGTGCATTCAGTCGCAATCTTCCACTTCGTACACAATGAATGGCATCGAAGATGTCCTTCCAAAACAAAAGACAGTGATGGTTCCGCATAATCGTCAAGACAGACAATCATTATCTCTCGAAATAAAAGCCCATTAAGTCAAAACCTATGAAGGAGACTTGAGAAAAAAAAACGGGGCATCCCACTGACTGTAATCACAAAAAGAAAAAGTCCAGGAGAAAGACAGGGATAATAAAATCAAAAAGAAAGAGGTCCTACAAATCCTCGACAAAAAAGATTACAAAAATGACTGCCCATGCAAAACAAACTTTCAATATCCCAACCATTACCGGAACATCAAGGACAGTACTTCAGGACCCAACTTGGATTCTAAACGCGCAATTAGCTGAGCATAGGACTGAAGGACATCACGAAGAACGGGTGGGTACAAATAAATTTTGAGCCTTTATCCTTTGTTTCTTAAATCGTGAACCAGACCACGTTATAACCCTTAAAAGTCCTAGCTGAAGCATGGGTTAGTTTGAGAGCATACTGTTACAAAGGTATCCTGACTAATGTAGGACTTGTTACGAATCCTGAGTTGATATCACATTCTTGCAAATTTTGTTTTACTATGCAAAACACATTTTCAAAAAAATTTCAAGACAGACATGAGTTTGCATTCTTTAAATGACATTGTTTGCATATGACTAGTTGTTTGACAGCAGAGAAATCCGCACAATGGATATTCAATGAACAGACATCCTCTCTATGGACAGAATCACCTTAGCAGGAAAGACACTTCCAATAACAGGTCTTCCATAAGCAAGGGGCATGACATGATGTCTAACACATCTGGGGCAGTCTCTCCAAAAGTGCCAAATAACCAGGGGCAGATCTCCAACTGAATCACTTGGGGCATTATGCACGCATTCCAGCAACGAATTGTGTGCCATCTTGAAAACATCTTGACAGTACTAGAACACAACACTATGGACGGTGACAACTCCATACATCCTGAGAACGTGGACATAGTCGGAAAAGACCACTCACGAAAAAGACCTGCTAGGTCGACTAGCCTAGGGAAAAATAAGGGCTTCCTGGTGAACCAAAAGGGTTCGGGCAAAAATAAGGGATGAAAATGGAAAAATCTGTACACTCGGAAAGCCGAAAACCTGAAAGGGCGGCTTGGGAAAAAAAGGGTATCCCGGTGGACTGAAAACCCGAAAGGGCAGTCCATGCAAAACTTAGGGATGTAAAGCGTATCACTATGTCCCATTGGATCATCTTGCGACCAGACTTCAGTATCAACTATCAAGCTCGGACGACACCAATCAATCTAATCAACTTTCAGCCAAGTAGCAAAGTGATGAGACGCTCGAAGACATAAGGGCAATATTAGAGTTGGAACTCAATGGGATTGTTGCACATAGCTGTTTTATTTTACGTAAAATTGTATAACTTCTATATTTACAACGGCGTTCTCTTACTAGAGCGTCAACCTCCTTGTACGAAAACTCCTATTACAGGCCAACTTCAAAACTCAATACAAAATCATTTTCACAAGAAACTTTTAGTTTTTTCTTTTTCTGTTTTGTTTTGCAAGAACGTCCAATGATTTATTCTTGACATATGCATTTGAATATGATTGTTGCTCATAAATATTTACATAAGAAACAAAAAGACAATTACTCGTAATTCCAGAAACAGGGGCAAGAGCAAGAAGTGTCAAACCCGACAGTTACTCTACCCAGCAGGTACCGGAACAGGGACAACTTTGGAACATAATCATCAGTACATACACTCCCCACAAAGTAAAAGTATTCAAAAGCATTGATGTCGGCTTTCCCGAAATAGAAAGTAATCTCCCCAGCCAGGGTTATTCAGAAACTTGACAGCTATATCCCCCAGCCGAATTTCATAATCGCGAGCGGGTCAGTAAATTTTATCTCCCAAGCAGAGTTTATTTATCTGGATACAGAAGCTCAATCCCCGACATAGCTCATTACTTCAGCTACGGAAATTCACTTTCCAAGTTGTTCCCCGCAGAGTTATTATCAAACAGAATCGCTCCTTGACAGAACATTCATAAATAACAAAGAGTAAATCTCCAGCCTAGTCATTTCCATTCACCATCCCCGACGGAAGTAGAAGAACCATAATTCTCTACAACAGTCAAGAATGCTATATTCTCCAACAGCAGTCAGGAATTTATTTTCCCAGACTCGGAAATACCCCAATAGCATTTCATGTACATACATCATGACATGCGCATACATATCATATCCAGCAGGATCTCATTTATTTTGAGAACATCATCTCACAAGGCATTTCATGCATTGCATATAATTAACCCTGGTATCTTTTCAAGAAAGACAACTATCTTTAACAAATCTAGCAGTTATATAGGTCACGTCTCCAGACGGTTAATGGAAACTCAGCTCCCGAAACCAAACGGGTAAACTAATCTACACTATCACTTCGAAGTAACCCTACTATCCAGGTTTCTTCCCATAAGCCCTACTATCCAGGCTTTCATCCCGAAGTAACCCTACGACCCGTGTTCCTTTTCATAAGCCCTACTATCCATGATTTCATCCCAAAGTAACCCTACTATCCAGGTTTCTTCCCATAAGCCCTACTATCTAGGCTTTCATCCCGAAGTAACCCTACGACCCAAGATCCTTCTCATAAGCCCTACTATCCAGGCTTTCCTCCCGAAGTAACCCTACCATCCAGGTTCCTTCTCATAAGCCCTACTATCCAGGCTTTCATCCCGAAGTAACCCTACCATTCAGGTTCCTTCTCATAAGACCTACTATCTAGGATTTCATTCTGAAGTAACCCTATGATCCAGGTTCCTTCTCATAAGCCCTACTATCCAAGCTTTCATCCCGAAGTAACCCTACGACCCAGATTCCTTCTCATAGCCCTATTATCCAGGCTCTCATTTCGAAGTAACCCTACGATCCAGGTTCCTTCTCATAGCCCTACTATCCAGGCTTTCATCCCGAAGTAACCTTACTATCCAGGTTCCTTCTCATAGCCCTATTATCCAGGCTTTCATCCCGAAGTAATCCTACTATCCAGGTTCCTTCTTATAGCCCTACTATGCAGGCTTTCATCCCGAAGTAACCCTCCTATCCAGGTTCCTTCTTATAGCCCTACTACCCAGGCTTTCATCCCGAAGTAACCCTACTATCCAGGTTCCTTCTCATAGCCATATTACCCAGGATTTCATCCCAAAGTAACCCTACGACCCAAGTTCCTTCTCATAAGCCCTACTATCCAGGCTTTCATCCTGAAGTAACCCTATTATCTCCCGAAGTAACACTACAACCATGGTTTCTTCTCATAACCCTACTATCCAGGATTTCATCCTGAAGTAACCCTACTATCCAGGTTCCTTCTCATAGCCCTACTATCCAGGCTTTCACGTCAAAGCAACCCTACTATCCAGGTTCCTTCTCTCTTATCTCTAGATAACAGATTACAACACTGTGAGACCTGGACCTGACCAGTTATGGTCGAGTTCACCTTTCCCCAGTAAGTCACTATGCAGCCTGAAACCTGACCAGATAGGCAGTTTACTTTCACCTCCTCAATCAAGAGTTAATTCCCCAGTAGAGCAATGGACAACTGTGATCCGTGGATCTGGAACTGACTGTTTAACGCTGGTTCGCGAAATGTCGCGGAAGCAAGAGTCGCCACCGTCTTTTATTTTCTCCAAATGGAAAGGACAAAAGCACAGAAAAATTCCTTAAAGAGATTGCTCTCGGTTCGGGAGGTAGGTTATAGAAAGGGAAGGTGTTAGCACCCTTTGTATCCATGGTTATCCATGGGCTCTTAGATACTTGCTCATTTGTGTTTTCAAAAGTGTTTGTTTGCTTTTCAATGTGGGTTTTAAAAAAGATTTCTTTGAAAAATTTCAGTTCGACTCGTACGTCAGAGTGTTTGAAAAATTTGCTTTGAAAGCTTTTGAAAAGTGTCGGTGAAAAGATTTTTGTTTGTTTGAAATTAGAGCAAGTATCCTTGAGAACCTATCTACCCTAA
The DNA here is from genome assembly GCA_948472305.1 of Vicia faba. Taxonomy (NCBI): domain Eukaryota; kingdom Viridiplantae; phylum Streptophyta; class Magnoliopsida; order Fabales; family Fabaceae; genus Vicia; species Vicia faba. The sequence continues at coordinate 212,631,455 of OX451739.1, forward strand.
GGAATTCGTCTGTGTAAATGTCCTTAAAGTAGTGCCATCCCACCATTGAGAGGTAGGTAGCACCACCGTTGGAGGTGTTCGGGTCAATTCGATGTTCGGGACATGGTGATCACCGGAGCAATAGGAAGACGCCTTAGAAGCTACCCTCATGCCAGGTTCCCGGATCATGAGGACTTACTAAGACATCCTCTACTCGACGATCACCTTTCGAAAGGCAACAGTGAGGCGTACCCTAGGGGTGGTGTGTGATTTGTGTGTTATTTTCATTGATATTTGTCTTGTCATGTTAAAGTGATCTACGCTTGATTTTATTATGGCCATTCATTCTTGCATGCTTTGTTAACAGTTAAAAGAATATTTGCGGGAAAGTAAATCTAAGGCTATTACAAATGGCGCGGGTCCACATCGCCAAAATTAAACCGGACCCGATTTAACGGAAAGTAAATAAAGCAAAAGAAATAAAAGTGCGAGAAATTGTTTACACGGCTTTGGAAGAGATACATAATGAATTAAGCGAAATAAGGTAAATATGCGCAATTAAAATAAGAATTATTGAAACGAGGGCGTTGGACCCTTTTTGCAAATTAATTAGTAATTAAAATTAAGATGAACATGTTTTTGGTATTTTTATGTTTTTTAAGATTTAATGGAAAAAAGAATTAATTAAAATGAAGATTGGATGCAAACCCTAATTCTAATGTTTTTTAGATTTATTATTAAAAAATTTAACCTAAATTAAACCTATTTTTTTTATGTACAATTTAATTATAAAATAAATAAATAAATAATATTATTGTGAAAAAAGGGAAAATTAAAAGGAATAAAAATTTGTTAAACCTATTTCTAGTTATTTTTGGATTTTTAGTTATAAAAAAAAAGAATTAAAATTAAAACCTATTTAATACTAAATATTTACATGCAATTTATTTATGAAAATAATAAAATAAATATTATGTTTTTATCTTTTCCTGATTTTTTAGGCATTTTTTATGTATTGTAAAAATAATGAATTAAATTAAAACAATAAAACAAATAAAAATAATAATTAAAAAAAAGATATAAGAAAAATAAAACAAAACTTGCAAACCAGGGGGGTGGAGGTCCCCAACATGGAGGTGTTGGTCCAAGAATGCTGGCCCATTGACATTGGAATTCGTTGACTTTTCCAGGTTTTATGTGGCATGTTGACTGGGGTTTATTGTGTTCTTTGAATCTGAGCCCTTTGGTTGATCTCCCAGGACACGTGGGCATCTGGATTATGAGCGTGCATGAAGATCTTCAACGCAAGTACTGCACAGGATTAGCTAGGGAAAAATAATATTGCAATATGTAAGACCTGGGGTTCGAACCCAGGTCATGTACCTTAAACACCAACCCTGCTTGCCAACTGAGCTCAGTGCGCATTGTTAATATATAATAGCAATTAAATAACAAAAAGAACAATTGGTTAGTGGCCACTAAAAAGCACAAAAACGCGCGCTGATTTGAATTAGCGTATCATGCAATGCCACGATTTCGTCTTCCACACTATCCCTGTAAAACAAAAACAAAAGCAACGGTTTTATGCGCGTGGCCTTAGGGATGTTTTCAGAAAATAGCGATTAGAGCTATGTAACTCATAAATTGGGCGCGACTATATCAATCTCTTCGTCCAGATGCGTTGATTGCAATGGTGGTACTGGGGATGTCCAATTTTTCCTCTACTAAGAATCCCTAATTTGAAGCTCAGGAAACCCTAACATTCAACCATGGTATAATCTCGTATAGCACAGAAAAACGCAATTAAAGGTGTTAGTTAGCTTCAAAAACTCACAACAAACATGAATCAATAAATAAAAATGGCAAAGGATGCATAAATCATGATGTACAATTCTGAATTTTTCTCTTTGCAGTTCGAGTCATAGATACCAATTCTTGGAGCTTTGGTTGTTGTTTTTGATTGGCACACGTTCAGAGAACCACAATGAAGCTATTGGAACAATTCTTATGCTTTGAATTGACCTCTAGCACTGATTTCAGAATTTCTATTTTTTTGAGAAATTTCAAGTTTCACAAAGGCTTTTCTTGCGCAGCTTGGAGTGTTCTAGGATTAGGTTTATGATCTAGTATTTGTATGGAGGCTATTAGGTTAACAAAAGTAGAACAAATCTCTTGAATTCAATGGTTTTGCAAATTTGATTTTATAAGATCTTTCCATATCTTTTCCATGTGCATTTTGTGTCAATTAGCTCAAATCAAACCAAAACTTTCCACATTTGCATATGCACGAATTATAGAAGCCAAAACATGTATAAAAAGATTGGTTTTGTTAGGTTAAATATTTTTTCACATATTTAATTGATTTAATTGAATTAATATAAATAAAAACTCAAATAAATAAATAAAAAATTAGAAAATACTTCCCTTTGGGCCAAGTGGTCGTGCATATGCTTGGAATGATGAATCATGGAAGAAAAATGGGCCCATTAGCATTTTTAGGTCATTTGAAGTAATGTTGACTTTTCAAAATATCCAAAACTTTCCCAACTTCCACAAGGCATAACTTGCTCAATTTTTAAGATTTTCTCATGTTCTTGGACATTTTGGAAAGGTCTTTGAGTCCTCTAACCAATGCCTTTGGTCCCATGTCATTTTGATTTACCAATATCAAGTTATGGCCTTTGACTTAAAGTCCCTTTTTGTTGACTTTTGAAAATGACCTATAATGTTGAAATTGATAACTTTTTGTGAGAGCATTTCTTGGATTTTAAATATGAAGATGAGTTGTAGGAAATGTCTTTCTCTTCAAAATGAGCTTTGGATGGAATTTTTCTGATAATCCATGTGAAAGTTATGCCCTGGTCAATTTCAGTTGACTTTTTCAACTGTCCAAATATAGTAACTTTTGCATCTTGATGATTTTCTGAGCCAAATTTTGAGAATCATGATCAAGCATTGATCAAATGATGTTTGTGGCTTCAAAATGATATGTTGACCAAAAATTTGAACTTTTGACTGTCAAATGACCATTTTGCCCCTACAGTTGACTGTAGTGCAATTTAGGGTTTTGACTGTGCAATTTTGAGCTGAATGCCTTGAAACTTGATATGAGGATGCTTGACCATATTTGTAGGCATATGGGACTTGATTGGGCCTTTGAAAACTCCATTTTCTTGATCAGAACCCAAACCCTAGTTTTGACTGTATAGGGGACCTTTGCATTGTGCAACCCTTGGGGAATTTTGCAGCTTAACTTGGCAATTTCTTGGAGAATATGGGAGGGCAAATTTTGGGGTACAACAGTTGCCCCTGTTCAATCCTCTTAGACCTGAGGATGCAGATTGGCGGACGTGCCTTTCGTAATCCGAGGGTAGAAGATGATTGGACACTAGAGTGCCCAGAAATTTGCGCTCACATAGTAGCAGTGATGATGGAATGGGCTTATAGATGCCATTTGGAGATTGCTGGATAGGATGATGGGCTTATAGATGCCATCTGGATGTTGATTACGTGGGAGATTCCTTAGCGAGAACCTGCATACCTGCAAAAGATAAAATGAGTACCTGACACGTTGCAGGAGCTGGTTTTCAGATGCTTGGTATAGATATGTCCTGACTGGTTACAGGAGCTGGATCTGGAGCTTCAAAAGATGATGAATGAACCAGGTATGGTTACTGCTTTATCATGAATGGTTAGAGAACCTTGGGAGACTTTAACTTCAACCACGCTCGTTGAGAAAAATCTTGGGTGTCTTCTACTGGGATAAGAATCGGGGAGATCTTAGGGTCGATCTGACTGAACCAGAGGAGGTTTTTTTTTTTTTTTTGATAAGGATGTGATGAAGGAATCTGAGACGATTGCTACTCCAAATCTATGATGAAGGAATCTGGGACGATTACTACCTCAGCAGAATGATGAAGGAATCTGGGACGATTGCTACTTCAGCAGGATGATGAAGGAATCTGGGACGATTACTACCTCAGCAGGATGATGAAGGAATCTGGGACGATTGCTACTTCAGCAGGATGATGAAGGAATCTGGGACGATTACTACCTCAGCAGAATGATGAAGGAATCTGGGACGATTACTACCTCAGCAGGATGATGAAGGAATCTGAGACGATTACTACCTCAGCAGGATGATGAAGGAATCTGGGACGATTACTACCTCAGTAGGATGATGAAGGAATCTGGGACGATTACTACCTCAGCAGGATGATGAAGGAATCTGAGACGATTACTACCTCAGCAGGATGATGAAGGAATCTGGGACGATTACTACCTCAGCAGGATGATGAAGGAATCTGGGACGATTGCTACTTCAGCAGGATGATGAAGGAATCTGGGACGATTACTACCTCAGCAGAATGATGAAGGAATCTGGGACGATTACTACCTCAGCAGAATGATGAAGGAATCTGGGACGATTGCTACTTCAGCAGGATGATGAAGGAATCTGGGACGATTACTACCTCAGCAGGATGATGAAGGAATCTGGGACGATTACTACCTCAACGGGTGATGAAGGAATCTGGGACGATTACTACCTCAACGGGATGATGAAGGAATCTGGGACGATTACTACCTCAACGGGTGATGAAGGAATCTGGGACGATTACTACCTCAACGGGAAAAGACTTTTATCTGTTGATCGTTCTTTCCTGAAAAAGTAACGAATTAGTTGTATGCAATGTCATAATGCATGAATTGCATGATTTTAAGATGTTCTCAAAAATAAATGAGATTGGGGTGATATGATGCGTCTATGCATGCTATAATGATGTATGTGACGTTTTATGAATGTGTTTTTTCGTCTAGGAAAGTAAATCCTTGACGGGTGCCGGGAAGTCGTATCTTGGGCTGATGTTGAAGAATAGATTTTGCTTCCGCTGGGGATGATAACTGCAAGAATACCGGTAGGAGAAGATGACTCCGTTGCGGAATAAACTTGGCAAATGGAAGATTCTGCGGGGAGAGAAGATACTCTAGCGACCATGTTGGGAAGCAACACTCTATGGGGAGAGAGATGCTTTGCTGAATGTTGATAGTAACTTGCTGAGGATGTCTTGTTGTTGGAAGTGTGAATGGACTTCGCTGGGGTAAGAAGACTTCGTCGACGACGCTCTTTCCGTGGCTTTTGGCTGAGGATAACCCAGTTATATCCTGTTAAGGAAATAACTCTTTAAATCAAGCCGGACGATGCGTTCGTGCTCTGTGAGGAGGGTAAGCTTCCAGAATCTGCTGGGGATAAGCTTACTGCTTGGGGAGATGGATTCCACTTTCCTGGGAACTGGATTGGATTCTCTGGGGAAGTTTTGACTGCGGGGAAGTGATTCCTTTGAATGTTGATATACCGCCGGGGAACAATCTTTAGACCAAGACTGCCGGGGATGCTTGTTTGAGAACATATGCTGCTGGGGAATGTTGATATCTGCTGGAGGATACCCAACTTCTTTGAGATTTGATGATTCTGCTGGGAGAAGAGTGCACTTTTGTTGGCTCACTCTCTGGGGAATTCAGGTATACTGGTCATGCTCTTTAGCTGAACCTACCTTGGTACCTTGGAGGATTGAACGATTAGACTGCTCAGACAACTCTTTTTATTGCCCCTGTTTCTGATGTGGGAGAGGAAGATACCTGTGGAGGTGCTTGATGACTGCTGGTTTGACCAATCTTCTTCTGGTAGGCAAGTGACAAGATGACAGGACATAGTCGTACGCTTTGATCCCTAACTTTTGCCTGGACCGCCCTTTCGGGTTTTCAGTCCACCGGGATACCCATTTTTGCCCAAGCCGCCTTTTCAGGTTTTCGACTTGCCGGGTGTACAGATTTTTTCATTTCATCCCTTCATTTTGCCCGAACCCTTTTGGTTCGCCGGGGAGCCCTTATTTTTGCCTAGGTGTGTCAACCTAGCGGGTCTTTGATTTTGCGTAGTATTTTCCGACTATGTCCATGCTCTCAGAATGCAGGGAGTTGCCCCTGTTAGAAGTGTTTTGTCGTACCACCAGAAGATGTTTGATCAGACAAGATTCGTTGTTGGGATGCCCCAAGTGACTCAGGCGGAGATTTGCCCCAAGCTATTTGGCCTTTGAGAGATTTTCCGAATCTTGACTGGATTGCCCCAGATGGTAGACCATGATCATGCCGTGCCCCTTGATTGGAGATGCTTTCTTCCATTTGAGGTGACTCTTTTGTGGAGAAGACTTTTGTTCATAAGATATTCGTCGTGCGAGCTTCTCTGCTGTTCAAACAAAAAGTCATATGCAAACAAAGTTATGTTAAAAAATGCAAAGCCTATGTCTGTCTCAAGGATTTTGAAAATACATTCTTTTTCATAAAACAAATGATTGTTTGTAAAACGTGATGTCAACTCCGTATTTACCGTAGGCCTTAAGGAGTCAGGATACCTTTCGTAACAGTATGCTTTCGAATTAACCCATGCTTCAGCTAGGACTTTTAAGGGTTATAACGTGGCCTGGTTCACAGTTTAAGAAACAAAGGATAAAGGCTCAAATTATTTGTACCCACCCGCTCTTCATGATGTTCTCCAAACCTAAACTCAGTTGATCATACGTTGGACCTTGTTTGAGTCTTTGCTCTGATTTTCCGGTGATGATTCGGATGTTGATAACTTATTTTGAATACGCAGTCATTTTTGTCGAGGGTTTGTAAGACCTCTTTCTTTTTTTTTGATTTCGTTATCCCTATTTTTTTGCCTGAACTGTCTCTTTTTGTATTTACAGTCAGCGGGATTCCCCAGTTTCGTTAGTCCCCTTTATAGGTTTTGACTTTTTGGGCTTTTATTTTGAAAGATAATGACTGCCTTTCTTTATGATTATTCGGAATCATCACTGTCTTCTTTTTTTTTGTAAGGACCTCTTCGGTGCCATTTGTTATGCACTTGGATCAACTGAGAGAACTACCCTGCCCCAGGTTATGATAAAGGGTTTTAATTTTCGAAAAGAAAAACTCCTACTTCTTTGGCTCAGAGGGGTTGACGAGGGATTATCATCCTTATAACTCCAGTGTTTAGGGATTGAAACAATGCCTGTACCTCATCAGCGGGGTCTGTTCAAAAGCATACTGTAAGGATCGTGGTATCGTTTTCGTCATCCTCCCTCAAGAGGCTTAGAATTATTAATTGAGAGTTGACATCAGAAAAAATATGAAAACAGTTTGCATATAGTGAATGCGAATATATTGATTCAAAATAGACATAAGCGATGCATTAATGGAATAACAATGTTTTAACATGAATAAATGTTTAAACAATCAAAGAAAAATACAACTTGAATATTTGAATGAACAAAAGACATTCTCGATGATTCGGTGTAGGATCAGTGTTCAAACTCGACTTCCTTGGCGTCAATCAAATCCTGGATTTTGTTCTTCAAGGTCCAACAGTCGTCGGTGTCATGTCCAGGACTGTCAGAATGGTAGGCACATCTCACGCCCGGGTTGTACTTGGGAGAGGAAGTGTCAGGATTTTGAGGAGGATCCTTTAGTGTGATCAGTTTTGCCTTCAGCAATTGTTGTAATGCCTGAGACAAAGACATGTTGATGTCAGTATACTTCCTATCTTGATGCTTTATCCTACGCCTATTGCTCTTTCTTGGTTGAACGGGCGTGGGATCAGAAATTTGGATTGCCCCTACATCATGATGACCCTTTTTACCATGTATAGCATTGGACTCCTTCTTCCCACTGTGGGGCTTTTTCTGAGCATCAGCAGGTGCGGTTTCTTGAATCTTCCCCGACCTGATACCAGCTTCGATTCTCTCCCCAGTCAAGACAAGATCTGTAAACCCAGCAGCAGAATTCCCAATTAGGTGGTTGAAGAATGGACCAGACAGGGTCCCCAAGAACATGTCGACGAGCTCGCGGTCAGTCAGAGGTGGTTGTACCCTTCCAGCAAGGTCCCTCCATTTTTGAGCATACTCTTTGAAGCCTTCGCCTGTACCCATAGACATCCCCTGAAGCTGAGTACGCGTGGGAGCGAGGTCGGCATTATACTGGTAGTATTTGTAAAATGCAGTGGCTAAGTCTTCCCAGGTACGGATGTTGGCTCCATTCAGTTGATAGAACCACTCGAGCTGAGTCCCTGAAAGACTCTCTTGGAAGAAATGGATCCATAAGTTTTTGTCAGCTGTATAGGGCTGGATCCTCCTTGTATAAGCCCTGAGATGCAACTTAGGACATGATGCCCCGTCGTATTTAGAAAAGGCAGGTACCTTGAATTTGCGCGGGATCACTACCCCAGAAGACAGACCTAGATCCTCGAAGTCCAGGCCAGGCACCTTTTGTATTTCCATGGCACTGAGCCGGTCTTCCAACTGTTTGTACCTGTCCTCAGCCGGAGGGTACTGCTCGTCGTTGAAATCTGTCTCGTTGTCGGAGACCACTGGGCTGGGAATCCTTTCTTCTTGATGACTACTTTTCCCCACAGATGGAGTTGTCCTCTCAGCTTGGTCCTGCAGGGTGTTCCCAGATCTGCGTCTAGGGCTGAACAAGACAGTCCTCTTCTTCTTCTTTTCCTTCTTCAAGAGCAGAGCCTTCAGATCTTGCTGCCCCTGGGTCAAGTTCATGATTAGCCCTTGGAATTGGGCATTCTGAGCTTGGAGGGCCTTGATAGACTGCTCAGCTGATGATTCAGGATTCATGACGATCGGCTGAAATAAACAGCGAAGAAGGTAAGTAACCTGCAGAGAAAGGGTACCTGTTATGCAATGATATGTATGACATGCATGCAATGATTTCAAGGACCTCGCGGGGTAAACAGAGAAACTTGTTAGAGTTGGAAACCGGTAACTTGATTGAAGGTACTTCACGTTGTTGAGAGTCCTTCTTCAAGGGTCAAAGGCTCACCATATCCAGTGGGTCATAGCCCCTGATAACCTTAGCTAGGGGATCATTCTTCAGGTGTCAAAGCTCACCATATCAAGTGGGTCATAGCCTCTGACAACCTTGGCTAGAGGAAAATAAATCCTCTTTGCCCCTTGCTGGGATAATTGTTCATCATGACCTGCATCGCAAGCCCTTGAGGTCCTTGAAATGGGTTAGGATGTATGCAATGGTATGCAATGGTATGATGTCATGCTATGCATGGGGTGATGTAGGTAAACCCTGTTATGAGTCCCAATTAAGGACTATAAACAAACCCTGCAAGAAATTCAGTATACTTTGTTATGAGTCCCAATTAAGGACTATAAACAGAACCTGCAAGATATCTAGTAAACCCTGTTATGAGTCCCAGTTAAGGACTATAAACAAAACCTGTAAGAAATTTGGTAAACCCTGTTATGAGTCCTAGTTAAGGACTATAAACAAAACCTGCAAGTAGTTCATGTGTCAGCTAACAAGCATGCAAATAGGCAAGTACAAAGGCACACAAGTCACACAAGAGAAACCCTTAAGGTTTAGGCCAGCATGGGGTCTGGGTAGTACCCTCTTGAAGTTGGTGGGCTCAACCTGTCCTATTAGAAGTAACCGGGTTCTAAGGGTCCCAATATCACTGGATTGCTTTCATTGTTCATCGTTTCGATTTAGCCACTGAACTGGCGATCGAAATATTCCAGGAAAGCAACCCTCAATTGAGTGTAGTATCGAGTATCAACCAACCTCGGACTGCACCAAAGTCAGTTATCTCACTACCCTAAAGAGGCCAAGATAGTTCAATTAAGGTTCCTAAGGTCAGTTGATGCTTCACGACACCACGCGGAGGCCCCGTACTCTCCTTGACTGAACTCAAGGGTTACCGGTACACACCAAAGTGCCACGTCAACGTAGCAGACTGTTTCAACCATGTCGGTATACCCCGCACAGTTCCCTCACAGCCTTGTTGCTACTTTCTAAGAAAGGTATCCCCCAGATCCGGGTTTAGGATCTATAGAACTCCCAAGCAACCCACAATTTAAAGCACACAAGGAAAACAATTGAAAACATAGTTATGAGCTAGCCCTAAGGTACACCTCACTTTAAAGGTATCCCCAGCAGAGTCGCCAGTTCTGTGATCGGTGGATCTGGAACTGACTGTTTAACGCTGGTTCGCGAAATGTCGCGGAAGCAAGAGTCGCCACCGTCTTTTATTTTCTCCAAATGGAAAGGACAAAATCACAGAAAAATTCCTTAATGAGATTGCTCTCGGTTCGGGAGGTAGGTTATAGAAAGGGAAGGTGTTAGCACCCTTTCTATCCATGGTTATCCATGGGCTCTTAGATACTTGCTCATTTGTGTTTTCAAAAGTGTTTGTTTGCTTTTCAATGTGGGTTTTAAAAAAGATTTCTTTGAAAAATTTCAGTTCGACTCGTACGTCAGAGTGTTTGAAAAATTTGCTTTGAAAGCTTTTGAAAAGTGTCGGTGAAAAGATTTTTGTTTGTTTGAAATTAGAGCAAGTATCCTTGAGAACCTATCTACCCTAAGGAATTCGTCTGTGTAAATGTCCTTAAAGTAGTGCCATCCCACCATTGAGAGGTAGGTAGCACCACCGTTGGAGGTGTTCGGGTCAATTCGATGTTAGGGACATGGTGATCACCGGAGCAATAGGAAGACGCCTTAGAAGCTACCCTCATGCCAGGTTCCCGGATCATGAGGACTTACTAAGACATCCTCTACTCGACGATCACCTTTCGAAAGGCAACAGTGAGGCGTACCCTAGGGGTGGTGTGTGATTTGTGTGTTATTTTCATTGATATTTGTCTTGTCATGTTAAAGTGATCTACGCTTGATTTTATTATGGCCATTCATTCTTGCATGCTTTGTTAACAGTTAAAAGAATATTTGCGGGAAAGTAAATCTAAGGCTATTACAAATGGCGCGGGTCCACATCGCCAAAATTAAACCGGACCCGATTTAACGGAAAGTAAATAAAGCAAAAGAAATAAAAGTGCGAGAAATTGTTTACACGGCTTTGGAAGAGATACATAATGAATTAAGCGAAATAAGGTAAATATGCGCAATTAAAATAAGAATTATTGAAACGAGGGCGTTGGACCCTTTTTGCAAATTAATTAGTAATTAAAATTAAGATGAACATGTTTTTGGTATTTTTATGTTTTTTAAGATTTAATGGAAAAAAGAATTAATTAAAATGAAGATTGGATGCAAACCCTAATTCTAATGTTTTTTAGATTTATTATTAAAAAATTTAACCTAAATTAAACCTATTTTTTATGTACAATTTAATTATAAAATAAATAAATAAATAATATTATTGTGAAAAAAGGGAAAATTAAAAGGAATAAAAATTTGTTAAACCTATTTCTAGTTATTTTTGGATTTTTAGTTATAAAAAAAAAGAATTAAAATTAAAACCTATTTAATACTAAATATTTACATGCAATTTATTTATGAAAATAATAAAATAAATATTATGTTTTTATCTTTTCCTGATTTTTTAGGCATTTTTTATGTATTGTAAAAATAATGAATTAAATTAAAACAATAAAACAAATAAAAATAATAATTAAAAAAAAGATATAAGAAAAATAAAACAAAACTTGCAAACCAGGGGGGTGGAGGTCCCCAACATGGAGGTGTTGGTCCAAGAATGCTGGCCCATTGACATTGGAATTCGTTGACTTTTCCAGGTTTTATGTGGCATGTTGACTGGGGTTTATTGTGTTCTTTGAATCTGAGCCCTTTGGTTGATCTCCCAGGACACGTGGGCATCTGGATTATGAGCGTGCATGAAGATCTTCAATGCAAGTACTGCACAGGATTAGCTAGGGAAAAATAATATTGCAATATGTAAGACCTGGGGTTCGAACCCAGGTCATGTACCTTAAACACCAACCCTGCTTGCCAACTGAGCTCAGTGCGCATTGTTAATATATAATAGCAATTAAATAACAAAAAGAACAATTGGTTAGTGGCCACTAAAAAGCACAAAAACGCGCGCTGATTTGAATTAGCGTATCATGCAATGCCACGATTTCGTCTTCCACACTATCCCTGTAAAACAAAAACAAAAGCAACGGTTTTATGCGCGTGGCCTTAGGGATGTTTTCAGAAAATAGCGATTAGAGCTATGTAACTCATAAATTGGGCGCGACTATATCAATCTCTTCGTCCAGATGCGTTGATTGCAATGGTGGTACTGGGGATGTCCAATTTTTCCTCTATTAAGAATCCCTAATTTGAAGCTCAGGAAACCCTAACATTCAACCATGGTATAATCTCGTATAGCACAGAAAAACGCAATTAAAGGTGTTAGTTAGCTTCAAAAACTCACAACAAACATGAATCAATAAATAAAAATGGCAAAGGATGCATAAATCATGATGTACAATTTTGAATTTTTCTCTTTGCAGTTCGAGTCATAGATACCAATTCTTGGAGCTTTGGTTGTTGTTTTTGATTGGCACACGTTCAGAGAACCACAATGAAGCTATTGGAACAATTCTTATGCTTTGAATTGACCTCTAGCACTGATTTCAGAATTTCTATTTTTTTGAGAAATTTCAAGTTTCACAAAGGCTTTTCTTGCGCAGCTTGGAGTGTTCTAGGATTAGGTTTATGATCTAGTATTTGTATGGAGGCTATTAGGTTAACAAAAGTAGAACAAATCTCTTGAATTCAATGGTTTTGCAAATTTGATTTTATAAGATCTTTCCATATCTTTTCCATGTGCATTTTGTGTCAATTAGCTCAAATCAAACCAAAACTTTCCACATTTGCATATGCACGAATTATAGAAGCCAAAACATGTATAAAAAGATTGGTTTTGTTAGGTTAAATATTTTTTCACATATTTAATTGATTTAATTGAATTAATATAAATAAAAACTCAAATAAATAAATAAAAAATGAGAAAATACTTCCCTTTGGGCCAAGTGGTCGTGCATATGCTTGGAATGATGAATCATGGAAGAAAAATGGGCCCATTAGCATTTTTAGGTCATTTGAAGTAATGTTGACTTTTCAAAATATCCAAAAATTTCCCAACTTCCACAAGGCATAACTTGCTCAATTTTTAAGCTTTTCTCATGTTCTTGGACATTTTGGAAAGGTCTTTGAGTCCTCTAACCAATGCCTTTGGTCCCATGTCATTTTGATTTACCAATCTCAAGTTATGGCCTTTGACTTAAAGTCCCTTTTTGTTGACTTTTGAAAATGACCTATAATGTTGAAATTGATAACTTTTTGTGAGAGCATTTCTTGGATTTGAAATATGAAGATGAGTTGTAGGAAATGTCTTTCTCTTCAAAATGAGCTTTGGATGGAATTTTTATGATAATCCATGTGAAAGTTATGCCCTGGTCAATTTCAGTTGACTTTTTCAGCTGTCCAAATATAGTAACTTTTGCATCTTGATGATTTTCTGAGCCAAATTTTGAGAATCATGATCAAGCATTGATCAAATGATGTTTGTGGCTTCAAAATGATATGTTGACCAAAAATTTGAACTTTTGACTGTCAAATGACCATTTTGCCCCTACAGTTGACTGTAGTGCATATTAGGGTTTTGACTGTGCAATTTTGAGCTGAATGCCTTGAAACTTGATATGAGGATGCTTGACCATATTTGTAGGCATATGGGACTTGATTGGGCCTTTGAAAACTCCATTTTCTTGATCAGAACCCAAACCCTAGTTTTGACTGTATAGGGGACCTTTGCACTGTGCAACCCTTGGGGAATTTTGCAGCTTAACTTGGCAATTTCTTGGAGAATATGGGAGGGCAAATTTTGGGGTACAACAACAACCGAAGCTCGTATACTCTATTTCCCAGGATATAAATCAACTTTTCTCGGTGAAGTCCTCCTCGATGATAGGTACAGAGTTTCTCGCAAAGGAATCTCTTATGCGATCGACATATTTTTTGGATGACATCTGTAAGCCCATCTACAACGATTCTCTGTCAACTTCCAAATGGAATCTGTAAGCCCATTCTCGATATCACCAATCAGTATTACTCCATGCGAGTGCAAATTTCTGGGCACTCTAGTGTTCACTCATCTTCCACCTTTAGATCACGAAAGGCAGACAAGCCAATCTACATCCTCGGGTTTAAGAAGATTGAACAGGGGAAGCTGTTGTACCCCAAAATTTTCCCTCCCATTTTACTCAACACATTCTCATTGAAGTCCTTAACTTGCTCAGGGATGCCCAAGAGTTGACCAGACAAACTCTCTCCTAAAGCGATGAACCTCCAACTAGGGTTTCCATTTTCATCATGATGGGTAAGCTCCAAAGGCCTCATATTCTCTCCATAGTCCTAATATGTTCTCAAGACTATCCATTTCAAGTTGCATGCCTTGTAGTAGAAGTTTGCTCAGTCAACTGCCCAGATGCTTGAAAATCAACTATATTAGGTCAAAAGTCAACTGTGACCCACATACAGTCAAACTTCAAGATTTTTGGTCAACATCAACATTTTGAAGTGATATTTATCATTTGATCAAGGGTTTATCATGATTCCTCAAGGTATGCTCCTAATTCATCAAAACTCAAAAGTTGCTAAATTAGGGTTTCTTAGGAAAAGTCAACCAAACTTTGACCAAGCATAACTTTCTCATACTTTATTATAAATTTATCATCCAAAGCTTATTTTGAATAGGATGAAATTATTTATAACTCATCTTCATTCCTCAAGTTCAAAAAATGCATTCATAAAAAGATATGAATTTCTACATTATAGGTCCTTTTGAAAAGTCAACAAAAACACCTTTTGGGTCAAAGCTTCTTACATGAACATGGAAGTCCCAATTAAGATTAAACCAAAATGGTGGTTTAGGGGACACCCTAAGCTTTCTAAAAAGTCCAAGAACACCTTCCTAGGGTCAAAATTGGAAGAGATATGCATTGTCAAAGTTGGCCATTTTTGGAAATTTGCACAAAGTCAACCATGCCCAAAATTCCTTTTTCTTCAAATGGGCCCAACTTTTTATGCTTGTACCTTATTCCTAACATGACCCACTACCTATGAACCACTCCATGCCGCATTAAATTATTTACTTGATTTATTGTGATTTTATTCATTTAAAATTCAAATAAAATCAAATAAAATCAAAATAAATCATGTAAATTGCTTTTGGATTGATTTTGACATTGAACGAGGAGGATATATGGTGGCATATTAGGATCAAATCGTATCAAGGATGATTGGAGCAAGAATGGTATGATTTGGCTTATTTTGGAAGCAAATAATGCATTTAACAATCAAGATCTTTTCTCGTTAAATTCCAAGATTCAAGTTGTTTTTTGTTGATCTAATACACTCTATTACATATATACAACGCAACCAAGGCAAGAGGAGAAGGGTTGAAGTCGTGCAAGCTAGCCAAGAAAACAAAAAAATTGGACAAAAAGTGTGGATCTGATTTCTAACCTATGGGACGATTCAAGGCCATTCAAAGCTTCTAATTGCTTCCTGGACATCTCCTGAAGCTAATACGATCATTTGCAAGCCTTCCCATGCCCAGAATCGCTCTTGGTAAACCCATAGTTTGCACATACAGGCTTGATATTGATCTTACAATTTACACATGATTAACCACTCTTAAGCATATCATTATGTTTGTATAATCATTTGGAATGTTTTGGTTCAATTAATTTTGTGTTTTGATGACTGTTTCCCAAATTTCCATTGCTAGGGTTCAGGGGGCCGTTTTAGGGTTTCTCTGTACAGGTTAAATTGGACCAAGAAAATGGTGCCATGGTACTCGTGAGATCAAGACAAGTTGATTGGTATAGCTAGAATTAATTTATCATGCGTTTTGTGAATTTTTGAAGCTTGCAGGTTTATAGCTATGGCAAATGTCCGTAGGTATAAGACTGATACCTAAAACGACACTTCTAGGAAGAAGATGAAGGCGTGGCAATCAACCACTGGCCAATTTGAATTTACGCTCGTTTTTAGGCATAAAGCGTGTGTTGTTATTATAATATTGTTTGGTTATTATATTATCAAATTAACAATGCAGCGCAGATGGCAAGGAGTATAGGCATGTGAAACAAGGGACCTGGGTTCGATCCCAGGTCCAAACATTTTCTTATTTTCTGAACAATTCCTTGCAGATCCAACGTGCCTTATAGCCTAGCGTCCACCGTGCGCCACAGATCTCATCCCTGAGATCCATGAACCATGAGAGGAGAGAAGCATGAGGAGAGAAGCATTGGACCAAATGCCAGACCCTGGGCCATCTTTGGGCCTAAGAAGAATTTGGCAACCCCCCCCCCCCCCCCCCCCCCCCCCCCCTTATTGCTCAACACCAGACCCATTTCTATTTCTTTCTTTCTCTATTTATTTTTCTTTTAATTATATTTTACACCAAAAATCACGCTTTTTTTATTTAATCAAAAATCATAAAAAACATCAAAAATCATTTTTTATAAAAATATTTTTATTAATTAATTAGTTTAATTAAATTAAGGAAATTTAATTCTTTTTTGTATAATTAAAATCAACTAGAATTAGGGTTTAATGTTGTACATAACCTAATTTTTCTCAAAAAATAACCTAAATGTTTTTTCAATTAGATTTTTAGGTTTTCCAATTATTTCTCGCATTTTATTCGCCGCGCGCCTTTAATTTTCCTTTTTCTATTATTGTAACTGCTCTGAGTTTGTAATAGTAATTAGGGTTTTAAATTTCCTCATCTTTATTTACATTCAAAATGATTATGTATCTGCGAAAGCCTTGTAATAGCTAGGACTTTAACTTCTCGCATTTTAATTTCCGCAAACTATAAGTTGTTAGATATATGCTAATAGGATTGTATGGAAAGATAAAAATGAACGATAGAAAACCCTAATTTCAATATAAATAACCGAACCGAATCATTTGCACACTTGCACCCCTAGGGTACTCCTCACTTGGTTGCCTCAGAAAACAATGGTCATGTCCCTCGAACGTAGGGATATCTTAGCAAAAGACCCTCAATCTAAAAGTCATCATAAAGATCATAGTCCCTTAACGTCCCTCGAGTTACTTACAAGAAACGATCTTGTCCCTCGATGTTGCCTATATAATGACTGTCCCTTTGAACTGCTAAGGTATCCCTATATGTTGCCTTTTATGACCATAACGATGACCCGCGCTTGTCCCTCATACATCCAACGATAGGGCTACCTACCCACCAATAGTAGGATAACACTGTCTAAAGGTTAGGAGGAAAATAAAGACCTTTTCAAGTATAAGTAGATAAGTTCTTAGATGCTTGCTCAAAACAACTTTTTGCACCTGCACAAAAATATTTCAAAACACTTTCAAAAACATTCACCTTGTCAACACTCTTGAGGACTGATACAAGAGTTACCATAAAGTGAATCGCTGCACTAAGACATTTTCAAAAAAATTTCAAAATACACACACAAGCAATTTTAAAAATGAGAAAGTACCTAAGAGTCCGTGGAAAACCACAGATAGAAAGGATGCTAACACCTTCCCTTTCTATAATCTACCCCCCGTACTCAAAAACTCTCGAAAAAAGGATTTTTCTGTTCTTTTCCCTTTCCTTTGTTGGATGAAATAAAAGTTGGTGGCGACTCTTGCTTACCACACATTTCAGAATACAAAATGTAAACCAGTATTAACAGTCAGTTCTGCCACTGTATCACAGAAGTGGCGACTCTGCTGGGGAGATTACTTCCTTACATAGGAATGGAGATGGAGTTTCAGGCAAGACACCCCATCGTATTTTGCAAAAATTTGAGCCTTAAACTTCTGCGGGATGACCACTCCCAACACCAATCCCAGTTCTTTAAAGTCCAACCTGGGCATAGTCTAGATTTCCTCATGGAACCAGAGGATACCCCACTTACACTCCCCAACAGAGTCGCCAGTTCTATGATACGGTGGCAGAGCAAACTATTAATACAGGTTTGTGTTTAGTATTTGCAAATGTTGCGGTAAGAAAGAGTCGCCACCGACTTTTATTTCATCCAACAAAGGAAAAGGAAAAAGAACAGAAAAAACCTTTTTCGAGATGTTTTTGAGTACGGGGGGTAGATTATAGAGAGGGAAGGTGTTAGCACCCTTTCTATCCATGGTTTTCCATGGGCTCTTAGGTACTTGCTCATTTTTCAAATTGCTTGTGTGTGCTTGTTTTGAAAAGTTTTACTTCGTGATAACCCTTGTATCGGTCCTCAAGAGTGTGACGAAGTTGTTTTGAAAACTGTTTTGAAAAGTGTTTGTAAAATTTGTTTGTTTGAGCAAGTACCTAGGAACTAATCTACCTACTCGAAAAAAGTCTGTTTGTTTTCCTCTAGACAACGCTATCCTATTATTAAGGAATAGGTAGCACCGTCGTTGGAGTTTTAAGGGACATTCGAAGGGACAAGTACGATCACAAAAGCAATGTTAGGAAATTTTAGTAATCATCCTAAAGACTTAAAGATCTTTTTCCGAGGCAACATCTAAATGGGTCATTTTAGATCTTTTGGGACTAGAGGACAACCACTAACATTCCCTATACTTTATGACCATTTACCGAAGGCAGCCGAAGTGGAATAAACCTTAGGAGTGAGCATGTGCAAGTGTTTTTTTTCCATTTTATTGATCTTTGCACATTTAGGGTTTTCTACTGTATTAATTTCAATTTGTCTTTCCATACAATCCTATTAGCATACATCTAACAACTTATAGTTTTCGGAAATTAAAATGAGAGAAATTAAAGTCCTAGCTATTACAAGGCTTTCGCAGATACATAATTATTTTGATTGTAAATAAAGATGCGGAAATTTAAAACCCCAATTACTATTACAAACTCGGAGCAGTTACAATAATAGAAAAAGGAAAACTAAAGGCGCGCGGCGAATTAAATGCGAGAAATAATTGGAAAACCTAAAAATCTAATTGAAAAAATATTTAGGTTATTTTTTGAGAAAAATTAGGTTATCTACAACATTAAACCCTCATTCTAGTTGATTTTAATTATACAAAAAAGAATTAAATTGCCTTAATTTAATTAAACTAATTAATTAATAAAAATATTTTTATAAAAAATGATTTTTTATGTTTTTTATGATTTTTGATTAAATAAAAAAAAGCATGATTTTTGGTGTAAAATATAATTAAAAGCAAATAAATAAAAAGAGAAAGAAAAGAAATAGAAATGGGCCTGGTGTTGAGAAATCAGGGGGGGTGTGTTGCCAAATTCTTCTTAGGCTCAAAGATGGCCCAGGGTCTGGCGTTTGGTCCAGTGCTTCTCTCCTCTGATGGTTCATGGTAGTCCCTCAATGCTGGAGCGTGAGATCTGGGTGATGATAGATCTCAGGGATGAGATCCGGGGCGCACGATGGATGCTAGGCTATGAGGCACGCTGGATCTGCAAGGAATTGTTCAGAAAATAAGAAAATGTTTGGACCTGGGATCGAACCCAGGTCCCTTGCTTCACATGCCTATACTCCTTGCCATCTGCGCTGCATTGTTTATTTTCTAATATAATAACCAAACAATATTATAATGACAACGCACACTTAATGCCTAAAAGCGTGCGTAAATTCAAATTGGTCATTGGTTGATTGCCACGCCTTCATCTTCTTCCCAGAAGTGTCATTTTAGGTATCAGACTTATACCTACAGACATTTTCCATAGCTATAAACCTGCAAGCTTCAAAAATTCACAAAACGCATGATAAATTGATTCTAGCTATACCAATCAACTCGTCTTGATCTCACGAGTACCATGGCACCATTTTCTTGGTCCAATTTAACCTGTACAGAGAAAACCTAAAACGGCCCCCTGAACCCTAGCAATGGAAATTAGCGAAACAATCATCAAAACACAAAATTAATTGAACCAAAACATTCCAAATGATTATACAAACAAACTGATATGCTTAAGAGTGGTTAATCATGCGTAAATTGTAAGATCAAAATCAAGCTTGTATGTGCAAACCGTGGGTTTACCAGGAGCGATTATAGGCTTGGGAAGGCTTACAAACGATCGTATTAGCTTCAGGAGATGCCTAGGAAGCGATTAGAAGCTTTGAATAGCCTTGAATCATCCCCTAGGTTAGAAATCAGATCCACACTTTTTGTCCATTTTTTTTTAATTTTCATGGCTAGCTTGCACGACTTCAACCCTTCTCCTCTTGCCTTGACTGCGTTTTATATATGTAATAGAGTGTATTAGATCGACAAAAAACAACTTGAATCTTGAAATTTAAGGAGAAAAGATCTTGATTGTTAAATGCATTATTTGCTTCCAAAATAAGCCAAATCATGCCATTCTTGATCCAATCATCCTTGATACGATTTGATCCTGATACGCCATCATATATCCTCCTCATTCAATGTCAAAATCAATCCAAAAGAAATTTACATGATTTATTTTGATTTTATTTGATTTTATTTGAATTTTAAATGAATAACATCACAATAAATCAAGTAAATAATTTAATGAGCCATGGAGTGGTTTATAGGTCGTGGGTCATGTTAGGAGTAAGGTACAAGCATAAAAAGTTGGGGAAGAAAAAGGCATTTTGGGCATGGTTGAATTTGTGCAAATTTCCAAAAATGGCCAACTTTGACAATGCATATCTCTTCCAATTTTGACCCTAGGAAGGTGTTCTTGGACTTTTTAGAAAGCTTAGGATGCCACCTAAACAACCCTTTAGGTTTCATCTCAATTGGGTATTCCATGTTCATGTAAGAAGCTTTGATCCAAAAGGTGTTTTTGTTGACTTTTCAAAAGGACCTATAATGTAGAAATTCATATCTTTTATGAGTGCATTTTTTGAACTTGAGGGACGAATATGAGTTGTAGGGAATTGCATCCTCTTCAAAATGAGACTTGGATGAGAAATTTATAATATAGTATGAGAAAGTTATGCTTGGTCAAAGATTGGTTGACTTATTCTAAGAAACCCTAATTTAGCAACTTTTGAGTTTTGATGAATTAGGAGCATTCCTTGAGGAATCACGATCAACCCTTGATCAAATGATGGATATCACTTCAAAATGTTTATGTTGACCAAAAATCTTGAAGTTTGACTGTATGTGGGTCATAGTTGACTTTTGACCTAATACAGTTGATTTTCAAGCATCTGGGCAGTTGACTTAGCAAACTTCTACAGCAAGGCATTGCTTTAAGAGAGAGTTTGTCTGGTCAACTCTTGGGCATCCCTGAGCAAGTTGAGGACTTCAATGAGCATGTGTTGAGTAAATTGGGAGGGTAAATTTTGGGGTACAACAGCTGCCCCTGTTCAATCTTCTTAAATCTGAGGATGTAAATTGGCTTGTCTTCCTTTCGTGATCTGAAGGAGGAAGATGATTGAACACTAGAGTGCCCAGAAATTTGCACTCGCATGAAGTAATACTGATTGGTGATATCGGGAATGGGCTTACAGATTCCATTTGGAAGTCGACAGAGAATCGTTGGGGATGGGCTTAGAGATGCCATCCAAAAAAAGATGTTGATCGCATAAGAGATTCTTTTGCAAGAAACTCTGTACCTATCGCCGAGGAGGACTTCACCGAGAAAAGTTGATTTATGTCATTGGAAATAGAGTATAGAAGCTTCGGTTGTCCATTACTCTACTGGGAAATTAACTCCAGATTGAGGAGGTGAAAGTAAACTTCCTATCTGGTCAGGATCCAGGCTGCACAGTGACTTACTGGGGAAAGGTGAACTCGACCGTAACTGGTCGGGTCCAGGTCTTACAGTGTTGTAAACTGTTATCTAGAGATAAGAGAGAAGGAACCTGGATAGTAAGGTTGCTTCGAGGTGAAAGTCTAGATAGTAGGGCTATGAGAAGGAACATGGATAGTAGGGTTACTTCAGGATGAAAGCCTGGATAGTAGGGCTATGAGAAGGAACCTGGGTCGTAGGGTTACTTCGAGATGAAATCCTGGATATTAGGGCTTATGAGAAGGAACCTAGATAGTAGGGTTACTTCGGGATGAAAGTCTGGATAGTAGGGATTATGAGAAGGAACCTGGGTCGTAGGGTTACTTCTGGATGAAAGCCTGGGTAGTAGGGCTATGAGAAGGAACATGGATAGTATGGTAACTTCGGGATGAAAGCCTGGGTAGTAGGGCTATGAGAAGGAACTTGGGTCGTAGGGTTACTTCGGGATGAAAGCCTGGATAGTAGGGCTTATGAGAAGGAACCTGCATCGTAGGGTTACTTTGGGATGAAAGCCTAGATAGTAGGGCTTATGAGAAGGAACCTGGATGGTAGGGTTACTTCAGGATGAAAGCCTGGATAATAGGGCTTATGAGAAGGAACCTGGATGGTAGGGTTACTTCGGGATGAAAGCCAGAATAGTAGGGCTTATGAGAAGGAACCTGGGTCATAGGGTTAATTCGGGATGAAAGCCTGGATAGTAGGGCTTATGGGAAGAAACCTGGATAGTAGGGTTACTTCGGAATGAAAGCCTGGATAGTAGGGCTTATGAGAAGGAACCTGGGTCGTAAGGTTACTTTGGGATGAAAGCCTGTATATTAGGGCTTATGGGAAGAAACCTGAATAGTAGGGTTACTTCGAAGTGATAGTGTAGATTAGTTGACCCGTTTGGTTTCGGGAACTGAGTTTCCATTAACCGTCTGTAGAGGTGACCTATATAACTACTGGATTTGTTGAAGATAATTGTCTTTCCTGAAAAGATGCCAGGGTTAATTATATGCAATGCATGAAATTCCTTGTGAGATGATGTTCTCAAAATAAATGAGATCCTGCTGTATATGATGTATGTACATGAAATGCTATTGGGGTATGTCCGAGTCTGGGAAAATACATCCCTGACTGTTGTTGGAGAATATAGAATTCCTGACTGTTGTAGAGAATTGTGGTTCTTCTACTTCCGCTGGAGATGGTGAACAGAAATGACTAGGCTGGAGATTTACTCTTTGTTATTTATGAATATTCTGTCAAGGAGAGATTCTATTTGAGAATAACTCTGCGGGGAACAACTTGGAAATTGAATTTTCGTAGCTGAAGTAATGAGCTCTGTCGGGGATTGAGCTTTTGTATCCAGAGAAATAAACTCTGCCTGGGAGATAAAATTTACTGACTCGCTCGTGATTATGAAATTCAGATGGGGGATATAGCTGTCAGGTTTCTGAATCACCCTGGATGGGGAGATTACTTCCTGTTTCGAGAAAGCCAACATCAATGCTTTTGAATACTTTTAATCTATATAGTTCTGTGATACGGTGGCAGAACTGACTGTTATACTGGTTTGCGTGTTTTGTTCGCAAATGTCGTGGTAAGCAAGAGTCGCCACCGACTTTTATTTCATCCAACAAAGGAAAAGGAAAAAGAACAGAAAAAACCTTTTTCGAGATGTTTCTGAGTACGGTGGGTAGATTATAGAAAGGGAAGGTATTAGCACACTTTCTATCCATGGTTTTCCATGGGCTCTTAAGTACTTTTTCGTTTTTAAATTACTTGTGTGTGCTTGTTTTGAAAAGTTTTTACTTCGTGATTACCCTTGTATCGGTCCTCAAGAGTGTGACAAAGTTTTTTTCTCCATGACTTCAGGAGCCATCTTGATTTGGTTGTAGCTAGAGAAACCATCCATGAAGGAGAAGATTTTGTACTGCGCGGTGTTGTCAACTAGAACATCAATGTGAGGAAGTGGGAAGTTATCCTTGGGGCTTGCCCTGTTCAGATATCTATAATCCACACACATTCGTACCTTACCGTCCTTCTTAGGTACCGAACGATGTTAGCAACCCACTGTGGATAGGAGGTGACAACTAAGAACCCTGCGTCGAACTACTTCATGACCTCTGCCTTGATCTTCTCTGACATTTTAGGGTGCATACGGCGGACCTTCTGTTTAACCGGAGGACAGTCTTCCTTAGTCGGCAGACGATGTACCACAATATCAGTGTCTAAACCTGGCATGTCCTCATATGACCAGGCGAAGATCTCAACGTAGTCGTGCAACATTTGTAGCAACTGCTATTTGATCTTAACTTCCAGATTTGCACCGATCTTGACTTCTTTTCTGTCTATCTTCCTGCCAAGGTTTATCGTCTCAACTGGTGATTCATGAGGCTGTATAGCCCTTTCTTCCTGCTGTAATAGTCTAGCAAGTTCTCCAGGCACCTCACAATCATCCTCACCTTCGTATTCAGCTTGGTTGATCGGATTTTCGAAGTCATAACTGGAAGTAGCAGAGCTGTTATCAATGGGATCCAGAGTGGATATGGATCTGCAATATGATACGTGAGTGTGTGTAAGAGCATAACTGTTTTGATAAAGTGAAAACGAAAAATAAAAATAGAGAGCACAAAATTTGTATGCAAGGAACGTCCAATGTTTTATTGATGATATATGAAATGACAAATAATAGCCCTCACAAACAAAGCCAATGTGCCTCGGGCAAGGCACAAGGTTGTAGAGTTTAAATTGTTTATTACAAATCTCTAAACAAGTAAGACAATTACTGCGGAATAAAAGAAACTGGTATAAAGTTCCTATCCGTCTAGTTACTCGGTCCACCATTGGTATTTGGGTAGATCCAGCTGCTAATGTCAGAGTCTTCCTCACTGTCTTCAATGGCATTAATTCCCCCATTGCTGATGTGTAGGGGAGGTCCTCCAGCTCGAGTGCGTCGAATAGCCCTTTGAGCTCCTGAAGTAAAGCCCAAACCAAACTTGTCAGTTTTGTGAGTAAAATCAGGGAGTTGTCCCAATTGGTATACCCACCTTCTTCAACCACTGCTCTGGCGTCTTTGAGAGAAGCCATCTTCAGAGGAGGTTTGTTGTTGGTAGTAGTTTCAGTCGATACCAAGATCTGGGGAACCTCTTCAAAATTATGGCAAGGATTCTCTATGAATTCCCCGTCCATCTCTACGTATCTGAAGGAGCTGAGATGGCTCACCATATACTCCTCTTCACCATGCACAATGGCAATCTTCCCTTTTACTGGATACTTCAGCATTTGGTGTACTATAGAAGTAATAACCCTAGTTTTCTGGATCCAAGGACGGCCCAACAAACAAGAGTATGATGGCCTGATGTCCATCACATAGAAGGTGGACTCAAAGGTTTGAGAGCCTACCTTGACAGGGATGTCCACCTCCCCGTGCACCATTCTTTTCGACCCATCAAAAGCCCTTATCACAATGTTACTAGGCTTTAAGGTCAAACCTTCACAATCCAACCGATCTAGCGCCTTCTTGGGCAGAACATTCAGCGAAGACCCAATATCTACCAGCACATGAGCCATAGTGGTGCCCCTGTATTCGATCGAGACACGTAGAGCATCATTATGCTTCCTCCTTTTCGATGTCATGTCTGCATATGAAAAACCCAGCCCATTGTCAGCAGTCAGGCTGGCCACACATTGTTTGAATTGATCGGAGGAGGTTTCTTGCGGCACATGCGCAGTCTTGAGGAATGCAATCAAAGCCTTCACATGGGCCTCGGAGCACAACAACAAAGACAACATGGATATCTTTGAGGGGGTATGTCCCAGCTGCTCGACCATATTGTATTCGCTCCTTTTTATTATTTTCAATATTTCCTCTATCTCTTGCTTAGAGGCCTCTACGACAATTTTTCTAGGTGAGCCTGCCCGGGCGGAGGCACCTAGAATTTTTTTTTGAAAATTCGATCAACCAAGCCGAAGACGAAGGTGAGGATGATTGTGAGGTGCCTGGAGAACTTTCTAGACTATTACAGCAGGAAGAAAGGGCTATACAACCTCATGAAGAGCCAGTTGAAACGATAAACCTGGGCACGGAGATAGATAGAAAAGAAGTCAAGATCGGCGCAAATTTGGAAGTTAAGATCAAACAGCGGTTGCTACAAATGTTGCACGACTATGTTGAGATATTTTCCTGGTCATATGAAGACATGCCAGGTTTAGACATTGATATTGTGGTACATCGTCTGTCGACTAAGGAAGACTGTCCTCCGGTTAAACAGAAGGTTCGTCGTATGCGCCCTGAAATGTCAGAGAAGATCAAGGCAGAGGTCATGAAGCAATTCGTCGCAGGGTTCTTAGCTGTCACCTCCTATCCACAATGGGTTGCTAACGTCGTTCCAGTACCTAAGAAGGACTCTAAGGTACGAATGTATGTGGATTATAGAGATCTGAACAAGGCAAGCCCCAAGGATGACTTCCCATTTCCTCACATTTACGTTCTGGTTAACAACACCGTGCAGCACAAAATCTTCTCCTTCATGGATGGTTTCTCTGGCTACAACCAGATCAAGATGGCTCCTGAAGACATGGAGAAAACAACTTCGTCACACTCTTGAGGACCGATACAAGGGTTATCACGAAGTAAAAACTTTTCAAAACAAGCACACACAAGCAATTTGAAAATGAGCAAGTACCTAAGAGCCCATGGAAAACAATGGATAGAAAGGGTGCTAACACCTTCCCTTTCTATAATCTACCCCCCGTACTCATAAACATCTCGAAAAAGGTTTTTTTTCTGTTCTTTTTCCTTTTCCTTTGTTGGATGAAGTAAAAGTCGGTGGCGACTCTTGCTTACCGCGATATTTGCAAACAAAAAACGCAAACCAATATAACAGTCAGTTCTGCCACCGTATCACAGAACTGGCGACTCTGCTGGGGATAAAATAAAAAGTAAGGTTTACCTTAGGGTCTAGTTAATTTTAAAATTGCTTTCTTTTTTTGCTTTGATTGCTTTACTTTTAAGGGTTTGTTGGGGTATTCTTGTAAAGATCCTATACCCAGATCTGGGGACACTTTTTAGGTAAACAACAATAGATCGTGGAGACTGTACGGTGTAGACCGATATGGTTGAAGCGATAGCTATGTTGGTGTGACACTTTGGTTGGTACTGGTATCCCTTATGTTGAATCGAGGTGAATACGGGGCCGCCGCGTGGTGTCTTGAAGTACTAATGAACCTTAGAACCTTAGTTGAACAAACTTGGCCATTAGAAAGTAGTGAGATAGCCGGACTCGATATAAAGCTGAGGATTGGTTGATACTCGATACTATACTCATTGAGATCAGACTTTCGGGATATTTTGACCGTAAGAAAAGATTGCGTGAGCTGAAACAATACCCGATAAAGGATGATTAATGATATTGAGAATCCTTAGAACCTGGTTACTTTTCTAAGACAGGTTTGAAACCAACTAAACTTTAAGAGGGTACTTACCTATGGAATCCATGCAAGCCTAAACCTAAGGCTACTTGTGTGACTTGTTTGCTTTCTTCGCCTAACAATTGGAACTCATTGCAGGGCTTTGTTTGTATTCCTTGCAGGACCTTGTTTGTATAAATCCAATAAATTTGTTTCTTACCCTGCATTTTTGCTTGATGCATAGCATACACATCATAGCATCATAACATGACATATCATACTAACCATTTCAAGGATCTCGAGGGCCTGTGATGCAGGTTATGATGAACCAGACGTCTAGCAAGGGGCAAGGAGATTTATTTTCCTCTAACTAATGTCGTCAAAAGACCAAAGCACAAAAACTTGAGTCAGGGGCTATGACCCACTTGATATGGTGAGCTTGACTCTCGTAGAAGGACACTCAACGATACAAAGTTCTTCAATCAAAGCTGCAAATTTCAACTTCTGACATTTGCTTGTTTACCCCGCGAGATCCTTGAAAACATTTGCATATCATACATGTCATTGCATAACAGGTAATCTCCAGTACAGGCCTCTCATGTTCTTGCTGTTTATTTCAGCAATGGCTCTCAAACAAGACAACAAAGATCTCCAAACTCAAGAAGCTCAGTTCATGGAAATGTGTAGGATCAAGTGCTTACCACTGAGCTAAAAGAAATTGCTTGTAGCCAAGGTGCTACTCTATTTCCTTATAGAGAATCTAACAAGGGCCCTACCTGGCCCACCTA
This sequence comes from Vicia faba, assembly GCA_948472305.1. Taxonomy (NCBI): domain Eukaryota; kingdom Viridiplantae; phylum Streptophyta; class Magnoliopsida; order Fabales; family Fabaceae; genus Vicia; species Vicia faba. The sequence continues at coordinate 212,659,187 of OX451739.1, forward strand.
ACACACCTGTGTAGGCGCCCATGGGGGGATGTTAAGCCCTTCGAATCCCTAAGGTTGACGCTGGATATTTTAATCCAACAATCTCCCCCCAGTGTCAGCCGGGGGGATTCGAACCCATGACCTTGCTCTGATACCACTTGTAGGATCAAGTGCTTACCACTGAGCTAAAAGCAATTTCTTGTAGCCAAGGTGCTACTCTATTTCCTTATAGAGAATCTAACAAGGGGCCTACCTGGCCCACCTAACACAACTGTGTAGGTGCCCATGGGGGGATGTTAAGCCCTTCGAATCCCTAAGGTTGACGCTGGATATTTTAATACAACAAAATGTTCCTAAACCTAACCAAGGGGCAGGAAGAGTTGAAAGCACTCATCGTTGGGAACCTGGCCAAGAAAAATCCTGAAGAGAATAAGGACGAACGGTTGGAACAACTGCAAGCTGAGGTTGAAGCAATGAGAACCCAGATGCTACGGCAAATGGCTCTTATCCAAGGCCTAGCCCATGGACAAGAAGAGCTGAGAACCATTATCAGCAAACTTCATCAAGATGGATACAACCGTATGAAGCAAGCAGTCGAGGATGGGGACCAAGTCATTGATCAACCTCCAAGAAGACAAGAGTTTGGTTTGGTGAAGATTGGACCTTTCCAAATTGCTACTACCTCACGGGTCCAACAACAACCTCGCCAAAAACAACGGGTTAATCAGAGTAAGCCAAATACACCCAAGAGGCAGTTTATCAAACTCAACATGCCGCTGTCTTAAGCTTTAAACCACATGTTGAGGATGAATCTGGTTACGTTGATAGGGCCACATCCGAATCCCAAGACTTCTTAGCCTAACTACAATCCTGATGCAAGGTGTGCATATCACTCCAACAGTCCAGGGCATGATACTGATGATTGTTAGATGTTGAAATATAAAATTCAAAACTTGATTGATGAAGGGGTGCTGGAGTTTACACAAGATGGTCAGGCTGAGTTCTTCTACCATCCCTCAAAGACACACCATCTGAAGTGAAGAGTTCAGGCAAATAGGCTTTTGTTCATTAGAATTTTCAATTTGTAATTTTATTTTGATTGTTCGAACATCTATTCATGTCAAACTCTGCTACTTTATCAATGCATTACATATGTCTCTTTTTGAATCAATTCATTCGTATTCACTATATTTAAACTGCTTCCCTTTTTGTGATATTCAACTCTCTATCAAAAGCTCTAAGCCTTTAGAGGGGGGGGGGTGACGAAAATGATACCACAATGTCCACAGTAAGCTTTTGAACAGACCCCGCTGACGATGTACAGGTGTTGTTTCAAATCCTAAACAGTGGAGTTATAAGGAAGATAATCCCTAGTCAACCTTTTCGATCCAAAGAAGTAGGAGTTTTTCTTTTCACACAAATTAAAACCCTTAATCATAACCTGGGGCAGGGTAGTTTTCTCAGTTAATTCAAAGGCGCATTCAGTCGCAATCTTCCGCTTCGCACACAATGAATAGCCTCGAAGACGTCCTTCCAAATCAGAAGATGGTGGTGGTTCTGCATAATCATTAAAGCAGACAGTATTATCTCTCAAAAATAAAAGCCCATTAAGTCAAAATCTATGAAGGAGACTTAATAAAAAACTTGGACATCCCACTGACTGTAATCACAAAAGAAACAGTTCAGGCAAAAGAAGGGATAACAAAAACAAAAAAAAGAGGTTATTACAATTCCATGAAAAAAAATATTACAAAAATGACTGCCTCTTCCAAATAAATTTTCAGTATCCGAACCATCACCAGAACATCAAGGACAACATTCCAGAACTCAACTGGGATTCTAAACGCACAATTAACTGAGCATAGGACTGGAGAACATCATGAAGAGCGGGTGGGTACAAATAAATTTTGAGCCCTTATCATTTGTTTCTTGAACCGTGAACCAGACCACGTTATAACCCTTAAAAGTCCTAGCTGAAGCATGAGTTAGTTCGAAAGCATACTGTTACGAAAGGTATCCTGACTCCTGTGAGGTTTGCTATAAATCACGAGTTAATATCATTCTCTTGCAAAATTTGTTTTACTAAAAAATTGCATTTTCAAAAAAAAAATTCAAGACAGACATAAGCTTTGCATTCTTAAAATACCATTGTTTGCATATGACTATTTGTTCAACAGCAGAGAAATCCACATGACGAATATCTACTGAACAAGAACTTTCTCAATGAAAAGGATCACCTCAAGTGGAAAAACACTTCCAACCAAGGGGCGCGACATGACGATTGTCCATCATCTGGAGCAGTCAAGTCAAGATTCAAGGAATCTCTCAAAGATGCCAAGTAGCCAGGGGAAGATCTCTATCTGAATCGCTTAGGGAATTACGCATGCATTCCAGCAACGAATCATGTGCCATCAAGAAAACATTTTGACAGTTCTACAACACAACACTATAGACAGTGACAACTCCCTACATCTTGAGAGCGTGGACATAGTTGGAAAATGCTACGCATAAAAAAGACCTGCTAGGTTGACTGGCCTAGGCAAAAATAAGGGCATCCCGGCGAACCAAAAAAGGTTCGGGAAAAGGTTAGGGATATACATATGGAAAAAATTATACACCCGACAAGTCGAAAACCTGAAAAGGCGGCTTGGGCAAAAAAGGGTATCCCGGTGGACTGAAAATCTGAAAAGACAGTCCAGGCAAAAGTTAGGGATTAAAGCGTACGACTATATCATGTCATCTTGTCACTTTCCTATCAGTAGAAGACTTATCATCCTGATCAGCATCCACCAAGCTTCCGCAGGTACTTTCTCTAACAGGTACAGGGGCAAAAACGTCTTGATGCGAAGTCACCGCTACGTCCTCAGCATACTTCCCAGTGACATCTATGTCCCTCACAGAGTAGAGGCAACCAAAGTTTTGATCTATGCTTCCCCAAACAGGAGTTACTTTCCCCAACAAAGTTCCTTCAAAGAGCCGATATCTATATTCCCCAACCGAGTTTTATAGTCGCAAACGGTTTATAAAGCTTTCTCCCGGGCAGATTTTATCCCTCTGACTGTGGAACATCCTCTCGAGCAAAGTTTATTTCTCTGAAAACGGAAGCTCAATCCCCAACAGAGTTTATTTATCCAGCTACGAAAGTTCATCCCCCGGTGGAGTTTATTTCTTCGAATCGGCAAAATCTTCCAGCAAGGCATCTCCTCTCTCAAACTGAGTTATTCCCTCGCAGAGTTATTCTCAAGCAGAGTCTCTCCCCCGACAGAATATCCGTAAATAAAGAGTAAATCTACAGCATAGTCATCTCCGTTCACCATCCCCAGCGGAGGTAGAAGAACCAATTTTTCTACAACGATCAGGAATGTAATTTCCAGTATTCTCCAACAGCAGTCATGGATTTATTTTCCCAAACTCAGATGTGCCACAATAGCATTTCATGCTCATACATCATGACATGCGCACACATATTGCATACAGCATAATCTCATTTATTTTGAGAATATCATCATACAATGCATTTCATGCATCACATATAATTTATCATGTACCTTTTCAGGAAAGATGGTTATCATCAACAATTTCCAGCAGGTCCAAGATTAGCTCCTGAAACTAAACAGAGTAATTATCTGCGCGACTAGATGCAGCTTTACACAGGTTCGTCACGAAGCAATCTTACACGGGTTTCTCCTAAATACAGTTTCACACGGGTTTATCCTGAAAAATCTTACACGGGTCCCTTCTCATACATTTCCAAATAAAGTTTCACACGAACTCATCCCGAAGTAACCTTACCCAGGTTCCTCCTGAAGCCCTACACGGACTTATCCCGAACCAACCTTACCTAGGTTCCTTCTCGGTTCAGATGAAGTTTTATCCAAACTTCCCACCAAGAAACCTTACCTAGGTTCCTTCTCGGTTCAGATGCCAGTTTTACCCAAACTCCTCACGAAGAAACCTTACCTAGGTTCCTTCTCGGTTCAGATGCAGTTTTACCCAAACTCCCCACGAAGAAACCTTACCTAGGTTCCTTCTCGGTTTAGATGCAGTTTTACCCAAACTCCCCACGAAGAAACCTTACCTAGGTTCCTTCTCGGTTCAAATGCATTTTTACCCAAACTCCCCACGAAGGAACCTTACCTAGGTTCCTTCTCGGTTCAGATGCAATTTTACCCAAACTCCTCACGAAGCAACCTTACCTAGGTTCCTTCTCGGTTCAGATGCAATTTTACCCAAACTCCCCACGAAGTAACCCTACTGTAGGATCAAGCGCTTACCACTGAGCTAAAAGGAATTGCTTATAGCCAAGGTGCAACTTTATTTCCATATAGTACGAGCATTTTCAGGGGCTACACCTAGTTTACTAAGAGCCCATGGGTGGGATGTTAAGCCCTTCGAATCCCTAAGGTTGACGTTGGATATTTTAATCCAACAATCTCCCCCCTAGTGTCAGCCGGGGGGATTTAAACCCATGACCATGCTCTGATACCACTTATAGGATTAAGCGCTTACGACTGAGCTAAAAGCAATTGCTTGTAGCCAAGGTGCAACTTTATTTCCATATAGTACGAGCATTTTCAGGGGCTGCACCTAGTTTACTAAGCGCCCATGGGTGGGATGTTAAGCCCTTTGAATCCCTAAGGTTGACGCTGGATATTTTAATCCAACACCTACGACCCAAGTTCCTTCCCATAAGCCCTACTATCCAGGCTTTCATCTTGAAGTAACCCTACGACCCAGGTTCCTTCCCATAAGCCCTACTATCCAGGCTTTCATTTAGAAGTAACCCTACTATCCCGGTTCCTTCCCATAAGCCCTATTATCCAGGCTTTCATCTTGAAGTAACCCTGCGACCCAGGTTCCTTCCCATAAGCCCTACTATTCAGGCTTTTATTTTGAAGTAACCCTACTATCCAGGTTCCTTCCCATAAGCCCTACTATCCAGGCTTTCATCTTGAGGTAAGCCTACTATCCAGGCTTTCATTTCGAAGTAACCCTACGACCCAGGTTCCTTTCCATAAGCCCTACTATCCAGGATTTTATCTTGAAGTAACCCTATGACCCAGGTTCCTTCCCATAAGCCCTACTATCCAGGCTTTCATTTTGAAGTAACCCTACTATCCAGGTTCCTTCCCATAAGCCCTACTATCCAGGCTTTCATCTTGAAGTAACCCTACGATCCAGGTTCCTTCCCATAAGCCCTATTATCCAGGCTTTCATTTCAAAGTAACCCTACTATCCAGGTTCCTTCTCATAGCCTTACTATCCAGGCTTTTATTTCGAAGTAACCCTACTATCCAGGTTCCTTCTCATAGCTCTACTATCCAGGATTTCATTTCGAAGTAACCCTACTATCCAACTTCCTTCTCACAACCTTACTATCCAGGGTTTCATCTCGAAGTAACCCTATTATCCAGGTTCCTTCTCTTTCATCTCTGGACAATAGTTTACAACACTGTAAAACCTGGACCCGACGAGATACGGTCGATTTCACATTTCCCCAATAAGTCGCTGTGAAGCCTGGAATACGACCAGATAGCATTCAACCTTATCATCCTCAACCAGTCACTGTGAAGCCTAGATCCTGACTAGATAAGCAGTTCACTTCCTTCTCCTCAATCAAGAGATGACTCCCCAGTAGAATAACTGATAACTGAAGCCCCTAGACTCTATTCCCCAAGACAGAGACCAACATTCCTCCGCGAAGTCCTTCCTAACAACAGGAACAGGAGTTCCCACGAAGGAATATCTCATGAAATCATCATTATTCTGGATGGAATCTTTAAGCCCATCTCCGACGACTCTCCGTCACATTCTCATGATGGCGTCTTTAAGCCCATCTTCGACGACTTTCAGTCATCTATTCCAAATGGAATCTATAAGCCTATTCCCGACATTATCTACATAGTCAAGCATCATTAGAGACGAGTGCAAATTTATGGGCACTCTAGTGTTCAATCATCTTCCACCTTCAGATCACGAAAGGCAGACAAGCAAATCTAAATCTTCAGGTTTAAGAAAATTGAACAGGGGCAGCTGTTGTACCCCAAAATTTACCCTCTTTTTTTCGACCTTTTTGGCTTACATTTCATTATTACATACACGCATATCATTGGTTCAATGGTTATGGGATCAAGGTATATTTATCAAGCTTCATCAGGTTACAAGTGACGTTTATTTCGCCAATGAATGTTCTCAGAGTATTTTTCGTGCCGAAGATCGGCTCGCTGTTTCGCAGCGATTCGGGGTTCAAAGATTCACAAGTCCAACCTGGCGCGTCATATTCAGGTATTCTTTCCCCAAGATATCCTTGATAACATATTCTCAAATTCAGGTTCGGCTCGAGAGCCAATTCTTTAAAGTAGGTCTTCGAATGTGTGAGTTTTCTCGAAGAAATGTGGTGAAAAAGTGTGCTGAAAGTGTCGTTTTTACGCACTAAAAAATTCATAACTTGAAGATCGTCGCTTGTTTTGAACCCGTTCCGGTTGCCAAAATTCCGTCTTGACGTCATCTACGTTTTCATCTCTCACAGTTAGAAGCTAATTTCGATCAGAAGGTCTTCAAAAATGCGGATTTATCAAGTATTTTTATACAGGAAATTTGTGACAGAAGTTTATTTGCGTCATATTCAGAAAATCATAACTTGGTTGATTTTCATTGTATTGAGCTATTTTCAGAGCCAAAATTTCAAAAATTGAGTTTACTATGTTTTCACTAGAGGTGTCGAGTTCGAACGATATCCAAAAGGCCTTCGTTTTTTGCTCATAATGCATGTGACGCACCGAAAATCCTGAATGCTGAATCTTATTTCATCTAGGTCGAAACTTCGAAAATTTATAACTCGGTCAATTTTTATCGAATCGGTCCCATCTTTTTACACAAGGTCACTGACTCAGAGATCTACAACTTTTTTCCAAGGTCGAGATCGGGTTCTGCTATGATCAATACGAGTTTTTTATTGAAGAACGTGTCAGAGTTGACACTAGAGCCCAAAAAAAGTTTGTCTGACGCGGAACTTCAAAAATTCATAACTAATTCACCGTTTATTTGATTGATCACATTTTTGTACAGGAGTTAGTTCTCGATGTCAGCTACATTTTGTTTACACATTTCAACTTCAAAAATCACACTTAAGCCCCTGCGATTAAGCCTAGATTGTGACAGACTCAAGTGAATAAAAATCTGAACTATTGCTTGTGGTTATTGGAGGCCAAATTGTACATTCAAAGCCCATATAGTTTCTCTAATTTCTATTATATAATCTCATTCTTTTCACACAAACAACACGAAAAAAATCCTTTGCCACAACCCTGTCAAAATATCAAATTCCTTCAAGAACCTTAAAAACCTTAAAATCCTCGTTACAAACCCACATCTCACTACAAACAAGTCATCCTTGTTACAAACCCTCATATCACTACAAACAAGTCATCCTTGTTATAAACCCCCATATCACTACTTCTCCAGTAAGGGTTTATTACAGAACGCTGAGGCAAAAACACTAAAACAGAACAACAACCAATGCATGGCTCATGGAAAGGCAGACATCCTGAGGAGGTTAAGGGCATGGGTTCAACATCCACTCCTATTGGTTTTGGTTTTCTTCCATTCCATTTATCCTTTTATTTATTTTTTTCCTTCTTTCTGTTTAAATTTTTTATTTATAAAACCTAACATTTTTACAAACCCTTGATTTTTCCTAATAAACTTAAATAATTAATTTTAGGTTTTTAATTTAATTTTAGGTTTTAATTTAATTTTAGGTTTTTAATTTCATTGTTTGTTTTTGGTTTCTAACTAATTTATCTTTTTCAATCTTAAATTCACTTAACCATAAAACTTTTTTCACAAACCTTTTTTTTTACAAAAAAACCAAATTTAATTTTTAGGTTAACTAATTTTAGATTTTTTAAATTTTTTTTTTAAATTAACCTTTTTTTTAATTCAGATTAATTAGGTTTTAGGTATTTTAATTAACTTTTTTCAAAATTAAAATTAATTAAGCTTTTTAGATTTATTTAATTAATTATCATAAATCATTTTTTTCATAAAAAATCACCAAAACATTTTCTTTTCTATTTTCATCTTTTTTTATTTATTTTCCTAGATAAAGTGTATAGGGCGCATTCAACTGTAATAGTGTAGCTTTATTTTTCTCGCTTGTTTTCATCATTATCATGTAATTGCTTCCGAGATGTAATAGTTTTAGGATTTCTTTTCCGCACTCTTCACTATTATGTAATTGTCCCAAAGCTTTGTAATAGCTTAGATTTATATTTCCGCCTTTATCTCCTGCTACTATATTTTATGCAATGCTTAGATTAATATGATTGTATGGAAAGATTAAAGTGAACGATAGAAAATCCTAATTGCAAGATAAATATAACTGAAAAAACACACTATTACACATTTACACCCCTAGGATACTCCCCACTTGGTTGTCTCGGAAAACAATGGTCATGTCCCTCGAACATAGGGATATCTTAGCAAAAGACCCTCAATCTAAAATTCATTATAAAGATCATAGTCCCTAAACGTCCCTCGAGTTGCCTACAAGAAATGATGTTGTCCCTCGATGTTGCCTATATGATGACAGTCCCTTCGAACCGCTAACTTATTCCTATACGTTGCCTTCTATGACCATAACGATGACCCACGCCCGTCCCTCATACATCCAATGATAGGGCTACCAACTCACTAATAATAGGATATCACTATCTAAAGGTTAGGAGGAAAAGAACGACCTTTTCGAGTATAGGTAGATAAGTTCTTAGATGCTTGCATAAAACAACTTTTTGCACCTACACAAAAACATTTCAAAACACTTTCAAAAACATTTTCTTTGTCAACACTCTTGAGGACTGATACAAGAGTTATCACAAAGCGAATTGTCGCACTAAGGAATTTTCAAAACAATTTTCAAAACACACAAAGCACAAGCAATTTTCAAAACATGAGCTAGCATCTAAGAGCCCGTGAAAAACCACAGATGGAAAGGGTGCTAATACCTTCCCTTTCCATAATCTACCCCTCATACTCAGAAACATCTCGAAAAAGGTTTTTTTCTGTTCTTTTTCCTTTTCCTTTATTGGATGAAATAAAAGTCAGTGGCGACTCTTGCTTACCGCGATATTTGAAAAAAAAATACAAACCAGTATTAACAGTCGGTTCTGCCACCGTATCACACATATTCTTAAAAGTATTATCATGTCCTTATGATAAATAACTGTTTACCTCTGGTTTTGGTAAACAACGCTGGTCTCTTAACAAAATTTTACTTGCGAGATCGACCAAGGAATCTCAATATAATGCTTCATTTTTCTAGTGTTTTCATAAAGTGTGTTTAAAAAGGATTCGTTCGACTGGTGCCAAACGAGTTTATAAGCAATAAAGCAAGACTTGTAAAATAAAACGGTAAGTGTTTTAAACTGTAAACATAAATGACATAACATCAAAATAATTGAAAATAAGTTGATTCAAACATACATTTTCCTAGCTTGACTCATTTCTCTCATTCGTTTGGATACTCTGAGTGACTAGTGTATAGAAATGTGAAAGTTTGAACTTTTAACACTATGCACTAATTGTTTTATTTATAATACACAAAAACTAACTACCTTCTAGCGGACTTCACTTCTTTGTACGCCACATGTATCTTGTAACTTCTCTCCATGATCCCATATTTTCCATTCGTACTCTCGAACCCATGTTCTCTAAGTTTCCATCCAAAACGCTTCACTCACTTGATGGATCTTTTAGGCCTTTTGACGTTTCTAGTCCCAATGACTTATGAGGTCTTCCCTGGTCGGCTGCTGCTATTTTCAGGACCAAACACATACTTATAGAATTGAAGAAGTGAAAAACACAAGAAGGGGGGGTGAATTGAAACTTAAAATCAAAAGCAGTAGACATTGTATTTTTATCCTGGTTTGTTTGATCTCAAACTACTCCAGTCCACCGCCAAGGTGATTTCGCTTCTCTCCAACGAGGACTTAACTCACTAATCAAAACTGATTACGATACTACTTTTACAACTGCCAAAGTCTTCTTGAGTACAACCACAACCCGATTTATCTCAAGGAAAACTAGCTTAATCAAAAGAAAATGATTTACTGTGTATTGTGTTTTTCGTTACAAAAACTGTATCACTACTGTGATATATTACATAATTTGAGCATATGAGTGAATATGAAAGTTTGCAGCATTTAAGATGTTTGAGTATCCGTGTATCAAAATCGTAAATGATTTGTCCTTTAAGCTTGTTTATATAGGCGTGGAAATCTTGTCCAACATAAAGCGTGATAATGGACACTCAATGTTATTTCCATATTGAGGAGATTCTCGTCTGAATGAAGCCGTTGCATATGATACTGTCTTTATTGAAAAGTAACGCTTCATAATAGAATCTTGTATGCTACTTTTACTTCAGAACAATGATGACTCAGAGATGTGAATATCTGATGGTATATTAGACTTCTGTTCAGAATCAGAGTATCCTTTACTTTAGCGCAGATTCTGATCATCATTCTTCAGAACATTCTGATTACCTCAGCTTGAAAGCTTCTGTAGCTTTACTTCTGATGTTGTTTCAGTCAGAACTTGTACATACAAAATAACACAAATTTAGAGTGCATATTTGTTCTTTGTGTTTGTTATCATCAAAACTCTAATTAAGGGTTGTAGAATCAAACTTTGTTCTAACAATTTCCCCCTTTTTGATGATGACAAAAACTAGGATTTTCAATGAACAATATAGAACAAAAAGCTTAAGAGAGTCTCCCCCTGAGTTTATTACTCAGATAGAGATGAGTTACTTCCCTGAAGTTCCTTCTCGTCAGAGCTTTTGATGCATCTCCTTCTGTCCTCATCAGAATATGTTCATGTTCAATCTTTTCAAAAAACATAGAGGTTAAGATATTCAAAATGTTTGAGACTTTGTCCCAGTATACTATTATTGAAAATATCTTACGTTCTCCCCCTTTTTGTCAGGTATCAAAAAGCAATATAATCAGAGTCAAAAAGATGATTTATATTGAAAACAGAATGCAATGACATTTTTCAGAAACAAAGAGGATAAGATGAAAAAATACAGATAAACAGTTAAAGAAAATCTATGACGGAGGGGGAAGTCGTGTGAACAACGCTTCCAACAAGCTCTTAATCTGAGTGCTTAATTCTTCCTGCTTGCCCAAAATATCTTTGATTTCTTTTGAAGTATCTTCTTGTTTATCCAATATATCCTTGATCTCTTTGTTTGTGTCATCTTTCTTATCTAGTCTGGCATGGATTAAGGCATTCTCCTTCTTCAACTCTTCCAGAGTTTCCATGACTAGAGACGAAGCTGGTGTATCTTCAGGGGTTGCATGTCGTTCAGAACACTCTGCAGCGTCTTCTAATTGAACAACTTCTTCTGTTACAATCACCTTTTCTGGAGCAGTAGTCAGAGGGTGACTATCAAAATCTGGTTTAGTGGCTTCTGAAGGTTGGTGCTATTTCCAGGGAGAATTTTCCAGCAGAAGAATTTCTTTCTTGCCACAGTGGCTTAGACTTGATCTTTGAAGGCTTTCATCTGATCACTGAAGTTCTACTGAGCCCTTTCATAGCTCAATTCTTTCAGCTTCTGGGATTCATAGTTGAACCATTTTCTAAATCTTTCCCACGGAGAATCAGAAGCAGCAGGATTATAATTCTCTTGACTTTCTTGCTTCAAAAAAGTAACCCATTCCTGTATTTCTGTTTCAAAAATCAACATATTCTTACCAACATCTAATTTGGTTAAGGTTGGTTTAGGTTTGGGGATGACAATTTTGTTTGAGGTGGAAGCTAGATGGTCCAGCGCTTCTAGATCAATGACAGTTCTAAGGTGGTCAGCTGGACGGTTGATTGGTGAGGGAGTGGAAGAATCAGAAATCAGGATTGGTGAGTGAGGAGTGTTTGATGGTGTAGATTCATATAATGAAGGTGTTTCTAGAATATCATGAATGGAGAGAGGTAAATGGACCATAAGAGGTTCTGTTATCCCGAGAATTGGGGTAGTGGTATCAGAGTCTTAAGGGGAGTCTTTTGATTGGTTTGCGGTAGCATGTTGAATTTCTGGTTCAGGTATTTCAGAGGATGGATTTTCATATTGAGGAGTGAGAGGGTTTTCATTTTCTGGTTGGGGTGAGTTGAGGTTTTGATGTTCTGGTTGATGAGAGTGTGGTTGTGGATTTTCTGGTTGTTGAGATTGAGTGTTTGGATTTTCTGGGATAGGTGAGGAAAAGTCTTGATCAAACAGTTCAATATCAGAGAGAACTCTTGCAAGTTCTGGTTGACGTTGTTCTGGATTTGGATTGGGGGAGTGAGGTTCATTTAAGAAATTTCCAAGAGTTACAGATGGGTCAAACTCTATGTCAAAATCCTTGAATGTTTGGGGTGAAGGATTTTCTATTGATTGAGGGGGAATGGTTTTAGATGTCGGAATAGCTATTGATTCTACAACAGAAACAAAAGATGTGTTACCTTTGTTTTTCGCAGCTTTGGGTGTCCTCTGAGAGGATCCTTCTTCTGCTGCCTTCCTCTTTCTGGATTTCTTTAGCACAACCTCTGGAGCTGGCTTGTGCAGATCTTGGATGTTGATTTCTGGAATAGTCCCATCTTCCTTGCAAGCTTCAAGGTATCTGGCTATAATCTCTAGAGAGGCATCTATCTTAGAGAATAGTGGAAAATCCTTCATAGGGATTCTCCTAGAAGTGATGACCTCATGAGAAGCAATTGTTGGTTCTTTCTTAATGTTTTCAGTAATCTTCATTTTCTTCAGATTCTTGGCATTCAGAGGTTTCCCAACAGTTGCTTCCAGAGTACTGATTTCTTGAGCCTCTGTCAGATGTTCTATCAGCCTGTTTTCCGTTAGAATATCTGAAATCAATCTTCCTAGAGGAATCCAATCCCTCTTAGTTCTTTCTTCTTCTCTTGTCTCTTTTACACTTATTTTGAGATGGTTGAAGAGCAAATGTGGAAGGTTTATTTTGGTCTTCTTTGAAATGAAGTATATCAGAAACTGCTGATCAATGTTAATGTAATCAGGAGAGCTTGTAGGATTCCTGTGATTGATACATCCCAGAATTATTCTAGCCCAGATTCTGTAATGATCTTTCAAGTCTCTGATCTTGCTGGATGGCTGTCCTGAAGTGAAGATAACCCTAGCAATGGATTTTAGGTCAGAACACTTATCAGCCATATCAATGCATCTGACTCCGCCGCCATTGTATCCACTGAGTTTCCAAATCAAATCTTCTGTAATCACTATCTTCTTCCCCATAACATATGACGTGACCTAGTGGTTGGATGAAGTAGCATGAATAGAAAACTCTTTAACAAGAATGAGAAAAGTTGGACCCAACAGACGATCAAAGTATCTGTTTCATCCCTGTGCACTTACATCTTCATACAAATTAAACCCATTTTCTTGTAAGCTTTCAAAAGTGACGATCAATTCACAAAGAAATTCAAGGTTGTCGACCAGAGTGAGTAGTGTTCTAATGGGATCCTCATATTGTTCAGTTGTTGAAGAACCAGGAGCACTGTTGAGATTCTTAAGACTTGATGAGGATTCCATTGTTCACACGGGTTCTTTGAAGAAAATTGATAGAAAGGGTTTTTGAAAAACTAGAGCAATAGAGAGTATTGAAGGTGGTAAAACGTGAATGAATGAAATAGTAAATTGATTTTATATAAGTTCTTTAGAAAATGTAATCAGTAAGAAAGAGAAAATAAGTAATGATTATACTGAATTAATGAAACCTGAAATTAGGGGATTTAGAGAGATATTGAATAGTTACCAATGACAAGTGTCTCAATGTATCCAATCAGAGCCTTGGGCCCTTCAAAATTTGAACACGTGTTCAGCCTCAGAAGGTAGCTTGTGAGAGGATGATAGATGTTTGATGGTGTGAACTGCACGCTTCTATCTTTGAAATGAAAAGTTTAGATCTTCATAGATAGATTATGAGGCAACTGTACTCCTAACTTTTGAAGAAAAGTTGATCAGATGTTCACAGAAAACAATAAAATTCTGAGGGTTAGAATATGCAAATAAAACATTTTATTCTGGACACAATTTCATGCTGAGATGTTTCAGAATGAAATTGAATCTATCTTCAGAAAGAGGTTTTGTAAATACATCATCCCATTGATGGTCTGTGTCAATGAATTTTAAAGTAAGAATTCCTTTCTGAATATAGTCCCTAATAAAGTTATGTTTTATTTCTATATGCTTAGCCCTAGAATGTAGAATGGGATTTCTGGAGAGACATATGGCAGAAGTGTTATCACAAAAGATAGCAATGTTACTCTCAAATATGTTGAAGTCTTCAAGTTGACTTTTCATCCAGAGCATTTGAGTGCTACATCCAGCAGCTGCTATGTATTCAGCTTCTGCTGTTGACAAAGCTATTGTGGACTGTCTCTTGCTGGTCCATGATATTAGGTTGTCTCCCAGAAACTGGCAGCTTCCAAAAGTGCTTTTACGCTCCACTCTGTCTCCAGTAAAGTCAGCATCACAATATCCTACTACGCTGTATTTATTGGATTTTCTTTAAAACAAACCCAGATTAGTAGTACCTTTCAGATACATGAAAATTCGCTTAACTGCTGTTAAGTGAGATTCTCTAGGATTTGATTGGAATCTAGCACATAAGCAAACACTGAATAAAATATCAGGACTTGAAGTCGTCAGATAAATGAGAGATCTAATCATATCTCTGTAGATTTTCTGTTCTACCTTTTTACTTACCTCTTCCTTTTCCAGAATGCACGTGGGATGCATTGGAGTCTTTGAGGGCTTACATTCTGAGAGGTCAAATTTCTTCAGAATTTCTCTGACATATTTTCTCTGATGAATGTAAGTTCCTTTTGGAGTTTGATTTATCTAAATTCCCAAAAATAATTTAAATTCCCCCATTAAGCTCATCTCAAACTCTGCCTGCATGCACTTAGCAAATTCTCTTCCCAGAGACGGTTTAGTGGATCCAAAAATGATATCATCTACGTAAATCTGACAAACTAAAATGTCATTCTTAAATGTCTTACAGAACAAGGTTGTGTCCACTTTCCCTCTGGTGAATTCATTTTCTAACAGGAAGTTACTTAGTCTTTCATATCAAGCTCTGGGAGTTTGTTTCAGACCATAGAGTGACTTCTTTAGTTTGAAAACATATTCTGGGTGTTTTTATTTTTCAAACCCAGGGGGTTGGTGCACATATAACTCTTCATCTATGTAACCATTTAAGAATTCACTTTTGACATCCATCTGATACAAAGTGATGCTATTATTGACAGCAAAGGAGATTAAGAGTCTGATAGATTCTAACCTAGCGACTGGAGCAAAGGTTTATGTATAGTCTATCCCCTCTTGCTGACTATAACCTTGTGCCACCAGTCGTTCCTTATTTCTAATGACATCTCCTTGCTCATTCAGTTTGTTTATGAACACCCACTTTGTTCCAATGACATTGAATCCTTTTGGTTTGGGAACCAGATCCCATACGTCATTTCTGGTGAACTGGTTTAATTCCTCCTGCGTTTCCAAAATCCAGTCATTGTCCAGAAGAGCTTTATCAATTTTTGTTGGTTCAATCAGTGAGACCAGTCCCATGAGGGATTCTTTAGAGTTTCTGAATGTTGATCTTGTTCTGATTGGATCATCCTTATTTCCCATGATCTTATCTTCTGGGTGAGCTATGCTGCTTCTGGATAACCTTTTCTAGAGTTGATCAACAGAAGGTACTGGAGCACTTATAACATTCCTTTCTGAGGTTGTTGGAGCGTCTCTGTTGGGAACTTCTGATGAGTTGTCTTCATTACCTGTGAATTCAACTTCTATATCTGTAAAAGATTCATTATGTTTTGACTTTTGAGGGTTAAGCTTATCATCAAATCTAACACTGATAGACTCTTCAACAATCTGTGTTTCTGTATTGTATACTCTATACCCTCTTGAGCATTTCGAGTATCCTAACATAATACACTTCTGTGCTTTAGATTCAAACTTGTTGAGATGATCTTCAGTATTCAGAATAAAACATGTGCATCCACAAGGATGGAAACAAGAAATGTTGTGCTTTCTGTTCTTCCATAATTCATATAGAGTCTTTTCTAGAATAGGTCTTATATAGATTCTATTCTGAATATAACACACTTTGTTAATTGCATCTGCCTAGAAGATCTTAGCAATGTTAGTCTCATTGATCATGGTTCTGGCCATTTCTTGCAATGTTCTGTTCTTTCGTTCTACAACTCCATTTTGTTGGGGAGTTCTAGGACAAGAGAAGTCATGCGAGATGCCTTTTTCATTAAAAAAATGTTTCAAATTTTTTATTTTCAAATTCTCCACCATGATCACTTTTGACTTTGACAATTCTAAGATCCTTTTCATTCTGAACTTGGTTACAGAATGCAATGAACACAGAATGTGACTCGTCCTCGTGTCTTAAGAACTTTACCCATATCCATCTGCTATAGTCATCTACGATCACTAACCCATACTTCTTGTCACTAACAGACGCAGTTTTCACTGGTCCAAATAAGTCTATGTGCAGAAGTTCTAATGGCCTAGAGGTGGAAACATTTTTAGCTTTAAAAGCAGGTTTTGCAAATTTGCCTTTCTTACAAGCTTCACACAGAGCATCTAAGCTGAACTTCAGATTAGGAAGTCCTCTGACCAGATTGAGTTTGTTAATCTGAGATATTCTTCTCATATTAACATGTAATCTTTTGTGCCAGACCCATTGCTCGTTGCTAACCGAGAGAAGGCATTTTACATTATGACTTTTTAGTTCAGAAAGTTTTATCTTATAAATGTTGTTTTTCCTCTTTCCATTAAATAGGATAGTTCCATCTTTCTGACTAACAGTTTTGCATGAATTTTGATTAAATATTATATCATAATTGTTATCACTTAATTGACTTATGGATAACAGGTTATGCATCAATCCATCAACTAAAAGCACCTTATTGATAGAAGGAAGATTACCATTACCTACTATTCCAGAGCCAATGATCTTCCCTCTTTGGTTGCCTCCAAAGCCCATGTAGCCTCCAGGTTTATGTTCCATGCTTTGGAACATATGATTTCTTCCCGTCATGTGTCGAGAGCATCCAGAGTCCAGGTACCATGACTGATGTTTTAGCCTTGCTGCTAAAGATATCTTCTACATATATAATTTTGTCCTTAGGTACCCATATCTTTCTGGGTTCTGATTTGTTAGTTTTACCAAAATTTTGTTTGAATTTTGGTTTGGCAGAGTAATCATTACTAGTGTATTTTAGGTCATGTGTGTGCCCATATGTGAAGTTTGATTTTAGTGGTGTGCGTTTTATAACTAGGTCCATGACTTTCTTAGGTGGAGATACCTTACCTTGGTATCCTATTCCTTTTCTGCCATTCCTGCTAACTCCATAGATCATTGAAGCCATCTTGCTTCTATCTATGTTTTTAGCCAAAAACTTCTGAAAGTTGTGATCATACTCTTTGATGATCTTATCAGCATTACTAGGAGTCTCTGAGATTATTTCCTTCTGAGAGTTTTGTAAATCCTTTTCTAATTTTAAAATATTTTCTTTTAACTCAGAATTTTCTAATCTAAGACTCTCAGTTCTTTCAGAGTCATAGACAAGATCCTTTTTCAGGTTCTTGAATTTGACTCTGATCTACTGATACCTTTCCAGAATTTCATTCATACTTTCTGCAAGCTCAGCTTTAGTAAAATTAACAGTGAAATCAGGGAATACCTCTTCTGTGTATGATTCTGAGTCTGAACCGGAGGCTTCGATGTCTTCTGTCACATTTGCCATAAGAGTGATGTTGGCTCTTTCATCATCTGACTCTGAGTCAGCATCAGAAGTGTCTGAATCGTCCCATGTTGCCATGAGGCTTCTCTTCTTCTCCTTGAAGAACTTCTTTTTGGGCTTGGACAGTCACTTTTGTAGTGCCCTTGTTCATTGCACTCATAGCAGATGATGTCTTTGTTATTTGACTTTCTATGACCGGAGGAAGCTTCAGATCTTTTATGTCCAGAGGAGAACTCAGACTTTCTGTATCTGGAGGAGGATTCATTTTGATTCTCTAATCTTCTCGGGTTTCTGAATTTTCTTTGTCTCTGCTTCCATAGTTGATTGACCCTTCTAGAGAGAAGAGACAATTCATCTTCTTCTGATGAGGATCCATCAGAGGTTTCTTCCATAGCCTACAAAACTATAGAATCAGATTTTTTGTTAGATTTTAATGCTAGAGGCTTACCTTTCTTCTGAGGCTCGTCTTCTTCTAGCTATATCTCATGACTTCTAAGGGAGCTAACAAGTTCCTCCAGAGATATCTTGTTGAGATATTTAGCCAGCTTAAGTGCAGTGACCATTGGCCTCCATTGCTTTGGTAGACTTCTGATGATCTTCTTTACGTGATCAGCAGTAGAATATCCTTTGTCAAGAACTTTCCGCCCAGCAACAAGAATATGGAATCTTGAGAACATTGCTTCTATGGATTCACTGTCTTCCATCTTGAATGCTTCATATTTCTGAATAAGCGCAAGGGCCTTGGTTTCTTTGACTTGTATGTTGCCTTCATGCGTCATTCTCAGAGAGTCAAACATGTTTTTGGTTGTCTCTCTGTTTTGAGATCTTCTCATATTCTGAGTATGAGATGGCACTGAGAAGTATTGTTCTTGCTTTATGATGGTTTCTAAAATCACGTTTTTGCTGGTCAGACATCCTTTTTCTATCTATCTCCTGACCACTTTCATCCACAGGATGTGTGTATCCATCAATTACCATGTCCCATATATCAACATCATGAGCCAGAAAGAAGCTCTCAATTTTGTCTTTTTAGTAGTCAAAATTTTCTCCATCAAAGACTGGAGGTTTGCCGCTAATTCTGTCCTTTTCCTCATGATAGTCATTGCTGATGTTTTAGATTGGTCCCACCATAGTGTTTTTCTAAAGCTTGGATCTTGTACTGACACAATTAAGTGTATGAACTCAGAACCAAGCTCTCTAATGCCCATTGAAGAAGTGAAAAACACAAGAAGGGGGGGGGGGGGGGGGGGGGGTTGAATTGAAACTTAAAATCAAAAGTAGTAGACACGGTATTTTTATCCTGGTTCGTTTGATCTCAAACTACTCTAGTTCACCCGCCAAGGTGATTTCGCCTCTCTCTAACGAGGACTTAATTCACTAATCAAAACTGATTACAATACTACTTTGACAACTATCAAAGTCTTCTTGAGTACAACCATAACCCGATTTATCTCAAGGAAAACTAGCTTAATCTAAAGAAAATGATTTAATGTGTACTGTGTTTTTCGTTACAAAAACTGTATCACTACTATGATATATTACACAATTTGAGCGTATGAGTGAAT
The DNA here is from genome assembly GCA_948472305.1 of Vicia faba. NCBI lineage: Eukaryota > Viridiplantae > Streptophyta > Magnoliopsida > Fabales > Fabaceae > Vicia > Vicia faba. Next base: position 212,678,557 of record OX451739.1, read on the forward strand.
ATGAAAGTTTGCAGCGTTTAAGATGTATGAGCAGTCGTGTATCAAAATCGTAAATGATTTATCCTTTAAGCTTATTTATATAGGCGTGGAAATCTTGTCCAACATAAAGCGTGATAATGTACACTCAATGCTATTTCCATATTGAGGAGATTCTTGTCTGAATGAAGTCGTTGCATATGATATTGTCTTTATTGAAAAGTAACGCTTCAAAATAGAATCTTGTATGCTGCTTTTACTTCAGAACAATGATGACTCAGAGATGTGAAGATCTGATGGTATATTAGACTTCTGTTCAGAATCAGAGTATCCTTTACTTTAGCGCAGATTCTGATCATCATTCTTCAGAACATTCTGATTACCTCAGCTTGAAAGTTTTTGTAGCTTAACTTATGATGTTGTTTCAGTCAGAACTTCTGCATACAAAATTACACAAATTTAGAGTGCATATTTGTTCTTTGTGTTTGTTATCATCAAAACTCTAATTAAGAGTTGTAGAATCAAACTTTGTTCTAACAAGAAATTCTCTAGGTCGACTGCATTAGTAGTCGAATCACATAAATCACCTTTTCCAAAGAACCTTTTTGATCCTTTTCTTTTGGTTGGATTTTGACCCTTGTAAAAAATCCCAGCCTCTCATCTCTTCATTTTCCTTATTACGTTTTCTCTGCATTCTTAAACTCTCTATTTCAATCTCATAGACAACTTCTTGCTTCCGTATTTTTTTCAGAAAAACTTTCAATCATACTCATGGCCACTTCAAGCCAACTTACTGAACACATTCAAACACCTTATGAAATTGAACTTATCTCCCACATGGATGATTTCTTTGTTGATATCCAAAATACTTTCGTTTTGGAACCAACACCGTCACGAAACCTTCTAACTTTTCGTTCTCAAGTGTTGCTCCCTTTCATCTGTAAGAAAACCGCTTATGCTATTTTGGGACCTATTCTTTGTGAAATTAGAGCCCCTAAACAACTGGAAGGTTGTTTCCCCACTCATAAAGCCACAAAACCTTCCATTAACAGAGATTGCCCCATAGATTTTTCGCACATTTACCAAACTTCTAAGGTTTTCCATTCTTCTCCTACTGCCAACTAAGATTACATTTCATGGTTGAACAAAGTTGAGAAACTTAAAGGTGATGTTTGGAAAGCTCAAGGAATTTTTAATTTGATTTAAATTTCTAGGGTTGGCCCCAGTTATTGTAATTACATGCTGATTTCTACACTTTATTTCTGGGAAGGCTCCACAAACACCTTCCATTTTGCATCCAGGGTGGGAGCTAATGATGGTGTAACACTTATGTGTTATCAACCTAATTTGGTGGCTAGATAATTGGGTTTGTGCCAACCTATGCCCCATAGTTTTTATAAACCCTCTGATGAGTTGTGTCCCTGGTCCACTAGCTATAGTGAAGACAAATGTGCTCAACATCTCCAACATTTTTCTCTTGACATCCCCACCATGAATCTTGTCGCCTTTGAACCCCTCTTCTACAACACTTAGGAGTTTTGTGATTGGTATATTGTGCAATTTATGAAAAGCAATGATACTCTCAAGTCTTCCAAGGCTTGACTGAACCGTGCTTTTGAAGCTATGCAGTAAAATTTTAGGAAAGGTATGGCTTACTATTTTGACTGCCAGTCACCTTCTTGCTCGCTTCATTATGTTTTGACCCTTAATGCTTTGTCTTATGTTATTTCCTTACTTAGCGGTCAAACACAGGAAACATGCCAATGATGCTGTGACTGGTGTGACCATTTCTCCTTTCACTAATGACGTTGTTGAAACTTCTTCTCAGGTAATTTTCGGACCTTATGGCTTATTTACTGATTGCATTCCTCTTCTAACGCAATTATTATGTTAACTCACTCGTAGGCCCCTGAAGCTAACGATGTCATCCCTCTTGAGCCGTTTCCAAAAAGATAAAAACGCCCTACTGGTCAAGAGAAACAAGTTGTCGGCACGCCTTCGCTTGTTGTTCCCAAAAAGCCAAAAATTCTAGGTCGACTAGCTATGAGGTTGTCTCAAAGAAGACCTCTTTAGTTGTTGTTCCTTCTACATTGATTGCAAAAGAAAACATCTTGCAGCCTGCACCAAATCGACCAGAGAGTACTAACTCTAGTCCTGAGGGAGACCATCAGGTACTTTCTTTTCCCAAAGACTTCTATCTTAGGAATTTTGTCCTTTTTATAACTTTGCTCTCATTCGCCTTTACTTTTTCAGCAACCTACAACTAAACCAACAAAGTGCCTCATTAAAATTGTCTTAAAGTCTTCTAATCCCAAAAGATCTTCAACTGTGACCTTGTCTGATACTGAACTTTCTGGGAGTGACCTCAATTCTCCTGTCAATCAGGATGCTTCTGAATATTCTCCTATTAGTGAAGAAGTGTTAGACGAAGCAAATAATGCAAGTCTAGGGGAGGATGTAGGAGATGGAGGCCTGGAGGGTTTTGAACACGCTGATGTTGCTAATGTAACCACAAATACTGACCAAAATTACTCTAAAGCAAGAGAAGTAAATCCTTAAGCAACTGTCGCTTTTGGAACCAGTTCGAATCCTCCCAACGTGTTTCCTACCGCTACCACCGTGTCGCCCCAACAAATTGCTGCTCTGAGACAAAATAGCCCATTTGAGTACTTGAAATTCTCGGTGAATGCTAGGAACTGTTCGACTGATGGTGGCTCCAGTACTTCTACTGCATTAGGAAGTAACTCTTCCCTTGGGACTCAAAAATAAATTCTTGGTCGCCTCAAAGTTATGCTTTTCCATGTTGACCTGATTAGCCACTTGGAGGCGTACCCTTCTGATGGTGCCAAAATCAAGGATTTATTGAAGAAGGTTGATGTTCGAATCGCTTCTCCTTCGGTGGTCAAGTTTGTGGCTGAAGCGTCAACCTTCCTTGACCATCTTTTGGTCGACCTGGTCAAAATGAAAGAACTCCAACAGAAACGTCTTCCTAAGGAGATAGAGCGTACCGTTGAATTGGCCTTCGTGAACTCTTCTATGGTCGCTATTGAAGAATTGAATAAGACTCTTGATCAAGAGAAATTAGACTTCAAAACTAGGGTCACCAACATTTACCAATGGCAACCATAGATTTTGATACTGAAGAAGCAAATTTAAGTACTGAAGCACCAAATTAGTGAGACAGAAATCTTGCAAGCTACTGGGTTTAGCATGACTGAAAATGCACTGAATGATGAAGCTCTTGTTAGGGTCGTTCATCTGAAGCGTGTCGATGCGTTGGACGATGAACTGGATGAGCTTGACACATCTATTTCATTAACCAACGCCCGTTTGGCACTTGCTCAAGAGCTCCATGTGAAACTTAAAAATATTGTGCCATATTAATTTCCATGCCTTTTGAACTTACCATTTTAGTCTTCTGTAATGTTTGATTTGTACTCTGATTTGTACTCTAGGCCTCCTTATGGCCTTTTCATTATACAATTAATTTCAACTTTTGTTTATTACTATTTCTTGCACCATAGGCCAATACCTTTTTAAGTATTTTCCATTTACTAGTAGTATTCGACCTTCTGGTGTAAGCTCTTCAATTTCATAGGCATTATTGGAAAAAACCCGTAGCACTCGAAATGGTCCTTCCCAATTTGGTGACCATTTTCTCGTGACTCTATCCCTTCTATCCATAGGAAATATCACTTTCCAAACCATATCTCCAGGGATGAGCACTTTCACATTCACCCTTCTGTTATTGGCCCTCGCCACTTGCTCTTTCTGCTTGAAAAAAGTATCTAATTCTGCTAGCCTATGTGTCCAACATCTACCAATGTATCATACATCATTCCTCAGTAATAATCAGTGGGAATATCTGATTGCCTTTTCACTCTCACTAATTTTAGATGAATTTCCAAAGGCAACACTGCTTCGTGTCTATAAACTAAGTCCAATGGTGTTGTGTTAGTCGACTCCTTTGGTGAGTTTCAACATGCCCACAATGCTTGGCCCAGAGTTATATGCCAGCTTTTAGGCTTTTTGCCAACATGTTTTTTGATCAAACTTATAATAAACTTATTTGTTGCTTCGAACTGCCCATTTGCCCGGGCGTAATATGGTGGTGATGTTAACAATTTGAACCCCATTTCTGTAGCGAACTCAGTTACTTTTCGCCCTATGAACATCGTTCCTTGGTCGGTTGTTATATTTTATGGTATTCCAAACTTATTTAGAATTTGATTTTGAATAAAGGCCATTTCTTCCTCTTGATCTACTTTAACCAAAGCGACTGTCTCTACCCATTTTAAAAAATAATCAATACCCACTAAGATGTACCTATGCCCTTTTGACGAGACACATTTAATTTCTCCTATAATATCCAAAGCCCATCCTCTGAAAGGCCAATATTTGATAACATAATGTAATTCCCTAGCTGGCACATGTTGAATTCCAGAATGTTTTTGGCATTCTTGGCAGCTTTTGGCGAGCTCAATGCAATTTTTTAACATGGTCGGCCAATATATTCCTATTCGACACAACAACTATTTCATTTTTTGTCTTACTTGATGTGTACCACAAGCTCCACTATGTACTTTAGATGTTGCCACATATGCTTCGTTTTCCCCTAAGCATTTTAAGGAATAATTTGAAATAAAGTCTGCAATAATTTGCCCCTTGATTGCTTTTAAAGGAACATATGTTAAGGAGTATCAGTTAATGTTAGTGCCCATTTACTAATTCGACTGTGAAAAATAGGTTTAGATAACATATGCTTAATAACGTCAAAATGAGAATAAATAGAAACTTCAACTATTTTTACATAATGCTTGAGTTTAGTACATGAAAAATATAAACATAAACATAATTTTTCAATTGCATTATATCTAGTCTCAGCGTCATTTAACACTCGACGGAGGTGATAAATGGCTCTTTCGACCCCATTCTCATCTTCTTGGGCTAACATGCTTCCCAGTGTTGACTCTGACACTGCAATGTAAAGTTTCATGTCTTTGTTTCTGTTTGGGGGTGCTAACATTGGAGGCTTCACTAAGTAGTCTTTCCACTCATGTTTGACATGAATCGTCTCAATAAATTTATCTTTCCCAAAAAAGATTGGAGCTCTTTCTTCACTGTTGGCGCTTTTGTACTCAAAATTTCCTTGGTTTTATTCTGGTCGATTTCTATACCCTTCTTGTGTACCATAATACCTAGAAAATCTCATGCACGAACACAAAAGGCACATTTAATGGATTCATTTTTAATCCATATTCCCTCATTCAAACAAAAGATTGTTGAAGGTGGTCTAAATGACCAACTTCTAAGGGCGATTTGACTACAATGTCATCAATGTAAACCTGCATGAAGATGTCTATGAAATCATGAAACATTGAGTTCATTTCTCTTTGATAATTAGCCCCATCGTTTTTCAACCCAAAAGGCATAACTACCCACTCATATGTGCCTAGCGCCCCAGGCATCGAAACATAGTTTTGTGGGTATCCTCTTCAGTAATAAAAATTTGATTGTAGCCTGAATATCATTTCGAAAGACTTAAATATTCATACCCTGCGGCCAAATCAATCAGCAATTCTTCCAGAGGCATTATATATTAGTCTTTTGGATTGGCTTTATTTAAATCCCTAAAGTATATGAAAATTCTTAAAGTTCAATTTTTCTTTACCACAAGCACTATATTAGCTAACCACTCAACATACCTGGTTGTCCTAATGAATTTGCTCTTCAACAACTATTAGATCTCTGTTTTTATCTTGGACAACACTTCTAGCGCAAACCTCCTTGGCATTTGCTTGACTGGTCGCTTGCTTGGATTTATGGGTAGTCTAATTTCTACCATATCCCTTCTCAAATGAGGCATCTCGTTGTAATCCCATGCAAAGCAAGCTTTAAATTATTTAAGCAGTTTGATTACTTGATTCTTCATCTTATTGTCGATCTTGGTGCTGATGTAGTTCGCCTAATCGTGCCATCACCTAGATCGACTTCCTCTAATGGATCTTGTGCTTGAATCTTCAAAAAATTATCTCTTGTGTCTTTCTCAAACCCCAAAGGCTCTTCTTCATATATGCAGTCAAGCATCTGGCTTTCTGAAGTTATTATTTGGCTTGGTTCTCCAAGCTTTTCAACCATAATGGCTTCAGGCGCCATATTTCAAACATTTCCAGCCTCTAAGGCCAAATTTATCTGGTTTTCGTCTTGTTGTACCCCAAAATTTTCCCTCCCATTTACTTCAAGATATCTTCTCATGCTTCAAGGGTTTTCATTTGCTCAAGGTTGCTTAAGAATTGATCAGACAAATTCTCCTCCTAAGCAATGGACTTACAACTAGAGTTTCACTTTTCTCAAGGAAGATTTGGTTTCTAAGGCCTCGATTGGATTCCATGGGTTCTCATTTGTCTGCAAGAATTATCATGCCAAATTTCAAGCCTTGCATTACAAGTTTGCTTAATCAATTGCTCAGATGACTAAAAGTCATCTGTATTGGACAAAAAGTCAATTGTGGTCAACATACAATCAAACTTTAATATTTTTGGTCAACATCAACATTTTTAAGTCATATTCATCATTTTATCAAGGGTTGATCATGATTCATCAAGAAAACCCTCAAATAATCAAAAGTTAAAAGTTGCCAAATTAGGGTTTTCTTAAGGAGAAGTCAACTGAACTTTGACCAAGCACAACTTTCAAATGCTTCATTAGATTTTTCTCAACCAAAGCTTATTTTTAAGGAAATTAAATTCTCTACAACTTTGTCTCTCTAAGCTCAAGTCCAAAAAATGCTTCATTTGAGAGATATGGGCCTATACATTATAGGTCATTTCAAAAGTCAACAAAAAAGACACTTTTTGTCAAGACAACTTACATCAAGATAAAATCTTCAAATACAAAAATGGTCAAAATAGAGATTGTATAGGACATCTTGAGCTTTCCAAAAATTCAAAGGTCACCCTCAAATGATGAAAATGGAGAGAGTTATGACTAGTGCAAGGTGGGAAATTCTGAGCAAATGCATGAAACCAAAAGTGATCAAACTTGGAATTTTGGGCTATTGGGCTTGTGATTCAAAGTCCATGCGTGTTTAATACCTCAAGATGAACCTCAGATCTTACTCATACACCCCATGGGTTTTTATTTTATTTATGTATTTTTTGTTTTATTTATTTAAAATTCAAAATAAATAAAATAAAACAAGGCTTCTTACAAAGGTCCAAGCCCATTCTTTGGTTGACGTAATTTCATCCTTATATATTCCATATTATTCAGACAAGAGCCACACAAAAATCTTTGCACAAAAAGCCATCCCAAAAATCTCAAAAATCATCCAAACTAGGGCAATCTTGAAACCCTAGTTGCAACCACCTTCAAAGCATTCCAACACTGCCAATCGACCCCTAAAGAGGAATAGGGTAAGAATGGATCATACTTGATGATCTAGAGCACACAAAACCTGCACGCAAACGTCTCCGATCTCATTATTTTTTGCAAATTCATATTTCATTTTTCATATTGTTTTAAGGCATGCTAATGATATTAATGTGTTTCTTAGATGCATTAGTGCAGAATTGGATCATTGCAGGAGTCCCATGCTATCGAAACCATGAACTGCCATGCTTGGTCCGATCCATTATATTTTAGTCGTATATCATAACCTAGCGTAATTTGGCCAAAAACAACACTTCCATTGAATTCATAGGGCTTTATTTAGGGGGGTAGGGTCCATAGGAATTTCTAATGTTTGCTATTTTACAGGGTTGAAAAACATAATCACAGGAGAAGACGACTGGAGCTAGGGCTCCGACGCCTCTCCGGTCCATGCCATAATGTTTATTATATAATTATTTTGTTTCACTTATATAAACAGATGTATAGCCACCCAGTGGTAGAAGCGCGCACGATAAGGCATTTGTATACAAGGGCGTGAGTTCGATCCCTGCCTTTTGTATTTTCTCATATTTTTTCTGATTTTACAGATCACATGTAACGCGTCTCACCCATGAACCAGGCGCGTTGACGCTTCTCACCATCTGATCCAACGTTTCCAGACGCGCAACTTATGATGAACCTCCTGGAGCTGCTTACACTGGATCCAGCGCTGGAAATTGGCCCTGGACCTCCATTTCTATTCACACCCCCCCTTTTGCTGATTCAGGCCCAAATGCCTCTCTTTATATTTTCTTTTTTCTTTTATATTTTTATTTCACTTAATTAAAACACAAAAAAATAGTTTTTTTAGATTTTCTTATTTAAAATAAATTAGGGTTTAGTTTTTTTAATCTTTTAATAATTTAATTAATTGATTAATTTTTTAAATTAAAATTAATTAGATTTAATAGGGTTTAATTAATTATTATAAACCATCTTTTTCATAAGAAACCACTAAAAGATATTTTCCTTCTCTATTTGTATCCTACTTTTATATTTTTTAGATCGACTGTATAAGTTCCGCGAATGTAATAGTCTAGATTTTATTTTTCGCTCTTTTTTTCATTATCATGTAACTGCTTATGGGATGTAATAGTCTAGGTTTAAATTCCGCAATTTAGCAAAGTCCCTCAATTCAAAGATCATAATCCCTTGATGACCCTTCGATGTTGCCTTTCGATAAATGATCTAGTCCCTTATGAAAATTTCTAAAGCGTCCTTACGAGTTACCTTCGATGATAGGGCTTCCTACTAACTAATGGTACAGATATCACTATCTAAAGAAGGAGGAAAATACAAGAACAACCTTGAGTATGGTAGAACTCCTAATTGCTTGCTCACAACTTTTCTCAAAACGTTCTACACTACACTTTCAAACAAGATATTTTCGAAAACACTTTGTATACATTCTTGAGGATTGATACAAGAATTATTACAAAGTTATCCTTACATTGGCATTTCAAAATATTTTCAAACAAATTACACAAGCATAAAGCAAGTTTTTTTTTAAAGTGAGCTAAACAATTAAGAGCTCGTAGATAACTATGGATGAGAAGGGTGCTAACACCTTCCCTTTTCATAACCTACCCCCCAAACTCAAAATCTTCAAGGTCTTGTTATTTTCACCATTTCCTTATTGGATAAAATAAAAGTCGGCGGCGACTCTTGCTATCCGCAACATTTGCGATAAAATGCAAAAATAAGTTAGTTATCCCACCGTATTACACGGCCATATAGGCCAAAATCCTTGCCAAAGCATTCGACTCAGGCATCATCATGAGTTTTATCTTCCCACCCTGTGGGTTCAAACTCCCCTTCTATAGTTGGATATGTATCCAATTTTTCTTGGTCCCTAATGAAACCATAAGTGGGATGTAAGGTTAGAAACTTGATTACATCAGGACGTGACTTGAACACTGCATCTTCAGGATCACACGGAGGTATGGTAGCTAATGCTTTGTCAAAATTCTTCCTATTGACCACATTCACATTAGCAGTAAAATAATTATGGTATGCCTCAATATTCTCCACAATCCCATCTTGAGGCCATATGGATAAGCGTTGATGCCGAGTTAATGGTACTGTCCCAATGCCATGTATTCATTCACGCCATAGCAATAAATTATAGTTTTCTTTATACGCAATCACCATAAACAATGTTGGCCTTGAAGTCGAGCCAAATGACAAATTCACTTGAATCACACCCAGTATGTGACTAGTTTTTCCTTCATAGTTCGACAAAACTATATTATGTGGTTTTAAGCCAGTGTCGAACTTGCCAATCCTTTTCAGAAATGATTGTGGCATCAAGTTCACAGCAGCGCCACCACCAACGAACACTTTGTTCATAGGGAAACCATCAACTTTATCCCTTATAAACAAAGGCTTGAGATGGTATATCATATCAGATGTAGGATTCTCAAACATTTCTTGTTGTTCTTCCACTACCCCATTATTCATAACATAGTAGCATAAAGGTTTCTGGCCCGCAGATTCTTCGCACATGGCTTCTTCTTCATCTGCAAATTCTTCTGACACAAAACCATACTCATTAGGTAGGACCAACACATTATTAGAGTGAATAATCAAGCCATCTTCTAAGTTCTCTTCAAAGTCATCAGATAATTCATCGTCCATGTTATCATCAGGATCTTCAACTTTTGTTGGCGGCACACTAGCAACTGGCACTGACAACATCTCTTTTACTGGTCGACGATGCATTTCCTTCCGATCGCTCTCATCTTTTGATGGATGAACTTTTGGTGCCGCTTATCTTGCAGTTTTTTGTTTCTTTGAAACCTTCTCCATTGAGTCTCCATCATAGGATTCTTCCCTTTGTATGTGGGAGGAATATGATACTTCTTTGATGTGATCCCAGCTTCAAAAAATTGAGACAAACTTGATCCCTTCTCCATCATTTCCCACTTATGACTTGAACCTGAACCTTTCTTTATTACCTTCCAATTTTGGTTTTCCCCCCATGGATATAAAGGACGAACCTAGTTATTGTTAGGAGCATCAATTGGTGGCACAAAGGTCCTCTGATACGAAAACTTAGGTTTTCCTTGAGGCACTTGGACTTTGTATGGCTCCTTCGCATGGTCGAACACCACCTTTGGATTTTTCTCTTGAGGACGTTTCTTTTTTAACACCTCAATTTTCTTTGCAGCATTTTCATCATATACCATGTTACAATTTGGGAATAACATAGACCTGGAATTACACAACTTGCATCTATTCAGAAAATCCACCAATTCCTCCCCGGGTTTGAGAAACACAACCTTCATCAATTCATCAACTATTTCTCCAATCAATTCCTCATTCTTGGTTTCACAATCCATTTTTTACTTGTCTCCCTGATTACCCTCAAGCTCTTCAACAATATCAACTACCATCACTTCCCGTGGCTTAGGCAAATTGTCATTTCCATTTTTGAGACCTTCAGTAGTCTCGACTACTGTAGCTACCATTAGGTAAGTAATCACAACTTGTTCATTCTCAAAACCATCAGTAGTCTTGATTGTCAATGCTGCCATTAAGTCGATAATATTGGCCTGTTCTCCATCGAGACCATCAGTAGCCTCGATCATCAGCACTTCAAATGGTTCGACAAAGTGTGCATCAACAACATGTAAAGGATATGAGTCGACCTTCATAGAACTTTATGGTTTTTCACCAAATTTCAATTGACCATCTTTCAGAGCCTTCTGAATTAAATCCCTGAAAAGAAAACATTGAGAAGTATTATGACCCAGAAAATTATGATACTTGTAGAAACCTCTTTTTTGTTTATGCTCTAATGGTGGATTTTACTGCATGGAGGCACTATAATCTGACCATATGAAACTAAAACATTAAATATTTCATCATGTTTTGATACATAAAAAATATATGTTTTAGTATTAGATTTATCATTTTTTGATTCTTCAACCATTTATCCTTTTGACGGTTTTATAGTTTTACATGCATATGAAGGTCCTAATTTTAATCCAGCCACATTAACGTCTCCTTCTTCCATGCATTCATCTTCAGACTTTATAGAATAATCTTTCGTATCCACATAGGGAACTTTGCCTTTTCTATGATCCTTTAAAACTCTTGCTTTATTTGTTTTCAAACGTTTGACATATCGAACCTAATCAGCTAGTTGAGATATATTTGAAATAGATTAAGGATCAAACTTCTTCCTAATAGAATAGTCTAAGCCCCCAGCGGCCATTTTGACCAGCTCATGTTTAGGAGCTCTAGTAAAACATCTATACTTTAGGATCCTAAACCTATTCAAATAAGCCTCCATTGACTCAGACGACCTCCTATTGATTGAAGATAATTCTTTCAAACTTATCTTAGAATGACCAACATAAAGTTGCTCATGAAATATGCCCTCAAGTTGTTCCCAAGTGTGTATAGAATTTAGAGTCAATGTTGTAAACCAAGTAAAAGCATTTTTGGTTAATGAATTAGGGAAAAATATTAACTTTAAACCCTCATCATTGGCGATATCGCCAGCTTTTGTTTCGTACCTAGCAATATGTTCAATGTTCGACTCATTAGCATCACTAGTAAACTTGGTAAATTTAGGTATCTTACATCTCCTAGGTAATTCTGCCTGTCAAATGTAATCAGGCATGAGAGACGAATAATTAGGCCTCTGAAGGCCAACATTTACCCCCATATCGTGTTAACACTTCTTCTACTATATCCACTATGTTGTTACGCCTAACAATGGCATTTCTTAACACTCAATCAGGATCTTGGTTCCTCCTAACTACGAATGCCTAGGTTCGTATTGTTCAACGAATTCTTCCTCTTAATAAGTGGGTACTTCCACCCTTCGAGGTCTAAAAGGACGCTCATTGTTGTCTCCCTCCAGTTCTTCAGAAACTCTTAACAATCTTTTACGCGTCTGAGTTGGTTAGACCCCTAATGACTTGATCAATTTGCCTATTTGGTCAACTACAAGATTGAAGGCAACTCCTATTTTCTGAGTTAAAACATTCATTAACTCTAAATTACTCTCATCCATATGTTGCCTCAAAGCCATAACAAAAGTAGTAATCAAAGATGGCGTCGACTGAATGATATAACCAACACCACCTGGGACATAACCGCCTTGGTTTCCAGTGGCCACTGGGTTTTCTGTATATGTGGATGGGTTCGATTGTAATCCAACCATCTTGGAATAAGGCATACCATATTGATAAGGGACAAATGGTGATACCTCATGCCTAGGTTCTGTCGCTGTGACTGTTGTCACTGAACCATGAACAACGGTCGATCTCACAGGAGATAAAACCTTCGCACTTTGAGTTGTGGCACTCACTGGTATGACATCTACATTTTGTGTAAAAATCTGTTTATATGCAGTGTTTGCGTCAGAGCGTGGCATTTTAGACTTCGACAAATATTTACTACTTCTTAAATTCATACACACACAAACTAAATGTTATACCCCAAAATTTTCCCTCTCCTTTCCTCAACATTTGCTCATCACTAGACCCTTGGAGTTCAAGAACAAGTTAGGATTTGCTCTGCTCAAGACTCCTCCTTGCACTGTTGACCCAAATTAGGGTTTGAGTTTGCACAAAGATGTTTTGACCTAAAATGCCCAAAATGACTTTCATGCTTCATTTTGGACTCACAAGTTTATCCATACCAAGTTTCAAGCCTTGATTCCAATCTTTGCCCAATCAATTGGACAATTAACCTAGAAATCAGTTGTACTGGGGAAAAAGTCAACTATGGTCAATTGACAGTCAAAACTCATGATTTTTGACCCACATCAACATTATGAACTCATATGAACCATTTGATCAAGTTTGGATCACAACTCCACAAGAAAATTTGATCAGATCACCAAAAGGGCAAAATGGTCATTTTTAGGGTTTTGACTGCACAAAGGCAATTTCTGACTGTTTGACCTAGCCAATGGCAAACCAAGCTCACATATGGACTCAAGGATTCAATGGCATGGTCTTTACACATTCAACAAGTTCAAAAAGTCCCAAATGCACAAGATTGACAGATGAATTTTCCAGTCAACTGATCAAAATTTGACTGTATACTGAAAAGTCAAACTTTGACTTTTTGGTCAAGATCAAGTGTCAAGATTCATTTTTCATCAAAACATGTCAAATTATGAAACTTTTTCATCAAGAATTCAAAAATTACAAATTAGGGTTTGAAATGAAGAAATTTCATAACAGAAATTTTCTAAGTTATGAAATTTCCTAATTTTTTCCTAACTTTGTCCCATTTTTTCATCAAGATGTATTTGGATTCAAACAAAATTCAAAACATGAAAGTTGTAGTCCATTGAAAAATCTACAACTTTGATTCACAAAGTTTCCTCAAAAGAAGCTTGTAGCTCAAGTTATGATTTTTGGAATAGGGGTGCAAAACATTCTTAACTTAGAAATTTTTGACCTATTTTAGGCAGGATTTTTGCCTAACTTCATGGCCACTTTTCACATGCTTCCACTTGGAATTTCAACTTGCATTACAAAGATGGATTGTAGTACACATTCCAAGCTTTCCAAATTGTTCAAGAACTTCTCAAACACCCTTGTGGTTAGGGAGAATCGAATTTGTCAAGATGGGCAAAAGTCACTTTGTTCATGGCCAAATTCATGTACATAACATTGGCATTTTGAACTCAGCTTGCACAAACTAGATTACAGGCCTTTTATCTCATTCACACTCAATAATTTAATGCATATACTTTGTGTTCATGTCTTGTTTTGTGTATTTAACCATTACGTACAAGATTAGGCCATAAATGGAAAAAGCATTTTAGCCATTTTTGAAAAGATCCACTTTATGTCAAGTTCACAATCTAAGAAGTACAAAGCAGATCTTTGGGCACAAGATTCATGAACAAATTCCACTGATCAAGAGTGATTTGTGCAGCATAGCTTGAGGGTAGTACAGGCCTGAATTATCAATACACACTTCCTTACTTATCAAAGAAGTAACTTTGCAAAACTGATCCAAGATTGAGCTCCTGCCAACACAAGCCTAAACAAACTTCATGAACACTTTCCAAACATCAAACCAAGTTTGAAACACGACCAAACCATCTCTCAAACCTCCATATGCAGAAAAACACAGTTTTGTGGCAAAACAGGGCATAGGCTGCAACTTGAATCCCACAGTCCATTCCTATCGTGCGTTTTGGCTGAAACCTCTTCAAACACACTCCCTACCATCCATTGAAGTTATTCCAAGCATTGAACTGGAACTGTAACAGCCATAGCCAAGTGTGCCATTTTCATTTTTCATCTGTGCAGGTTAACTTCTATAGCTCGATTCAGTAAGATTCAAAGCAAGCCAAGCATAGAGGAAGCATTCCTGGACCTCAAGCAAGCTGTACAAGTCCTCACACTGCATTGAAAGTACCTCCATTGTTGTACATGATTCAAGCTGAACAGGTAAAAGTTTGAACTTCTATCTCTCTATCCAAGCATATCTAGGCTTAGGTTTGTGAAGAAGTTATGTCCTACTCATGGCCCTGAAGCTACCCATATCCTCACTTTTCATTTATGTTGTGTGTGCTGAGAGAATTTTGAACCTGAACATTGGACAAAAGTTAGGTCAGGAATTGGGGGAGGAGAAATTCTCTCTCATTTCTGAGAGTTAGATCAAGTTCTTTATATGTATGAATTTGTGGTTTGATGCTTTACATTTTTTGTGTTATAAGTTTGTGCTAAAAATCAAAGAATCAGGATGTTTGAACAAAGCATGAAAGGCGCGCATTTTCGAGACAGGGATGGCTGGAGGTTGAAGAAGCTTGCCTTGGGCTGGGCCTGACTTGTTTTTTCTATTTGCACCCACATTTTCCACTTGCACCCCCTTGGCCCATTGTGTGTTATTTTTATCATTTTTGATTTTTTTTTTCTTTTTGATTCTAACTTGTTATTTTTTGTCAAAATATAAAAAACATTAAAAATAATTTTTCACCCATTTTTACATTTATTTTGAATTTATTTGCTTTATTTATACTTATATGTGCAAAATAATACATTTACTTTTATGTAAAATACTAAAAAATAATACAAAATAATATTTATTTTCAGCTATTATTTTATTTTACCTTTTGAAAACATTTCCTTAAAATATACCTTTTTTATATAAATAATAAATATTTTATTTTTGTATATATTTAATATGTTTAATATATAATATAAATACTTATATATTTATTAGAATATTTAGGATAAAAATACAAAATAATACATTTTTATTTTTATTAATATTTAACCTCAAAAATTACTTTTCACAATATACTTCCTTTTATTTATTTATTTTTTGTATACAATTAATAAATATTCTACATAATATAAATAATAAACACTATTTATTTACAAAAATTAGGGTTTTGCCCTAAACCATGAAAATATCCAAAAAAACAAATAAATACCTAATTTGGCCTTAAGTAAACATCTTTCACACTTGTAAATAATTACATGCACTTACATAAATACAATACACATTTGCTTATCTTTTATTCTTGTACATTTGATATATTTTACATTGCGATTGATTCGATTTGGTTGTAAATATTTGGACACTACTCTCCTAATAAGTCTCATCCCCATTTGAAAATTTGTACCCCCATCCCCATGATTATTCTGTAATAATTTAGGACTTTAAATTCCGCATTTTAAAGCTTTCTAAATATGCCATGATAGACTTAGGGTTTGTATGCAAAAAAATCAAATAACAAATAGCTTGACCTAATTCAAAGACAATAAAGCATGAAAATGGACAACACCAATCACACTTGCACCCCTAGGGTTACTCCACTTGTTGCCTTCAATAATGGGCCTTGTTGCATGTTGGGTGTCTTTGGCAAAACAAAACAATTCAAATGATCATAGTCCCTCGTTGACGCTTTCGAAAGTTGCCTAAACAAAATGATCATAGTCCCTTAAAGGAAAAATTGCCAAAGACACTTGGCACCATTGCAATCATGGTCTAAACGATGACCCGCGTCCGTCCCGTTAACATCCTAACACAAGATTGTCCACCAAATACAATGGTGGAACAAAATTGTTAAAAGGGTTAAAACATACAAAAAAAACTTTGAGTAAATTTAGGGGTAGACAACTCTTAGTTACTTGATCAACTTGCAAAACACACTTGCCTATTTTTCAAAACACACATCACAACACACTTTCAAAACAACTTCCAAAAACATTGAAAACTTTTCAAAAGACAAATACACCTTTGTATACATTCAAACATGAATCATTACAAAGGTTGCCACAACAATGGTCTCTTTTCAAAACATTTTCAAACCCACACACAAAGCACCATTTCAAACAATTGAAAACACAAGGCAAGTGATCTAAGCAAGTAACTAAGAGCCCATGGATAACCATGGATAGAAAGGGTGCTAATACCTTCCCTTTCTATAATCTACCCCCCGAACTCAAGAAAACATCTCAAAGGTTTTTGTTGTGCTTTTTAACCTTTCCTTAGGATAAAGTAAAAAGTCAGTGGCGACTCTTGCTCAACCGAAACATTTGCGAAAACAAACGCAAAACCCAAGTCAGTTCTCCCACCGTATCATACTAAACTACAAGAAACTTTGTAAAACCAAACACAAATACGAAATTATTAGCACTGTCCCACCAGGTGTGCCAATTTTTTACCTCTGGTTTCGGTAAACAACACTGGTTTCTCACCAAAAGTTTACTTGCGAGATCGACCAGAGAATCTCAGTACATTGCTTCAGTTTTCGAGTGTTTTCACAAAGTGTGTTCAAAAAGGATTTGTTCGACTGGTGCTAAACGAGTTTATAAGCAATAAAGCAAGACTTGTAAAATAAAACGAAAAGCATTTTAAACTGTAAACATAAATGACATAACATCAAAATAATTGAAAATAATTTGATTCAAACATACATTGTCCTATCTTGACTCATTTCGCTCGTTTGTTTGGATACTCTGAGTGACTAGCGTATAGAAATGTAAAATTTTGAACCTTTAACACTATGCACTAAGTGCTTTTATTTATAATGCAAAAAAACAACTACTTTCTAGAGGACTTCACTTCTTTGTACACCACGTGTATCTTGTAACTCCCCTCCATGATCCCACGTTCTCCATTCGTACTCTCGAACTCACGTTCTCCAAGTTTTCCTCCAAAATGGTTCGCTCGCTTGATGGATCCTTTAGGCATTTTGACGTTTCTAGGCCAAATGACTTATGAGGTCTTCCCTGGCCGACTGCTGTGTTTTCAGGCCCAAACACTTACTTATAGAATCTCTTGAAAGTCGACTGCATCAGTAGTCGAATCACATAAATCACCTTTTCTAAAGAATGTTTTTTATCCTTTTCTTTTGGTTGGATTTTAGTCCTTGTCGAAAATCCCAACCAATATTAACATTTTAAAAAATACTCCATATATTTATAATTTAAGGCAATATACTAACTTGCCTATATTAATTTGTTTCTTCTCACTTTCTCTTCATAACTAAAGAGAAATATAAAAAGTGTGAGACCCACTCTTTTTTAATCTCTCTTTCCAACTTTTCTTCTTCCTAAGCAAGAGAAGTTATCAATCTCTATTCAACTTCTCTCTCACTTATTTCTCTCTTTCCTATTTCTACTCTACCAAACACATCCTAAATAATTATCGACTTTGATGATTTAATGGAATAAAAACTAAAACACCATCATAAAAAAAATTGTTAACTCAATAATAAAACAAATATAATTCACAAAAATATTTTATTAAAAATAATAATTAAAATATATTTAGATGAATTAATATATGATTAAAATAAATTTTATTAAATAAAATGTTTATAAATTATATCATAGTATTTTAAAGTGAGAAGTGGTTAAAAATTCTTTTAAAAAAGACACGTATAATAAAATAGAGGGAGTAGTAAAGTAGTCATGCTTCGAAACTTAGAAATTTTTTCTTGAACTCTATCGAATATTTCAATAATTTAAAATAACTAGAAGTGATGATTTTTGATTCATTTGTTAGATCCAAGAAAGAAAAGTTGAAAGAGCTAGCAATGGGATTGAAGAAAATATGGAAGTCGATGAAAATAAGGAATACAATATTCATATATAAAACTAATTTTCTAATATTGAGTTACCATTTGAATTTCACATCCTTGGACAAAATCCTTGGTCCTTGTGTTGTTGGCTATAAAATTGAAGGCAAAAAACAATAGTGGAGATCATCGTAATGTCTTGGGAAAATAATAAGGTGGAATCATGTTTGAAGGCAGAAGACACTCCCTCGTGTGAGTATGAGACTTGATATGGATGAAGATTTATTAAATTCAAAATTTAAGATTTAAAAATATTTTCGAGTGAGATGCAAGAATAATCGAACAATGACAAGTAGACAACTAGAAAGATGTTAAACACATTAGTTTCTCATAGAGTTTGACTTAATTCAACCTTATAAAATTGGTTAGTAAGATAAGAAGTGTTACTTTATATAAACTCTTTTAATATTCGATCTCTAATTAATGTGAAAGTTTAAGGTCTTCCTGACACTGGTGGACGGTCCATAGTCCGATTGATAGGCTCGGATAGCATCTTAGAGTTTGACTTAACTCAACCTTACAAAATCGGTTGATAAAATGAGGAGTGTCATTTTATATAAATTCTTTCAATGCTCTATCTCCAACTAATGTGAGACTTTAAGATCTTCCTAATAGTTTCCAAGTTAGAGTAAAGAGAGAAATATTTCGATATAGTTCGGTTTTCCTTACAATGTGAATGAGCCAAATCGAACATATCAGCCAAAGGTTTGATATATCTTGTTGCTTATATGAGCCAAATCGAACAGGTCAGCCAAATGTTTGATGTATCTTGTTGCTTACACATACATTTTAAACATGTAGATAGAGTTTTTAAGCCATATTAACAATTATAAATGGCTAATCCAAAACAGAGAAACAAGGCAGTTGAAACCAATAGATTGATCTCAAGTAGATAAAGGGACATGGATCTTAATAACCCATTAATTGGTCTTATGGACGCTGAACTTATGAGGTAATGTGAGATCATATATAAACTAGTAATTGTAACGACTGAGACATGTAATCTAAGACAGAGGGTGAAGTAAGATTATCTGATTTTTCTTGTTTTTACGCAAGAATTCTTAACTTGTTATTTTTTTTTAGAAGTTGTAAATATGTTATGTTCTTCATAATATAAAGTACATAAAATTAAAGTGCAAATATATAAAGAATATAAGAAAATTATAATAGTTTCCTTTATCAATTAAATGTGTATCTAGTCCCTTCATATCTAATAGAATGTTTTATTATATTAGATTTTTGTATAAGTCTCACATTAAAATTTCTCTTACAATCATCTAACATAAACATTAAATTTATAGTGGATTTTGAATCACCTCAATTCAAAGAACCTTTTACAAAAAAACATCAAATATTATAGTGGACTTTGAATTACATTAATTCAAAGAATCTTTTACGACAAACAAATTATCACCACAAACTTAGTTATTAAGTTACTGTAGCGGTAGAAATGTTCAAGACTAAGCCATTAAATTGACTAGACTTTATACAAATAAAAAATAAAAATCGCCACCGCGCTTTATTGTTTCCAAAGGAATGGGAAAAGAGCGAATAACCCAAAAAGAGGGGGGAAAATTCTAGGTAAGGGGGTTGGTTATGCAAAGGGAAGGTATTAGCACCCTAAACATCTACGGTACGGTTGGCTGAAGATTTTGATGATACAGTTCGAAACGAAGCAAGTTGGATGTTTCGTTGGAATAAAGCAAGATGTTACGGTTCGGAATGGTAGAAGCAGTTCTTCGAATGAACATGTCAAAGCTCGGAGCTTCGAGTGACAGTTGTGAAGATATATTTAAAAGAAGCCTCGAAGTGGTAACGAGACTGTGTCTAAGAAATGAGTTCGAAGCGAAGAGTGCCAAAACATTTGAAATTCAAACGCAAGCGGGATGTTCGAAATTCAAATATATATGCACTGGAGCGTTCGAAGACGTGTGGAAGCTAGAAAGGAGCAGTGCTCTGCATGTTCTGAACGTGGCAGAATCTTATAGGCAAGACCGTTATGGTCGAAGTAGTATAAATAGAAGTCTTAGTACTAGGATTTCGTGTGTCATATCTATTGTACAAAATTCAGTAAACATTCAAAATACCACATGGCTAGGGAAACGAATGCTCGAACAATGTACGTATGATAACACCAAATATTTATAATTCAGTAAAACTCTTTATCTTTTCCAGTTTATCCTCTATCTTCATGTCAATATCATTTAAAAGCCCTTACATTAAAGCCTTTACATTCAAAGTCATTTACTGATTTCTTGCATTTAAACGCTTTTCTCCCATTTCGAATCCTTTACATTTCAGAAACTCTTTTACATTTCATGCTTTTATATTTATGTTCTTTACATTAAAGTCTTTATATTTCAAAGTTATTTACTTGTTTCTGCACGTAAACATTTCTTTGCAATCGAATATTTATTCATTCAATTCAGTTTCGTATGTCTTTATTTGATTATGTCATTAGATCCTTTTAATATGGTAATTGAAGTGAATTAAACGCCTATAAACATTCCAAATACAAATCCTAACTATGAATATCAGTTTTACAATTAGAGTTATCCAAACGACCAATACCCCATAGGATCAATCTAGTCGATCCTGCAAGTTACCAGAGAGATTAAATAACAATCATTAAGATTATTTGATAGTTTGGAGGACTAGCGGTTGTTTACCAGAAATCACTGTAAACAAATTGGCACGCCCAGTGGGACCGTCATTGGTCGTTACGAAATTTAGAATAAAGTAAAGATTGTTGGGACATAACCATTGTAAAAGTACTTTCTGAGTGATAAGTTCGTTGTTATATGAACCTTAGAAGTGGTAGAGTAACCAATAGCAATCAACCCTTACCCAGAAGAAAACGTAATAACAAGATGTCTAATCCAAACAATCAACAAGGGGAACAAAGTATCCCACATGCAACAGGCACTAATATGTCCGCTTCAACGGGAACATCTAATGCGATCCCTTCGAACGCACAGTCTGTTGCATCTTCTACCAGTAGTGTAGCCACGAATGGAACAAGTGGCATGTCGACTAACAGTTCGATCCTAGGAAATACAGGAACCATTGGTTATCCTGGGGGATTCGTCCCACCATCAGGGACACAAACCCATTTCGCCACCCCACTAACTAGACCACCCAGTTTCGATGGTAACAGACACAAAAATTCCTCTTATGGGATGCCAACATCTTTTATGGCGGGTCTGCACACTTCGACATCGAATACGTCACCACAATTAGGGTCTGGATCTGGGACTAATCAATTTATGACAAATAACCAAGGGTTAGTGGGTTATAGTGCAATGCCTATCTTAACCATAGAAAATCAGTTGGCCTTTAGGCAATTAATGGATAACAGTAACCATAATATGATAGGAGTGTTAGCGCAAACTATGCAAGAGATCTTTGCCCCAATAGTACAAAATGTAACTGTGACAAACAGAGAAAACACGGATAACATGAGTCGAATAGCAGATTTTTTTGCTCCCCCAGAAAGGCGTAGGCAGAATCAAGTGGGAGTTCGAGCAAACGTACCTATCATAGAACAAGTTGCTGATGACCCACCCTATAGACCATCCAGAGAGGGGGTTAATTTTGGGGCAAGGGCACAAAGGTTAGAAGCCCCAATGATTCAAGGCCCACAAAGGAAAATTATAGAACCAGGGGCAAGGATTGAAAGGTTAGAAGTCCCAGAGTTTCGAGAAGAACAACCTAGAGGAGTTGTCATGGTGGGTCGAAATCAAGATGCCGATGCAGTCGTTCACAAAATTCGAAACGATAACATCTTGGCAGAAAATAATTTAACCACCATGATAGAGATAATCATGGCCCAAAATGGCTTCAATACAGGAATTAGAAGGCCAAATTATGCCTCTCCTATATTAGATTACATAATGCATACTGATTTACCAAGGGGATATAAAGTCCCTAAGTTTACAAAGTTTGCTGGAGATACCAATGAATCAACAGTCGAACACATAGCCAGGTATCTAACCGAAGCAGGAGATATAGCAAATAATGAAGACCTTAGGATCAAATATTTCCCAAGTTCCCTAACTAAGAACGCTTTCACATGGTTCACCACTTTGCCTCCTGGGTCCATAGATACCTGGGCTCTGTTGGAGAGATTATTCCATGAACAGTTCTACATGGGACAATCTAAAATAAGTCTGAAGGAATTAGCCAGTGTTAAGAGGAAATTTACTGAACCCATAAATGACTATCTGAATAGGTTCAGACTCTTGAAATCTAGATGTTTCACAGTAGTTCCTGAACATGAGTTAGTCGAAATGGCTGCTGGCGGCCTGGATTACTCTATTCGAAAGAAATTAGATACACAATACTTGAGGGACATGGCTCAATTAGCCGATAGGGTTCGACAAGTCGAAAGGCTAAAGGCTGAAAAGGCCCGAGTTTTTAAAAATAACAAGAAAGAAAGGGTCTCCTATGTTGGAGCTGAGGAAGCAGAAGATTACCCTGAATTCGAAGAGGTCGAAATTGATCTCGCTGAATTGAAACAGGCTCCACCTTACTCTTGTAAATTATTAGTTCCCACAAAAGGGAAAGAAATTTTTGAAAATGAGAAAAGTGACAAATTCCCAAAGAAGGTTTATACTTTTGACATAACAAAGTGTGACGAGATTTTTGATTTGCTTGTCAAAGATGGCCAACTCATTGTGCCATCGAACGTCAAAATACCTCCTTTAGATCAAAGGAAGAAAAGAGGATTTTGTAAGTATCATAGTTTCCTAGGCCACAAAATCTCACAGTGTTTTCTTTTCAGGGATCTAATTCAAAATGCAATTAAGGATGGCAGACTGAAATTTGCTGACAAACCAAAAATGAAAGTAGATGAAGATCCTTTGGATGTCGCAGACACCAATTACTCCGAGCCTGCATGCTTTGGAGAAATCAATATGGTGGAAGCAGATCAAGATGACACTCCATTAGAAGAAAAAGGCACTGAGAATGAAAACTGGGTGTTAGTCGAAGTCAACAAGGGGGTCACTGAGGACGTCCACAAGAAACCAGAGGCTTCGATCGAAGCAGTACCTTTGGCTGTTTCGAAAGAGATCCAGGCTACTGAAGGCCAGGAGAACCAACAACAAGAGTTGACACAGGTTACTGAAGGCCTGAGGCTAAAATTGGAGAAAGTCCTGATCACAAAGCCAGCCTCCCCTCAGAAAGAAATATGGGATACTCTAGGAGAGCCCTGTGGAAAGTTTGAGTACTTGGTGAAGTATTCTGCCCCAGAAAGTTCAAAAATCCAAATTGAAGATATAAAACCTACAGGATGGGGAGATTATGACATAAAGGGGGAGGATGTATATGTCAACAGGGTGGATTTGGAGAGACCTCGTTCTGAAATGGAGGAGATGGAGAGATACTTAGAAAAAGGGAAATATAAAATGGACGATAATTATGCTGAGGATGCCAGTCTTAAAGATTACCTCATGTTGTGCCACAAAGGAGATGCGGAAATGATACTATGCCCTAGATGCAGCATCATCTGCAACTAGAGAATTGCTACAAACTTCGAGAGGAAACAAAGGGCACGAACTGGCATCAACTGGCGCCAGGATAACCAGTTATTCAGGTGTTACCCTAAAGTTGGAGAAAGTTTGTTGGAGTTTTTGGTTCGCTGTTACAAAGGGGCAACCAAATGCCTAGTATGCCCAAGGTGTTCTGCAGTGTACGATCAAAGTATGGCCAGAGCCTTCGAAACAATCCCTTTCGCCCCATGCTGGAACAACCAAGAGACTAGTCGGATGGGCCAACATTTCGATAGCAAATACACTCAACGAAGGCCTGATAGTCCTCATCCGAAAGGCGCACGAAGGGTAACATTCAAAATTCCTACTGAAATACCAACAGACAAGTGGCTGCAAGTCAGAACTGACAAGGGTAAAGACAAATGGAGAAACAATGAACGAAACGCACGCCACGCTATGACATATAGAAGGCAGTTCAACATGGAGAAGAGGGAAGAAGTGAGGCTAGAAAAGTACAAAGGAAGAAATCCTATGTCAAGATCACAATGGCGAAGGCAACAGAGAATTCGAAAGGCTGAAAGGGAAGCTATGGCAAATAAAGGAGCAACTTCGATAAAAAACCAAGGAGAATCAAGCACCAACAAACCCACACCAAATAATCAAACTGAGGACAAACCCCCAGTTAGTAGGAGGAATACACACCAGGTCCAGAAGAAGACGAGGATATGCTAACGGACAACTTCGAATCCGAGGGGGAGTCTTCACTCAATATCAATTGCAACGTGGTATCTGTACTACCTTGTGAGTTTGGACAGGAAACTGAAATCGAAGAGTATGAGGAGGATGATACAATAGATCTGATGAAGCATAGGCCTGTGTGTTACTACGTAATGGATAACGGAGCTGTCGAGGAGCAGAATGCTTTCTTCGAGCGCCTAGAGCCAGCTATAAAAAATCATCTGAAGCCATTATTCATTCGGGCAAAGGTTGGTGCCCATGGCGTAAATAAGGTTTTAGTAGATGGGGGCGCTGCAGTTAACTTAATACCCCATTTCATGCTGAAAAAGTTAAAAATACGCGAGGGTGACATCAAACCACACAACATGGTTCTATCCAACTACGAAGGGAAAGTAGGTCAAACATTGGGGGTAGTTCAACTGGACTTGACGATAGGATCAAGCTGCAGGCCCACCATGTTCATGGTGATCAAAGCCAAAGCCAACTACAACTTGTTATTGGGAAGAGAGTGGATCCATGGCGTAGGAGCAGTTCCTTCGTCAATGCATCAGAGGTTGGTTTTATGGAGAGAAGATGGGATTGTGGAGAACATTGAAGCGGACCAGAGTTACTTCATGACAGCAGCCAACTTAGTTGACAAGAGGAATAATGACAAACATTTGGCCAAGATTTCTCCTTGTGTCCCTAATGACGAAGTCAACGAAACCAGGAACGCACACTATTATATGACCCTTCGCCATGATGGCATATATTGGGATAGAAGAATAGTCAGTGAAGATGAAGGAGTCGAAGGTACTATGCAAAGACGGCCAGCAGGCTGGGAGTTCGACAATCTTGCTCATGATTGAGTCTTCCTTCTTCGAAAGGATTTCGGCCTATATGGCTGAGAACGAATCGAAAGCGGCCTTAGAGGCTGAAATAAATAAATTGGCTGTAGAAGTGAACGAAATAAATGGGGATGGCTCGAAAGGCTCACCCTTTGAAGAACACGAAATAGATCAAAGGCTGGATGCCATCTATGATAAAGAACCCTTAGGCTTCGAGAAGGACCCCATAGACTCAGGTGCCAAAATGTTGGCGCAGGATCTGCTCAAAGAAGTGAATCTGGGGGATGAGAACACGAAAAGAATAACCTACATAAGCGCAAAACTTAATCCAGGCCTCAAGCAGGAAGTGATCGAAGTCCTTAAGAGAAACAAAGATTGCTTCGCCTGGGACTATGATGAAATGCCTGGTTTAAAGAGGGAGTTAGTGGAGCATAGACTTCCAATCAAGGATGGCAAGAAGCCCATCAAGCAAACTCCTAGAAGATTCGCACCAGCGGTCCTCACAAAGATCAAAGCTGAGATCGAAAGGTTGCTGCGCTGCAGATTCATCAGAACCACAAGGTATGTCGAATGGTTAGCAAATATAGTGCCTGTTATTAAGAAAAATGGCTCTCTGAGAATTTGCATAGATTTTAGGGATTTAAATACTGCAACCCCTAAAGATGAGTACTCCATGCCTGTGGCAGAAATGTTAGTAGACTCTGCTGCAGGATTCGAATATTTAAGTATGTTAGATGGATACTCTGGGTACAATCAGATTTTTATTGCTGAAGAAGATGTTGCCAAGACAGCATTTCGTTGCCCAGGAGCCTTAGGCACCTACGAATGGGTAGTGATGCCTTTTGGTTTAAAGAATGCTGGGGAAACTTATCAAAGGGCAATGAATTCGATTTTCCATGATTTCATTGAAACCTTTATGCAGGTGTATATTGATGATATAGTCATCAAATCTATATCTGCAGAAACCCATTTGCATCATTTGAGCCAATCATTCGAACGAATGAGAAAACATGGCTTAAAAATGAACCCCCTTAAATGTGCATTTTTTGTGCAGGCTGGAGATCTCCTTGGCTTTGTGGTTCATAAAAAAGGAATCGAGATCAACCAGAATAAGACCAAAGCCATAATGGAGACGAAAACACCTACGTAAAAAAGGGAGCTGCAATCTTTGCTAGGGAAGATTAACTTTCTCAGAAGGTTCATTTCGAATCTAAGTGGAAGAACCCAAGCTTTCTCTCCGTTGCTTCGTTTGAAGCAAGGCCAAGCCTTCGAGTGGAACGAAGCCCATCAGGAGGCATTTGACAAGATAAAAAGATATCTCTCTCAGCCTCCCATCTTGTCTCCACCTTCATGGGGAAAGCCCATGAGGTTGTACATATCTGCCTCTGAAGTTAGTATAGGTAGTATGTTAGCACAAGAAGATAGCAATGGCATCGAAAGAGCCATATACTATTTAAGTAGGGTATTGAATGATGCAGAGACTAGATATAGCAATATAGAAAAGCTATGTCTCTGTTTGTACTTTTCTTGTATGAAACTTAAGTATTATATAAAGCCTGTTGATGTTTATGTTTCATCTCATTTCGATGTTATCAAACACATGCTTTCGAAACCAATAATGCATAGCAGAGTTGGTAAATGGGCTTTAGCCTTAACAGAATATTCTTTGACTTTCATGCCTTTAAGAGCTGTGAAAGGCCAAGTAATTTCTGATTTCATTGTGGACCATTCACTGGTTGAAAAGACTGTCATGGGTTACGTTGAAATGCAACCTTGGAAATTATACTTTGATGGTTCGACCCATAGGGATGGTAGTGGTGTTGGAGTTCTTATAATTTCTCCTGAAGGAATTCCAACAAAATTCAAGTATAAGTTAGACGGTCCTTGTTGCTCGAACAACGAAGCTGAGTACGAAGCACTTATTGTTGGACTTGAAGCTTTGTTGGAATTGGGGGCAATTAGAGTCAAAATTAAAGGAGACTCAGAGTTAGTGGTCAAGCAAATAACAAAGGAGTACAAATGCATAAAGGAAAATCTAATGACATACTTCATCATAGTTAACAGGCTACTTAGAAAATTCGAATACATGGATATTCAACATATACCAAGAATAGAAAACCAAGAAGCAAATGACTTAGCACAGTTGGCTTCAGGTTATAAAGTTTATGCCAAAAACTTTGAGGATTTGGTAGAATTAAGAGGTAGAGTTATGGCTACTAGATTCATACCATCAGATCTAGAGAGTATAAAATTAGATTATGCTGAGAAACAGGGATTCAAAGTACTAGCCATAGACACCTTATCAAATGCAGATTGGCGAAGTCAACTTGTGAGTTATTTAACAAATCCAACTTTGAATGTTGATAGGAAGATAAAATATAGAGCGTTATCATATGTCCTCATGGGAAATGAATTGTTCAAAAAGACCCAGGAAGGCGTATTACTGAAATGCCTAGGATAAAGTGAGGCATACTTAGCATTGTCAGAAGTCCACAATGGGGCATGTGGGGCACATCAAGCAGGTCATAAAATGAAATGGTTGTTATTTCGATATGGCATGTATTGGCCCAGCATGCTCAAAGATTGTATAGACTTTGCTAAAGGGTGTGAAGAATGCCAGAAACATGCAGGGGTTCAACATGCTCCTGCAAGTGAGTTACATTCGATCATTAAACCATGGCCCTTTAGAGGATGGGCATTGGATTTAATAGGAGAAATAAATCCTGCTTCGTCTAAAGGACAGAAATATATCTTGGTAGGAATAGATTATTTTACCAAGTGGATAGAAGCAATACCATTAGTAGCTGCTGATCAAGAGGCTATTATTGAGTTCATACAGAAACAAATTATCTATAGGTTCAGATTGCCAGAGAGTATAACCATAGACCAAGGTTCTGTGTTTACTGGTAGGAAGATGCAAGAATTTTCTCAAGAGATGGGGTTTAGATTACTAACATCAACACCATATTATGCTCAAGAAAATGGTCAGGTCGAAGCAGCCAATAAAGTGATAATAGGGTTAATTAAGAAACATGTTGGTAAAAATCCAAGGAACTGGCACAAGACTTTGGACCAAATACTATGGGCCTGTAGAACATCTCCTAAAGAAGCTACTAACACCACGCCTTTCCAATTAACATTTGGTCATGATGCAGTTCTACAAGTAGAAATTTATCTACAATCAGTTCGAATTCAAAGACAAAACGAAATCCCATCTGCATTATATTGGGAGATGATGATGAATGAGTTAGTTGAGTTAGATGAAGTTAGATTGCATGCATTGGAAATCCTAATGAGACAAAAGGAAAGGGTAGCCAGGGCATATAACAAAAGGGTGAAAGGAAAAGTATTCACTATTCATGACTTAGTCTGGAAAGTCATATTGCCCATGGACAAGAAAAATAAAACATTAGGTAAATGGTCACCTCATTGGGAAGGACCTTTTCGAATAGTAAAGATATTTTCAAACAATGCATACGAAATCGAAGAGTTGGCTGATGATAAGTGAATCCTAAAGGTTAATGGGAAATATTTAAAGAAATATAAGCCACGCCTGCAGGAGATTCGAATAATAACAACGTAATCGAAACATCATAAAGGAATGCCAAAATGGTAATATAGGATTGCCAAAATGGCGTTGTTTGGATATTACAGACCAAAATTCAACCAAGTTTCAAAACTAATTAAATAAACTGAGATTTAAAAATAGGCATTGTTCCTCAATCTATTAAAAGTACTCCGAAAGGACTCAAGCCTTTGTTGAGTAAAACGCCTTGCTCCTTCTAGGGTAGCTACTTCTCCCTTAAGTTGCTCTGCTGCTTCCATTTCTGCAAGTCCTTTGTTGAGGAGCTCTTCGAACTGATTGCCAGCAGTATTGGTTTCATAGGCCAATTGTTGTTGTTGAGCCTCCTTAACCTTTTGTTGAAGTTCTTGAATTTGCTTTTCCCAGAGAAGAATAGACTCAGCTCGAGCTTCATAGTCAGTTTTGGCTTGCTTTATATGCATGGCTTGGTCTTCAGCTTCTTTAGAGAGCTTCGAAGCATGCTCATAAGCAGCGTCCATGGCAGTTCGTTTCTCTTGGGCCTTTCTAGTAGCAGATTCGTCTTGAAGAAGACACCCAGTCACGTTATCTAACAGAGATTGAAGATCGAATAATATGGTGCTGACTGGCAAAGAGCAGGTGGCGAGGCTAACTTGCGTAAGTAGCTCCTTCATGGTATAACAAGCTGTACTATCCTGTTTGAGCACTTCGAACAAGTCCACATCAAGGATTGTTCTCCTAATTCTGTTAAGGAGTACAACTCTATCATCTGAGGGCAACTGATTGTTAGTCGAACTAGTACCAGCCCTAGCAAGAGGAATATCCCTTTGAGCTAGTTTTGCCTTCATATACCCAATTGGGTCATTTCTTCTTAGGAGAGCTAGCTCCTCTTCAGTCATTTGAGATTGAGACGATTGAGGAAGTTCCATGCGCAAGGGAGTCACATCCATTTCGACTTCCATAGGCTCATTGGTCTGGTCACCATCACCTTCACTTGTTTCCTGCTCATTGCCTTCTTCATTATCAACCAGATCCACCACTTCGATATCATTGTTCTCACTGCTATTGGCATCTTCTTCCTCGGATCCTTCCTCTGCAGATTCTTCGTTCTCTTGATCAGAATCAGCCTTCTCCTCTTCAGCATGAATGTCCTTTGGGTTCTCTTGAAGGGTTTCAAGAGGAGACTTTTGAAGAAAAGTTTCTGGTAAAATCTCTGCATATTCATGAAGCGTCGCTTCATTCGTTTCTTTCAAAGGAGGAGAAGTGCTTTGGTCATCTTGTTGCTCTGAAGCCCCAGTCGGAACTGCCATGTTGGAGGATCCTTTGTTTTGCACCAGGTTACTGGAGTCCCCATGAGGAGAAGAGTTGATGGGAGCAGCAGTCTTTGATGGAGAAGTCGAAGTGGTAAGAGTTGGCTTCGAAATGTCCTACAGAGACAAAGAATATTAAGAGCACGCTCCAAGGTAATGAATAACTATTTTTGTTAAAAATTCGAGTTCAATTTACCTGTGGATTCTCAGAAGAGAGGTTGCTATCTATATGTTCCAACATTACATTGGAGGTCGAAGGTGGATTTTTGGATTTAGTTGAAGGAGCAGCATCTTTGGAATCGAGTCCAGAAATGCCAGTTGGTTCAGCACCTTTGGAAATTTCTTTCTTCTGCTTCTTCTTCGAAGCAGTTGGTGAATTCCCTCCAGCATTGGGATTCTTCCCAGTAGTGCTTGTTTTTATTTTCTTCGGAGTGGTTGGTGGGAGTTTGTTAGTCTGAAAAGATTTAAACATGAGTTAGATCCAAATCATGAAATTCAGTTTATTCGAAACATCAGGGCTAATTGATTACCTGTGGAGTTGGAAAAGTTGTTATTACTGGTGTTGTTGTTGTTGCAGTAGTTGTTGTTGGTATGGATAAAGTCACATCATCAGTGGTTTCGACAGATTTTTGGGAGGCACTTCCTTCTTTAGACTTCGAAGCAACAGACTTTATCCTGATGGCTAAAAATCGAAACAATTAAGGTAAAAGTTAAAAATGAAGAAAGTAAGAAACATTTGGGATTTCCCCAAGCATTCGCACCTGCGCCTTGATTAGATATAATCGACATGGCAGAAAGGTCATAGCGAAGATGTCCTGGGAAATCATGGAGCCAATGACGAGCCCATGTCACAGTCTCAAATGGCTTTGGTTTCTTTTGAAGGTATTTGAACATTTCTTTGCAAGTGAACCACCAAGGGTATGGAGGAAACCAAGCCAGAGCCATTTCTGAGGTAGGCAATCTAGGGAATTTAGGTGGATGAATTTCGAGTGCCAACCTATACCTATCCTCAGGTGACAACCCTGAAGGAAGTTTGAGCTTAGAAATTTTTTCTTTAAATTTTTCCTTCAAGGTCTCAGCCGCTTGATGCACAGTGGTTTCCAAGTGTGTGGGATCATAAGTGGTTTCGAAATAATTTTGAAAAGCCCTAATCTCTTTGACGTGAGTGAACATACCTTTCTTGGAGTGTACCTGCACATCAAATACATCAGTTAGTTTCTGTTGAATGGAGAGGGTATCGAACATATAAGATTGGTAGAACTTTGTCCACCATTCCAGAAAACCCTTTGTTGTGAAGTGTGTGGGTTCAAAGGGTAGTAGTTCAAATTGAGCGAAGCCTTGATATTGTTCCTGTTGCAGTTTGGCTTCTCTTGCTTTAAAGGTTCGACCAGAAGTGATAGCACTCTCTGTTTGGAACAGAGGTTCAGGGATTAGTTGGCACAGGCCAAATTGTCTAGAAACAAAGTTAGGTTGATAGGCAAAGAGGAAGATTTGATTCTTGGAAGGAGTGATTCGTGAGGAAATTAATCTAGGAAGCAAAAAGGATTTCCAAATATCTTGAATTTCTTTGCTTTTAACTGCTTCTGAGAGAGCCATGGTGAACCATGATGGTCCATGAGTCCTTGAAGCAAAGGGTGCCATGGTCTCCTCAAATTTGTGTCTTTTGGAAAAAATCATGATGTATTTTGAGAAAAGGACTTTGAAGTCATCTTTGTCATCATTCGGGGTCAGTTTTCGCAGCCTGGTACCTTCAATAATTCTATCAGCTAC
Source organism: Vicia faba (assembly GCA_948472305.1). Classification (NCBI taxonomy): domain Eukaryota; kingdom Viridiplantae; phylum Streptophyta; class Magnoliopsida; order Fabales; family Fabaceae; genus Vicia; species Vicia faba. Next base: position 212,710,716 of record OX451739.1, read on the forward strand.
CTCTGGATCTTGTTCAACAATGGTGTCAGCAGTTGATAGTGAGGGTTCAAACATGGCATTAAGCCATAATTGGAGTAACCAGAAGGGGCCAGCTAGAAGGATGTTTATGGGAGTATGGGATTTCAAACTCGAAACGACTGATCTTAAGCTTTCGTAAAGATCAACAAGTAACAGTTCGCTCAAACACACCCTCCTATTCTCATGTAAGTCTCTAGCTAGAGGAATGAACCTGCTCACTACCTGTAAGGACCTGCTGCAGAATACGTATCTCGATAACCATAAAGTGAGGAAAGCAATATGTTCCACATCTGACACATTATCTCCTTCAGTGTGGTAATGGCTAATGAATTTGGAAAAGCTGGCTAATTTGACTTCGAAGTCAATAATGCTGGAGTGTTCTTCATTATCGGGGATATAGGTTTCTCCTACTGGTGACAAACCAGTGATGGCTGCTATATCGAAAAATGTGGGTGTTATCATTCCCCCAGGAAGATGAAAGGTGTTGTAGGTTATGTCCCAAAAATATAAGGACGCAAATAACAACGGATGAGTATAGGTGAAGCCTGGTTTCGATAACTTAATCAAATTATAGATTCCTAATTCCTCCCATTGCTGGGATTTCTTGGCTTCTACTTTGGTAAGCCCGTTTTGGTAAGCTATGTCAGAGGTAGGGCAGGATCGGAATGGTTTAAAGTTGCTCTTCACATAGTCTAGCACAAAGGGGTCTTTTGGGGGAACGGTTGGAGTTTCTATGGTTGTCGAATCAGAAGACTCGCCTATCTTAGGGATATCCATCTTATTAAACAAGGGCTTAAAGTTATAACAAACAGGGAAGATTTTTCTAGTATCTTTTAAGATTTCAAAGACTGTAAGAGGACCCATTAGAGCAAACCTCTTTCCAGCAGCGTTAGTTGGAATTAGTACATGAGAGGCGTAGAGCATTTCCTTTTCTTTGGAGATCATTTGGGGGATAAGCACAGATTGACCTTGATAAGTACCAACCTTGCTTTCCATTATTGTTCCTGTGTTCTTGCCTTTCTTTTTGGAAGTTTTCTTCAGTTGGGATGATATTGTAGAAGACATTGTTGAAGATTGTTGGAAGTTTTAGGGTTTCGGTGAGAAGAGAGGAAGAAAAGTTTCAGAATGTGGAAAAGAATAAAAGACTAAGTTGATTGGTTTTTATAGTGTGGAAGTTTAAACATCCACTAAGTGAGACTAGGATACGTGGGAGTCGTGGGTTGGATTGAGAAAGAGGTGGCGTAAAGGCTGATATTGGTAATAAGCGTGATTAATAATAATCATTATTTTATAACTGCACCATGCTGTGAAATACTGATTCAAGACGGTTAAGAAATCCAAGAGGCGTCGTGATTGACGTGATTGGGGTCATACGCAATAAATGTTATGATTACTCAAAGGTCACATCAAAATCTTGCAAATATGTTTAAAATAAGTATTTCTCAAGGGATCGAAATACATATTTTAAAGGGGCATTTTGTTGACTGAAGATTTTGATGATACAGTTCGAAACGAAGCAAGTTGGATGTTTCGTTGGAATAAAGCAAGATGTTACGGTTCAGAATGGTAGAAGCAGTTCTTCGAATGAACATGTCAAAGCTCGGAGCTTCGAGTGACAGTTGTGAAGATATATTTAAAAGAAGCCTCGAAGTGGTAACGAGACTGTGTCTAAGAAATGAGTTCGAAGCGAAGAGTGTCAAAACATTTGAAATTCAAACGCAAGCGGGATGTTCGAAATTCAAATATATATGCGCTGGAGCGTTCGAAGACGCGTGGAAGCTAGAAAGGAGAAGTGCTCTGCATGTTCTGAACGTGGCAGAATCTTATAGGCAAGACCTTTATGGTCGAAGTAGTATAAATAGAAGTCTTAGTACTAGGATTTCGTGTGTCATATCTATTGTACAAAATTCAGTAAACATTCAAAATACCACATGGCTAGGGAAACGAATGCTCGAACAATGTACGTATGATAACACCAAATATTTATAATTCAGTAAAACTCTTTATCTTTTCCAGTTTATCCTCTATCTTCATGTCAATATCATTTAAAAGCCCTTACATTAAAGCCTTTACATTCAAAGTCATTTACTGATTTCTTGCATTTAAACGCTTTTCTCCCATTTTGAATCCTTTACATTTCAGAAACTCTTTTACATTTCATGCTTTTATATTCATGTTCTTTACATTAAAGTCTTTATATTTCAAAGTTATTTACTTGTTTCTGCACGTAAACATTTCTTTGCAATCGAATATTTATTCATTCAATTCAATTTCGTATGTCTTTATTTGATTATGTCATTAGATCCTTTTAATATGGTAATCGAAGTGAGTTAAACGCCTATAAACATTCCAAATAAAAATCCTAACTATGAATATCAGTTTTACAATTAGAGTTATCCAAACGACTAATACCCCATAGGATCAATCTAGTTGATCCTGCAAGTTACCAGAGAGATTAAATAACAGTCATTAAGATTATTTGATAGTTTGGAGGACTAGCGGTTGTTTACCAGAAATCACTGTAAACAGGTACTCCGCAGGAACCTCTTTGAAAAATCTGTATATTTTGCCTATAAAATATGTTGTATAGAAATAGATGGTGGAGTTGAGAAGAGAAGTATTTTTTTATGATTTTTGCACCCGCCGCGGTTGCGAACCTTTAGTTCCTACGTACCACCTTTCGTGCAATAGGGGATCAGGGTACACGTAGTTCCTCTTTTAAAAATTTAAAACACAAGTGTGTTGGTTGATTTTAAGAGATAAGACATCATCGTCATTGTCCGTGTGGAAAACATACTTACTACCCACAATCATTAGAAAGGAGAATTTTCATCATCTCAAAATGGAGGATATGACTTGGATTTTAAAATCAACAATGCCTCACTCAATACCCAAGTGGAAAATATCTCACTTCACTATATATTGTAGAAGTATATTTGTTGCATCACTACAAGGATTAGCAAGAGTATAATATTTTGAGAAAAGTTTTAAAGTAGAAGCCAAAGTGGCAAAGTAGTTTGAAATGGGATTGATTGACTTTTAGTCTTCTCACAAAAAATGTCAAGGTATTGTTAAGTCGATTGAAGTTTATTTATGAAAAGATTTTGAAAATGCATGGACCTAGGTCCAAGTTTATTATGAAAGTGTTTCAAGTTTATAAACAAGAAGAGTTTTCAAAAGGAGGGAGAAGATTTTTTTGAAATTAAAAAAGATGATAGGAGAAGAAGAGATTATCCTAAAGCATAAGGTAAAAAGCTAAGGAGAAGAATCATCTAACCAACAAGAAGCCAATACTTGACATTATGTGTCAAGGTAGAATTCATATTCTTTGAATTGAAACCAAACAAGCAAAGATACTAGACCTCTTGAGAGAACCAAACTTCAAGTGTATTAAGTCTTCACAAAAATTGGGCAGAGTAACGGCTGTATACGGGTGAATTTCAGATTACAAACAGAGAATGTAATCACAAAAACCTGCACATAAAAACAAACAAGCAACCCAATGTCTTGAGGTAAACCTCAAGAACTCCAGACAAAATAATCAGATAAGATCACAAGGTCTCCAAGATAGGCCAAAATTTCTAATCCTAAGTTCAAAAAAAAGTCTCATGCTCCATAATGCCAAGGATAGTAACCAAATAGTCCAAGTGCCATTAAAGGTTTTTTAGGGTTTATGTTGATTATTAAGTATCTTAAGAAAAGAAAAGAAAAGCTCAAGTGAGAAAAGTAAAAATGGCAAGAAAATAAATGCTCAAATGAGCAAAGATGAAAATGACATGAAATGTAAATGCTAAAAGTAAATAGTACATAAAGCATAAAAAAGAATAAAAGCATAAGATAAAACAAGTCAATAATTAGTGGTTAGTTGGATGACCATATTGAAACTTGCATTTGGAACTCATTAGAGGATTGGTAGAACCAAAGCCTCCACACAACAAGTTGCATTTGCTTTTTGTCAAGTATATCATCCATTTGGAATTCTCACAAGTACCATTTAATGATCAATGATGCTTAAGTGATCTGCGTTGACCAAAAGTGTTGTAGATCCATTAGAGGATTGGTAGAACCAAAACCTCCACACAATGAATCTCAAGGTTATTGGATCAAAGAGATCAAATTAACATACTTGGACTTGCAATCATAAGTTTGGGCCATGAATGATCATTTATTCGAATCGGGACAAAATTTAGCGCTATGTTAAGCAATCGTAAGTGGTCTTATATAGAAGTTGCACCTATTTTGAGGACGGTCAATAGAAATCTATGCACCATTTGTTTTGAGACATGATATAGAGATTATGCTCCAACAACATTTAGTGCAATAAGAAAGGGATGAGATGAAGAAGGATGGGGGGAAAATGTACAAACCACATTTGAATTAAATTTTAATCAAAGTATTATTAAAATCATTCATCCATTTTTGTGGAGTTAGACTCAACACCATGGAGCCAATGATGTTAATAAGGTTTATGATCCAAAAGCTAACCCAAGATCAGCCAGAAAATAATCACAAAATAATATCACATTTAATATACACAAAAAGGGTTTTAAAAATGTTTTAAAAAATAGAAAATAATGAGAAAAATATCAACTATGTTCAAATTAATCAAGAAATGAAAGGTAAGACCATAGGAAAATCAGAAAAGGGGCCAAGTAATTCTATAAATTTTTTGGTAATTTTTTTAAAGTCAGAAACTATTTTTAAAATAAAAATAAATGGGTAAAATAAACAAAAAATAGTAAAAAATAGTAAAATCAGAAACAAAAATAAAATAAGGTCAACAATATTTGTCACAATATCATTGGATCATTCCATAATTTTTCCAGAATTTAAAAATGTATAAAAGCATTTTTAAACATTTTAAACAAATCAAATAAGTGTAAAATTTATAAAAAATATCAAAATACAAAATTAAATTGTGAAAAATAAAAATCAGAGAGAGAATAATCAAAAATATTTTTCATAATTTTTTCAGATTTTTTGGACTAAAAATGAATTTTCTATGATTTTTTTAAATTTAAAACAATTAAAATATAAAAATCAGAAAAAGAAAATAAAAGTAAAATATGTGGACCATTGGATGAGAGTCAAAACGCGTCAGTAATCAAATCCAATGGATCCGGTGCGCTGTGCATATCATGGTCATTAGTGGATAATGTACAAAATCAAATATAAATCAGACTTTCAAAAATAACAAATGGCGTGCCATCATTGGTTGGAAGATGACACATAGGTCATCTTCAACCTCCAGCCAACGTGATTTGCAGGTCTCTCAAACTATAAAATCAGAAGCTCAGACCTATGTCAATCGCTTCGTCTCTTCAAGACGATAACAAACACACCCTCGCGCCAAATTTATATAAATTGTAGCTCAAGCAATTTGGAAGGAAAGTTTTGAAAAGGGATTTGAAATTTCACGGTCAAAACGTGTTTCCAGTGAAATGCAAGTGTTGTGACTAGAACCAGGGCAATGAGAGCAACACAATGATATTAGAGTTTTGAATAATTGATGAAGGAATCTACCTATTGAAGTTGAGCTGCAGAGCTCTGAAACTGGACTTCTATGGAATAGTATAGGGCACGATTCTTGAATATAATTATATGGTTAGCTTCAGGGAAGATCAAGGAAGGTGAATTGGGGGAAAATTGGATTGCAAAAGGGTCGAGAATGGATTTTGAAGTTGCTGAATTCTAAGTTGTGAAACAAGTTTGGCAGGGTGATTCTGGCTATCCAAGCTTGGGAAATTGAATGGGATAGTTCATGTATTTATAGGAGAAGCAAATGAGAGCAAGAGGAAGGGTGAATGATGCATTTTGGAGGGAAATCGTGCACACCTGATGCAAGAGTGAAGTGTGATACAAACTCCATCAAAACTCATTCAATCCTTGCGTTTTGATGTGCTAAACAAATCTGGAACTTCACTAAACATGTTTAGAGGAAAAAACGCATCAAAAACTTGTGATTAGAGGCCACATTATGGATTTCAAAATTCTGACTTGGTGAGAATTTCAATTTCAAAGTGCCAACTTCTGACCAATGGCATTTTCAACTCAAGGGGTCTTAGGGCCTGATTCTTGATGCTTTAGAAATATGAGGTTACAAGCTTTGTAATGGAAAAAGAATGGAATCAAATGGATGCTTGAGCTGAAAGTTGCATTGAGTCAAAGTTAAAGAAAAAGGGTTGACTTTCCATACTTAGAAATATTTCAAATTCTTCTTAAAAAATGATCTATAATGTCTTGCATCTAAACATGGGCTTCCACATGGAATTTGCTCTTGACCAAAAAAGATGGAATGAAGTAGATCTATTAAATGACATTTTGAAACTTGAACCACTCAAAATCTCCAAAAATTGAGCAAGTTATGACTTGTTGAAGTTGGCCAAAAATCATGAAATGACCTATAATCTTTTGCATATTTAAGGCAAGTTCCATCCATTTTCTCACTTTGAACATAAAAGAAGATATAAAGTACACATCTTAAAGATCATTATGAAAAAATAATGGACTCAAGGTGATGAAAATTGACGAAGTTATGAACATTTGAAGTCACATATGGAAAATTATGGATTCATCTGGATGACTTGTAATCTTTCTTCTTCACCAAGTTCCTTCCACATGAAAAATCCTTGGAACTTTTGAAATGATTTGTTGATAACCCTTTGAAGATAAAGATGTCTTTATAATTACTCAAAAATACCAAAAGGTGAGCAAGATATGCTCCTTTGAAGTTCAAGACCCTAGCTTCTAGATCAAGAGAATGCTTTGAGGAACTTTGACAAGTTTGAACAAACTTCTTGTGCCAATATTCTTGCTTTGTAAATAGAAGTTGTTGAGGATGATGATGAGGACTCATAGCCACCAAAACCACTTCCATATCTTGAAATTTGAGAGAAATATGCTCTTGTAACCAATAGGAACAAGGCCTTGTCCAAACATGACAACTTCTCCAATTAACCCCTTGTACTTTTGAGTTAAATCTAATGAACTTGAAATGTGATGAACCAAAGAAACTTTGCCATGCCAATTCTTCCAAAACCAATCCAATGGTGAGGTTTGAACTTCTCAAGCTATGTTGACTAGGGCATGGAAATAAACTCATGAACCCATGGGGTAACTTGATAAATCTCATTTCCTTTACCTATATGGATAACAAGCAAGACAAGCCAACGTTGTATTTCATTAGTTAAGTGAAGAAATCAAAACAATATTCATGATCACAAAAGGAACATAAGTCAAGGTGCTTGGTAACTCCTCAAAAGGAGCAAAGCTAAATGTAGGGAGGGGAACCAAGAATCTTAGTGTGATATTGTTGTGAGTGAAATAACATGGTATGATGAAGGGATATTAGGGGAAAAAATTGGGGTACCACAGCTGCCCTTATTTAAGTTTCTTCTATCCGGAGATATGAAGGTTAAAAAATCTTCGTGTTGACGCGATCGAAGATACTTAAATATAAAACAAACCCTATTTTTGGCCTTAAGATGCCATGCAAATGCTTATTCATATGAATGCATATGAACAGTACCAAAGAGACGCAAAGTATCACTAGGGATGCAACAATGATAAAGAAATAAAGGTGTAACCCCGCCAGGAAAATAAATCACTGGTGGACCAAAAGAACTGAATCAGAGAGGATAGTAGGATGGTCAAAGGACACACCAACTTCTACTGAAGGCGAAGCTACCAATGTTCACTGAAGGCAGAGAGGAAGATAACAAAAATCGATGTTCACTGCCGATGGTCTACCAAATTTCACTGAAGGTAGAAAGAGAATATATCATATCACCTCCGTTCACTGATGATGAACTACCAACTTTCACTGAGGGTAGCAAAAAGATAATAAACATCGACGTTCACTGTCGATGGTCTACCAACTTTCACTGAAGGTAGAAAGAGAATATATCATATCATCGCCGTTCACTGACGATGAACTACCAACGTTCACTGAAGGTAGAAAGAGAAAAGAATAACAACACTGACGTTCATTGACGGTGAGCTACCAGCGTTCACTGAAGGTAGAAAGAAAAGAAATATAGCACTGATGTTCACTGCCGATGTCCTACCAACTTTCACTGAAGGTAGAAGAAAGATAACAAGTTTCCCCAAGATTCTGGTGTTTTTCCTAGAACGGGTCTCAACTTCTTCTTTAACTGAGGCACTTTTCCTGGAAAGGGTAATATGTAAGTTGTCTCAAATAAAAAGACTTCCACTTGCAAATATTTCACAATGAGCTGCTTCTGCGAATTTGAAAGCCTTGCCATCCACTGGCGTAACCTGACGATGGACTGAAAAATATCCTTTCATAGAGGAGGTAACAAAAGTTACATCGACTTTTATAGGGAAACACAAGTTGCTCAAATAAAGAGACATGTTACTTGTTGTCATGGAGGATTGTAAAAAGAATTGACTTTCTGGGGATAGAAATATGACTTCCTGGGGAAATGCCACGATATTCCTGCTGAAGAGATAAAGTCTTCTCGTGCAAAATAAATGCACAAACTAAAACTCAAAGTTTTCAGAAATCCAAAGTAAATAATATTATTGTGGAACCACAAATTCAAACCAGAAATAAACTAGGATAAAACAGTCAACCAAAATACATCCTTTGAGAAATAAACTCAAAAGGAAAAACCAAATCCATCCAAAAAAGGAGTTGTATAGGAAGGCTAGAGAAAAAATCTTCCACGAGGGACAACTTAGTGGGGAAATTGAAAGAACACACACTTTCTGCTTATGACTAACACTCTATTGGAGAGGGGATGACACAACTCTGCAAAACAGGGCAATACGTCCACAAAATAATAACGAATGTGAATGATCAATGATTTTCAAAATTTTAACTATGCATGATGTATGTATGAATGTATGAGTGCTATCGTATGCATGCTGACAAAACAGATACACAACATGGGGAACAACCAGGCAAAACTGCCTCGAGCACTAACAACACTCGGCTAAGATTCAACCAGGATGATCATTCTAAGAAAGGTAAAGGCCAACTGCGGAAACCAAACCTACTGTGTGCTTTTAACATTACTAAGGAGAAACATAATTCGGAGGTAGATAAATCAAACAGATACCGGGATAGAACATCCTTCTTCCAGCTTCATCGGAGAAACCAGTTTTTCTCAAAAGTAACACGCCTACTAGAGATTGCAAGACCAGTCTCAAATAAAGTAGACTGACACCGACACAATCAAACTTCCCTGGGGAATTCAAGCCTACTTCCCTGGAGAAAAGTGCGGATTGAAACATCACATCATGAAAACTCTGAAAAGAGGAGAAATGAACCCAAACTTGTTCGAGGATACCAGAACCATAAACCCAATATGGCGAAAACAACCAGAGAGACCTTCCTGAGGGGAACAAAACTTCTCAAAACAACCGGGGTTTATCCTTTCCTTGGATCACCATTTTTGTTGTTATTGTTTCATCACAAATCGCAAAGTAAAAGTAAATTGTAAAAATCCTTTTTTGTTGAAAAATCAATTTTGTTATTTAATCTCTTTGCTTTGAAAGTTATTATCAGTAATAGATGGAGTCTTTGCAAGCTAAATAAAATAAGAACACAAAGAATTGGGTAAAAGCTCGGATTTCATTAATAGAATGGTAGTATGTGAATAACGAGACTCCATAGATGATTACAAAGTTTGGGAAATGGTAATACATAATGGAAAAGATACATTGAGATACAATGACCACTATCCCCCCTAACAACTTTTGAAATCCTGAGCAGCAGCTTTTGTTGAAGTATGGTGAGGACCCGAGAAGATTGTTGCTTCAACGATCAAGTCTTGTCTGACATAGTTACTTGCCAAGAAAATCCCTAACTTTTGCCTAAGCTGCCCTTGTGGGTTTTCAACTTAGCGTGAAATTTATTCTGTTTATGTCTCTAATTTTTGCCTAGACCGCCCTTTCGGGTTTTCGGCCTACCGAGACGCTCCTTTTTGCCTAAGCCTCCCTTTCGGGTTTTCAACTTAGTGAGTTGTTCTTTTATTTCTTTAGGCGAAGTATTTCTTAACTGCGTCAGCATTCATGGGACGTGGGAACTCCTCGCCATCCATAGTTTCAAGAATTAATGCACCGCCTGAGAAGGCTTTCTTGACAACATATGGGCCTTCAAAATTGGGAGTCCACTTGCCCCTAGAATCAGCGTTGAAAGACATGATCTTCCTGAGCACAAGGTCACCTTCTCTGAATTCACGAGGTTTGACCTTTTTATCAAAAGCTTTCTTCATTCTTTTCTGATATAACTGCCAATGTCACAAAGCTGTCATTCTCTTCTCCTCAATCAAATTCAATTGGTCAAACCTGTTTTGGACCCATTCAGCCTCTTTCAATTTGGTTTCCATTATCACATGCAACGAGGGAATCTCTACCTCGACAGGGAGTACAACTTCCATTCCATACACCAGGGAGAACGGGGTTGCTCATGTTAAAGTGCGAACAAATGTTCAATATCCATGCAGAGCAAAAGGGAGCATTTCATGTCAATCCTTATAAGTTACAACCATTTTCTGGATAATTCTCTTGATATTATTATTAGTAGCTTCAACAGCCCCATTCATCTTTGGCCTGTATGGAGATGAATTGTGATGAACAATCTTGAATTCTTCACACAGTTCTGTCATCATCTTGTTGTTCAAATTCGAGCCATTATCAGTGATGATTTTGTTCGGCACACTATACCGGCATATAAGATTATTTTTGATGAAACTCACAACCACCTGTTTGGTAACATTGGCATATGAAGCAGCCTCCACCCATTTGGTGAAGTAGTCAATTGCTACCAAGATAAAACGGTGCCCATTCGAAGCTTTGGGTTCTATCATCCCAATCATGTCAATACCCCACATAGAGAAAGGCCATGGGTAGGAAATCACATTGAGAAGTGTAGGAGGCACATGGACCTTGTCTGCATAGATTTGGCATTTATGGAACTTCTTTGCAAATTTGTAACAATCAGACTCCATTGTTAGCCAATAATAACCTACCCTTAGCATCTTTTTAGCCATCGAATGTCCATTATCATGAGTGCCAAATGAACCTTCACGAATCTCATGCATCAACATGTCCGCTTCGTGCCTATCCACGCATCTGAGCAAGACCATGTCATAATTTCTCTTGTATAACACATTTTTACTGAGGAAGAAACTGCCTGCCAATCTTCTTAGTGTCTTTCTATCTTTCCTCGACGCACCAATCGGGCATTCTTGAGTCTGAAGAAAATGCTTGATATCATAATACCAAGGTTTTTCATCTTCTACTCCCTCTGTCGTAAACACATGAGCGGGCCTATCCAGCTGTCGAACTGTAATTCGGGGTATATCATTCCAAGTATTCACTTGGTACATGGAAGCCAGAGTTACCAGAGCATCCGCCATTTGATTTTCATCTCTAGGGATGTGATGGAATTCAACTTTATTGAAGAAGGGTAATAATCTTCTAGCATAATCTTTGTAAGGGATCAAGCCAAGGTGACGAGTGTCCCATTCTCCTTTAATCTGATTTATTACCAAAGTTGAATCACCATACACATATAGAATTTTGATTCTAAGATCAATAGCTTCCTCAAGACCCATGATGCAAGCCTCATATTCTGCCATATTATTAGTGCAATCAAATGTTAACCTTGCAGTAAAAGGAATGTGTGATCTATGAGGAGTGACAATCACAACACCAATTCCTTTACCATAAGCATTCACAACTCCATCAAATATCATACTCCAACGAGATTTAGGGTCAGGGGCTTCCTCATGCAATGATTCATCACAATCTTTCACTTTTAGGAACATCACATCCTCATCGGGGAATTCATATTCTGCAGACTGATGATCTTCCACCGGTTGGTGAGCAAGGTAATTTGCCAACACACTACTTTTAATAGCCTTTTGAGTGCAGTACTCGATATCATATTCAGATAACAACATCTTCCAGCGGGCAATTCTCCCAGTAAGAGCAGGCTTTTCAAAAATGTACTTGATTGGATCCATTTTGGAGATCAACCAAGTGGTATGATTCAACATATAATGCCGCAAACGCTTTGCCGCCCAGGCCAAAGCACAACATGTCTTTTCCTACATGGAATACCGTGACTCATAATCAGTGAATTTTTTGCTGAGATAATAAATGGTGAACTCCTTCTTCCCTGTTTCATCCTGTTGTCCCAGAATACAACCCATGGATTTATCTAACACTGTTAGACACATAACCAATGGTCTTCCTTCTACTGGAGGGAGCAAGATAGGAGGTTCAAGCATATATTCTTTAATACTCTCAAATTCCCTTTGGCAGTCATCCGTCCACACACAACCTTGATCTTTCTTTAATAACTTAAAGATCGATTCACATGTTACAGTCATGTGGGAAATAAATCTGGAAATATAATTCAAACGCCCGAGGAAACCTCTGACTTGCTTTTCAGTTCATGGTGCTGGCATTTCTTGAATTGCTTTGACTTTATAGGGTCAACTTAGATTCATTTCTGGCTAACAATGAAACCCAACAATTTCCCCGATCGAACACCGAAGGTGCATTTATTTGGATTCAAGCGGAGACGATACTTCCTCAAACGCTGAAACAACTTCAACAAATCTTCTATATGCCCTTCTTTAGTCTGGGATTTGGAAATCATATCATCAACATATACTTTGATTTATTTGTGCATCAGATCATGGAATAGGGTTGTCATATCCCTCTGGTACGTTGCACCAGCGTTCTTCAACCCGAAGGGTATCACTCTGTAACAGAATGTTCCCCAGGGTGTGATAAACATTGTTTTTTCCATGTCCTCTAGAGCCATTCTTATTTGATTATACCCGGAAAATCCATCCATGAACGAGAATACTTTGAATTTTTCTGTGCTATCCACTAACATGTCGATGTGAGGCAATGGAAAATCATCTTTTGGACTAGCTTTATTTAGATCTCTGTAATCTACGCACATGCGGACTTTTCCGTCTTTTTTCGGTACTGGGACAATATTGGCAATCCATTGAGGATACACTGACGTCACAAGAAAACCAACATTAATCTGCTTTAGGACCTCCTCTTTGATCTTTACTGCTATATCTGGGTGGGTTCTTCTCAATTTTTGTTTAACTGCAGGACACTCTGGCTTTAACGGCAAACGATGCTCGATAATATATGTATCTAGACCGGGCATATCTTGGTAAGACCAAGCAAAAATATCCACATACTCTTTCAACAGTTCAATCAACCTGCTCTTCTCATCGAGATGCAACGATGCTCCAATCTTGACTTCCTTCGGATCTTCTTCTGAACCCAAATTGATCACTTCCAAAGGCTCCTTATATGGTTGAATGGTATTTTCCTCGTGCTCAAGCAACTGTGAGACCTCTTCTGGAATCTCATCATAATCTTCTCCTTCAGCCCCAAACACAGGACATTAAAAGTTGGGAGAGGGTGCAAGGTCATTGTATTCAACGGGTTTTTTAATTAATCTGCACATATGATTTATGATTTCTTTTAGAAACTGACACATATAACAAGTAATCATGCAGATTGATTTTCGGTTATTATTTATTTTTGAAAGGTTTTTTTTATTACCATTTTCTAAGAAAAAGCATAAAATAAAGACATAATTCGGGAAGCAAAGACAACTTTTATTAATGATCTTAAAAGTCACAGCAAACAGATAAGCCCTACAACATTAATACTTCCACCTTGGGCAGAGTGAAAGCTTTTTCAAGAAAAAAAAGATTAACAAAACAAATCACCTTGAAACATGTATGCAAGAAGGAACATCAATGGTGACCCAGTTCTGAACCCTGACTCCATGTGTCACATAATTCGGTACTTCCTGCTCTGCTTCATCCTCTTCAACAGCATTAATTCCATAATCAATTGGATGGAGGTAGCCTCCGCTGCGGAAAACATCATGATAACTGTTCATAGTAGACTTTGGCTTCAAACTTTCGCCTTTGCCATTCTTCGAAGAGAAACCCAAACCAGCTCTATTCTTGTTCACGGGTGGATCCACAATTCATTCCCAAACTGCATTATGACCATTGCGTACAATCTGTTGCGCGTCCTTTAGAGAAACCACGGAATTCTCATTTCTCCTTATGTTGTCAATGGATAGGGCTTGGAACTGGGTTCCAATAGCAGCCTCATCCGCTTCTACGATACTGAAAGAGGACAAATGGGATACCAACAACTCCTGCTCCCCATTTATGATCACCACCTTCCCTTCACGTACAAACTTTAGCTTCTGATGTAGAGTTGAAGTGACAGACCTTGCTTCGTGTATCCATGGCCATCCTAGCAAACAACTATATGTGGGAATAATGTCCATGATCTGGAAGGTTATCTGGAACAAATACTGTCCTATATGGATGGGTAAGTCCACTTCACCGATGACAGATTTCCTCGACCCATCAAATGCTTTCACAATAATGCCACCCGGGCGCATAGGTGCTCCTTGATACTTTAACTTCATGAGAGTACTCCTCGGTATAACATTCAACGCGGATCCATTATCAATTAGCACATTGGATAGCGAATCATTCTTGCAGTTCATAGATATATGGAGGGACAGGTTGTGATTCCTCCTTTCATCTGGTAACTCATCATCGCAGAAACTCAAGTTATTACATGACATAATGTTTCCAATTACGCTGCTGAATTGATCTAATGGCATGTCACTCTCCACAAAAACTTGTTCTAGTACCCTCATCAATGATTCTCTATGAGCGAAGGAATTCATTAATAAAGCTATGATAGATATCTTTGAAGGAGTCTGTAGTAGCTGATCTACAATTCTGTAGTCGCTCATCTTAATTATCTTCAAAATATTATACACTTCTTTCTCTAATGTAGCTCCACTAGTCTCTCTTGTAGCCTTCTTAGGCTCATCATTCTTAGCAATTTTCTTTCCAGCAGCAACATCTCCGAACAACCGGCGCAAACACACGACCGTTATGGGTCACCCTGCTATTTTCAGCTATATTTCCAACATCAGGCATTGGCTGGATGGGAACTTCCACCCCATCTTCTAAGATTGTAGAGTTGTATTTGTAAGGCACAACCTTATCTGATTTGTAGGGGATATGGCCTGGCAAACTAATTACTAATGAGGTAACAGCTGGCCTGCTATGGTACTCCACTTCAAAATGAGCGGATGCACCAAAACAAGGCACAATGACATTTACCCCTTCTTCAACATAATCAGTCATCAAAAAGTCATTTCTGGAAAAACAAATCTTCGTCTGAAGAGAAAAACTCATCCGCGGAGGCATGCTCTTCCTCTGACTCTTCTTCCATTAAACAAACTTCAACCATATCAACCTCATGATAACCATCCCTTTGACCTGTGATCTTGATAGCTCCATTGTCTAACAGCAACTGAACACCCTCCCTCACAATTGAACATCCTCGGGGATTTCGACAACAAACCAGGCAAGATCCATATTAGTGTTCCACCTGACCAGCCGTATGGAAGAAGGTAGCATGCAACTGCATGAGATCCTCATTCAAATGCTCCATAATGTGATACGGTGGCAGAACCGACTGTTTTGAAATGCTGGTTTGTGTTTTGTGTTTGCAAAATGTCGCGGTAAACAAGAGTCGCCACCAACTTTTATTTCATCCAACCGGAAAGGAAAAAAGTACAGAAAAAAAAAATCCTTTTTCGAGATGTTTCTGAGTACGGGGGGTAGATTATAAAAAGGGAAGGTGTTAGCACCCTTTCTATCCATGTTTTTCCATGGGCTCTTAGGTACTTGCTCATCTTTTTAAAATTGCTTGTGTATGTGCTTTGTTTTGAAAAGTTTTGACTTCGTGATAACCTTTGTATCAGTCCTTAAAGGTGTGACGAAGTTGTTTTGAAAGTTGTTTTGAAGAGTGTAAGTGTGAAAAGTTTGATTTGAGAAAGTACCTACTAGTATCTACCAACTCGAAAAAGGATCGTTTCTATTCTCGTTTCCTTTAGACAACGCTATCCTATTATTTAGAAATAGGTAGCACCGTCATTGGAGTTGTATGGGCCAATTCGTAAGGGACGTACGATCACTAAAGCAATATTAGGACGTCTTAGTAATAACCCTAAAGTCTTAAGATCATATTTGAGGCGACATTTCCGAGGTGACATTTCCGAGGCAACATTTCCGAACGAGACATTTGATCTTTGTTTAGACAAGAGGGCGACCACTAAAACACCCTATACTTAATGGTCGTTTACCAAAGGCAACCGAAGTGAGTGTACACACTAAGAGTGATATGTGCGAATGATTTGATTTCAGTTATTATCTTTGCACATTAGGGTTTTCTAGCCGTTTTAAATTATCATGCAATCTTGTCATACAATCCTATTAACATATATCTAAACAGTTAATATTTGCGGGAATTAAAATGCGAGAAAATAAAACTACGCTATTACAATGCTTCGGGGTAGGGATTTATTATATAGCCAAAAAAACCCGCAAAAGACGATAAATAAAAGAAAGTCCTAGATTAAACTATTACATACCGTGGACAATTACATCAATATTGCAAAAAAATAAACGTGCGCGATGAATCGAAAACAAGAGAATTAGGGTTTTGACCCCAACTATACCTAATTGTAATTTAAATGGAAAATTATTTTTGTCGTTTGTTGTACCCCAAAATTTTCCCTCTCATTTATCAAGACTTTTCTCACAAGATTCCTTTGACTCAAGACTGGATTAGGATTTGGTCAGCTCAAGTTATATCATCATGCACTAATGGCACAAAATTAGGGTTTGAGGTTGCACAAGGATTTTTGGACTATCAATGATTCATGTGACTTTCAAACATCATTATGGATCCCTAAGATCACTCAGGACAAGTTTTAAGTTTTGAACTATATTTTTGATCAGTCAATTGGATAGTTGACCTAAAAATCAACTGTATTGGGGAAAAAGTCAACCATGGCTAATTTACAGTCAAACTTCATAATTTTTATCCATATCAACATCTTAGACTCATATGTGTCATTTGATCAAGTTTGGATCACAATTCCTCAAGAAATTTGATCAAATCACCAAAAGGGGAAAATGGTCAAAAATTAGGGTTTTGACTATGGAAGGGCAATTTCTGATTTTTTAACTTAGAAAATGACCAATTGAGTTAAAGCATGATTTTAAGGATTCAATTTCATCATCTTGACCTAATAGCATGGTTCAAAACATTGCAATTTCATTGGATTGATAGATGAAATTTACAGTTCCATCCACGATTTCAGGCCTCCATCAAACTCACTCCAGTTCCATCAACGATTTCAACTGAATGAGGTAAAATCTCAACTTCTATCTCCTTGTACAGGCAACCATTGCCCAGGATTTGTGAATAAATAATGTAGTCCTCATTACAACGAAACTGTACATACCTTTATCTTTCATTTATTTGACTTGAGTTGAGAGAATTTAGAACTTGAAGTTTCTGAAAAAATTAGGTTTTAATTTAGGGATTTTAAAATTCTTTCTGATCTTTGATTGTTAGCTTACATAACTTATATGGTTAGAATCGTGAGATCAAATACTACAACTTTCATGTTATGAGTTTTCATTTTCATGGAAGAATAGGAGAGAGTTACAGGACATCTGGCCAAGCTTGAGGAAGAAGATGAAGTACAGGACAAGGACTTTGTTCATGTTATGTTATTTTCGTTTCACTTAAATTAATGGATGTATAGCCACCCCAGTGGCAAAGTAGCGCGCTGGTGAAACCAATGTCCTGGGTTCGAACCTGGACGCTACTTTTGTTTTTTCACTTTTTTTTTCTTTCCATTTTTCAGTTTTGGCTTTTTGCAGGTTTGGGCCTCCACGTTGGGCTTAGCTGTTTTTTCTAACTTTCACCATTTGATTATTCAAGACACCCCCTTTGCCCAACTATTTTTATATATTTATTTTTTTTGTTTTATTTTCATTTTAATATATTAAATATTTTCTTTGATGCATAAAAATCCTAAAAAATATAAATTTGATAATATCATATTTTATTTTACTTTATTTTATTTTGCACATAAAAATATATTTTACCTTCAATATATATTATTTATTTTTCTTAATAAACTTGTAAAATATAATTAAAACATGTTTAGTTTAATTTATTTTTCATTCCATACTTATAAATATTTATTTTTGCATATATAAAAACTTTATATTTTTATACAATATTATTTATTATTTTAATACAAAAAAAAATACATATAAGAACTTTATTTTCTTTTAAAATAGTAATTAGGGTTAAGCCTCCTTTCTAAAAATTAATTTCTTTTTCTTATATTTTTAGGTTTAGATTAAAATTTCTTTTACATAAAAACAAGAAAAAAATCTTTTCTTACATGTACATTATATTGCATCATTAAATATTGTATATTATTTATTCTAATATTCGTACAAATTCAATTTGGTTGTAATAATTTATTTAGGTTTACATTCTTGAAAATCCCCATTCAAATTTGTATTCCCCCCTTCCATAAAATTGTTGTAATAGCTTAGTAATATTTACATAACGCAATTTACCGCTTTACATGTCATGATTAGTAATTAGGGTTTGTATGATAAGATCAAAACAAAGCAAAATAGAAAACCCTAAATACAAGATAAAATCAAAGTATGAAAATGATACACTTGCACACAAGCATCCTTAGGGTTTCTCCACTTGGTTGCCTTATACAAAAATAGCCATGTTACGCATGCAAAGTATCTTGGAAAAACAAACAAATATAAAGATCATAGTCCCTCGATGACGCTATTCAAGGTTGCCTTACAAAAATGGTCTTGGTCTCTCAAAATGCTAAGATACTTTGCAAACATTGCTAATCATGGTTATACGATGACCCACGCCCGTCCCGTTTACATCCAAAGATAGGGTTGCTTACCAAATCAATGGTAAGACAAGAATGTCAAAGGAATAGAAAATGCATAAGAAAGATATTTGAGTAGGTAGATTACTTCTAGTTACTTGCTCTAATTTCAAACAACTATCCTTGCTATTTTCAAAAACAAACACATACATTTCAAAACATCTCACAAACATTGAAAACATTTTCAAAAAAGACAAACATCTTTGTATACATTCTTACGAACGAGAATCATTACAAAGATTGCCTAAACGAATGGCGTCTTTTACAAAATACTTTCAAAACCACACCAAACACATTTTCAAACAACAAAAGCAAGTGATCTAGCAAGTAACTAAGAGCCCATGGAAAACCATGGATGAAAAGGGTGCTAACACCTTCCCTTTTCATAATCTACCCCCCGAACTCAAGAAAACATCTCAAAGGTCTTTCCTGTGCTTTTTCACCTTTCCTTAAGGGTAAAAGAAAAGTCGGTGGCGACTCTTGCTAACTGCAACATTTGCGATAAAACGCAAAAACCCTCAAGTCAGTTCTCCCACCGTATCACAGAACTGGTGACTCTGCTGGGGATATGAATGAAAGTGGGGTTACCTTAGGGCTAGATCACATTTATTTGCTTACATTGTTTGACTTGTTTGCTTTACATTATAGTTCTTTGTTTGGGTTTAAATCCTCCACCCGGAATCGGGAAACATTATAGGTAAATAGCAATACATTATGGAAACTGTGCGGGGTATATTGACATGGTCTAAGCAATAGCTATGTTAGTGTGACATATTTGTGGGTACCAATGGCCTTTGAGTCAATCAAAGAGAATACGGGGCCGCTGAGTAATGTCATGAAGCACTAATGAACTTCTAGAACCCTTTACTTGACCAACTTGGCCTTTAGGATGTAGTGAGATGACCGGCTTTGGTGCAGTCCGAAGTTGGTAGATACTCGATACTACACTCATTGAGGGTTGGTTTCTTGGGATATTTCGGTCTCCATTAAAGAGGCTTGAGCTGAAACAATGACCAAGGAAACAATCCAATGATATTGAGCTCCTTAGAACCCGGTTACTATTATTAGGACAGGTTGAGCCAACTAAACTTCAAGAAGGTACTTACTTATAAAATCCCATGCAAGCCTAAACTAAGAACTTGTTTGATTTTCTTGTATATGCATACTTGTGCATAACATCATGGACATCATGAACATCATATGCATCCACTAACCATTTCAAGGATTTTGGAGATTCATCTTTGTTCTTATTTTGTAGGATATGGATTCACTCCACAGGAAAACTATCCAAATAAATCTTGTAAGAATCCCTCCACAACTCAAAGAGCTAGCTTCAAGGATCCCAGAGAATTATCCATTCACCGAGAGGAATGGTCGTCTACTTAACTTGGTCACCTCCAACACATAGGAGGATATGATGAAGGTGCTATTTCAGTTCTTTGATCATTTGCATCATTGCTTCACATTTCCTGACTATCAACTTGTGCCCACTTTGGAAGAATTCTCTCAAATCTTGAGGATTCCCATTCTCAATCAACTACCTTTCAACGGTACAGAAAGAGATCCAAAGCCAGAAGAGATTGCCCAAGCTATGCACTTGCACTCATCTGATGTCACAACTCATTGGGAAACTAGAAGTGGTGTCAAAGGCTTCTTAGCAAAGTTTCTGTTTGAGAAGGCTCAAAGCTGTTGGAATTCCTTAGACTTGCAAGAATTTGAGGAAATTGTGGCTCTTCTTATCTATGGGATGGTCTTGTTCTCCAATCCTGACCAACTCATAGATGTGAGTGCCGTCAAAATCTTCATGTCACGCAATCCGGTGCCTACATTACTAGGGGATATCCTGCACTCTTTTCACACTCGTACAATAAGGAAAAGAGGTGTCCTTATGTGTTGAACTCCCCTCCTGGAAAGATGGTTTATTTCTCATCTTCCCCAATCAGTCTTAAAGAATGAGCAAGGATTAAGGTGGTCACAAAGGTTAATGACGCTCAAATATTCAGATATTCATTGGTGCTCTCGATCCAAAGAGAATGTTATCATTGTTGACCGTTGTGGGGAATTCCATAATGTCCCCCTACTTGGCATTAGGGGAGGCATCACCTACAACCCATGCTTGGCTCTAAGACAGTTTGGTTATGCCCGAAGGGATGGCCCACATGATATGCTAATTCAAGGCTTGGTATTCGACTACGTCAACAACAATCAAGGTCTTCGCCAGAGATTCATCCGAGCATGGAGGATGCTAAACAAGGTGGATAACAAGACTTTGGGACACAAGAATTCCATTCCTCTTGAGCCTTACCTCAAGTGGGTACGAACCCGCGCTCAAAGTCTTATGATGCCTTATCCTTCCATTCTCCCGGTGATTATTGAGCCTGTTAAGTAAGGAGAAGTTCCATACACTATCCTACATCCTGACATGCCCACATCTCTTGAAGACCTACAAAGGGATTGGATACAACTCAAAGGAGAGAGAGATACTTTCGAAGCCCAATTCTACGCAAGTGAGAAGAAGGTTTTGGAACTCACTAGGCTACTTCATGAGGAGCAGACTCTAAATACCTACATAGCACCAAAGAGGATGCACACTACTTTTTTATCTTAGAATGTTGTATTACTTTGTCCAAGAAGCATTGATGTACTCAAACTCTATCTTATTAATATAACGTGTGTTTCTTTTTGTTTAAAACGAACTTGAATCTTTTAAAATCCTTGAAAACATTACATATGCACATATCATTCATCATAACATAAACATGTCTTTTGCAACAAGTTTCCTCATCTCTCTACTGTTTATTTCAGTAAGATGGATCTCGAACAGACTGTCAAAGATCTTCAAGCTCAAAACATGCAGTTTCAACAGTTACTCACAAACCTGGCCAAAGGACAAGAGGAGATGAAGACTCTGTTGGCAAAAGAGAAAAAGAAGAAAGAGAAAAAACCAACTGGTGTTGTAATCATGGGGAAAAGGTTTCAAGGACAAACTAGAAGAACCTTGAATTTCGCAGCAACACATGATGAAGGAGAAGGGAAAGGAAAAGAAACAGCAGTTCCGTCAGAATCTGAAGAGGAGGAAGAAGAGGAAGACTACTCTGACAAACAGTACCCTCCGGCTGATGATAAGTACAGACATCTTGAAGAGCGTTTGAGCGCTATGGAAATACAAAGGGTACTAGGTCTAGACTTTGAAGAATTGGGGCTAGTGTCGGGTATTGTGATCTCGCCAAAGTTCAAAGTGCCATTGTTTGCAAAATATGATGGGGTGTCATGTCCTAAAATGCACCTCCGATCATACGTGAGAAAGATTCAGCTGCACTCTGTGGATAAAGAATTGTGGGTCCACTTTTTCCAAGATAGTTTATCTGGAACACAACTCGATTGGTTTTACCAATTGGAAAGGGACGACGTCCACAACTGGGAAGACCTTGCCGCATATTTCTATAAACAATACCAGTATAATGCAGATTTGGCGCCTACCCGTACTCAACTCCAGAGTATGGCTATGGCTTCAAATGGGGGTTTCAAAGATTACGCGCAGAAATGGAGAGATCTAGTTGGGAGAGTGCAACCCCCTCTATCTGAAAGGGAGTTGGTGGATATGTTCTTAGGCACTCTATCGGGCCCTTTCTTCAACCATTTGATTGGGAGCTCATCTGCTGGATTTACTGAGTTAATACTAACCGGAGAGAGGGTGGAAGCTGGCATAAAAAGTGGAAAGATTCAGAAGGATTCGTCTGCCTTTACAGTTGTGAAAAAACCCTTCATTAGGAAGAAGGAGGTATCTGCTGTTTATCCACAAAGGAACCAAGGGAGAGCTCAACGCCGACCAATGGTAGGGGCCGTTATGATCCCAAAGCCTACATCTGATCCATCAAGGAGTAACCAACCGAGGGTGGAAAGGCCTGTCTGGCAATTCACCAGAATTAATATGACTCTAGCCCAGGTTTTACCACATCTTCTGAAATCTAATTTGGCAACTTTGAAGGAAGCTCCAAAGAATCCCAACACAGCGTCCCCTCATTATCACCCAAATGCCAGATGCGCATATCATTCCGAAAGTCCGGGTCACGACACTAACAACTGTTGGGCCTTGAAAAACAAAGTTCAAGACCTTATAGATGCAAAAGAAATTGAGTTTGATGCGCCCGAGAAACCAAATGTCATTTTCGCTCCTATGCCTAGGCATGGTCACAACACCAATGCTATCGAAGAAGATTTGTTTGTTACCACAGTGGATGAACTCTTGACTCCGCTCCCAATCATTAAGATAAACTTGTTGAAAGCTGGTATATTCCCAGGTTGTAATGAAGACTTCCATCTTTACTTATCCTCACCAACTGTTTGCCCTTTGTTGAAGACATGCATTCAACGCTTGATAGACAACCAAGAGATTATGTTTCAAAATGCTCCTGTTTCACCTGTTCCTGTTGAAGACGTTTCAATCATAACCATATCCGCCAATCCTTCCAGGGTCCCCAAAAGACCCGTTAGGATTACATCGGTTCCAAAGACTACCCCTCTTATAATCACAATGCTCGGGCCGGACCCGTATGAATCATACAAAATAGTACCGTGGAATTACGGTGGAGACATCTACTACCATGGTATCAAACAAGATGGGTTGACTGCCGAAGAAGTGAGCTCCAAAGAATAAGATTCTGACATTAGCAATATTGCTGGAACCAGCAAGATTACCCGTAGCGGTAGAATCTTCTCTCCAGAAATTGTCCCTCCAAAGGCAATTTATGGACCCGTAGTTGTTCCAAAGGTTACCTCCATACCAATAATCATATTTGCAAGTGCTCCTACTGACAAAGACGACACAACCCCTGTTGTTATCCGTACCAACACTTCTACTGCTGAAATTCAAGGAAAAGGTATTCAAGAAGAGCCTGTCCGGACGAAGGCTCAACCATTGACTATCCCCGAAACCTCCAAGAAGGAAATGGAGGAGATCCTGAGAATAATAAAGAATAGTGACTATGAAGTGGTTGAACAGTTGGGGAAAACTCCCTCTAAGATCTCCACGCTAGCATTGTTGTTGTGTTTTGAGGCACATGCAAAAGCTCTGGGGAAGTTTCTGAAGACAGCCCATGTGCCCAAAGAGACATCTGCTGACCAGTTCCAAGATTGTGTGGCCAGTTTGACAACTGATAATGGCCTAGGCTTCTCTGATGCTAATTTGACACCAAAAGGGAGAAAGCACAACGAGGCGTTACATGTCTCTGTGGAGTGTAGAGGAACAACTATGGCCCATGTCTTGGTGGACACTAGCTCATCTTTGAATGTTTTACCGAAGAAAGCTCTCGACAGATTAGATTGCGAAGGACTGACGTTGAAACCCAGTAACATAGTCGTAAGAGCATTTGATGGCTCAAAGAGGATGGTCCACGGGGAGGTGGATATCCCCATAAAGGTGGGAACTCAGAATTTCAACTCAACCTTCTATGTAATGGACATCTGCCCCTCTTACTCCTATCTGTTAGGATGGCCCTGGATCCATAATGCTGGTGCTGTCACCTCTACACTACACCAGATGCTGAAATACCCGGTCCATGGAAAAATTATCACTGTCCACGGAGAGGAAGAGTACATGATTAGCCATCTAAATTCTTTCTTGCATGTGGAGTTGGATGGCGAGTTCATTGAAACTCCTTTTCAACATTTCGAAGAAGTCGCTCAAGAGGTAGCAGTAACCAAGACGGTATCCCAAATCCCCAAGATCACAAGACCTCCACTTCAGATGTCATCGCTAAAGGACGCCAAGGCAGTAATAGAGGAGGGTGGATGCACCATCTGGGGAAAGCTTCCATACATTCCGTATAAATCTGACAAGTTTGGCTTAGGGTTTACTTCAAATGCTCAGAAGGCTGTGCACCGTGCCCGTGCTGGAGGGCCACCTCTGAAGATTAGCAACCAAGACGTCAACACAGTGGAAGATGGTGAAGAAGATGGCAGCTTGGAGGATTGGATATTTCCTACTATCAACGGAGGACTTCGCAATTGGGAAGCCAGAGACTTTGTCCCAATAACTTTCATCTCTCAGTAATTTATCTTTTACATTTCTGTTGGACTTGTAATATTCACAAACAATTCGCACATTAAAAACCTTGTGTCTTACCCGAGGCACAATGGTCCATTTGTAAGGGTTTTTATTTCATCTTCATATGATATTCAATGAATCATGGACGTTTTTTCACATACAAACCTTTTTGTGCTCATTGTCTTTCTTTTACATTTTATTGTTTAAAGATCGCTATACCCTTACACACACCCACAATCACAAATGCAGGTACCCCTCCATTCCGGATCCCATGGGTAACGATACTGCTATGGCCTTTAGTGACTCTGAAGATCTAATCTACCAAGCCGGAGATGGAGGTGAGGAAGATTGTGAAGTACCAGGGGAATTGGCCAGACTACTACAACAAGAGGAAAGAGCTATTCAGCCTCATGAGGAACCGTTGGATACAATCAACTTGGGTACCGAGGAAGATAAAAAGGAAATCAAGGTGAGTGCCAATCTAGAGTCGAGTGTCAAGGAGCGTCTAATTCAGCTATTGCATGATTATGTTGAGATCTTTTCCTGGTCATACGAAGACATGCCAGGGCTTGATACAGACATCGTGGTACATCGTCTACCCACAAGAGAAGACTGTCCACCAGTGAAACAAAAAGTCTGCCGAATGAGACCTGACATGTCAGAGAAGACCAAGGCGGAAGTCTTGAAACAATTCAATGCTGGATTCTTGGCTGTCACTTCCTATCCTCAATGGGTTGCCAACATTGTTCCCGTGCCTAAAAAGGACGACAAAGTACGAATGTGCGTGGATTATAAAGATTTAAACAGGGCCAGCCCTAAAGATGATTTTCCACTTCCCCACATCGATATCCTGGTTGGCAATACGGCCTAGCACAAAGTATTTTCCTTCATGGACGGATTCTCAAGTTATAACCAAATCAAAATGGCACCTGAGGACATGGAGAAAACTACATTTTTCACACAGTGGAGCATATTCTGCTACAAAGTGATGCCATTCAGACTGAATAATGCTGGGGAAACCTATCAACGCGCCATGGTAGCTTTATTTCATGATATGATACATCATGAGATAGAGGTCTATGTAGATGACATGATAGCTCGATCACAAACTGAAGAGGAGCACCTTGATCATTTGCAAAAGTTGTTTGAGAGGTTGAAGGAGTACAAACTAAGGTTGAATCCAAACAAGTGCACATTCGAAGTCCGGTCCGGTAAACTCTTAGGGTTTGTTGTCAACAACAAAGGTATCGAGGTTGATCCTGCCAAGGTTAAAGTGATAAAAGAAATGCTTGCTCCTCGTACTGAGAAGGAAGTTAGAGGTTTCTTGGGACACCTGAACTATATTTCCAGATTCATTTCTCACCTAACAACTACTTGTGAACCAATCTTCAAATTATTGAAGAAATATCAAGTAGTCAAATGGAATGATGAATGTCAGATTGCTTTTGACAAGATCAAAGAGTACTTACAAGAGCCTCCTGTTTTGATGCCACCAGTCGAGGGAATACCACTGATCATGTATCTGACCGTTTTAGAGAACTCAATGGGGTGTGTATTGGGGCAGCATGACGAGTCTGGCCGAAAAGAGCACGCTATTTACTACCTAAGCAAAAAGTTTACCGAATGTGAAATCAGATATTCACTACTCAAGAAAACTTGTTGCACTCTGGTATGGGATGCTCGCCGGCTAAGACAGTATATGTTGACTCATACTACTTTGTTGATATCTAAGATGGATCCGATAAAGTACATCTTCGAAAAGCCTGCTCTGTCTGGGAGGATAGATAGATGGCAGATGATTCTAACAGAATATGACATACAGTACACTACCCAGAAAGCTATAAAGGGCAGTGTGCTAGCTGATCATCTTGCTCATCAAGCTGTAGAAGATTATCACTCCATGAAATTTGAATTCCCGGATGAAGACATGATGACATTAGACAACTATGAAGAAATCAGACCATATGACGGACCTGAACAAGGATCCCGATGGACTCTGTTCTTTGATGGGGCATCCAATGCACTTGGTAATGGTATCGGCGCTATACTCATATCCCCAAAAGGGTTTCATACGCCCTTTACTGCCAAAGTTTGCTTCAACAGTACGAACAACGTGGCGGAATACAAAGCATGCATCTTTGGTCTCAAGGTTGCCATAGACTTGGGAATCAAATCTTTATATGTGTTTGGAGATTCAGCTTTGGTCGTCAGTCAGATCAATGGAGAATGGGACACTAAGCACACAAACCTTATCCCTTACAAAGAACATGTTTTGACATTGCTACCACATTTTAAGCAGATTACCTTCGAGCATTTCCCGCGAGAAGAAAATCAGCTAGCAGATGCTCTAGCCACAATGTCATCTATGTTTAAACTTAATTGGGATAACGAGGCTCCCCAGATCACCATTGAACGAATGGATGAACCATCACACTATCACGAGATTAATACTGAAGAGGTAGTGGACCAACCTTGGTTTCATGAAGTCAAGAGGTATCTCGAGGCTCAAGAATATCCAGAAGGAGCTTCAATCAATGATAAAAAGTTCTTAAGGAGATTCTCTGCTAAATTCTTCCTGAGTAATGGAATCATGTACAAACTCAACCATGACTCCATTCTGCTCCGGTGTGTGGATAAGATTGAGGCTGAAAAGTTCATGGCTGAATTACATGAAGGTACTTTTGGCACTCACTCCAGTGGGCATACGATGGCGAAGAAAATCCTACGGGCAGGCTATTATTGGTCTACCATGGAAGCAGACTGCTATCAACACTCTCGAACCTATCATAAGTGTCAAATTTATGCTGACAAGGTGCACGTACCTCCGGTTCATCTGAATATCTTGACGGCTCCTTAGCCCTTTGCTATGTGGGGAATTGACATGATTGGAGAGATCAAGCCTATAGCCTCCAATGGACACCGCTTCATTCTAGTGGCCATTGACTATTTTACAAAATGGGTCGAAGCATCTTCCTTCGCATCCGTTACTAAGAATGTTGTTGCCCGCTTCATCAAGCAGAATCTCATTTGCCGGTACGGTATCCTAGAAAGGATCATCACTGATAATGGTACCAACCTTAACAATACTATAATCACCGCCTTGTGCGAGCAGTTCAAGATTCAGCATTACAATTCATCCCCCTATCGGCCAAATATGAGTGGTGCCGTTGAAGCTGCAAATAAAAATATTAAAAAGATCATACAGAAAATGACAGTCACCTACAAGTACTGGCATGAGATGCTACCATTTTCTCTCCACGGGTATCGTACCACGGCTCACACATCAACTGGGGCAACACCCTATTCTTTGGTTTATGGCATGGAGGTTGTCTTGCCTATTGTGGTTCGGATCCCCTCTTTGAGAATTGTGAAGGATGCAGGTTTGAATGAGGACGATTGGATCCAGTCTCGACTTGATCAACTAAACTTAATTGATGAAAAGAGACTTGTTGTTGTTTGCCACGGTCAGATGTATCAAAAACGGATGATCAAGGATTTCAACAAGAAAGTTAGACGCCATGTATATCAAGTTGGAGATCTAGTGATCAAACGCATTATCTTGCCACAAAGTGATCCCAGGGGCAAATGGACTCCTACCTATGAAGGGCCATTTGTAATCAAGAACATATTCTCCGGTGGGGCAATGATTTTAACCACCATGGACGGTGACGACCTGCCACACCCTGCGAACGCGGATATAGTCAAAAGATACTACGCATAAGAGACCCGCTAGGTTGACACGCCTAGGCAAAACAAGGGCATCCCGACGAACCAAAAAGGTTCAGGAAAAAATTAGGGATAAAATATAAAAGATCTGTACACCCGGCAAGTTGAAAACTCAAAAGGGCGACTTGGGCAAAAAAGGGTTTCCCGGTGGACTGAAAACCCGAAAGGGCGGTCCAGGCAAAAGTTAGGGAATTAAAGCGTATGACTATGTCCCGTCGGATCACTTTGAGGACAACCTCTTGACTTCCACTGACAAACTCATAGTTTCTGATCAATTCAATCATCTTCGGATGAAGAAACAAATAGACAAGATATTCGGAGATACGAAGGCTATAACAGAATGGAAACCCCATGGGATTATTACACATAGTTATCTTTCTTTGTATAAATTTTTTCTTGCTTTTTTTATGGCATCATTCTCTTACTAGAATGATTGTCTCCTTTGTACAAAATACTTATTCAAAGTCAATACAAAGATATCTCTTTGAAAGTACAGAAAACCATTTGTCTTTTTCTTTACACTTGTGTTTTATTTGCAAAAACGTCCAATGATTCATTAATGAACATATGCATTTGAACATAATTACTGTTTACAAATAAACAAAATGAGAAAGACAGTTACTGATAGGTTGAAAGAGCTGGAAAACGTCTCTAGGCTATTCCATAGGAAATCCCCACAGTACGTCATTTAGATCCTCTGCGGAACTAAAACTTCAAATTATTAATCCCCAGTAGAGATCGTCAAATTTCTCAGAATTCCTCAAAGCAGTATATGTGATTACTCTCACAACAGAATTTTGTCAGTACTTCAAACTTCAAGACATGAAGAATCCATATATCCTTAGCAGCATTCAAGGATTTATTTTCCTCAACCATACAACAATACAGAAAATCAGCTTACATGCGCATACATTACATCCATATATCATAAACATTGATAAAACACATATGTTACACCATACATTTCATACAACATAATTTTGTGTTTCAGCTAACATTTTACCCTTTTCAGGATAAGATTAACAGCTACCATTAACAATGTGCAACCAGATACAGTACAGATACGCTCCGGACATGGATTCCATTCTGATACTCATTTAGATTCTGACTTCAGATACAGCACATATACACTCTAGACATGGATGCCATTTTGTTACTCATTCAGATTCAACTTTCAGATATAGCACAGATACGCTCCAGACACGGATGCCATTCTGATACTCATTCAGATATTCAAGTTCAGATACAGTACAGATATGCTCCAGACATGGAAGCCATTCTGATACCCATTCAGATACAGTACGGATACGCTCCAGAAGCGGATGCCACTCAGATACTTGTTCAAAATTCAAATCCAGATACAGTTCAGATACGCTCTAGACACAAACGCCATTCTGATACTCATTCTTTCAGCTTACAATTTACAATTCAACAAACATTCTTGGATGGCATCTACAAGCCCATCTCCAACAAGGTTCTATCACTTCTCCAAATGGCATCTTTAAGCCCATTCCCTCAATTACACATTGTCGAGTGCAAATTTGTGGGCACTCTAGTGTCCAATCATCTTTCACCTTCGAGTCACGAACGACAAAACTTGCCAATCTAACTCTTCAAGTTTAAGAAGATTGAACAGGGGCAGTTGTTGTACCCCAAAATTTTCCCTCTCATTTATCAAGACTTTTCTCACAAGATTCCTTTGACTCAAGATTGGATTAGGATTTGGTCAGCTCAAGGCATATCATCATGCACTGATGACCCAAAATTAGGGTTTGAGGTTGCACAAGGATTTTTGGACTATCAATGCTTCATGTGACTTTAAAACATCATTATGGATCCCTAAGATCACTCAGGACAAGTTTCAAGTTTTGAACTATATTTTTGATCAGTCAATTGGACAGTTGACCTAAAAATCAATTGTATTGGGGAAAAAGTCAACCATGGCCAATTTACAGTCAAACTTCATAATTTTTTTATCCATATCAACATCTTAGACTCATATGTATCATTTGATCAAGTTTGGATCACAATTCCTCAAGAAATTTGATCAAATCACCAAAAGGGCAAAATGGTCAAAAATTAGGGTTTTGACTAAGGAAGGGCAATATCTGATTTTTAACTTAGCAAATGACAAATTGAGTTAAAGCATGATTTCAAGGATTCAATTTCATCATATTGACCTAATATCAAGGTTCAAAACATTGCAATTTCATTGGATTGACAGGTGAAATTTACAGTCAACTGATCAAAAGTCAATTGTACATTGAAAAGTTAAACTTTGACTTTTTGGTCAAAATCAAGTGCAAGGGTCACAATTCATAAAAACATGTCAAAATGTGAAACTTGTTCATCAAGAAATCCAAGTTTGAGGATTAGGGTTTAAATTTGAAAATTTTCTTAACTTAGAAAATTTTCTAAGTATAGAAAATTTCTTATTTTTTCTCAACTTTAGGCCATTTTTTCACCATGAAGCATAATGATTCAAAGAAAACTATCAACATGAAAGTTTTATACCTCCATGAAATCTACAACTTTGCTTCACACACTTTTCCCTAAATATTCTTGGATCTCAAGATATAAATTTATGAATACATGCTCATGAACTAAATAACTTAGTGAAATTTTGCCCTAATTTAGGCAGGTTTTGGACCCAACTTCATGGCAATTTTTCACCTAGTTCCAAGAGGTATCTTGAAATTAATTTCAAAGATGAGTTATATAGAACATTTCAAGCTTTCCAAAATGTCCAAGAACTTCTCAAGATCATTGTTGGGTAGAGAGAATCGAAGAGATGAAGTTGGTAATTTCTCACTTTTTGTCCAAGCCATTTCATGAAGAACAAAGTTCCAATCAACACCTATGCTGCCCAATCCATGCTTTACAGGTACAAAACTTGTTTCTTACTCCTTAATTTAATGCTTAATCAGTTGATAAAGCTTTGATCCAAGCCTTAGAGCCATTACCCAAGTTGTAATTCCATAAATGGCATAAAGTGACCATTGCCATTTGGAAAAAGCTCAACTTTTGCCACTTTCCAATTCTTGAGCATTGAACCTGTCTCCATTGTACATATAAGTCTTGTAGGCCTAAAGCAAATTGTACAAGTATATACCAACCCTAAGAAAGCCAGTACAAGCATGGTAAGCCTTGTCCCTTCACTTTACTTCAAAAGCAAGAAAGGTTGCAAAAAGGTGAGAACTGGCACATCTGTTGGAGGGTTGACATGAAACCGATTCCATACTAATATACAAACATAATACAACACAAGACACGATTACTTGATGCCTGAAACACTCCCAAACTCAAAAAACACCAAAAAACTGTCAAGACTTGCAGTTTTTGCATAAGCATACCAATCTCCCATTTGGCTCGTGCGTTTCAAGTCTTGATCATCAAAACATCTTACCTACTTGATATCTAACTAATCCAAACCTTCATCCATATAATGTAACCCCTTCTCCATCATCTGCCGTTTTTGTTTTCAAAGCTTGCAGTTTGACTTGGCCAAGGAGTTTCAGACACTTTCAAAGCAAGGCAAGGGTGGGAATACACTCAGGGAGGTTCAAGGAAGCTCAAGCAAGCATCGGGCCTCCATCAAACTCACTCCAGTTCCATCCATGATTTCAACTGAAGGAGGTAAAATCTCAACTTCTATCTCCTTGTACAGGCAACCATTGGCCATGATTTATGAATAAATAATATAGTCCTCATTACAACGAAATTGTACATACCTTTATCTTACATTTATTTGACTTGAGTTGAGAGAATTTAGAACTTGAAGTTTCTGAAAAAATTAGGTTTTAATTTAGGGCTTTTAAAATTCTTTCTGATCTTTGATTGTTAGCTTACATAACATATATGGTTAGAATCGTGAGATCAAATACTATAACTTTCATGTTATGAGCTTTCATTTTCATGGAAGAATGAGAGAGTTACAGGACATCTGGCCAAGCTTGAGGAAGAAGATGAAGTACAGGGCAAGGAATTTGTTCATGTTATATTATTTTCGTTTCACTTAAATTAATGGATGTATAGCCACCCCAGTGACAAAGTAGCGCGCTGGTGAGACCCATGTCCTGGGTTCGAACCTGCGCGCTACTTTTGTTTTTTCACATTTTTTTTCCATTTTTCAGTTTTGGCTTTTTGCAGGTTTGGGCCTCCACGTTGGGCTTAGCTGTTTTTTCTAACTTTCACCATTTGATTATTCAAGACACCCCCTTTGCCCAACTATTTTTATTTGTATATTTTATTTGTTTTATTTTCATTTTAATATATTAAATATTTTCTTTGATGCATAAAAATCCTAAAAAATATAAATTTGATAATATCATATTTTATTTTACTTTATTTTATTTTGCACATAAAAATATATTTTACCTTCGATATATATTATTTATTTTTCTTAATAAACTTGTAAAATATAATTAAAACATCTTTAGTTTAATTTATTTTTCATTCCATACTTATAAATATTTATTTTTGCATATATAAAAACTTTATATTTTTATACAATATTATTTATTATTTTAATACATAAAAAAAAATACATATAAGAACTTTATTTTCTTTTAAAATAGTAATTAGGGTTAAGCCTCCCTTCTAAAAATTAATTTCTTTTCCTTATATTTTTAGGTTTAAATTAAAATTTCTTTTACATAAAAACAAGACAAAAATCTTTTCTTACATGTACATTATATTGCATCTTTAAATATTGTATATTATTTATTCTAATATTCGTACAAATTCAATTTGGTTGTAATAATTTATTTAGGTTCACATTCTTGCAAATCCCCATTCAAATTTGTATTCCCCCCTCCCATAAAATTGTTGTAATAGCTTAGTAATATTTACATTACGCAATTTACCACTTTACATGCCATGATTGGTAATTAGGATTTGTATGATAAGATCAAAACAAAGCAAAATAGAAAACCCTAAATACAAGATAAAATCAAAGCATGAAAATGATACACTTGCACACAAGCATCCTTAGCGTTTCTCCACTTGATTGCCTTATACAAAAATAGCCATGTTACGCATGCGAAGTATCTTGGAAAAACAAACAAATATAAAGATCATAGTCCCTCGATGACGCTATTCAAGGTTGCTTTACAAAAATGGTCTTGGTCCCTCAAAATGCTAAGATACTTTGCAAACATTGCTAATCATGGTTATACGATGACCCATACCCGTCCCGTTTACATCCTAAGATAGGGTTGCTTACCAAATCAATGGTAAGACAACAATGTCAAAGGAGTAGAAAATGAATAAGAAAGACATTTGAGTAGGTAGATTACTTCTAGTTACTTGCTCTAATTTCAAACAACTATCCTTGCTATTTTCAAAAATAAACACATACATTTCAAAACATCTCACAGACATTGAAAACATTTTCAAAAAAGAAAAACATATTTGTATACATTCTTACGAACGAGAATTATTACAAAGATTGCCTAAATGAATGGCCTCTTTTTCAAAATACTTTCAAAACCACACCAAACACATTTTCAAAAAACAAAAGCAAGTGATCTAGCAAGTAACTAAGAGCCCATGGAAAACCATGGATGAAAAGGGTGCTAACACCTTCCCTTTTCATAATCTACCCCCGAACTCAAGAAAACATCTCAAAGGTCTTTCCTGTGCATTTTCACCTTTCCTTTTGGATAAAAGAAAATTCGGTGGCGACTCTTGCTAACCGCAACATTTGCGATAAAACGCAAAAACCCTCAAGTCAGTTCTCCCATCGTATCACATCGTTTTTCGTTATTTGAGAAAATAAAGCTCAATTGAATAATAAAAAAAAACTAATTACTAATTAATTTTAATTAAGAAAAATAATTAATTTAACCTATTTTTTGTATTTTTATTTTGAGAAAGAAATAAATATTAAATCAAGAGTCTAACCCTAATTTTTCTAATTGATTTTAATTATATAAAAAAGTTAGAATTTCCCTAAATTAAATTAAATTTTATAAAAAAAACCTAATTCTAATTTTTTGTAAACCCTTGATTTTATGATTTTGTGGAAAAAGATTAATTTTGTTAAAATTAAGCAAAATAGTTAAAAGAATTAAAAAAAACAAAGAAATAAAAAAGTGAAAAGATGGGCCTGCATTAGCAAATGAGGGGGTGTTGCTTGAAATTTCTTGGCCCAACAAGCTCCTGGCCTTCTTGACTTTTCCCAATCCCATGTGCATGTTTGACTGGGGCGTATGGTGGTCCTTCATTGTGGGCATATTGGATCTGGCCAGGAGTACATCAGATGGCTGATGTGGAGAGTGCATGGAATACGCTTGAGAATGTGAAGCACTGGATTGACCTGAAATTGTTGAGAAAATAAAATGCACACGCCTGGGATCGAACCCAGGACGTGTGCATCAAAGGCTAACATCCTCACCATCTGCGCTAACATGTTAATTGTGATAATAACGAAATAAGTGGAATATAATGCAAACAACGTGCCACGCCTCCAAAATGCACAGAAATTCAAACGAGCCATTCACACACTGCCACGCCATTGTCTTCTTCATTGATTCCATCGTTTTAGATAAAAGGACTTTTACCTATGAACATCAAGCGTAGGTATAGCCCTTGTCCATTCCTAAATCCTGTACGTGCATGATAAATGAAATCTAATGGTACCAATCAACTCGTTTCAACCTCACGAGCATCATGGTACCATTATCAATGCCCAATTTTCCCTGTATAAGAACCCCTAAAAACAAAGAACAAAACCTAGCCATTGCAGTTTTATGTACAGTCAATAAAAATGCAATTGAATATAGTGATTAGCTTGCAAACTCAATAAGGAACAAGAATCTGTAATCAAAATGTGCAAATGATGCATAAATCCATAAAAACGA
Organism: Vicia faba; assembly: GCA_948472305.1. Taxonomy (NCBI): domain Eukaryota; kingdom Viridiplantae; phylum Streptophyta; class Magnoliopsida; order Fabales; family Fabaceae; genus Vicia; species Vicia faba. The sequence continues at coordinate 212,746,222 of OX451739.1, forward strand.
AAACGAATTTCTAAGCTAACCGTGTGACTGCTACTACGCGTTTCAGGGCGTGGGGAGGCTTGCTAACAATTGAAGCACGATCTTGAGACATCCAGCAAATGATTGGTATGGTTAGAACGGCTTGAGATGGCCTGCAACATGGAATTTGGTCTGCACTTTTTCTTTGAAATTTTGCAATTGGTTCTGCCTCTTTCACGATTTCTCCACCTCTCTCTTTGGTCTGCCTTTGTTCACTATGTATAATAGAGTGCATTAGAGTTAAAGTTTGCATCAAATCTTTTTCATTTATGAAGATTGATCAATGAATTATTCCTTGCACCAAATCTTTCCAAAACAAGTAATTTCAATCTTTTTCTGTCCATATGAAGCCTTTCACGATTTGATCTTGTCTCCAGCTGTATAATGACTCTAATCATGCACAAAATCTCAAGGTTTAATTAATTTTTGATATTTTTATTATTTTATATTGATTTTATTTGATTTAAATGAAATAAAATCAAAATAAATAACAAAAATAAAAGAATGACAAGTGGAAGGGCTCATGGGTCACATTACAAACTCATTGCAAGCATAAAAAGTTGGGCCCATTTAGCAAAAAATGCAATTTTGGACACATTTGACTTTTGGCAATTTTACAAAAAGGGTCAACTTGGCAAATGCATAACTCTCTCAATTTTGACCCTAGGGATGTGTTCTTGGACTTTTTAGAAAGCTTAGGATGTCCTCTAAGCAACCCGTTTGGTCTCATCTCAATTGAGTCTTCCATGTTCATGTATGAAGCTTTGACCTAAAGGTGTTTTTATTGACTTTTCAAAATGACCTATAATGTCCAAATTCATATCTTTTTGTGAGTGCATATTTTGAACTTGGGAGCTGAAGATGAATTGCATGGAATTACATCCTCTTCAAAATGAGCTTTGGATGGGTAATTTTTGATAAAGTATGAGAAAGTTATGCTTGGTCAAAGTTGAGTTGACTTTTCCTACAAAACCCTAATTTAGCAACTTTTTGGGTTTTGATGAATTGTGAGAAATCCTTGAGGAATCATGATCAACCCTTGATGAAATGATGAATAATACTTCAAAATGAGGATGTTTACCAAAAATCTTGAAGTTTGACTGTATGTGGTCCACAATTAGCTTTTGACCTAGCACAATCGATTTCTAGGCACTTGAGCAATTGACTGAGCAAACTTCCTCTGCAAGGCTTGAAACTTGATATGGATGATCTTGAGAACATATTAGGACAATGGTGAGCATTTGGGATCCTTTGGACTCAAGCATCTTGATACAAAATGAAACCCTAATTTGGAGTAGACTGCCTTAGGAGAGAGTTTGTCTGGTCAACTCTTGGACTTCCTTGAGCAATTTGAGGACATCACTTGAAATGTATTGAGAAATATGGGAGGGAAAATTTTGGGGTACAACACACATCAAAAATTCTGCATTGACCAGGACATCCAGAAACCATATTCACTTCCTCTTCATACTTTGCCCTAGGCCTGATTATATGGATTAAGCCCTCATCCATCATCTCCTGTAATCAGCCTTTATCTTCTCGCATCCCTGTATATTTGTACTACAAATAGCACAACCGGCGTGTTCATGCATATAGTAGCTGAATTCACAGAGGTTTGCGTGCATTTTCACCAAATCTCCTCTAACCAGATTAATGTCAAAAATCCGGAATTCGCCTGGACAACCGGCCACCATATTTATAGCATTTACTCCCTCGTGCTAGGGTAGAGGATTATCTTTCACATTAGGTCCCATGTCCTCGAAAGATAGAATTCCAAACTTTACCAACTTTTGCACTCCATTCTTCAAAGGATAACAATTCTCAACAATATGCCCTGGTGCTCCCTAATGAAAAGCACACGTTTGGTCTTCTTTGTAATACCAAGGCAATGGTGATGGTATGGCGGGAGGTGGTCGGGTTTGAACCAACTTCTTCTAAATCAATGCCGGTAGTAGCTTTGCATAGCTCATGGGAACAGGGTCATAGTTCTCCCTTCTCTGATTATTCCCTTGGTTCCCTTGCTGGGACGGTCTTTAATAAGCAACGATAGTCGGAGCGACACTCATCACAGGAGTAACTGAGGCAACTTGCTGGTGACGCTGATAATTCCTTCTAGGAGCGTTTACCCTCCTCTCTTGTATAACAACATTTGCATCTCCTTTTTTCTTCTTGGTAAACCCATAATATGGCTTCTTCCCACCTCCAAACCCTTCATTCTTTGTTAAACGACCTTCTCTTACAGCCTCTTCTAAGCAGATACCCATTCCTACCATTTCAGTAAAGTCACTTGGCGCACTTGCTACCACCCTCTCGTAGTAGAAAGCACCCAGTGTCTTCAAGAAAATCTTAGTCATCTCCTTTTCTTCCATGGGAGGAATCACTTGTGCGGCTACCTCACGCCATCTTTGTGCATATTCTTTGAATGATTCCCTGTCCTTCTGGACCATGGATGTTGGCGCTGTCCAAACTCATATACCATTTCAGTACTGCATCGGTCAAACTATCTTGAAAAAAGTGAATCAACAGACGCTGATCATCAGTGTGGGTAGACATTCTTCTTACGTACATCACCAACTGAGCACGAGGGCAAGTGTTGCCCTTATACTTCTCAAATTCCGGGACCTTGAACTTAGCAGGTATCTTAACATTCAGGACCAAACATAGCTCATTCGCATTCTTCTCAAATAGCTCTTTTCCCCTAAGAGCCTTCATCTCTCTTTGCATTTTATCAAACTTCTCTTGAAAGTAATCCATTTTGTCATAAAGACCCAAGTCTTCACTTGGTGGAGGGAAAGGACGACACACATCATCATTAACAAATAGAACCACATTCACTGAAGGAGGCACAGCAGGAACAACATGCACCACAGGAGGTGCCGGAGTAACAATAGTCTGAACCACTGAAGTATCTTGAGGACCAAGATTGAAACCTTCAGGTGCGAAATTCTATGGAATTCCCCATGGATAACCTTGAGGCATGCGATTCTGAATAACAGCTGGAGTAGCAGATACGGGAACAGTCGGAACTTCAGTATTTACCCTTGTTGGTTGAGGTTAAACACTCGGTGGCTGATTCTGAGCAGCCACCAGAGCTTCCATCAGAGTAGTAAAATTGGCCAAGCCGGCCTTCAAAGCAGAAACTTCTTCGCGCAACTCGCGATTCTCCTGTACTAAGTTGTCCGTCTTCTTTTTGAAATTAGCTCGAGTGTTGTAGTGATGAGTCAGCTTGCTGAATGAAGTAAAGAAGCTTGGTAAGACACTTGGGTATGCATAACAAATGCAAGAAATATGTGCAATATGATGCGTGATGTGCAATGCATATGATTATTTTTGCTTCATTATTTAATATTTCAAGGGATTTAAGATTTATAGGCATATTGCAAACATCAAAGTAATAAAGCTTTTAAAATACTGAAATTTTTTATTGTAATAACTCCAAAATGGATTACAAGTTTCAATGATCTCAAGTGCAAGATGAAAATACAATCTAAAATCCTGAGAAAAAGAACTGATGAAGATCAATCTGTACGTTGGCGCTTTCCTGTGAGCCTGGAAATCTGAGCCCTCAACCTCTGGTTTTCTTCCACGTGTCTGATGGCAACCTCCTTCCAATCATCTGAATCAGGAAGTGAGTAATCAAAACCTGTTTGAGGCTTAGGGGAAAATAAATCCCCTTGCCTCTCCATAGACTCTACCGCTCGACTCTCAAGGATCTCAATCAAATCGTCTTTCTCCTTCAAGTCTGCTTTATAGGAACTCTCTAAAGTCTGGAACTTTTTCTTCCAAGCATCCCTTTCCTGTTGCATCCTAACCAAAGCGAGTTGCAGCTCTTCTAGATCATCTAATAAGGGAGGGGTGGTCTTCACAAATAGATCAGGCATGGGTGTCTCCCAAGTATACGTCATCTTTAACTGAATAGCTCTCAATCGGATCCATTAAAGATATGGCTCCAAAGAAACAACACCCTTAGGTCTCAAATCCTTCCTACTTTTCTTATGAATGTGATGCCAGGCCTTTGCAATCTGCTCCCTAGCTTCTCTATGGTCTTATATTTCCTTCAAAAAGAAAGTACTTAAATGAATACTATTCGGTTTATCCCTCATCGGATAACCAAGTTGTCATCGTGCAAGAACAAGGTTATAGTTATCTCCTCCCTTTGTACCAAGAAGCGGTACATTGGGGAAACTACCATAACTGTCAATAATATCCACATCCTGATAAGCTCGTGATACCAATCAATATTCGAGTGAGTAAGTGCCATGATCTTAGGAGCACAACGGGGTTCCTTCTTGACATCCCAAAAAGCATCAGATTGAGGCATATGAGAGATGAACCATCGGTACAACAAAGGCGTGCAACAAATAATCATTCCCCCATGATAAGAATTCCGAAGATGAACAGAGTAATAAGCATCACCCAACAGTGTAGGAACTGGGTTTCCAATCATGAAAATCCTGATAGCGTTAATGTAGACAAACTTGTCCATATTAGGAAATAAGAACAATCCGTAAGCAAGTAAAGCAAAGATGGCCTCAAAAGCAACTGTACTCTTCATTCTGGAAAAGTAACGAGCTTTCTCCAATAAGAACTGAGCTGGTAATCCTATAATCCCTCCTTTAGTAGTCATATGGGCTTCCACCTCAGACTTCCTCAGATGAATCAAAGCAGCAATCTCATGTGGTTTTGGCTCACCCTCCAAAGCAGTAAAAGGAACACGATCGGTAACGGGTAAATCCAATAGATAAGAATACTCCTCCAGTGTAGGCATCAACTGATAATCAGGAAAGTAAAGCAGTGATACATCGGATCATAGAACTGGACCAAGGTCGAGAGAATACCCTCCTTCATCTTCAGCTTCATGAGAGGAATAATGGATCTATACTTCTTCCAAAAGTCTGCAGAACACTCGATCTCTAGAATTAGACTAACCAACTCATCTATCTTGGGATCCTTGAAACTGTATTTCCCAGTCTTTCTCTTTCCAGAATACATGGTTAAAAGTACCTGAGATATTCACAAATAGTCAACCTTTAAATCCCTTGAAATATTGTTTTCTTCAAAAGATGCTTATAATTGCATGGATGCATGATGCAACAATCACACACAAGATCACACTTATAGGGTGCATAGGTTCAACGTCACGAGCATGAGGTCGAAGGTACTACCCATAAGGTGTTGGTCTAAAAAGTTATCACCTGCCGAACAAGGTTCTAGAGGTTCCCAGAGTCTATATCCTTCCTTCGGATATTACCAACTTCTTGATTAACTCGGTAGTTAGTAATATTCTCAAGAAAGACTCGTCTTAGCGTAGTATCGCGTGACAACTATTTCTGGATTACTCAGTCATAGCTTCCGTACTACACCTAAAAGGCCAAGATGGATTAGGTATTCTACGGTCCTCAGTTTCAGCAGGCTCCCAGGTCGAAAGCAGTATGTCTTCCCGATTACGCGGTAAACGACACTACAGTCAAAGGAGCCTCCACTGAGTGGGGGATCTCATGCCTCCTTTTTTTGGATTACTCCCTCAAAGTTAACATGACTATACCACCCGTCCTATTTTAAAGTTTGCCCAAGTCCGGGTATAGGACTTATGAGTAATCACCAAGCACCCTGAAAACCAGGAAAATCCAAACAAACATATATACAAAATATAACACATAAACAAAAATAGCACATATACAGATATAAACAAAGATAGGCTCAACCCACTTAGGGATGGACCAGCAAGAGGTCAATCTTTCCCTAGTGAAGTCGCCATTTTTATGTAGCGGTAGAAATGTTCAAGACTAAGCCATTGGATTGACTAGACTTTATACAAATAAAAAATAAAAATCTCCACCGCGCTTTATTGTTTCCAAAGGAATGGGAAAAGAGCGAATAAACCCAAAAGAGGGGGAAAGATTCAAGGTAAGGGGGTTGGTTATGAAAAGGGAAGGTATTATCACCCTAAACATCTATGGTACTCCGCAGGAACCTCTTTGAAAAATCTGTATATTTTGGCTATAAAATATGTTGTATAGAAATAGATGGTGGAGGTGAGAAGAGAAGTATTTTTTTAATGATTTTTGTGCCCGCCTCGGTTGCGAACCTTTAGTGCCTACGTACCACCTTTCGTCCAATAGGGGATCAGGGTACACACAGTTCCTATTTTAAAAATTTGAAATACAAGTGTGTTGGTTGATTTTAAGAGATAAGACATCACCGTCATTGACCGTGTGGAAAACATACTTACTACCCACAATCATGAGAAAGGATAATTTTCATCATCTCAAAGTGGAGGATATGGATTGGATTTTAAAATCAACAATGTCTCACTCAACACCCAAGTGGAAAATATCTCACTTCACTATATATTGTAGAAGTACAGTTGTTGCATCACTACAAGGATTGACAAGAGTCCAATATTTTGAGAAAAGTTTTAAAGTAGAAGCCAAAGTGGCAAAATAGTTTGAAATGAGATTGATTGACTTTTAGTCTTCTCACAAAAAATGTCAAGGTATTGTTAAGTCGATTGAAGTTTATTTATGAAAAGATTTTGAAAATGCATGGACCTAGGTCCAAGTTTATTATGAAAGTGTTTCAAGTTCAGAAACAAGAAGAGCTTTCAAAAGGAAGGAGAAGATTTTTTTGAAATTAAAGAAGATGGGAGGAGAAGAAGAGACTATCGTAAAGCATAAGGTAAAAGCTAAGGAGAAGAATCATCTAACCAACAAGAAGCCAATATTTGACATTATGTGTCAAGGTAGAATTCCCATTCTTTGGATTGAAACCAAGCAAGCAAAGATACTAGACTTCTTGAGAGAACCAAACTTCAAGTGTATTAAGTCTTCACAAAAATTGGGCAGAGTAACGGCTGTATACGGGGGAATTCCAGATTACAACAGAGAATGTAATCACAAAAACCTGCACACAAAAACAAACAAGCAACCCAATGTCTTAATGTAAACCTCAAGAACTCCAGACAAAGTAATCAGATAAGATCACAAGGTCTCCAAGATAGGCCAAGGTTTCTAATCCTAAGTCTAAGAAAAAGTCCCATGCTCCATAATACCAAGGATAATAACCAAATAGTCCAAGTGCCATTAAATGTTTTTTAGGGTTTATGTTGATTATTAAGTATCTTAAGAAAGGAAAAGAAAATCTCAAGTGAGCAAAGTAAAAATGGCAAGAAAATAAATGCTCAAATGAGCAAAGATGAAAATGACATGAAATGTAAATGCTAAAAGTAAATAGTACATAAAGCATAAAAAAGAATAAAAGCATAAGATAAAACAAGTCAATAATTAGTGGTTAGTTGGATGACCATCTAGAAACTTGCATTTGGAACTCATTAGAGGATTGATAGAACCAAAGCCTACACACAACAAGTTTCATTTGCTTTTTGTCAAGTACCATTTAATGATCAATGATGTTTAAGTGATCTGCGTTGACCAAAGGTGTTGTAGATCCATTAGAGGATTGGTAGAACCAAAGCCTCCACACAATGAATCTCAAGGTTATTGGATCAAAGAGATCAAGTTAACATACTTGGGCTTGCAATCATAAGTTTGGGCCACGAATGATCATTTATTCGAATCGGGACAAAATTTAGCGCTATGTTAAGCAATCGTAAGTGGACTTATATAGAAGTCGCACCTATTTTGAGGCCGGTCAATAGCAATCTATGCACCACTTGTTTTGAGACATGATATAGAGATCATGCCCCAACAATATTTAGTGCAATAAGAAAGGGATGAGATGAAGAAGGATGGGGGGAAAATGTACAAACTACATTTGAATTAAATTTTAATCAAACTATTATTAAAATCATTCATCCCTTTTTGTGGAGTTAGACTCAACACCATGGATCCAATGATGTTAATAAGGTTCATGATCCAAAATATAACCCAAGATCAGCCAGAAAATAATCACAAAATAATATCACATTTAATATACACAAAAAGGGTTTTAAAAATGTTTTAAAAAATAGGAAATAATGAGGAAAATATCAACTATGTTCAAATTAATCAAGAAATGAAAAGTAAGACCATAGAAAAATCAGAAAAGGGGCCAAGTAATTCTACAAATTTTTTGGTAATTATTTTAAAGCCAGAAACTATATTTAAAATTAAAATAAATGGGTAAAATAAACAAAAAATAGTAAAAAATAGTAAAGTCAGAAACAAAAAGAAAATAAGGTCAACAATATTTATCACAATATCGTTGAATCATTCCATAATTTTTCCAGAATTTAAAAATGTATAAAAGTATTTTTAAACATTTTAAACAAATAAAATAAGTGTAAAATTTATAAAAAATAAGAAAATACAAAATTAAATTGTGAAAAAATAAAAATCAAAAAGAGAATAATCAAAAAAAATTTTCATAATTTTTTTCAGATTTTTTGGACTAAAAATGAATTTTCTACGATTTTTTGAAATTTAAAACAATTAAAATATAAAAATCAGAAAAAGAAAATAAAAGTAAAATATGTGGACCATTGGATGAGAGTCAAAACGCGTTAGTAATCAAATTCAAGGGATCTAGCGCGCTGTACATATCATGGTTATTAGTGGATAATGTACATTATCAAATATAAATCAGATTTTCAAAAATAACAAATGGCGTGCCATCATTGGTTGGAAGATGACACGTAGTACATCTTCAACCTTCAGCCAACGTGATTTGCAGGTCTCTCAAATTGTAAAATCAGAAGCTGTAACCTATTTCAATCGCTTCGTCTCTTCAAGACGAAAACAAACACACCCTCGTGCCAAATTTATATAAACTGTAGCTCAGGCAATTTGGAAGGAAAGTTTTGAAAAGGGATTTGAAATTTCGTGGTCAAAACGTGTTTCCAGTGAAATGTAAGTGTTGGGACTAGAACCAGGGCAATGAGAGCAACACAATGATATCAAAGTTTTGAAGAATTGATGAAGGAATCTACCTATTGAAGTTGAGTTGCAGAGCTATGAAACTGTACTTCAATGGAACAATATAGGGCATGATTCTTGAATGTAATTATATGGTTAGCTTCAGGGAAGATTAAGGAAGGTGAATTAAGGGGAAAATTGGATTGCAAAAGGGTCGAGAATGGATTTTGAAGTTGTTGAATTCTAAGTTGTGAAACAAGTTTGGCAGGGTGATTCTGGCTATCCAAGCTTGGGAAATTGAATGGGATAGTTCATGTATTTATAGGAGAAGCGAATGAGATTAAGAGGAAGGGTGAATGATGTGTTTTAGAGGGAAATCGTGCACACCTGATGCACGAGTAAAGTGTGATACAAACTTCACCAAAACTCATCCAATCCTTGCGTTTTGATGTGCTAAACAAATCTGGAACTTCACTAAACATGTTTAGAGGCAAACACGCATGGAAAACTTGTGATTAGAGGCCACAATATTGATTTCAAAATTCTGACTTGGTGAGAATTTCAATTTCAAAGTGCCAACTTCTGACCAATGGCATTTTCAACTCAAGGGGTCTTAGGGCCTGATTCTTGATGCTTTAGAAAGATGAGGTTACAAGCTTTGTAATGGAAAAAGAATGAAATCAAATGGATGCTTGAGCTGAAAGTTGCATTGAGTCAAAGTTAAAGAAAAAAGGTTGACTTTCCATACTTAGAAATATTTCAAATTCTTCTTTAAAAATGACCTGTAATGTCTTGCATCTAAACATGGCCTTCCACATGGAATTTGCTCTTGACCAAAAAAGATGGAATGAATTAGATCTCTTGAATGACATTTTTAAACTTGAACCACTCAAAATATCCAAAAATTGAGCAAGTTATGACTTGTTGAAGTTGGCCAAAAATCATGAAATGACCTATAATCCTTTACATATTTAAGGAAACTTCCATCCATTTTCTCACTTTGCACATAAAAGAAGGAATAAAGTACACATATTCAAGATCATTATGGAAAAATAATGGACTCAAGGTGATAAAAATTGACCAAGTTATGACCATTTGAAGTCACATATGGAAAATTGTGGATTCATCTAGATGACTTGTAATCTTTCTTCTTCACCAAGTTCCTTCCACATGAAAACTCCTTGGAACTTTTGAAGTGATTTATTGATAACCATTTTAAGAGAAATATGTCTTTGGAATCACTCAAAATTACCAAAAGGTGAGCAAGATATGCTCCTTTGAAGTTCAAAACCCTAGCTTCTAGATCAAGAGAATGCTTTGAGGAACTTTGACAAGTTTGAACAAACTTCTTGTGCCAATATTATTTCTTTGTGAATAGAAGTTGTTGAGGATGATGATGAGGACTCATAGCCACCAAAACCACTTTCACATCTTGAAATTTGAGAGAAATATTCTCTTGTGACCAATAGGAACAAGGCTTTGTCCAAACATGACAACTTCTCCAATCAACCCCTTGTACTTTTGAGTCAAATCTAATGACCTTGAAATGTGATGAACCAAAGAAAATTTTCCATGCCAATTCTTCCAAAACCAATCCAATGGTGAGGTTTGAACTTCTCAAGCTATGTTGACTAGGGCATGGAAATAAACTCATGAACCCATGGGGTAACTTGATAAATCTCATTGCCCTTACCTATTTGGATAACAAGCAATACAAGCCAACATTATATTTCATTAGTTAAGTGAATAAATCAAAACAATATTCATGATCACAAAAGGAACATAAGTCAAGGTGCTTGGTAACTCCTCAAAAGGAGTAAAGCTAAATGTAGCGAGGGGAACCAAGAATCCTAGTGTGATCTTGTTGTGAGTGAAACAACATGGTATGATGAAGGGATCTTAGGGGCAAAAATTGGGGTACAACAGTTACAACACACTTTTTTATTATTATAAATAATAGTAAGTATAATCTTGAGTGAATCCCAAGAGAATATTGATATTTCATTTCAATGTTACAATTTAATAATATATTAATCTTAAGTGTTAAGAATATATTATGAAACGTTTTGAAAGATTTGAAAATTATTCACAAAGTTTCAACATTTTGAAAATGAATGAATACATATAAAACTGATTTGAATTGTATTTAAATGTATGAAATAGGTAACTTGAAATTATGATGATTGTCTCTTAAATATTGTTAAGAAATATTTATGATTAGATGCATATATTTGTTGATAATTAATAAAGGTTTGCAATGCATTACGATGAAAATGGTTAATGGAAAAGGCATAAAATTTAATTATGCAATGTTTTAAAATTTTCAAAAATGTTGATCCTGTACGCCGTTTCTTAAATCGGGTAAACGAATATTTGATTTAAAAAGTGGACTTTAGAGATGAAGATTGATATGATTTTCTTGAGCATCTTAAGAGGTATATTATGAATTGCAATAAACCTTAATTAATGATCATTGATCTTGACTCAGTTAACGAAGGGGATGATTATGATCCTTTTGAAGATAATTGTGGCATTTTGTATGTTTTGCCTGCTGAGTTCGACAGAGTGTCAGAAAGTGAAAATGACTATGCACCAGGTGATACCATCGACGGAAAGCCATTATGCTACTATATTATGAATATTGGTGTGGTGGAGGAGCAAAATGTTATGTTTGAAAAACCAAGTCCATGCATGTTGTGTTACCTCAATCCCTTGTTTATAAGGGCAAACGTGAATGGTATATCGGTAACCAAAGTATTTGTCGACGGGGGAGGGGGGACAGCTGATAATTTGATTCCCTATGCCTTGTTCAAGAAAATGGGAAAGTGATGAACTGACCTTCGACCATATAACATGGTTTTATCCAACTACAATGGGAAAACCAACAATATAATGGGAGTTTTCCAGGTTGAATTGGCAGTTGCACGACCACCAGATCGACGCTCTTCATTGTAATCAATTTCAAAGCAAATTTTAATCTGTTATTAGGACGCGAATGGACCCATGGGATAGGAACCGTGCAATCAACCCTACACCAAAGGATATCCATTTGGAGGAAAGATGGCATCATAGAGAATATAGATGCTGGTCAGAGTTACTACAAGATTGATGAGAGAAAAGTTGGAAAGGAATCTTTCGACCAACATATGGAAAATGTGACGCCTTGTGACAATGAGGTTTACATTCCTGAAGAAAATACAAATTGTTTTCTAAGTTTGGATCTGGATCATGGATTCATATGGTACATTTAAGAAGAAATGATGCCCAAGGAACGAAATCCACCTACGAGGTAGAATGTGGTCGAAGGGAATGACCAGTGAGTCAGAAAAGTTGGCTAGAATTTTGGCCTATGTGGCTGAAAATAAAATAAAATTGGATTTGGAAGCCAAAAGGTTGCAAAGTTTCGCTATCAAATCTAATGCAGTAAATCAAAAAGGACATTATGGCCAAACATCAACTTCCGAAAGCCGGAGGCTAGATTGTATTTACGATAATGAGCCTTTGGGGTTTGAAAAAGACTCATTGAATTCAACGTAGAAAATGCAGGCCCAATGGATCTAGGCGATGGCGTGACAAATAGATCAACTTATATCAGTACGAAAGTTGAGTCAAAGATGAAGGTTTAATTGGTTAATTTGTTGAGAAAGTATAAAGATTCCTTTGCTTAGGACTATGGTGAAATGCCCGGATTAATTCAAAGCACAGTGGAACATCGTCTGCCAATCCAACAAGGGAAAAGGCCAGTAAAGCAACATCCTCAGAGATTCGCCCTAGAAATCACATTGAAGATCAAACATGAGATCGAAAGACTACTCAAGAGCAAGTTCACCAGAGCTGCAAGGTATGCTGAATGGCTAGTAAACATTGTTTATGTTATTAAGAAAATTGGAACTCTAAGATTTTGCATAGATTTTAGGGATTTAAATAAAGTAACTCCTAAGGATGAATATTCAGTGCCAGTAGAGGAAATGTTAGTCGATTTAGCTACAAGTTTCGAATATTTGAGCATGCTTGATGGATGTTCTGGTTATAACCATAATTTTATAGCAGACGAGGATGTGCCCAAAATGATGTTTCAATGTCCAGGGGCCTTAGGGACTTATGAGTGGGTTGTAATTCCATTCGGTTTAAAAAATGTTGGATTAGCCTATCAAAGGGCCATGAATTCCATATTCCACGATTTCATAGATCATTTTATGCAGATTTATATTGATAATATTGTAATTAAATCTTCATCTGAAAATGGTCATATAGACCATCTTCGACGATCATTCGAAAGGATGAGAAAATATGATTGAAAATGAATCCACTAAAAGGTGCTTTTGGTGTGTATGCAAGAGAATTCTTAGGCTTCGTAGTGCACCAAAAAGGCATCAAGATCAGCCAAATCAAAACAAAGGAAATTTTGGATCTCAAGCCTCCTTCGATGAGGAAACAATTGCAATCTTTGTTGGAGAGATCAATTTCTTAAGGAGATTTATATCTAATCTAAGTGGAAAAACGAAGGTGTTCTTGCCACTACTCAAGATCAAAATAAAAATCAAATTATTGTGGGGAAAAGAGCAGCAAAAGGCTTTCGATGAAATCCAAGAATACTTGACAAAGCCTCATGTCTTACTGCCACCTAGTCGAAATAACAACATGAAATTGTATATAGCTGCATCTGAATTGATGATATGAATCATGTTAGCTCAAGAGGATGATAATGGTGTTGAAAGACCCATTTATTACCTTAGTCGAGTATTAATAGATGTAGAAACTTGGTATAGTTTAATTGAAAAATTGTGCTTGTGTTTGTACTTCTCACATACGAAATTAAAGAAATATATTAAGCCAGTTGATGTTTATGTTTTGTCTCACTTTGATGTTATTAAACATATACTGTCAAAACATATTACATAATGACGAGACTACCATTCATCAAAGTAAGCAAATCTCAACAATGAACTATCTCCCATAATGATGAGACTACCATTCATCAGAGTAAACATCTCAACAACGAATTATCTCCCATAATGACGAGACTACCATTCATCGGAGTAACAAAATCTCAACAACAAACTATCTCCCATAATGATGAGACTACCATTCATCGGAGTAAACATCTCAACAATGAACTATCTCCCATAATGACGAGACTACCATTCATTGGAGTAAAAAAATCTCAACAACAAACTATCTCCCATAATGACGATACTACCATCCATTGGAGTAACAAAATCTCAACAACGAACTATCTCCCATAATGACGAGACTACCATTCATTGGAGTAACAAAATCTCAACAATGAACTATCTCCCACAATGACGAGACTACCATTCATCGGAGTAAACATCTCAATAACAAACTATCTCCCATAATGATGAGACTACCATTCATCGGAGTAACAAAATCTCAACAACGAGCTATCTCCCATAATGACGAGACTACTATTCACGGAGTAAACATCTCAACAATGAACTATCTCCCATAATGACGAGACTACCATTCATTGGAGTAACAAAATCTAAACAAAAAATTATCTCCCATTATGACGAGACTACCATCCATTGGAGTAACAAAATCTCAACAACAAACTATCTCCCATAATGACGAGACTACCTTCCATTGGAGTACAAATCATGAATCCTTTATGGGAACTAACAGACTTACAGGGGAAGTACAAGTTGCTCAAATAAAGAGACCTGCCACTTGCTATTATGAGAAAGAGTTGTAAAAATGACTTCATGGGGAAATGTCAATATATTCTTGCTGAGGAGATAAAATCTTCACGTGCAAAATAAATGCACATTCTCAAACCAGGGCTCAAAGCCTGTAGAAATCAAAATATAATGTTACCGGGGACCACAGATTCAAACCAGAAATAAACCGAAATAAAACAGTCAACCAAGATAGTACCTGATGAGAAATAAACTTAAGAGGGGACCATGTTCCATCCAGATAACGAGCTGAATAGGAAGGCTAAAACAAAATTCTTCTACGAGGGATAACTCAGTGGAGAAATTGAAAGGATATACACTTTCTGCTTAAGGTTGACAATTCATTGGAGAGAGTAACATAACTCTGCAAATAGGGTAATACGGAAACAAAAATCATAATAAATGCAAATGAGCAATGAATTTTAATTCAGCTATTTATGATGTATGTATGAATATTATTATGTATATGCTGAAAAAATACACGTACAACAATGGTAATAACTAGACAAAACCCGCTTTGGTAAAGTCAACACTCGGCTAAATCACATCTAGAAGGAAAATTTATAAGAAAGTAAGCGCCAACTGAGGAAAAAAATTCTTATTCCACGGCTTAACTTCACTGAGAAGAAACACAATCCGAAAGTATTCAAATCAAAACAATAAATCAGTACCAATACATGGATATAACATCTTCCTCCAAGCTTCACTAGGGAACACCACACAGACTTTAATGGGGAAAACAATGTCTCAACATCTAGACTTCCACTGGAGATTATAATGTTGACTTCATTAGGGAATCTGAAAACCACATCGTCGAGACTTTAACTGGGGATCCCGTGCTGACTTCATTGGGGAGTACGACACCACATCATCGAGAGGAGCCCAAAATACATTCTTCAATACCAAGAGTGGTGATTACATAAACTTCCCTGGGGATAAATTATGAAATCACATGGGGATAACAAACTTTCAAGAAGAAACATTATCTTAGCTTTACTTGTGGTTTTAAGAAGTCAAGCAATACAACAAGAAGTCAAAATTATGGGGATTTTAAATTAGACTCAACACTTGGTGAGAGAAAACCCAAAAAGTTGACAACTGTTCCAACACCTCTTAGAAAAGATAATGCCATTGTCTATAGTCCTGGGCAACAAACAACAACAATAAGGCCAATAATGCAAAGGGCAATGTTTTGCAAATGATTCCACCTCAGCATACAAAGGGAGAAGGAACTTTCGTCATATGAGTGAGGACCTCACTGGGGAAAATGGAATCACAAATCCAATTCCACATTATACATCAATTGGTACCATCTCCAACCATTTGAGAAACAACAAGAAGATTATACGCATATCAGCGGAAGCAACCTGAGAGAACTTTCCCGGGGAATATATACTTCAAAAAAAAAATTAGAGCTCGTCCATCCTTGGAATAACTATTTTTGTTTTTCTTGAATCACAAAATCTAAAGTAGAAAGTAATTTGTAAATTTAAAAAAAAAACAATTTTGTTATTTAATATTTTTGTTTTGAAAATTACTATCAATAATAAATGGAGTCTTTGTAAGCAGAATAAAAATGAGGATTGCAAAGAATTAGATAAAAGATTAAACTTTATTAATAGAATGGTAGTCTATGAATGGAAAGACCCCACAGATGATTACAAAGTTTGGAAAATGGTAATACATTGGAAGATACATTTAAATACAATGACCACTACTCTCCCTAACAACTTTGAATTCCTGAGCAGTGACTTCTGTTGAAGTATGGTGAGAGTCCAAGAAGATTATTACTTCAATGATCAAGTCTTGTCTGACACAGTTACTTGCCAAGAAATCCCTAACTTTTGCCTAAGTTTCCCTTGTGGGTTGTCAACCTAGCGGGAAGAATCTATTATGTTTATGTCTATAATTTTTGCCTAGACCGTGCTTTCGACTTTCAGCCTATCGAGACGCTCTTTTTTCCCTAAGTCTCCCTTTCGGGTTTTCGACTTAGAAAGTTGTTCTTTTATTTCTTTAGGCGAAGTATTTCTTGACTGCATCAACATTCATAGGACGTGGGAACTCTTTTCCATCCATAGTTTCAAGAATTAATGCACCGCAAGAGAAGGCCTTCTTGACAAAATATGGGCCTTCAAAATTGGGAGTCCAATTTCCCCTAGAATCAGCGTTAAAAGACATGATCTTCCTAAGCATGAGATCACCTTCTCTGAATTCACGAGGCTTGACCTTCATTTATTGTTGCCTTGAGAATTTTAAATGAATGATATACTTGACCAAAAGCAAATGAAACTTGTTGTTGAGAGGCTTTAATTTTATCAATCTTATAATGAGTTTCAAATTCAATTTTCAAGATGGTCATTTAACTAACCTCTAATTTCTAACAATTGACTTTATTTTGTGCTTTTATTTATGCTTTTACTTTAAGCACATTTATTTTAGCATTTACATTTCATGCTATTTTTATATTTTCTCATTTGAGCTTTTTCTTTTCTTTTTCAAGATACCTAATAATCAACTTGATCAATAAAAAAAAACTTTAATGTTACTTGGACTACTTGGTTACTATCCTTGGCATTTATGGAGATTGTGGACTTCTTGGACTTAAGATTAGAGACCTTGACCTACCTTGGGACCTAGTGACCTCAACTGTTATTTTTTTTGGAGTTCTTGGGGTTTACCCCAAGACATTGGGTTATTTTTTTGCTTTGTGTGCAAGTTTTTTTGATTACATTCTTTGTCGATGATCGGGAATTCATCTGTATATAACTGTTACTCTGCCCAATTTTTGTGAAGACTTAATGCAATTGAAGCTTCATTTTCTTAAGAGGTTTATTATCTTTGCTTGTTTGGTTTCAAATCCAAAGGATGAGAATTATACATTGACTCATTGTGTCAAGTGTTGGCTTCTTGTTGGTTAAACGATTCTTTTCCCTAGCTTTTACCTTATGCTTTAGGATAGTCCCTTCATCTCCTCCCATCTTCTTTAATTTCAAAAAAAATCTTCTCCCTCCTTTTGAAAACTCTTCTTGTTTTTAAACTTGAACCGCTTTCGTAATAAACTTGGACTTGGGTCCATGCATTTTCAAAAGTATTCTCTTAATCAAACTTTAAACAATTTAACAATACTTTGACATTTTTGTGAGAAGACTAAAAGTTAATCAATATCATTCAAATTATTTTTCCACTTTGGCCTTTTGCTTTAAAATTTTCGCAAAAGATTAGACTCTTGTCAATCCTTGTAGTGATGCGAACTACTATAGTTCTATGATAAATAGAGAAGTGAGATATTTTCCACTTGGATGTTGAGTGAGGCTTTGTTGATCTTAAAATCCAAGCCATATCCTCCACTTTGAGATGATGCAAATTCTCCTTTCTCATAATTGTGGGTAGTAAGTATGTTTTTCACTCAGATAAGACGATGATGTCTCGTCTCTTAAAATTAACAAACACACTTGTGTTTCAAAAATTTTAAAAGGTTAACTACGAGTACCCTGATCCCCTATTGCACGGAAGGTGGTAGTAGGCACTAAAGGTTCGCAACTGCGGAAAGTGCAAAAATTATAAAAAATATACTTCTTTCCTCACCCCCACAGTCTAGTTTTTGTATACAACTCTTATAGCCAAAATACACAAATTTTCAAAGAGGTTCCTGCGGAGTACCGTAGATGTTTAGGGTGCTAATACCTTCCCTTTGCATAACCAACCCCCGAACTTGATTCTCTCCCCCTCTTTTTGGGTTATTCTCTCTTTTCCCATTCCTTCGAAAAAAATAAAGCGCGGTGGCGATTTTTATTTGATCTGTGCGAGTTAAGTCAATCAATGGCTTAGTCTCAATATTTCTACCGCTACAGAAAAAATGGCGACTTCACTGGGGAAAGATCTACCTATTTCTAGTCCATCCCTAAGTGGTTTGAGCCTATCTTTGTTTATTTATGTATGTGTTATTACTTGTTTTATATTATGTGATGTATGTATGTTTGTTTGGACTTTTCTAGTTTTCAGGGTGCTTGGTGATTTCTCATAAGTCATCTACCCATACTTGGGAAAACTTAAGATATGACATGTGCTATATTCATGTTAACTTTGAGGGATTAATCTCCAAAAAGAAGGCATGATATCCCCCACTCGGTGGAGGCCCCTTTGACTGTAATGTCGTTTACCGAGTAATCGGAAAGACGTGCTGCTTTTAACCTGGGAGCCTGTTGAAACTAAGGACCGTAGAACCTTTAACCCATCTTGGCCTTTTAGGTGTAGTGCGGAAGCTATGACGGAGTAATGCAAAAATGGTTGTCACACGATACTACGCTCGGACGAGTTTTTCTTGAGAATATAGCTAATTACCGAGTCGATCGAGATGTTGGTGGAATCCGAAAGAAGGATGTAGACTCTGGGAACCTTGTTCGATAGGTGATAAACTTTTAGATCATACCTTGTGGTTAGTACCTTCGACCTCATGCTCGTGACATTGAACCTATGAACCCTATGTTTGTGATCTTGTGTGTGATTGTTGCATCATGCATTCATGCACTCATGAGAACCTTTTAAAACATCTTGTTTCAAGGGACTTAAAGTAGGCTCTTTGTGAATATCTCAGGTACTTTTGACCATGGATTATGGAAAAAGAAAGATTAAGAAGTACAGTTTCAAAGATCCCAAGATAGATGAGTTGATGAGTCTGATTCCCGAGATCTAGAGTTCTACAGATTTTCGGAGAAAGTATGGGTCCATCTTTTCTCTTATAAAAATCAGGATGAAGGAGGGTATTCTCTCGACTTTGGTCCAGTTCTATAATCTGATGTATTGATGCTTTACTTTCTTTAATTATCAGTTGATGCCTACATTGGAAGAGTATTCTTATCTACTGGGTTTACCTATTACAGATCATGTTCCTTTTACTGGTTTGGAGGGGGAGCTAAAATCCCATGAGATTGCTGCTTTAATCCATTTGGGGAAGGTTGATGTTGAAGCCCACATGACTACCAAAGGAGGGATTAGAGGATTACCCGCTCAATTCTTATTGGATAAAGCTTGCTACTTTGCTAGGATGAAGAGTACGGTTGCTTTTGAGGCCATCTTTGCTCTACTTGCTTATGGATTGTTCTTATTTCCCGATGTCGAAAAATTTGTGGATATCAATGCCATCAGGATCTTTATGATTGGGAATCCAATCCCTACATTATTGGGTGATGCTTATTATTATATTCATCTTTGGGATTCTTACCATGGAGGGGTGATCATTTGTTGCACGCCTTTGTTGTATCGGTGATTTATTTCTCACTTGCCTCGATCTGATGCTTTTTGGGATGTCAGGAAAGAGCCTCGTTGGGCTCCAAAGATTATGGCCCTAACTCATTCAGATATTGTTTGGTATCATCAGGCTTACCATGATATAGAGATTGTCGATAGTTGTGGTAATTTCCCCAATGTACCTCTTCTTGGTACAAAGGGAGGAATTAACTACAATCTTGTTCTTGCACGACGATAGCTTGGATATCCGATGAGGGATAAGCTAAATAGTATTCATCTTAGTAGTTTCTTTCTTAAAGACGGAGAGAATCATAAAGAAGCAAAGGATCAGATTGCAAAGGCTTGGCGTCATATTCATAGGAAGAGCAGAAAGGACTTATCTTTGGTGGGTACAAGCAAGAGCCATCCAGTTGAAGATACCGTATTCCCGTGAAGCACCCATTCCTGATATGTTTGTGAATACCACCCCTACCCTATTAGATGATGTGGAAGAGCTTCAACTTGCCCTAGTCAGGATGCAGCCGGAAAATGAAGCTTGGAAGAATAAGTGTCAAACTTTAGAGGTGTCCTACCGAGCAGATCTGAAGGAGAAAGATGATCTGATTGAGATTCTTGAGAGTCGTGCTGTAGAGACAATGGAGAGGCAAGAGGATTTATTTTCCTCTAGAGTTAGTCAGGACCTAGTTGCTCGCTTCTTGACTTTGGAGATTGGAAAGAGGTCACCAACAGGTATGCAGATGAAAACAAGCAGTTGAAGGCTCAAATTGTAAGAATCACAGGGAAACGTGAGTGTGTGGAGTGATCTTCATCAACTTTGTTTTCTTAGGATCTTAGATTTTTTGTCTTATCTTGTACTTGAGATTATTGAAACTTGTACTAAAAAGTTGTAATCCGTTTTGAAGTTATTATAATGAGATTTTCAGTATTTCAAATGTGTTAGTACTTTAATATTTGCAAATTGTCTATAAATCTTTAAGTTCCTTGAAATATTAATACTAAAATAAATCATATGCATTGCATATCATACATCATGTTGTACATACTTCTTGCATTTTTGTTCATACCCATGTGTCTTACTGTGCTTCTTTACTTCATTCAGCAAGCTGACTCACCAGTACAATACTCGGGCCAATTTCAGAAGGAAGATGGATAATCTAGAACAAGAGAATCGTGAGTTACGCGAAGAATTTACTACTCTAAAGGATGGTATGGCCAATCTAATTACTTTGATGGAATCGTTAGTGGATGCTCAGAATTAGCCACCACTTGCTCAACCTCAACAGACAACGGTTACTTCTGAAGCTCTGACACTTCTTGTTTTTGTTACTCCAGCTACTGTTGTAAAGTAGTCAATGGCAACTAGAATGAAATGATGTTTGTTAGAGGCAGTAGGCTTTATTTCTACGATCATGTCAATGCTACACGTTGCAAATGGCCAAGGAGCAGTCATGGTATTCAAAGGAATCAGAGGCACGTGAACCTTGTCAGCATAAATCTGGAACTTGTGGCAAGTCCTCGAGTGGTGATGACAATCAGTTTCCATAGTCGGCCAATAGTAACCAGCTATCAGAATTTTCTTGGCCATAGTGTTTCCACTAGAATGAGTTCCAAAGATACCTTCATGCATATCCTCAATAATCGTATCTGCTTCCTTTTTATCCACATAACGAAGTAGAGTTGAATCGTGGCTACGTTTGTACAAAATCCCATTGCTCAGGAAGAACTTGGCTGAGAACCTCCGTAGGAATTTCTTGTTGTTGACTGACGCCCCTTCAGGATACTCTTGAGCTTTGAGATATATTTTCACCTCATGAAACCAAGGCTTCTCCTCTACACCATCAGTGCCAATCCAATAGCAGTGCGCTGGTTCGTCAAATATTTCGATAGTAATTCGAGGAGCTTCCTTATCCCATCTGACCTTGAACATAGGAGACATGGTAGATAAAGCATCTGCCAACTAATTTTCTTCCCTCGGAATATGTTCAAAGGTAACCTCTTTAAATTATGGGATCAAGGTTAGCATAAGCTCTTTGTAAGGGATAAGATTTGGATGTTTTGTATCCCACTTTCCTTTAACTTGACTGATGACCAAAGATGAGTCTCCATATACACTTAAGAATTTGATTCTTAGGTTAATAGTAGCTTTAAGACCTAAGATGCACGCCTCGTACTCAGCCATGTTGTTGGTACAGTCGAAGCAAAGTCTAGTAGTGAAAGGAGTATGGCAATATTCAAGAGAAATGATCACAACACCAATTTCGTTACCAAGAGCGTTGGAAGATCCATCAAAAACCATAGTCCATTAGGATCCTTGTTCATGTCCTTCATACGGTCCAGGCTTTTCACAATCCCCAATCAACATGATATTCTCATCCGGGAATTCAAAGTTTATAGATTGGTAATCATCCACATCTTGATGTGCCAAATGATCTTCCAACGCACTTCCTTTTATTGCTTTTTGTGTAGTATACTGAATGTGGTATTCGGTTAAGATCATTTTCCATCGGGATATCCTTCTAGAGAGAGTTAGCTTCTCAAAGATGTACTTGATGGGATCCATCTTAGAGATTAATAGACTGGTGTGAGTCAATATATATTGTCTTAGTTGGCGAGCAGCCAATGCCAAAGCACAATGAGTTTTCTCGAGCAATGAATATCTTGTTTCACTGTCAGTAAACTTTTTACTAAGGTAGTATATTGCATGCTCTTTTCGACCAGACTTGTCATGCTGCCCCAGCACAACCCCATTGAATTCTCTAACACGGTTAAGTACATGATCAAATATCTTCCTTCAACTGGTGGCATAAGGATTAGAGGTTCTTGCAAGTACTCCTTGATTTTGTCAAAAGTTATTTGACAGTCGTCAATCCTACCACTTGATCCTTCTTCAGCAGCTTGAAGAGTGGATCACAAGTAGCAGTTAAGTGAGAGATGAATCAGGAAATATAGTTTAAACGTCCCAAGAAACCTCTAACCTCCTTCTCAGTATGGGGAGCTGGCATTTCTTGGATTGCTTTGACCTTTGCAGGATCGACTTCAATTCCTTTGCCACTGACGAGGAAACCTAAGAGTTTTCTAGATCTTACCTCGAAGATGCATTTGTTAGTATTCAACCTCAGCTTATATTTCTTCAGTCTCTCAAATAGCTTATGCAGATGATTAAGGTGTTCTTCCTTAGTTTGGGGTCTTGCTATCATGTCATCCATATAGACTTCTATCTCATGATGAATCATATCATGAAATAAAGCCACCATAGCCCGTTGATAAGTTTCTCCTGCATTCTTCAGCCCAAAAGGCATGACCTTATAACAGAAGGTGCCCCACTGTGTAACAAAAGTTATTTTCTCCGTATCTTCAGGCTCCATTTTGATTTGGTTATAACCCGAGAAGCCATCCATGAAGGAGAACACCTTGTGCTGAGCAGTGTTGTCAACTAAGACATCGATATGTGGTTGTGGGAAGTCGTCTTTTGGGCTTGCCCTATTTAAATCCCTTTAGTCTACACACATACAAACCTTACCATCTTTCTTCAATTCTGGAACCATATTTGCAACCCATTGGGGATACGACGTCACTGCCAAGAACCCTGCATTAAACTGTTTCATTACCTCATCCTTGATTTTCTCTGACATGTTAGGACGCATGCGACGAACCTTTTGTTTGATCGGAGAAAAACCATCTTTCATTGGCTGACGATGAACCACAATGTCAGTATCGAGCCTTGGCATGTCTTCGTATGACCAAGTGAATACCTCAACGTAGTCGTTCTACATCTGAACCAATCTTCTCTTGACACTGTCTTCCAGGTTGGTGCCAATCTTGACTTCCTTTTTATCTGCCCCAATACCCAAATTTAACACTTCTATCGGTTCCTCGTGCGGTTGGATGGACATTTCCTCTTGTATCAGGAGTCTATCGAGTTTTCCAGGTATCTCACAATCTTCTTCTCCTTCGTCTTCGTCTTGATAGATTGGATTTTCGAAGTCATAGACGGCAATAGAAGAATTATTGTCAATGAGATTTAGAGTAGATGTCGATCTGCAAATGTGTGTGTGCATGTAAGGTCACATGGCTATTTTTAAGAATGCAATAAAGTAAAAGAAAGACAAGGAGCGCAAAATTTGAATACAAAATTGTCCATTTTTTTTCATTAAATAAGCATATGATATATGAAATTATAGAAAAATATCTTAAAGCAATAAAGACAAGAAATAGCAATTACTCCTGGTTGAAGGATATTAAGATGAAGTCCTTGGATTTCCAGTTGTTAAGTCCACCATCAGTAGTCAGGAAGATCCAGTCATCTAAGTCGCCATCATCATCAATGTCTTCCAGTGCATTGACTCCATGGTTGCTAATAGGGAGAGGTGGTCCACCAGCACGTGCATGTTGAACCCCTTTTTGAGATTTTGAAGTAAAACCCAACCCAAATTTATCGGATTTATAGGGAATGTCGGGAAGTTTTCCCCAAATAGTGCAGCCTCCATCTTCTATCACAACCCTTGCATCTTTTAATGAGGCCATTCTTGGTGTATGCTTGAAAATCTTGGGAACAACAGGAGAAACATTAGCAACAACAATTGTTGGAGGGATTACTTCAAATACTTAACATGGAGTTTCGATGAATTCTCCATCCATTTCCACATGTTTGAAACAATTTAAATGACTGATCATAAACTCTTCCTCTCTATAGACTGTGACAATCTTCCCTTTCACTGGATATTTCAGCTTTTGATGTAATATAGATGTGAATGCGCCTTCCTTATGAATCCATGGACATCCTAGCAAGCAAGAGTGAGAGGCATGGATATCCATTACATAAAATGTTAAATTGAAGACTTGAGACCCCACCTTGATCGGGAGATAAACCTCCCCGTGGACCATTATTTTCGAGCCATCAAAGGCCCTTACTACAATATCACTGGGTTTCAACACCAGTCTATCACAGTCTAGTCTATCCAAAGCTCTTTTAGGTAAGACATTGAGGTAGGATCCAATATCTACTAACACATGCACCATGGTGGTTCCTTTGCATTCAATAGAGATGTGGAGGGCTTTATTGTGATTCTCCCCCCCCCCCCCCCCCCGCCGGAGTTAAATCTGCATCTGAGAAACCCAATCCATTGTCGGTAGTTAGACTTGCTACAAAATTTTCAAATTGATCGACAGTGGTCTCTTGAGGAACATGGGCATTATTTAGGAACTTTAACAGAGCTTGGGCATGCGCATCGGAGCATAATATCAGAGAAAACATGGATATCTTTGAGGGTGTCTACCCCAATTGCTCCACTATCTTGTAATCGCTCTTTCAGATGATCTTCAGAATCTCTCCCATCTCTTGTCTAGATGGGTATTCAATTGTCACATCTTTTGGGGGTGCCTCCGTTTGGGCAGGCTCAATAACTATTTCTTTACCTCGAGTATCAATAGTTGGTTTGGCAGCAGTAATACGAACATGTGTTGTAGTAATTGTTGGAGGAGAGATCTCCGGAGAGAAGACCCTTCTTGTCCTTGTGACCTTACTGGTTCCAGCAATGTTTGTGATTTCAGCACCTTCTTTTTCAACAATCCATGGTTCTTGTTTGACACCATGTTAATAAACTTCTGCCCCATAGTTTAAGGGCACAACTTTGTCAGAGGAATAGGGGACTGACCCCGGTGTAGTGATAATCAGGGAAGCTATTCTTGGTTCAGCAGAAATACTTATAGGGCCTTTAGAGGTGATCCTAATAGAAGTATTTGAAATGCTGATTATGGAGAAATCTTGAGGTATACTTGTAGGTAACATCTTCATGGATGAATTCTTCTCAAACAAAATTTCATGGCTATCAATCAGGCACTGGATGCCTTTCTTCAGCCATATACAACCATTAACTTTGGAAGCACAAAAGTAGCAATTTTCAAGGCAGCCAGGGAATAAATCGGCTCTCAGTAAATTCTTCTTAACAGTCAATAAGGGAGTAGTCAAATCATTGATGGTGAAACCACCCGGCCGGAACCTGCCATCTGGATGTAATGAAACATCAATGAAGTCGCCACCGAACGTCTTTTATCCCGTCGAAAGGGAAAGGTAAACATCAAGAAAACCTGAAAAGGGATAAATCATGGTCTTTCGACCTAGAGATTGGGTAAGGGAGTCTGTTACGCGAGGGGAAGGTATTAGCACCCCACATGCCCGTAGTAATCTACGGTATCCACTCTTGTTGTCTAATCTAATGGGTGTGGTCAAATCCTATGTCTATGGCTTAAAAGGAATGCATGCAAAAGAAAGAGAAAACAATGTAGGGATAAAAGTTATGCTCGATCGGGCCCTACCCCAATGCCTACGTATCCCTTTTAAGGAATCAGAGCAGCCGTAGTTCGGCTTATATATTTTGGTTGGTTTGTGTTTTTTAGTTAAGACAACAGAAACAGTCAAGATGGCAAAAACATCAAATGAAACAACAAACAAATGAGATGGTAAAAACATCGGCTAAATAATAACAAAGTAACATGTCAAAGATGGCGAAACACCCAAATGATAAAACATCACACCTGACAATGACATTGAGAGTCAAAGTAGGATAACCAACATATGCAATGGAGAAACATCGGCTTCAAACAAGTGTGCGATGGTGAAACATCGGCTAAAGGTTAACAGAGATATCATGGCAAAGATGGCAAAACATCAATAAATCGGATGACAAAACATCACACCTAACAATGATATTGAGAATCAATGTAGGATAACAAATATGTGCGATGGCGAAACATCGGCTTCAAAAAAATGTGCGATGGCGAAACATCGGCTATAAGATGACAAAGATATCATGGCAAAGATGGCGAAACATCAATAAATCAGATGACAAAACATCACACCTAACAATGATATTGAGAATCAATGTAGGATAAAAAATATGTGCGATGGCGAAACATCGGCTTCAAACAAATGTGTGATGGTGAAACATCGGCTAAAAGGTAGTACAAACAAAGCCAAGAGGCGCACAAACAAATAAGATTGGTTTGTATCTTTTACCTTGAAGAAGGGTTTGAGTTTATTATAAGTGATTTATGATTTTCCAAGAAAACAAAATTTGTTTTAAGATGCAAAAATGCAAAGGAAGGAAAAATAACTAAGGGAAACTAGCCTAACACTATCCCTAGTGTTATCATACAATGGTTGACCCCGAGGTTGAGGATAAAGGAAAATCCTACCCTATGTTAGCATACATGGATTCCTACCTTAATTAAAATGTTAGGGGAAGCTTAACAAAACTATCCTATAGGGAACATGCAATGAGAGCGAAGTCGTGATCTCAATATCTAAATTGAGTGACTCATCGATCAACAATTAAAGAAGAAAAACAATAAACATCCTATAGGGAACACACATTGAGAGAGAAGTCGTGATCTCAATTTCTAAATTGAGTGACTCATAGATCAACAATTAAAGAAGAAAAAAAATAAACATCCTATAGGGAACATGCATTGAGAGAGAAGTCGTGATCTCAATTTCTAAATTGAGTGACTCATCGATCAACAAGTTAAAGAAACAAACACAACATATGTATCAGACAAAAAAAAACCAGAGGGCCTCCTGACATATATCAGCAACAGAGGTCCCATCATGCAACATAGAACTATGCAAATATAAGAAAGGAAATAGTGCAATACCAAACGGATAACTATCTGTAGCAACTGATCAAGAATAAAAGAAACCCAAAGAACTTCAAGCAAGCTGGCATCAGCAGACAAATCAAGTCAGAGATTACGCCATCTGGATGTAAGTAATGAGATTATCAGATATGAACAGATCCCATGGGCAATGTATAGCATTCATAATCACATGTATATATATTGCATAGACTACCAAATATTCCAAGCACAAGAGTAGTGCAAACATAATAAATTATGTTCCACAAATAAAGTGAAACACAGTAGCCTCGAGTCAAAAATGGAAAACTTTTCTCAAAGTACCTCGCACATTCAACAACCAAGTTAGTATTCCATAAAGTGAATGATGACTCACATAAGGGATGGATGAAACATGATAATGAAATGAGAAAACATGATAGTAACTATCAAACATTAGTCATGATAGACAAAAGGAAACAGGCATATGCACAATTTGGTCAAAAGGATTAGAGGAATGTTGCTCCTTTTTATCACCATATTGAGTTGACAATTGAATATCAATCAAGGATCATGGGAGCTTGAGAAGAATACAATCAAAGACCATGAAGGTCAGTGGCAAACACAATTCAATCATACTCAAATACTTCATCACAACTCACAAGCATACAAGAAGAGGAATTCCACACAATGCATCAAAAGGTTTAATCATTCAAACAAGGGGCATTAAGTGAAATGAATTGAGTTTATTTGGATGAACATATCCAATATGATCATTAGGTGTCCAATTATAGGCCTCACCCAAGTTCATTGGCCATCTAGAAAATTACAACAAGATATGCCACATTAATTGGGTACCTTCACTTCAAAAATACATCAAAAATAGAAACAATGATCAATAATTCAAACCAAAAAATTTCTTAGCATCTTTGAAGTGTGTAGAAGTCAGAAAGCAAGTCTTATGTTCATGAATGATTGAGGAGGGGATCAAATGAGGCCCAAAGTTCACAACTAGTTGGCAAATCTACCAAACTAGACAAGTTTTCAAAATAATTTGTATAAAAATATCAAACCAAGTCAAATAATTCAAGAAAAATGGTTTTCAGATCCTCAATACATCCATGAACCCTAATCAAGACTTAAATTCCACTGAAAATCCAGGGCATAATGGTTTTGAACATGAAACTTGCACAATAAGCAACAAAACCCTAATTCTTGACTTTTAATCTTAAATATTGATTAGCCAAGATCAAAATTAAAAAAAAATCAGAACAAATATACATCAAACATGACAAAACACAAAAGGTCAGAATACCTATTTTTCCACATTTTTTGAATTAAAGAAAAGTCAAAAATAAAATCAAATTCAAACAATTAATCAATTAAACAAATATTTATATCTCAAAATAAAATTCTAATAAAAAATCAGAAAAATAACCAACCAAAATTATATTCAAACATTAGAATTAAAAATACACATCCCTAATTTTTTGTGAAATTTTTGAATTAAGGGAAATATTAGAATAAAATTTAAACAAACAATTTACAATTAAACTATTATTTAACGGTAAAAATGTAAACCCTAGCCAAAATTCATGAAAAGGTCAAAATAAAATAATATTCATATTCTATGATTGAAAACAAACTTACATGATTTTTTGGATTTTTTTGGATTAAAGGAAGTATTAAAACTAAAATTATGAAACAAATATTTCAAATAACCTTCTCAAATTAAATTTCTAATCAAAAATAGAAAAAATGCTAAACAAAAATCAGAATCAATTTCTAATTAATTTTTTGAGTCAAACATAATTTTTGTGGAATTTTTCAGATCAAAGAAATATTAAAACAAAAATAAACTCTAAACAAATAATTAAATAATAAAATAAATTTTTAAACCAATCAAAACATTTTCAAAAATTATTAAAAAAATGCACAAGGTCAGGAATATTATTTTTAGGTTTCCTGAATTTTTTCATAATTTTTCAACCATTTTTGAGCAAGAAATAAAATCATGAAAATCAATTTACGAAACAAAATTCAAATGAATTAAAGAAACAAGCCACCCAACCAGAGGAGGCCACACAATCATCTTCAACCTCTGGCTAGGGCAAAAACGCGCGCATGATCAGATCCTACACCTCATGTTCTATTCAACATAACACGATCAATTCTACACCATTTTTAATGAAATTTTGTGCAAATTAAAGCCAACATATCATACTACACATTGCAATTCGAATCACATCAAATAATTAACCATGGATCAAGAACGGATTGCATGAAAATGACAAAAAACTCACTGAGCAGAAAACTTCATATGCATCATACATGCATATCTCATCAAATCAAAAGATCTGGAGCTACAGAAACACTTAATGAACTTCAAACAACATGATTATGAACTCAAATCACACAATGCACGGCTAGAAATCAAGATCCAAAGTTAAGAATTCTAACCTTTTATGCAAAAACAAATCTACTGTCTCCTTCACTCCAGTTGCAAACCAAGCCTCGATCTACAATCCTTATCACTTGGAGAAGAGAATGCAAGAAGAAACACTCAAAATGCGCAAGTGAATTGAGAGAATTGAAGAAATTTGCAGAACAAGTAGCTATGGAGTTTTCTGAGCTCATGGATGAAATGAAGCACGCATCCTGTTCAATGAAGCTTTCCTCTCAATATATAAATCATGAAGAGGAGGGTAGGATAGGTTTTTTACACTGAAAACCGTTAGAAAGAATGACATCCTCTTTTGGCCAAAATGAAGTGTGCACATACAGCCCCCAAATCCCTCGTGCGTTTGCTGGCCTTTTACGTGAATTTCAATCCATTTTATCCCAGGTATATATTAGCAAAAGAATCAAGGCTTAATTCCTTGTCTTAATCAAGTGTTGGTGATTAGGCATTTTCATGCCACTTTTTGCAAAACCACGAGTTGCCCTTGCATTTGTCCATGTGCAGCTCAAACTTTGGCATGATGGGCCTTGTTAGATTGCAAATTAGTCATGGGACAAGTTTGAAGTGAAGCAAATGGCCACAAATCAAGTTATCAAATATTTGCAATTTGCATGGTATGCATGAATTCAATGAAATTCCTCCAAATTCCAAAGCTCATAACTTGCTCATATTTTTGAATTTGGACACAAATGAACACAAATTGTAAAGGTGTTGAAAAGATATATAATCCCTTAGTTTTGAGTTTTTGCAATTGAATCCATTAAGTTTCTCAAAATTGAGCTTGAAATTCAATAATTTTGGAAAATGACCTATAATTTTGTGACTTCCAAAGACATTAATTCTTGATTCCTTGCCAATTTGGACATGAGACCAAAAGGAGATGAAATATCATCCTCTTATATTTCCAAGCATGTTTCATTTGCATTTTTTTGATCAAAGGTGAATAAAATATGAATTTTTGAAGTTAAGTCCTTATTTTCCAAAATTAGAAACTTTTAGGGTTTCTTCATGAACAAGTTTCAACCCAAACCTCAATCTCTTTGATCCAATGATCAAAATGGACTTGAAATATGAAAAGTACACCCTTGACTTGATGGTTGGCCAAAAGTTCACTTGGTCAACCTTGACTTTGACTGATTTTGACCAAAATGACCATTTTGCCCCTTTGAATCAATTGATCCACTTCCCTTCAAAATTGATGATCAAGACTTCAAACATATGATTTTCCAAATATATAGAGGCCATGTACAAAGTTTCACTTCAAAATTTTCAATAAATCTTGGTGAAATCCCAAACCCTAAATTTGGTTGACACCTTAGGAGACTGATGAATCATCTCCAAAACTTCAAATCTTCTGGGCATCTTGGCCAATTTCTTGTACAAAGATTTTTCAAATACCAATGAGATGTTGTGGCTTCCAAGTCAAGATTTGTACATTGATCAATAGCCTTTCTCAAACAAAACCCTAATTTGACTGGTGAATCAAAAGAGCGATTCTTCTTATAGTCAAACACAAACTTTAATCCTCTGATGATCCAAAGAGATGGATAAAATATCTTGAAATATGCAATAACCTTTGAGCCTGAAAGATCCAGAGGTTTAGATGATAAGATTCTACTTGAGCAACTTGTCAATGAAATCAACCTTCAAAGCTTGAGGAAGACTTGATAACCAAATTACTTTGATCCCATCACAATGTATGAATGCAATGCAATGTGATATTCATGATGAGACATAAGCCTAAATCAAGAGGGTAATTTTTGGGGTGCAACAGCTGCCCCTATTCAAATGTCTTCAACATGATAAGTGAGAAAAGTGACAACTTTCGAGCGTTCAGAGTTGAAGATGATTGAATACAAAAGAACCCGATAATTTACACTCTTGAAGAAGAAAGAAAAAAGAAACATAAAACCCTTAACACATGCGTTAGAACGAAACTGTAACGCAGGTCAAAATAGAACAAAAACAAAGAAGAGTAGACGCAACTAAACTTCCAGAGAAAAGTGCCAGGTCAAAACTGGGCTTCAAAAAGGGTGAGATAAGACTCAATCCACAGAGTATAGGCGAAACTAAGCTCTAGAAAAGAAAATGTACGTGGGTGAGGAGACGAAACTCTGAGCTCGACCCAAAGCAAAAGTGGCTAGAGTGCGTGATTCTAGGAGCACTTGCTAATCTCAAACTAAGATAGACAGTATGAAGGAACTGAAAGAATCCTAGAAAAGAGGAACAAAAGCGAGACGAAAGTCGACTCAATAACTAGTTAGACGAAACTAAACTAGATGAGTACCAGGACGAAACTGGATTTCATGCACGGGTAACGAGGCGAAACTCGACCCAAAGCGAGAGTGATGAGAGCGCATGTTTCTCAGAGCACCTGCTGGTCTCAGATCAATGGATAAACAGTGACGAAAACTGATAGAAGAATCCAAGGAACCAACGAGACCGATTTCAGACCAGGGACGTAGTACGAACACTACACTCGGTAAATGAACATCGTCAAAGCGTCCAAGGTATGAAAGAAAAAACGAGACGAAACTCGACTCAATGACTACTTAGGCGAAACTAAACTAGATGAGTATCAGGACAAAACTGGATTTCACGCGTAAGGTGAGGAGACGAAACTCTGATCTCAACCCAAAGCAAGGAGATTAGAGCGTACACCTAAAAACCTGCTGAAAGCGAATATCAGGACGAAACTGGTATTCGAAAAGGTGCATCAATAGACATTGGAATGAACCGGAGAGGGTAGCGAAGACTAAACCCGAGAAGACTGCGCCAGGGCGAAACTGAACTATAGTCAAGAGTAGACACTCAAACAAACAAATGATTGACATCAAAAGGATATTGGTATGGGGAGGAAACTGAGATAATGAGGATGAAGATCTCGCTGGGGATTTAATCCGAAGTATTAGCAAATTCACTGGGGACAACAAAAATAATAATGGATTATGTTCCGATGCATGTTTGAATTCTTTTTATATAGCGCAATGATCCATATAATGGAAATGCTACGCGTTTTGGTAGATGCAATGTAATGATGCATATTTAAAAGTTCCACTGGGGAATGGCCAAACGAGAGGCCAATAACCAAGAAGTCATAATCTGACATGACTTGCAAAAATAAATTGCAAAATCCAAATGAGAGGAGAAAATATGGGGAACCGCTGGAGAGGGAACCTCGAAGAGATGAAGCTTTGCGGGGAATAACAACCGAATAATCAGTAGAAATGGGCCACAAACATTGAGAGAAGCTGAAAAAATAAATTGCAAACTCTTAGGGAAGATCAGATCGAAACTGTAGCTTCTAGAGAAGAACGCTTATCTGAAGATTAGACTTTGAGGGAGAAGATCGGGGCAAGACTATAATCTCTAGAAAAGAAAGCGCGCGACCGTGTTAAGGATGATACCAAGACAACAAACCCGACACGAGGGGTGAAAACCTTTGCTGGGGGAACAAAGCTCTATCGAGGAAATGGGACTTCGTCGGGGATACAGAACTCTGTTGAAGATTCTTGTTGGAGAGATTTTTCTTGGAATGCAACCATTGGATGGATCATGCAGATAGTCACACAGTACCTACTTTACTGGGGATAAGGGAAGATCTTAACATAAGGATGCCCCAGTCAGAAGATCGGATGAGAAATGAGAGGTCATGGCGAGGGATCTTTGTTAGCAACTCCGTTGGGGATATGTGATATCCTCAAATCCGGAGTCTCAGAATGAAGCTTTTAAAAGAAAATTCCTGGGGCAACAAAACTTCGCTGCGGAAACGAAACCTCACCGGGGATAGGTAAATTCCTATTCATACATGGGCCCTGTCCAACAAAAGAAAAACCAAATATTCCCTTCCTGGAAATCATTAAGCTCTTTACATGTGTTCAATGTGTAAACTCTTTTTTGATGTCAAACAAATGTTTTGCATGCAGAAAGATGTTTATTTTGGGAATGGCAGACCTGATGCAGCGATTATTTAAGCCTTGAAGTTTAAAAATTTTAACAAAGTGTTGCATCTCTGTTGTGAATGAACCACTGGCTAGAGTGCAAAAATTTTCAAAACATTTCTCCCTCCTCTTATTTTATTTTATTTTATTTTTAAGAAAAATGAGTCAAGATACGGGCGATAAGATACCAACATGGATATGCAACACATATTTGGGAGTTTAGGAAACGTTATCCTGTTGTAGTATGCTTTTGAGTTAAACCCTTATTTCAGTTAGGACTTTTAAAGGTTTTAACGTGGCCTGGTTCGAGGTATTTTTTAAAAAAAGTTTTTCAAGGCTCAAGGTATTTGGTTCCCACCCCCTTCGTGATATTCTCCTGTCCTAAGTTCAGCTGACTTAACACAAGCACTCATATTTCAAAAGGATTTATAATGGTAGAGTGATCACAATAAATTCTTCAACATGATTGTCACTTAACTTTTGCTGCTTCTGTTTTTGATATTATTGTTCCTCTTCTTTTGATGAAAATTTTATTGAATAATCTTTCTCGACCTTTTAGGCTCTTCTTTTCCCTAACTTTTGCCTGGACAAAATCTTTTGAATTTCAATTTTTTTTGGAAGTCCAGCGGGATGCCCTAACTTTTGCCTAAGCGACTCGTTTTCAAGTTTCGAATTAGCGGGGCTTTTTGTTTCTTTCTTATTCATACTTTCCTCTTTGAACAAGTCAATGTGACTTTAGGTCTTTGAACTTTTTCCTTTCTTTCTCTCTTTTTTATTTTGAAGAAACCAAATGCCTCATTCCTTGGTCGGCGAGGGATAGCCATTATTGTATCGATTCGATCTCGACCTCAGGACTTTGTGAGGAAATGAACATCGTGGTTTTGACATTTTTTCTGATCTCATGATGCGAAAGATAAAATGTGGTGATCCTCAGATGGGACATTCCTTCTGAAATTCGAATGCTTGGTCAAATTAACTGAACATCTACCTTGCCCCTGGTTAAAAAAAGGTTTTTTTTTAACGGAAAAGAAACTCCTACTTCGAAGGCTCAGAGGGGTTAACGAGGGTCTAACTCCCTTATATCTCCGGTGTTTGGGGATTGAAACAATGCTTGTACATTGTCAACGGGGTTCTACTCAAAAGCATACCACTACAGTCACCGTTTTTATCTAAACTCCTTCCTCCCAAACTCTTGGCTAAGAAAAAGAATTGGCACAGTTGGTATCAAAATGCCCGAAAAAACGATTAAAGAGTGATACTTGATGGATTAAGTAAAATGAAACAATTTTTTTCAAGGCAAATATATTCAACGCATCAAGACTGACATTCGGCTATAAACAAAATCCTATATGCAGACAATGCTAAAACAATCAATCAAGATGACACATGAAAGTGCGACAAAGAAACGTAATAAAAGTCATTATGGGGAAGAAATATCTCCAACTAGGTTCGCCGATCTCGTCGACATGCCGTAATCTTGATATTACCCTGACCCATGACCTTCACCAATAGCACGAAGTTGTGAAATAAAATGGTAAGGCATCCGCCAGAAAAATGAATGAGGATCCCATTAATCAGAGAAACAAACATGCCCCTTGCACAATAGTAGTTGTGTTTGTTATCCGCATTTCAAGCGATCCACTAAACATGACTTGTATTACCATTTTCGTGTAAGGCCCAAAAAGTTTATATGCACATGCTTATCAAAAATATTGGAAGTTTTTGCAAACAAAATAGTAAAAAGGGAGAAAAGAAAAGTATACGTATACTTGAAAGAAGACATTCTATTGATTTTGAGAAATCAGCCTATGAAAAAGGAATTTACATTTGGAAGCAAGTAATTACAAAATCAAAGTAAACAAGTGTTTACAAA
This sequence comes from Vicia faba, assembly GCA_948472305.1. Taxonomy (NCBI): domain Eukaryota; kingdom Viridiplantae; phylum Streptophyta; class Magnoliopsida; order Fabales; family Fabaceae; genus Vicia; species Vicia faba. The sequence continues at coordinate 212,781,924 of OX451739.1, forward strand.
TGGAAATGTGAATGTGAATATCCATCAAGTCCCGACTTTGCTATGACTCTTATGACTCATCTTCCTGCTTTCAGACAGATCGTCCTTGGACTAGCTTCGAACTTATGCCAGGTGGAAGAACGAAGGAAAGAAATAAAGGATCCCATGCTGAGCGTAGTCATTTGCTTGAAGTCCCTAAATTTTGCCTGAATCTCCCTTTCGGGTTTTCGATTCACCAGGACACCCTTTTTTTGCCTAAACCGCCCTTTCAGGTTTTCAGTTTAGCGGGTTTTTTTTTTATTTTTTAACTGCGTCGGCATTCACAAGGAGAGGGGAGTACTCTCCATCCATAGTCGTGAGCATCATCGCTCCTCCAGAGAAAACTTTTCTGACCACAAAAAGACCTTCATAAGTAGGAACCCACTTGTCCCTGGGATCTCCCTGGGGGAGAATTATCCTTTTTAGCACAAGGTCACCTGGCTTGTAACACTGAGGCCGTACCCTCTTATCAAAAGCTTTCCTCATCCTTTGCTGATATGCCTGACCATGACATACAACCGTCAACCTCTTCTCATTAATAAGTTCCAACTGATCCATCTGATTCTGTACCCATTCACTTTCATCCAGCTCAACATCTCTCATGATCCTAAGGGAAGGAATCTCGACTTATACCGGCAATACTGCTTCCATGCCGTAAACCAAAGAAAATGGGGTTGCCCTAGTCGAAGTATGCACAGTGGTGTGATAACCATGCAAAGCGAAAGGCAGCATCTCATGCCAATCCTTATAGGTTACCACCATCTTTTGTACGATCTTCTTGATATTCTTATTGGCCGCTTCGACAACACCGTTCATCTTTGGTCGGTATGGGGAAGAGTTATGATGCTTGATTTTGAAAGACTCACAAAGCTCCTTCATCATTTTGTTGTTAAAATTAGACCCATTATTGGTAATGATCTTTTCAGGCACTCCGTAGCGACAGATAAAATTATGCTTAATGAACCGAGTTACCACCTGCTTGGTGACATTGGCATAGGATGCAGCTTCGACCCATTTTGTAAAATAATCGATGGCAACCAGAATGAAACAGTGCGCATTGGATGCAGTCGTTTCAATTTTGCCGATCATATCAATTCCCCACATCGCGAACGGCCAAGGGGAAGTCAAGACATTCAAAGGTACTGGCGTCACATGCACTTTATCAGCATAGACTTGACATTTATGGCAAACCCGTGCATGATTGTAACAGTCAGTCTCCATGGTGGACCAATAATAACCTACTCGCAGATCTTTTTAGCCATGGTATGCCCATTGGAATGGGTCCCAAAATCACCTTCATGTATCTCCTCATTGATTCTAGCTGCTTCTTTCTTGTCAACACATATGAGTAGTAAACCGTCATGATGCCTTCTATACAACACACCGCCACTAAGAAAGAACTTGGCTGAAAATCTTCTCAAAAACTTCTTATCTGTGAAGGATGCCTCTTCAGGGTACTCTTGTGTTTCAAGATATCGTTTAACATCATAAAACCAGGGATTACCATCTGATTCCAAACTGGCCTCAAAATAGAAAGTTGGCTCACTCAAACTTCTGATGGTATTGGAAGGTGCCTCGTTAGCCCACTTAACCTTGAATATGGAGGACAAAGTTGCCAGTGCATTAGCTAGATTGTTTTCTTCTCTAGGAATATGCTCAAACGTGATCTCTTCGAAGTACGAAATCAGTTTCATAACATGCTCACGATAGGGAATTAGGTTTTGATGGCGAGTCTCCCAATCTCCATTAATCTGGCTGATAATAAGATTGGAATCTCCGTAAACCTTCAAAAATTTGATGCGCAGGTCGATCGCCGCTTCAATGCCATAAATGCAAGCCTCATATTCGGCCATGTTGTTAGTGCAATCGAAACAAATACGAGCCGTTAAAGGAATGTGGTATCCGTCGAGGGAAGTGATAATAGCTCCGGCACCGTTGCCCATGGCATTGGAGGCACCATCAAAAACAAGCGTCCAACACGATCCCGGCTCGGGTCCTTCATCGGGGTCTGGTATATTACAATCCCGAATATACACAATTTCCTCATCTGGAAAATCAAACTTCATCGATTCATAATCGTTCACGGGCTGATGAGAAAGATGGCCGGCCAGTACAATACCCTTAATTGCTTTTTGAGTAGTGTATTGGATATCATATTCGGTGAGTATCATCTGCCAACGGGCTACCCTGCCTGTAAGAGCTGGCTTCTCAAAAATATACTTGATTGGATCCATTTTGGATATCAAGTAGGTGGTGTGAGTTAACATGTACTGCCTCAAACGCTTGGCGGCCCACGCAATCACACAACAAGTCTTTTCCAGCAATGAGTACCTCGACTCGCATTCCGTGAACTTTTTACTCAAGTAGTAAATATCCTGCTCTTTCTTCCCTGTCTCATCGTGCTGACTGAAGACACAACCCATTGAGCTCTCCAACACAGTTAGATACATGATCAGTGGCCTTCCTTCCACTGGCGGAATGAGTATCAGAGGTTCCTGCAAATACTCCTTTATTTTGTCAAAGGCCTTATGACAATCCTCATTCCATTTCACTGTCTGACTTTTCTTCAACAACTTGAACAAAGGTTCACAGGTGGCTGTGAGATGAGAAATAAATCTAGAAATGTAGTTGAACCTTCCCAAGAAACCACGTACTTCCTTCTCTGTCCTTGGCTCAGGTATTTCCTGTATCGCTTTTACCTTGGCCGGGTCCACCTCGATACCTTTTTCACTCACAATAAAACCCAATAGCTTGCCGGATTTCACCCCGAAGGTGCACTTATTCGGATTCAACCTCAGCAGGAACTGTCTCAGTCTCTCGAACAATTTTTCCAGATGAACAAGATGTTCCTTTTCCGTGTCAGACTTAGCAATCTTATCGTCCACATATACCTCAACCTCTTTGTGAATCAAATCATGAAAGAGAGTGACCATGGCGCGCTGATATGTTGCCTCGAAATTTTTCAAACCAAACATCATCACTTTATAACAGAAAGTTCCCCAAGGCGTGATAAATGTTGTCTTCTCCATATCCTCCGGAGCCATCTTAATTTGATTGTAACCTGAAAAACCATCCATAAATGAAAACACCTTGGAATGAGCAGTATTATCGACCAACACATCAATATGCGGAAGAGGGAAATCATCTTTAGGGCTGGCCCTGTTCAAATCCCTATAATCCACGCACATCCTGACCTTACCATCCTTCTTGGGCACAGGCACAATATTTGCAATCCATGGCGGATAATTGATGACCTTTAAGAAATTCGCGTCCAACTGCTTCTGGACCTCCTCCTTGATTTTCTTGGACATCTCAGGATGAGTTCTTCGGAGCTTTTGCTTGACATGAGAACAACCTTCTTTGAGTGGTATTCGATGCACCACTATGTCTGTATCCAACCCAGGCATATCCTCATAAGACCAAGCGAAGATATCAGAATACTTACGGAGTAGCAAAATCAATCTGACCTTTATACTTTCCTCGAGATCTGCCCATATCTTGACTTCTCTTCTTACCTCTTTTGTGCCAATATTCACCACCTCAATCGAATCCTGATTCGGCTGGATAACCTTCTCCTCTTGTTTTAACAATCTTTCTAATTCCTCAGGAAGATCACAATCCTCATATGCTTCTTATTTAGCTTGATAAATAGGAGTATCAAACTCATAATGAGCCATAGCAGAGTCGTTGTCAATATGATCGGTGGTGGAAGTACATCTGCATGAATGACATTTTGGTGTTTTTTTGTGACAGTGTGTGAAAAGAGAAACATTGCCATTTAAATAAATAGAAATGGATCAAAATTTTGAATGCAAAACTGTCCTTTATTTCATGATAAACTTTGAAAATAAACATGGTGGCCCTACACAAATGATCCACTACGCCTTGGGCAGAGTGTAGGAATTATGATATGATAATAAAAGAAAACCAGAAAATTACTCCTCAACGCTTGAAACTTGGATAAAATCTACAGAAGTCCAATTGTTGAGCGTCTGGCCTGGAATACTCGGACGAATCCAATCTTCGATATTGTAGCCATCAACCCTATCATCTCCAACTGAATTGATGTGTCCTTCTTGAGTAGCACAAGGACGGGAAAACTTCATAGGAGTAGATAAACTAGATGCTCTGGGAGTTGCACTCTGCTGGCCTGGGCTAAAACTAAGACCAAATTTATTAAATTTTGGGGTAACGTACAGCACCTGACCCCAACCTTCAGGGTTGTCATTTTCCACCACAGCTCTCGCATCCTTGAGAGAAGACATAACAGTTTCAGGTTTCCTTCTCTGCTCTGGAGGAGGAAAATTGACAGCATGAACTATCTCAAACGCCTGAAATGGAGTCTCATGTATCTCGCCTTCAACTTCAACATAGCGGAATGATGTCAAATGACTCACGATGTACTCTTCCTCGCCGCACACAGTTATCACCTTTCCCTCTGTAGGATACTTGAGTTTCTGATGAAAAGTAGAAGTGATTGCCCCTGCTTTATGAATCCACGACCGCCCTAACAAACAATAATACGCTGGCTGTATATTCATCATAAAAAATGTAGCCGTGAAGGTGCGAAGACCGACCTTAATTGGTAACTCCACCTCCCAAAACACCGACCTTCGAGACCCATCAAACGCCTTCACCATCAAATCACTAGGGCGCAACTCCAGTCCAGAATAATCAATTTTAATCAACGCTGACTTAGGTAATACATTCAAAGACGATCCTGTATCCACTAAAACCTGGGATAAAGTAGTGCCCCTACACTCCATTGAAATATGCAACGCTTTGTTATGGTCTCGCCCTTCCGGAGGAAGATCAAAATCTGTGAAGCCCAAACCATTCCCGACAGATATGTTGGTACAAACATTCTCAAACTGATTGACTGTTATCTCATGTGGCACAAACGCATTCTTTAACAACTTCATCAAAGCATTTCTGTGAGGTTCTGAATAAATCAACAGAGACAAGTTAGACATCTTAGAAGGAGTATGGCTCAGATGATCAATTTTGTTATAATCACTCTTTCTGATAATTCGCATTAACTTGTCAACCTCGTCGGGAACTGAAGAAGCTTCTGGTATCGGAATTGGTTGAGTCACATTGGCTGGCGTAACCCTTAGATTACCAATCATCGCCTGTTGTTTTCCTTTTTCTCTTGCAGAAGCATCTGCTGCATCTTGCACATTGGAAGGACCAAATACTCTCCCGCTTCTAGTCATTCGACCCACACCAGAAAAATTATGAACTTCCTCTTCATTATCTTCAGCATATTCTTCCTCAGACGAACGGGTACTTACCTCCTGCTTCACCCCATGGTAATAAACATCAGCACAGTAATGCCATGGGATGACCTTCTCACTGGTATACGGCATGGGACCAGGTACCGCAATCATCAAAGGAGGTGCCCTAGATGGGGTAGGAATGCGCACAGGGGTGTAAGGAATAGTTACCATAGCAACATCTTCTTTGGTAACCTTACGGTAGCTCGGTTTTCTATCAAACTGCGGGGAACCCTCCTTTATCATCAACTGGATACCGGCTTTTAAATCATCACAGCCCTTCGGTTGCTCTCTACATTTGGCACACTCTGAAGTACAACCCGGTAAAATAGAATTGTCAAGAAAATACCTCTTAACATACCACAACGGAGTAGTTACTTGTTCCACATTCATGATTAAATTCAACATTTCACCACTATCATCAATCATATTAACAACACCCCCTCCATGCCTAGGCATCGGGTTCTGAGTAACATTCGGACCAGTCACTGGAGTAAACTCAATTGCCTTAGCATTCAACAAGTCTTATAATTTTCACTTTAACGCAAAGCAATTTTTAGTAGAATGACCAACTCCGCCTGAATGGAATTCACATCTTGCGTTAGCATCATAGTTATGAGGAAGTCTTGCGGGTGGTGGTTTCATATTTCTCAAACCAATCAACTTCAAATCGAGTAAATGGTGGAGTGCTTTAGTAAGAGATACCGGCAAGGGATCAAATTTTATCGATTGTCTCTACTATTGATTATTATACTGACGGGGAGCATCTTGCTGTCTTTTTTGTTGAGGCACTGTATTCGGTCTCTGCTGTGGAGGAGCATTAATAGGAATAGAAACAACATCGATTTGTTAGTTCTGACGATCCTCTCTTCTTCCTCTATGAGAGTAAACCGCACTTGCGTCACCTTCCCTTTTCTTAGGGTAAGTGTTGAATGGTTTCTTACTGCCTCCTGATGAGCCACTAGAACCCCCAATCTGAATCTTCCCCAATTTCAAACCTACCTCAATTCTTTCACCAGCCATAACCAAGTCTGCAAATCTGCCGAAGTACTTCCTATCATGTGCTCATAGAATGGCCCTTGCAGGGTACTCATAAACATATCAATGAGTTCTCTCTCCATGAGTGGAGGTTGAACCCTCGAAGCCAACTCACGCCACCTCTGAGCGTATTCCTTGAAAGATTCTCTTGGTCCCTGTGACAAATTCAGTAACTGAGTGCGATTAGGCGCCATATCCACAATGTAATGATAATGTTTGACAAAAGCTCGAGCAAGATCATTCCAACAATGAATATGGGTTTTCTCCAACTTCATGTACCACTCCAGGGATGCCCCAAATAGGCTATCCTGGAAAAAGTGAATCAAAAGCCCCTGATCCTCAATATGTACCGACATCTTTCGGAAATAAGCAGTTGCATGAGTAACAGGACACGACGTTCCGTTGTACTTTTAAAATACAGGAGGCTTGAACTTTGGAGGAACTTTCACCCCAGACACCAACCCGAGATCATTAGCATCCATACCAAGGACTCCTTGTCCTTCCACAGCCTTCAAACGCTCTTCCAACAACCGATACTTCCTATCCTCAACCTAAACTTCCGGCTCTGAACGCCGAACAAACAACTGATCTTCATCCTGGTCAAAGTCATAATCCTGCTCCTGATAGTTCCTTACACTGCCCTGATTATCTCTTCTGTTCCCCACAAGACGAGGTCTCGGAGACGGGGGAAACTGCCCTACGTTGCTTACAAAAGGGTTTCCAGGCATCCCGTGAAAATTTCCAACAGGATGATCTTGCACATCCCCCAATCTTACAAAAATGTCTTGATAGAGCCCTTGATTTCCACCATCGCCTGGATAGCGGCGCTGGTTGTTGACAATGGCAGCCATTTCCTCCTGCCGGTGATTCACATTGGTGATGACCTCCATGAATTAGGTCATCATAGTAGCCATATGGGCCCTCATTTCAGCGAGTTCAGCTTGGACTTGTTCCATCTGTCTTGGCAAATTGTTTCTGGTGGAATACTGATGAGTAGTCGTCTTGAATTCTGAATAAGAAAAGCAGAAGAATAAGAATACCGTCTTGAGATAACCTGTAATGTTATGAAATGCATGATGTGCATGATATGTTTGTCATTTCCAGGTATTCAAGAGTCCTTTTATTCATCAATCACGGCGTGCAACCAAAGATTAAACACACAATCAAGGGAAAAAAGGACAATAAGACAAACACCTCAATTATTTACAAACAAAAGAAACAATGTTCAAGTGACTTCAGACATTTAAGAGTGTAACAATAAACAACAAAATACATGTTTCAAAGTAAAATTTTTAAAAAAAAAAGGATAACAAAAACAAACAAATGGTCCCTTCCAACAATCCTGGGGGTGACCAAATACACCAAAGGTAAGTAACAAGAATTAAATCTCCGAAACAAGACATGCTTCAAGGTATTGACAATACTCTTCAAGCCTGGCTTTCTCCTTCAAAAGTTATGATGCGACTACTTTACTTTCTTGAAACCGATCCTCTGCGACATGCCTCTGGGTTACTTCCTTCTTAAGCTGAGCATATTTGTCTTTGAGCTATTTCTCCAAGTTCTGAATCTTCTTCCTGTAACTATTCTCAGATGCCTGAAGCTTCTGGCACTCTTGCTGGGTTTTACTTAACTCTTCTTCCATTTCAGCATGTGACCTCTTCCTAAAACTGGTTACATCAGAAGTTTCCCCTTGAGCTTCTTTGAGTTTGCGAGTTAAGTCGGCCCTTTCTTGATCCACCCAATAAAGTTTCATCCCTGCCTCACGGTCTTTTGCACGAAGTTGAATGTTCTAAATATGAACTTCGGTGAACACCTCGGTAGGCATCGTGTTACTCAGAACAGTAGGGGGTTGCTCACATATAGGGGCTGACCTTGCAAATGGTAACTGTAAAATATTAACCCTGTCTCTAATCCAATCCAAGTAAGGAAGCCTAGCAATAGGAACCTTCTTTCCCAAAGTAGTTCTATTCTTCTTGTGAATTCTCTTCCAAGCACTTGTCACTTTTTTCAACATCATAGGATCACTTCCTCTAACAAAATACACTGACTCAGACACCTCCTCAACCTTCGGTGGTCCATCCATCGCATATCCCAATTGAAGATAAGCGAGCACAAGATTATAGTTGATACACCCCTTAATTCCTATGAGGGGAACATTAGGGAAATCTCCACAGCTAGTGATAATACTTCGTACTTCCCCCATGTCATAATTCCACCGGATATCAAATGAAGTAAGATTGACAAGTCTGGATGACCATCAGAGAGAATGTCTGGTATCCACGAAAGGGCCACTTACCGGTAGGTGCAACTTGAACCATTGATACAACATCGAATGACATAAACTTACATTACCTCCTTTTCCGTGCCTGAAATGAATGGTGTAAAGAGTATCTGCCAAGAGTGTCGGTACCGGGTTCTTATTTCTAAAAACACAAATAGCCACCAAATCCACAAAATTCTTCTTGCGAGGGAAAAGGATGATACCGTATATCATGAAAGAAAACAGAGTGCTAAAGTCATTCCAATTCCCTTTCTTTGCCCAGTCTTCAGCTTTCTTCACTAAGAAATCCAAATAAAACCCTGTAGTATTCTCACTTGATTTCCAATTGTCTTTCACCTCTTTCAGACTCAAATGAAGAATTTCAGCAATAACTTCGAACTTCGGCTTCTCCGGCACTTGGACAAAAGGAACTTCATCGGACAACTTGATATTAAGTAGATACACGTATTCTTCTAGTGTGGGAACCAGTTGATAATCTTGAAAAGTAAAACACCGTAATTCCTTGTCATAGAACTGGAATAGAGTGATCAAAGCCATTGGGTCAACTTGAGTATTAAGGACTAATAACAAATTGCCAAAAATTTTGTTGAAATTATTCAGAACATCGCCCTTCAAATAAGAACTCAACCTCTTCAATTCTGACACATCAATAGTTGGAATCTGATAAGCGAACGTATACATGTTGGGCTCTTTAACATGAATTGAATCAAACTCATCTGACGGGAGGCCAGCCATTTCTGACGGAAAGAAGACTCTTGAATGTCCCTGGAAGATGACATGCGCATGCTAGTTATTTTTTTATACATCATTTTTTAGAAATAAATATGCTATGATGCAACATGACAGGATCAAAGTTTCACACAGGATCATGGCTGGACCATTACAGAACAGCACCACTCAAGATCAAAAGAAAATCCCAAAGCTTCAAAACTAACATGAGAACCTGAGTCACCTTCGCAACACAAAGTCACCAACAGTACCTGTACCTATAAGAAAATTTTTCCCGCCCCTCTCACGGGTGTAGTCTAGGTCAAGGTAAGGTTAAAAGCCAAGTCAGAGTACGAGAGCTCGAATGTCGGTATCATCATATGATAACACATATCCGAACTACCTCTGAAGTCATGGGTCTCATGGTCAGGTCTACAAAGCATCCGCCTCATAGCTGCCACGGCCACTCTATTCCTAGTTCCTATGGAATTCACTCATAGCCTGGGTATGAGGCATTTTACCTCATGGAACAAACCACCCACCAAGAGGTCCAAAATCCAAATAATCCAGCCAAATCCAGTATGCAAAAAGTAAAGCGCACATAGAATGCAATGCAAACAGATAATTATGAAAAGCAGTAAAAATAAACACCCAAAAAGAAAACAAACAAGAGCTAGGATTGACTCTGGGATGGACCAGCAGGAGGTCAATCTGTACCCCAGTGAAGTCGCCAGCTGAAACCACCCGGCCGGAACCTTCCATCTGGATGTAATGAAACATCAATGAAGTCGCAACTGAACGTCTTTTATCCCGACGAAAGGGAAAGGTAAACATCGAGAAAACCTGAAAAGGGAGAAATCACGGTCTTTCGACCGAGAGATCGGGTAAGGGAGTCTGTTACGCGAGGGGAAGGTATTAGCACCCCACACGCCCATAGTACTCTATGATATCCACTCTTGTTGTCTAATCTAATGGGTGTGGTCAAATCCTATGTCTATGGCTTAAAAGGAATGCATGCGAAAGAAAGAGAAAATAATGTAGGGAAAATAAAAGTTATGCTCGATTGGGCCCTACCCCAATGCCTACGTATCCCTTTTAAGGAATCAGAGCAGCCGTAGTTCGGCTTATATATTTTGGTTGGTTTGTGTTTTTTAGTTAAGACAACAGAAACAGTCCAGATGGCAAAAACATCAAATGAAACAACAAACAAATGAGATGGTAAAAACATCGGCTAAATAATAACAAAGTAACATGTCAAAGATGGCGAAACACCCAAATGATAAAACATCACACCTGACAATGACATTGAGAGTCAAAGTAGGATAACCAACATTTGCGATGGTGAAACATCGGCTTCAAACAAGTGTGCAATGGAGAAACATCGGCTAAAAGATAACAGAGATATTATGGCGAAGATGGCGAAACATCAATAAATCGGATGACAAAACATCACACCTAACAATGATATTGAGAATCAATGTAGGATAATAAATATGTGTGATGGTGAAACATCGGCTTCAAACAAATGTGCGATGGTGAAACATCGGCTATAAGATGACAAAGATATCATGGTGAAGATGGCTAAACATCAATAAATCGGATGACAAAACATCACACCTAACAATGATATTGAGAATCAATGTAGGATAACAAATATGTGCGATGGCGAAACATCGGCTTCAAACAAATGTGCAATGGTGAAACATCGGCTAAAAGGTAGTACAAACAAAGCCAAGAGGCACACAAACAAATAAGATTGGTTTGTATCTTTTACCTTGAAGAAGGGTTTGAGTTTATTAGAAGTGTTTTATGATTTGCCAAGAAAACAAAATTTGTTTTAAGATGCAAAAATGCAAAGGAAGGAAAAACAACTAAGGGAAACTAGCCTAGCACTATCCCTAGTGTTATCATACAATGGTTGACCCTGAGGTTGAGGATAAAGGAAAATCCTACCCTATGTTAGCATACATGGATTCCTACCTTAATTAACATGTTAGGGGAAGCTTAACAAAACTATCCTATAGGGAACATGCAATAAGAGCGAAGTCGTGATCTCAATCTCTAAATTGAGTGACTCATCGATCAACAATTAAAGAAGAAAAACAATAAACATCCTATAAGGAACATGCATTGAGAGCGAAGTCGTGATCTCAATTTCTAAATTGAGTGACTCATCGATCAATAATTAAAGAAGAAAAATAATAAACATCCTATAGGGAACATGCATTGAGAGCGAAGTCATGATCTCAATTTCTAAATTCAGTGACTCATCGATCAACAAGTTAAAGAAACAAACACAACATATGTATCAGACAAAAAAAAACCAGAGGGCCTCCTGACATATATCAGCAACAGAGGTCCCATCATGCAACATAGAACTATGCAAATAGAAGAAAGGAAATATTGCAATACCAAACGAATAACTATCCGTAGAAACTGAGCAAGAATAAAAGAAACCCAAAGAACTTCAAGCAAGCTGGCATCAGCAGACAAATCAAGTCAGAGATTACGCCATCAGGATGTAAGTAATGAGATTATCAGATATGAACAGATCCCATGGGCAATGCATAGCATTCATAATCACATGTATATATCCTGCATAGACTACCAAATATGCCAAGCACAAGAGTAGTGCAAATATAATAAATTGTGTTCCACAAATAAAGTGAAACACAGTAGCCTCAAGTCAAAAATGGAAAACTTTTCTCAAAGTACCTCGCACATTCAACAACCAAGTTAGTATTCCATAAAGTGAATGATGACTCACATAAGGGATGGATGAAACATGATAATGAAATGAGGAAACATGATAGCAACTATCAAACATTAGTCATGATAGACAAAAGGAAACAGGCATATGCACAATTTGGTCAAAAGGATTAGAGGAATGTTGCTCTTTTTTAATCACCATATTGAGTTGACAATTGAATATCAATAAAGGATCATGGGAGCTTGATAAGAATACAATCAAAGACCATGAAGGTCAGTAGCAAACACAATTTAATCATACTCAAATACTTCATCACAGCTCACAAGCATACAAGATGAGGAATTCCACACAATGCATCAAAAGGTTCAATCATTCAAACATGGGGCATTAAGTGAAATGAATTCAGTTTATTTGGATGAACATACTCAACATGATCATGAGGTGTCCAATTATAGGCCTCACCCAAGTTCATTGGCCATCTAGCAAATTGCAACAAGATATGCAACATTAATTGGGTACCTTCACTTCAAAAATACATCAAAAATAGACACAATGATCAATAATTCAAACCAAAAAAATTGTTAGCATCTTTCAAGTGTGTAGAAGTCATAAAGCAAGTCTTGTTCATGAATGATTTAGGAGGGGATCAAATGAGGCCCAAAGTTCACAACTAGTTGGCAAATCTACCAAAGTAGACAAGTTTTCAAAATAATTTATAGAAAAATATCAAACCAAGTCAAATAATTCAAGAAAAATGGTTTTCAGATCCTCAATACATCCATGAACCCTAATCAAGACTTAAATTCCATTGAAAATCCAGGGCATAATGGTTTTGAACATGAAACTTGCACAATAAGCAACATAACCCTAATTCTAGACTTTTAATCTTAAATATTGATTAGCCAAGATCAAAATTTAAAAAAAAATCAGAAGAAATATACATCAAACATAACAAAACTCAAAAGGTCAGAATACCTATCTGGACTTAAGTAGAAACTTTTGTCTTCAGATATTCTTACTGTTTCTTTAGAACTCGTTGTCTTCAGAAACACGAGTCTTCAGAATCTGGACTTAAGTAGCAACTTTTGTCTTCAGATCTTCTGACTTGTTTCTTTAGAGAAACATCAAAGCCTACACTTCAGTGTCTTCTGGAGTGTCTTGCTACTATTCATTAGAATTTGTTTGGCACATAAGTGGAATTTATTCTCTTCTAATGTCTTGGCCACACCATCCATCTGAAACAGAACATGTTTGTTAAATACTCAAAAATAACAAACATTAGAGAATAAAAAATGTCCCTACAAACATACTCATTTTTTATCATCAAAACTCAGAGATGATATTTCAGAACCAAATCTTGTTCTTACAATCTCCCCCTTTTTAGTGATGACAAAACTATGTATTTTATTGATGCAATTTTGTTCATATAATCAAAAAGTGAAAATAAAAAGGTAAGAAATACTTATCCTTTTTATGAAAATCCCCCTGAGTCCAATAGATCAGATATTGAGATCTTGAGATTCTTACTCTATATGTCAATGAAAATGAGATAAATTGAAATCTTGAAACTTTAATGTCACTAAGACAACTTCCATATTCCCAATTCTTGGATTCTGGTTCCAAATTTAATGAAAATGAGATCAATTGAAATCTCGAAACTTTAATGCCACTAAGACAGCTTCCAGATTCTCAATTCTTGGAGTCTGATTCCAAATTTTAATTCTTGAAGTTTGATTCCAGATTTTAATTCTTGGAGCCAAGTCTGGAGCCAACATGTTAGACATAGGCCATTCATAATGCTTTCAGATCTTTGTCTTTAATCAAATTTCTCATGTCCTGAAAAAGAAAGCAATTCTAACAAAAACATAATTTTTACCGGGTTAGAATGTAAGCAGCTCTTTCCAGAGAACATTTTCCAGAACATGATTATTGAAATCAAAGTTACGTTCATTTAATTACTCCCCCTTTTGTGCTAATCAAAAAGGTAATTATGTGTGAAAAACATAAAAACCAGAAGAAGATAACAAGTGATAAGCCAAAAGAAAAATTCATTAATTTTAAAAGGTCACATAAGAAGTGAGTCAAAGAAAGTATATCAAACTAAGATCCAAAAAGAAAACTTGCAGAAATATAAAACTAAAGTAAAACAGAATTCACAAAAAGTAATTAGCAAGCATAGCCCTATGGTTCATAAGCAAAAGGAAAAAGAAAATCCTAAAGCCTAGGGTAGAGGAGCTGAAGCAAGAGTAGAAATATTTTGCAGAATCAACTGTAGCATGTTCTGAACCTTCTCATTGACAGCCTTTTGCTCAATGATGCTTTCTCTGAACACCTATTGTTCTCCTTCAATCTCACCAATTGTTTTTTCTAGATACGCAATGACAGGATCAGAAGATGAAGCAACTGGAGCATCTTTTTTAGCCTTAGCAGCTTCTTCCGCCTCTTTAGCCAATCTGGCTTCTTCAGCTTTTTTGGCTACTTGTTCCTCTTTTAGCGCTCTAGTTTCTGCTTCTCTTTGTTTTGCAGCAAGTAGTTCAAAGAGTCTGCCTCTTTCTCTTGTTTCTTTCCTTTCAATTACCATCCAAACATCCCAAACTCTAGATGCTTAAGCAAAATAATTCATTCGTTAAACTTCAGAAGACATCCACTTCTGAAAATTTTTCCAAGAACCATACATATCCTGAGGCTCAATACTTGTACCCGCCTTTGCCCTTAACTTAGCAACCTTTTTCTTTGCCTTGATTCTAAAAATATTAATTCATTCATCCAAGGTTTTAGGAGTAGTTTTTCATAATCAACCAAGGCTTAGGTAGGTTCATGATGTTTGGTTCAAAAGTTTGATCAAAAGGATTTTGTGATATCATTTGTTCAGTCATATTGAAAAGTTCAAAATAAGTGAAAGGTTCAGTTGTTAAAATTTCAGTAGCTCCACGGTTATCAGAAATTATCCTTTCAAATGTTTCATGATTAGAGGGATAAATTTGATCAGGATGGATGATGTGTTAGTCATGGAGAATCATTTCTTTGTAAAATAAGGCAAAATGGAGATTGGTATCAAAAGTTGAAAAATGAGAAGTTTGTGGAAGTGATTGAGATGAGGTTAATGGAGATGTGGAAGTATGGAATTTTTCTGATGGAATGATGGTAGTGACAAATGGAATAGAATTTGGAGCAAAGGCTTATGTAGTTAATTGACTGGTTGAGGAAACATGATAAAGAGCAGAAAAGGTTGTGGTGATTGTTGGTTGATATATAGGAATTATAAAAGATAATGGTGTAAAGGAAATAGATGGAAAAGAGATAGAAGTGTTAATAGAGTCAGAAACAATTGTAGTTCTTGTTGATGGTGGAAGATGATTAATTTGTGCACTGGAGGTTGTGAATGAACATACATTAACAATATTAGAAGCAGAAAATGAAACAGGTACAGAAGTAGCAGTAGCATACTTACTTGTTGTTTCTGCATAAGTAGCTAGAGTCATAGTCTTAGAAGTTCCAGACGTCTTCTTCTTCTTCTTCTTTCCAGGTTCAGAAGCTTCTGAACTCTTCTTCCTTTTACCTCTAGAAGAGTCATCATACTCTTGAATTGGAGGTAAACCAAAATAGTTGAAATTGGACATATCATATCCTTCTACTTCCATAATTCTGACGTAAATAGCAATTCTAGACATGTTATCTCCCTTGGTAAACAAGGGGTGGCTATTCACATGAATTCTTGAGATTCTGATACTCTCAGAGGGAACAAGTAGAGGTTTAGCAATGACTTCCTCTATTAGCCTCATATTCTTGAGAGTCTGTCCATTGAAAGAATCCCCAAGACTAGAAGCCAAATACTCTGTAAACTTAGCTTCTTCAACCAGAGTTTTCACCAAGCCACTTTCTACCAGTATGTCAGTAATTAGACGTTAAAAAGGAATATAGTTTGCAACCTTCTTCTTGGGATCATCAGTATTTCTGGTCTTTATAACAGAGTGTTGTACCCCAAAATTTGCCCTCGCATTTTTTTAGGAAAATCACCTTGGATTCTCAAAGTTTTCTCTTATACAAATCCAAGCCTTGAATTATCATTCCTTTCCAAGCAAGCCATTTACAAGGGCAAAATGGTCATTTACAAGCTAAAAAATCAAACTTTTGTTTTTTTCCCAATCAAAATCAAAACACAAAAATCATATTTCATCAAGACATGTTGGAATGTGAAATTTGTTTCATCAAGAAGCTCAAAAGTAAAATTTTACCTTAAAAAAGTTAAATTCTAAATACTTAGAGTTTTTCTAAAGTATTTAAGAAAAATGACACTTTAGAACTTCTGAACCAACCTCCAGGCAGGAGCAGTCAGAAGTTGCAAACTTGGCTCAGCACACGCCAATTTAGTCAGAATGTGGCTCTTCAGCAGCTACGCCAACTCAGTCAGAAGTTGCAAACTTGGCTCAACACACGCCAATTCAGTCAGAATGTGTCTCTTCAGTAGCTACACCAACTCAGTCAGAAGTTGCAAACTTGGCTCAGCACATAACATTCAGTCAGAATGCAGTTCTTCAGCAGCTACGCAAGTTCATTCAGAATCTGCCAAGGTAAGAACAGAAGATTATAAAACATGCTGGAAAGCCTGGAGAACCCTCAGAATTTGTTGAGGCAGCAGGATACCAAGATCAGAACTTGGGTGCGTTGTTCTGGACTATGCTGAAGTAAGAACGACTGGCTCAGATTTAAGTAATGATGTAAATCTCATATTACAAGATTTCTTATTCTTGACCAATCTCATCACCATTTAATGCTCATTAATGCTCACAACCACTTTTGAGCATTTTTCCAAAGGGTATCTCCACGTGCAGCATAACAACGCTCTTGTGCAGATTTAGGTACGGGTTCATGCGCTACTTTTCGCTCATGGGTGTCACTTTTCCTTAATCCTTGC
The DNA here is from genome assembly GCA_948472305.1 of Vicia faba. Taxonomy (NCBI): domain Eukaryota; kingdom Viridiplantae; phylum Streptophyta; class Magnoliopsida; order Fabales; family Fabaceae; genus Vicia; species Vicia faba. Next base: position 212,798,870 of record OX451739.1, read on the forward strand.
TTACTAACCCAGCCTAGGCTAAAAGCTGTCAATCATCACAACTTTTTATAGACTTTTCTTTAAGAGTAAGTCAGCATCTAGTGCATGATATTGGCGCCACTTAACGTTTTAAAAACCCACAAAGCTTTGCCTATAAATAGAACACCATTGTCCATTGAAAAAGCCTGGTCCAAGTTCAGAAAAATTGCTGAAAAGAAACAGAAAGTTTTAGCAAGAAAACACCTTGAATCTCTGCCCAAAATTCCCAGAGTTTAAAAAAAAACTCTGAACACAGCATACCAACCATTAACTTTGAATCTCCTACTTTCAAACTCCATTTGCTCTCAAAGTATTTCTTGACTAAGAAACACCCGTAAAGTTTTCTGACTCATATATATACCCTGCATCCATCCATTCAAAGAACTTGTTCAGAACATCATCAGAGTTAAGGCTAACTCCAGTCCATAGATTTTTTTCTAGATGCAAGGTAAGCACTTGCTGACCCTCACCACATTGCTTAAACATCACCAGAATTGCATGCTCAAAAACACAATGTGGATATCATGCTTCTGATGTTGTTCATGTTATGAGGTTTTCACGCATCTGTACACTTAAGTAGAGAACGAATCGGTTCAGAACTTGCCTCTAATTTTTGGTTCTGACTTCTGAAATGCTATGACACCTGTTGAAACTGTCCTAGGCATGCCTTCTATTTTGTGGAAAAATAACCAAATTGCAGATGTTCTGACTAGCATGGAGGGAGACCAAGTTCTGACTTTGACGCCAGAACTTCTGGGGCCTGTTTTGTCATCAGTAATATCAGAACTTCTGAAAATTACTGTGTGCCCAACAGGGTCAAAACTTCTGACCCCATACATTTTCACTAACAGGTTTCTGTTTTGCAGCGTACCAGGGTCAGAACTTCTGACCTATACGTTTTCACTAACAGGTTTCTGTTTTGCAGCTTACCAGGGTCAGAACTTCTGATCTATACATTTTCACTAACAGATTGTTGTCCTGCAGCAGGCCAGGGTCAGAACTTCTGATTTCCTCTCAACAACACGCTGACTCTTTTCCTTTTTCTTTCTTTCTTCCCCTTGTTATTTTCTTTATTTTTCTCGCTGGTACTCCCCATTCATAAATTTGTACCCCCACCCCCTAAATATTATAATAGCGTATGACTTTACATTTCCGTATTTTTATTGCTTTTAAGTGTAAATGTTAGTGATTAGGATATGTATGGCAAGATAAAATCAATGAAATAGAAAATCCTAATTCAAGATAAAATCATGCATGCAATCAAACACACTTGCACACAAACACCCTTAGGGTTTCTCCATTTGGTTGCTTTATACAAAAATAGCCATGTTACGCATGCAAAGTATCTTGGTAAAACAAACAAAATCAAAAGATCATAGTCCCTCGATGACGCTATTCAAAGTTGCCTTATAAAATGATCTTAGTCCCTCGAAAATACTAAGATACTTTGAAACATTGCGAATCATGGTTATACGATGACCTACGCCCGTCCCGTTAACATCCAAAGATAGGGTTGCTTACAAAATAAATGGTAAGACAACAATGTCAAAGGAATAAAAAATGAACAAGAAAGACATTTGAGTAGGTAGATTACTCCTAGTTACTTGCTCTATTTTTTAAGCAAACATCCTTGCTATTTTTCAAAACAAACACACACGCGTTTCCAAACAACTTACAAACATTGAAAACATTTTCAAAAAGACAAACATCTTTGTATACATTCTTATGAACGAGAATCATTATAAAGATTGCCTAAACGAATGGCCTCTTTTACAAAATACTTTCAAAACCACACCAAACACATTTTCAAGCAACAAAAGCAAGTGATCTAGCAAGTAACTAAGAGCCCATGGAAAACCATGGATGAAAAGGGTGCTAATACCTTCCCTTTTCATAATCTACCCCCCGAACTCAAGAAACAATCTCAAAGGTCTTTCCTGTGCTTTTTCACCTTTCCTTTTGGATAAAAGAAAAGTAGGTGGCGACTCTTGCTAACCGTAACATTTGCAAACACAAACGCAAACCCTCAAGTCAGTTCTCCCACCGTATCACAGAACTGGCGACTCTGTTGGGGAGATGATAAAAGTGGGGTTACCTTAGGGATAGATCACATATATTTGCTTACATTTGTTTGACTTGTTTGCTTTACATTATGGATCTTTGTTTGGGTTTGAATCCTCCACCTGGATTTGGGAAACATTATAGGTAAATAGCAATACATTGTGGAAACTGTGCGGGGTATACCGACATGGTCTAAGAAATGGCTATGTTAGTGTGACATATTTGTGGGTACCGGTAGCCCTTGAGTAGTCAGGGAGAATATGGGGCCGCTGAGTGATGTCGTGGAGCACTAACGAACTTTTAGAACCTTTACTTGACCAACTTGGCCTTTAGGACGTAGTGAGATGACCGGCTTTGGTGGAGTCCGAAGTTGGTAGATACTCGATACTACACTAATTAAGGGTTGGTTTCTTGGAATATTTCGGTCGCCATTAAAGAGGATTGAGCTAAAACAATGAACAAGGAAACAATCCAGTGATATTGAGCTCCTTAGAACCCAGTTACTATTGCTAGGACAGGTTGAGCCAACTAAACTTCAAGAGGGTACTTACCTATAAAACCCCATGCAAGCCTAAACTAGGAACTTGATTGTTTTGTTTGTATATGCATACTTGTACATAACATCATGGATATCATGAGCATCATCTGCATCCACTAACCATTTCAAAGATTTTTGGAGATTCATATTTGTTCTTACTTTGTAGGATATGAATTCACTCCGCAGGAAAACTATCCAAGTCAACCTTGTAAGAATTCCTCCTCAACTTAGGGAGCTAGCTTCAAGGATCCCTGAAATCTCTCCTTTCACCGAGAGACATGGTCGCCTACTCAACTTGGTCACCTCCAACACGGATGAGGATATGATGAAAGCGCTCTTTCAATTATTTGATCCTTTGCACCATTGCTTCACATTTCCCAACTACCAGCTTGTGCCTACTTTGGAAGAATTCTCTCAACTCTTGAAGATTCCCATTCTCAATCAACTACCTTTCAACGGTATGGAAAGAGACCCAAAGCCAGAAGAGATTACTCAAGCTCTGCACTTGCACCCGTCTGATGTCACAACTCATTGGGAAACTAGGAGTGATGTCAAAGGCTTCTTAGCAAAGTTTCTATTTGAGAAAGCCCAAAGTTGTTGGAATTCTCTAGACTTGCAAGCCTTTGAGGAAATTGTGGATCTTCTTATCTATAGGATGGTCTTTTTCCCCAATCCTGACCAACTCATAGATATAAGTGCCGTCAAAATCTTCATGTCACGCAATCTGGTTCCTACATTGCTAGGGGATATCCTACACACTTTTCACACTCGCACAATGAGGAAAAGAGGTGTCCTTATGTATTTCACTCCCCTCCTGGCAAGGTGGTTTATTTCTCATCTTCCCCAATTAGTCTTAAAGAATGAGCAAGGATTAAGGTGGTCACAAAGGTTAATGACGCTCAAATATTCAGATATTCATTGGTGCTCTCGATCCAAAGAGAATGTTATCATTATAACCGTTATGGGGAATTCCCTAATGTCCATCTACTTGGCATTAGGGGAGGCATCACTTACAATCCATTCTTAGCTCTAAGACAGTTTGGTTATGCCCTAAGGGACGGCCCACATGAGATGTTGATTCAAGGCTTAGTATTCGACTACGACAATGACAACCGAAGTATTCGCCAGAGATTCACCCGAGCATGGAGGATGCTAAACAAGGTGGATAGCAAGACTTTGGGACACAAAAATTCCATCCCTCTTGAGCCTTACCTCAAGTGGGTACGAACCCGCGCTCAAAGTCTTATGATGCCTTATCCTTCCATCCTTCAGGTGATCATTGAGCCTGTTAAGGAAGGAGAAGTTCCATACACTATCCTACATCCTGACATGCCCACATCTCTTGAAGACTTACAAAGGAATTGGATACAGCTCAAGGGCGAGCGAGATACTTTCGAAGCCCAATTCTACGCAAGCGAGAAGAAGGTTTTGGAACTCACTAGGCTACTTCATGAGGATCAGACTCTAAATGCCTACATAGAACCAAAGAGGATGCACACTACCTTTTTATCTTAGAGTTTTGTATTATTTTTCCTAAGGGCATTGATGTATTCAAACTCTATCTTATTAGTATAACGTGTGTTTCTTTTTGTCTAAAACAAACTTGAATCTTTTAAAATCCTTGAGAATATTACATATGCACATATCATTCATCATGACATAAACAGGTCTTTTGCAACAAGATTCCTCATCTCTCTACTGTTTATTTCAGTAAGATGGATCTCGAATAGACAATCAAAGATCTTCAAGTTCAAAACTGGCAGTTTCAACAGTTACTCATGACCCTAGCCAAAGGACAAGAGGAATTAAAAACAACTGTTGGGCCCTGAAAAACAAGATTCAAGATCTTATAGATGCAAAAGAGATTGAGTTTGATGCACCCGAGAAACCAAACGTCATTTCTGCTCCCATGCCTAGACATGGTCACAACACCAATGCTATCGAGGAAGATTTGTTTGTTACCACAGTTGATAAACTCTTGACTCCGCTCCCAATCATTAAGATAAACTTGTTAAAAGCCGGTATATTCCTGGGTTGTAATGAAGACTGCCATCTCTGCTTATCCTCACCAACTGACTGCCTTTTGTTGAAAGCATGCATTCAATGTTTGATAGACAACCAAGAGATTCTTTTTGAAAGTGCTCCTGTTTCACCTGTTCTTGTTGAAGACGTTTCAATCATAACCATCTCCGCTAATTCTTCCAGGGTCCCCAAAAGACCCGTTAGGATTACATCGGTTCCAAAAACCACTCCTTTTATATTCACAATGCCCGGGCCGATCCCATATGAATCAGACAAAACAGTGTCGTGGAATTACGGTGGAGACATCTAATACCATGGTATCAAACAAAATGGGCTGACCACCGAGAAGATGAGCCCCGAAGAAGAAAACTCCTACATTAGTAATATTGCCGAAACCAATAAGATTACCCAAGCGGTAGAATCTTCTCTCCAGAGATTGCCCCTCCAAAGGCAATTTTTGGACCCGTGGCTGTTCCAAAGGTTACCTCCGTACCAATAATAATATCTGCAAGTACTCCTATCGACAAAGACGACACAACCCCTGTTGTTATCCCTACCAATACTCCTACTGCTAAAATTCGAGGAAAAAGTATTCAAGAAGAGCCTGTCCGGACGAAGGCTCAACCACTGACTATCCCTGAAACCTCCAAAAAGGAAATGGAGGAGATCCTGAGAATAATAAAGAAGAGTGACTACGACGTAGTTGAACAGTTGGGGAAAACTCCCTCCAAAATATCCATGCTAGCTTTGTTACTATGCTCAGAGGCACATGCGAAAGCTGTGGTGAAGTTTCTGAAGATAGCCCATGTGCCTCAAGGGACGTCTGCTGACCAATTTCAAGATTGTGTGGCCAGCTTGACAGCTGATAACAGCCTAGGCTTCTCAGATGTTGATCTGACACCAAAGGGAAGAAAGCACAACGAGGCATTGCATGTCTCTGTGGAATATAGAGGAACAACTCTGGCTCATGTCTTGGTAGATACCGGCTCATCTTTGAATGTTTTACCGAAGAAAGCTCTCGACAGACTAGATTGAGAAGGATTAACGTTGAAGCCCAGTAACATAGTTATAAGGGCATTTGATGGTTCAAAGAGGATGGTCCACGAGGAGGTGGACATCCCCATAAAGGCTGGGACTCAGACTTTCAACTCAACCTTCTATGTAATGGACATCCGCCCCCTCATACTCCTGTCTTCTAGGACGACCCTGGATCCATAATGTCGGTGTTGTCACCTCTACACTGTACCAGATGCTGAAATATCTGGTCCATGGAAAGATTATCACTGTCCACGGAGAGGAAGAATATATGATTATCCACCTCAATTCCTCCAGGTATGTGGAATTAGATGGCGAGTTCATTGAAACTCCTTTTCAACATTTCTAAGAGGTTCCCCAAGAGGTAGCAGTAACCAAGATTGTGTCCCAGATTCCCAAGATTACAAGACCTCCGCTCCGGATGTCATCCCTGAAGGACACTAAGACAATAGTAGAGGAGGGTGGATGCACCATTTGGGGGCAACTTCCGGACATTCCGTTTAAATCTGACAAGTTTGGCTTAGGGTTTACTTTAGGTACTCAGAAGGTTGTGCGTCGTGCCCCTGCTGGAGGGCCACCTCTGAAGATTAGCAACCGAGAGGTCAATGCAGTGGAAGATAGTGAAGAGGATTGCAGCTTGGAGGATTGGATATTTCCTACTGTCAACAGAGGACTTCGCAATTGGGAGGCCAGAGACTTTGTCCCAATAACTTTCATCCCTCAGTAATTTATCTTTACATTTCTGTTGGACTTGTAATATTCACAAACAATTCGCACATTCAAAACCTTGTGTCTTGCCCGAGGCACAATGGTCCATTTGTAAGGGGTTTTATTTCATCTTCATATGACATTCAATGAATCATGGACGTTTTTCACATACAAACTTTTTGTGCTCATTGTTTTTCTTTTACATTTTATTTTTAAAAGATGGCTATACCTTTACACACACCCACACTCACAAATGCAGGTACACCTCCATTCCGGATCCCATGGGTAACAATAATGCTATGGCCTTTTGTAACTCTGAGGATCTAATCTACCAAGCCGAAGACGAAGGTGAGGAAGATTGTGAAGTACCAGGGGAATTGGCCAGACTACTACAACAAGAGGAAAGAGTTATTCAGCCTCATGAGGAATCGGTGGACACAATCAACTTGGGTACCGAGGATGGTAAAAAAGAAATCAAGGTGGGTGCCAATCTATAGCCGAGTGTCAAGGAGCGTCTGATTCAGCTGTTGTATGATTATGTTGAAATCTTTGCTTGGTCATATGAAGATATGTCGGGACTCGATGCAGACATCGTGGTACATCGTCTGCCAACAAGGGAAGATTGTCCACCAGTAAAATAAAAAGTCCGCCGCATGAGACCTGACATGTCGGAGAAGATCAAAGCGGAAGTCATGAAACAATTCAATGCTGGATTCTTGGCCTTCACTTCTTATCCTCAATGGGTTGCCAACATTGTTCCCGTGCCTAAAAAGGACGGAAAAGTACGAATGTGCGTGGACTATAGAGACTTGAATAGGGCCAGCCCTAAAGATGATTTTCCACTTCCCCACATAGATATCCTTGTTGACAATACGGTCCAGCACAAAGTGTTTTCCTTCATGGACGGATTCTCAGGTTACAACCAAATTAAAATGGCACCTGAGGACATGGAGAAAACTACATTTGTCACACAGTGGGGCACATTCTTCTACAAAGTGATGCCATTCGGACTGAAGAATGTTGGGGAAACCTATCAACGCGCCATGATAGATTTGTTTCATGACATGATACACCATGAAATAGAGGTCTACATAGACGATATGATAGCCCAATCACAAACAGAAGAAGAGCACATTGATCACTTGCAAAGGTTTTTTGAAAGGTTGAAGAAGTATAAACTAAGGTTGAACCCAAACAAGTGCACATTCGGAGTACGATTCGGAAAAATCCTAGGCTTTATCGTCAGCAACAAAGGTATTGAGGTCGATCTCGCCAAGGTTAAAGCAATACAAGAAATGCCTGCTCCTCATACTGAGAAGGAAGTCAGCGGATTATTGGGAAGCCTGAACTATATTACCAGATTCATTTCTCACCTAACAGCTACTTGTGAGCCAATCTTCAAACTATTAAAGAAAGATCAAGTAGTCAAATGGAATGATGAATGCCAGACTGCTTTCAACAAAATCGAAGAGTATTTACAAGAGCCTCATGTTTTAATGCCACCAATTGAGGGAAGACCAATGATCATGTATCTGACCGTTTTAGAGAACTCAATGGGATGTGTATTGGGGCAGCATGATGAGTCTAGCCGAAAAGAGCACGCTATTTACTACCTGAGCAAAAAGTTTACCGACTGTGAAACCAGATATTCACTGCTCGAGAAAACATGTTGCACTCTGGTATGGGCTTCTCGCCGGCTAAGACAGTATATGCTGACTCATACTACCTTATTGATATCTAAGATGGATCCGATAAAATACATCTTCGAAAAGCCTTCTCTGTCTGGGAGGATAGCTAGATGGCAGATGATCCTAACAGAATATGACATACAGTATACTACCCAGAAAGCTATAAAGGGTGGTGTTTTGGCTGATCATCTTGCCTATCAAGCTGTAGAAGACTATCAGTCCATGAAGTTTGAATTCCCGGATGAAGACATCATGACATTAGACGACTATGAAGAAATCAGGCCATATGACGAGCCTGAACAGGGATCCCGGTGGACCTTGTTCTTTGATGGAGCATCCAATGCACTTGGTAATGGTATCGACGCTGTACTCATATCTCCAAAGGGTGTCATACTCCCTTTACTGCCAGACATTGCTTCAACTGTACGAACAACATGGCGGAATACGAAGCATGCATCTTTGGTCTCAAGGCTTCCATAGGTTTGGGAATCAAGTCTTTAGATGTGTTTGGAGATTCAACTTTGGTCATCAGTTAGATCAAAGTAGAATGGGACACTAAACATCCAAATCTTATCCCTTACAAAGAACATGTTTTGACATTGCTACCACATTTTGAGGAGATTACCTTCAAGGATTTCCCGCGAGAAGAAAATCAGCTAGCAGACGCTCTAGCCACAATGTCATCTATGTTTAAACTTAATTGGGATAACGAGGCTCCCCAGATCACCATCGAACGAATGGATGAACCAACACACTGTCACGAGACTAATACTGAAGAGGTAGTGGACCAGCCTTGGTTTCATGAAGTCAAAAGGTATCTCGAAGTTCAAGAATATCCAGAAGGAGCTTTAGTCAATGATAAGAAGTTCTTAAGGAGATTCTATGCTAAGTTCTTCCTTAGTAATGGCATCCTGTACAAATGCAATCAGGACTCCATTCTGCTTCGGTGTGTGGATAAGATTGAGGCGGAAAAGATCATGGCAGAATTACATGAAGGTAATTTTGGCACTCACTCCAGTGGGCATAAGATGGCAAAGAAAATCCTATGGGCAGGCTATTACTGGTCTACCATGGAAGCAGATTGCTATCAACACTCTAGAACCTGCCATAGATGTCAGATTTATGCTGACAAGGTGCACGTACCTCCGGTTCCTTTGAATGTCTTGACGGCTCCTTGGCCCTTTGCTATGTAGGGAATTAATATGATTGGAGAGATCAAGCTGACAGCTTCCAATGGACACCGCTTCATCTTGGTGGCCATTGACTATTTTACAAAGTGGATCGAAGCAGCTTCCTTCGCTTCCGTTACTAAGAATGTTGTTGCCCGCTTCATCAAGCAAAATCTCATTTTCCTGTACGGTATCCCCGAAAGGATCATCACTAGCAATGGTATAAATCTTAATAACACTATGATCATCACCTTGTGTGAGCAATTCAAGATCCAGCATCATAATTCTTCTCCCTATCGGCCAAAGATGAATGGTGTTGTCGAAGTGGCAAATAAGAACATTAAAAAGATCATATAAAAGATGACAGTCACATACAAAGACTAGCATGAGGTGCTACCATTCGATCTCCACGGGTATCGTACCACGGCTCGCACATCAACCGGGGCAACACCTTATTCTTTGGTATATGGCATGGAAGTTGTTTTACCCATTGAGGTTCAGATCCCCTCTCTGAGAATTATGAAGGATGCGGGCTTGAATGACGACGATTGGATCTAAACTCGACTTGATCAACTGAACTTAATTGATGAAAAGAGACTTACTGCCATTTTCCATGGTCAAATGTATCAAAAACGAATGATCAAGGCTTTCAACAAGAAAGTCATACTCCAAACATATCAAGTTGGGGATTTAGTGATCAAACGTATCATCTCACCACAGAGTGATCCCAAGGGCAAATGGACTCCTACCTATGAAGGACCATTTGTAATCAAAAACATATTCTCCGGTGGGGCAATGATCTTAACCACCATGGACGGCGCCGACCTGCCACACCCTGCGAACGCGGACATAGTCAAAAGATACTACACATAAGAGACCCGCTAGGATGACGTACCTACGCAAAATAAGGGTGTTGTACCCCAAAACTTGCCCTCTCATTTTATCAAGATTTCTCCTCACAAGACTCTTTGAACTCAAGACCAAGCTAGGGTTTGCTCTGCTTAAGACATCTCCTGGCACTGTTGACCTAAATTAGGGTTTGAGTTTACACAAGGAATTTTGGACTTCTAATGCTCAATTTGACTTTCATGCTTCATGTTGGACTTATAAGATTGCTCATACCAAGTTTCAAGCCTTGAATCAAATTTTTGCCCAGTCAATTGGACAGTTGACCTAAAAATCAACTGTATTGGGGAAAAAGTCAACTGTGGCCAATTTACAGTCAAACCTCATAAATTTTGATCCATATAAACATTATAAGCTCATATGAACCATTTGATTAAGTTTGGACCATAACTCCTCAAGAAATTTGATCAGATCATCAAAAGGGCAAAATGGTCATTTTTAGGGTTTTGACTGCAGAAGGGCAATTTCTGATTTTTCACCTAGCCAATGGAAAATTGGGTTCAATAATGGATTCAAGGACTCAATGGCATCATCTTGACCTATTCACAAGGTTTAAAAGATCTCAATTGCACTAGATTGACAGATGAATTTTCCAGTTAACTGATCAAAAATCAACTGTACACTGAAAAGTCAAACTTTGACTTTTTGGTCAAAATCAAGTGCCAAGGGTCATTTTTCATCAAGAGGTGTCAAAACATGAAACTTGTTCATCAAGAAACCTAATTTTGCAAATTAGGGTTTAAGATTGAAAAAATTTCATAACTTCGAATTTTTCTAAGTTATGAAATTTTCTTATTTTTTCCCAACTTTGCCCAACTTTTTCACCATGATGCAATTGGATTCAAACAAAACTTCCAACAAGAAAGTTGTAGTCCTCCACAAAATCAACAACTTTTATTCACAAAGTTTTCCAAAAAGATGCTTTTATCTCGTTATGATTTTTGGAACAAGGGTCCATGAAACTTTTAACTTAGTGAAATTTTGCCCTAGTTTAGGCAGGATTTTAACCTATCTTCATGGCAATTTTTCACATAGTTCCACTTGGAATCTCAAAATGAATTTTAAAGATGGATTTTAGATCCTGTTACAAGCTTTCCAAAATGTCCATGAACTCTCAAAAATAGTTTATGGTTAGGGAGAATCGAAGGTTTGAATTTGGCAAAAACTCACTTTGATCCATGGCATGTTTCATGTTGACACAATTTGCAAACTCTATCCAGCATTGTTTGTACTTGCTTACAGGTCTCTAAACCCTTCCACACTCAAGAGTTAAATGAAAACTCAATGGATTTAAGCTTTGTTCTGATCATTAGAGGTTTACACAAGGGATTAATCCAAAAATAGCAAAAAGGCAACATTGCCATTTTTGTCAAAACTTGCTTTATGTCAAATTGCATCCCTTGAGCCTTGAACCAAATCTTGGACAGCAAACAATATCCAAAAACTTGTGGGGACAAGATCACCAAGTGCATGCTGGAAGATAGCATGTACAGGCCTGTCTTGTATCACTTCACACTTTTACTTAAAAAACAAGAAAACTTGCCAAAGAGCCATATCTTTGAAATCTGATAAGAACCAAGTTTGTAAGGATTTGAAACAAGTTTTGCACATTGCCTTGAGTCAGAAACACGAGCTATCCAACCCTCAATCCTTCCAAAACACAAAAACACCTTCTTCTTGCAAAACAGGGCACTCTCTGCAGTTTAACTTCCATCTCACAAACCACTCGTGCATTTTGTCCCAAACCAGTTCCAATACATTCCATATAACCCACCTAAGTTATCCCAACCATTGGCCATTGACTGTAACTCCATTTGCAAGCTTCACCATTTCTGATTTCAGCTTGTGCAGGTTAACTTCTACAGGCTTATTCAAGCAAGCTCAAAGCAAACAAAGCATTGGGGAAGGTCAGAGGAAGTTCAGGCAAGCTCACAAACATCTCATACCTCACTGAAAACCCTTGCATTGCCATACACGAGTTCAACTGAAACAGGTATTTTCCAACTTTCTATCTCTCTATTTAGGAATCATTAGGCTTAGATTTGTGAATAAAAAATGTAGTACTCATAGCCCTTAAACTGTACATATGCATAGATTTCATTTAAGTTAATTGTGTTGAGAGAATTTGATTGATGAACTTTCTGAAAAAGTTAGGTTAGAAATTAGGGCCAGAGAAATTCTCTCTGGTCTTTGTGAATTAGATTAAGTTTTTTATATGGTTAGAATCGTATGATCATGCTGTATAACTTTCATGTTGCAAGTTTTCGTTTTTAAGCACAAATGCAGGAGATACGAGTTGTACATCAGAACGCGCGTTTTTTGTTCAAAGGTTGAAGACGAAGCTATAAATGGGTTGGGCTTGGCTTGGCATGACTTTTTGCATCCCCTGACCTTACTGTTTACACCCCCTTGGCCCATTGTTTCATATTTTTATATTTTTCCATTTCTTTTTCATTTCTGATTTTATTTTATTTTTTCTAAACATAAAAAATTACCAAAAATATTTTCATAAATTTTCACATTTTATTTTGTATTTTTTATTATTTTTTCTAACATAAAAATAATTATTATATAACATACTTTTATTTTCTTTAATAAAAACTTGAAAATAATACATAAAAATATTATACCTTTATTTTTATTATTTACATACTTAAATAATATTTTTTCTAATATATTTTAATTTTTGAAATTTGTATATATTTTATTATTTTATTGTACATAAATAATATAATTAATATATATATACTTTCTTAAAGAAAATTAGGGTTTTTACCCTTAATAAAAATAATCTTTTATTTTATTATTTTTAATGCATTAAATATTTCATTTTACATACATAAAAATAAACAAAAACATTTTTTACATATTTATAATATTTTGCATATTTATATTTAAATTGCTTATTTAAATATTGCTTATTTATTATTTGATGCAAAGAATTCAATTTGGATGTAATAGTAAATCTTAGGGTTTTATTTTCTTGCAAATACTCCCCATTCAAAATTGTATCCCCCTCCCCATATCAATGTTGTAATAGTCGTAGATTTATTTTACTCATTTATAGCTTTCAAATATGCCATGATAGAGATTAGGGTTTGTATGCAATATCCAAAATCAAAACAAATAGCTAGACCTAATACAAGACATAAAAGCATGCAAATTGACAACACAATACACACATGCACCCCTAGGGTTTCATCCACTTGTTGCCTTTAAAATGGCCATGTTATGCATGTCAAGTATCTTGGCAAAACAAAAACAAAACAAAAGATCATAGTCCCTCGATGACGCTATCTTGGTTGCCTATACAAAATGATCTAGTCCCTCAAAAATTTGCTAAAGATACTTAGCACAATTGCTATCATGGTCAATATGATGACCCGCGCCTATCCCGTTTAACATCCAAATACAAGGTTGTTTACCAAATGCAATGGTAAAACAACACTGTCAAAAGGGTTAAAAATTTGTAGGAAAGATCTTTGAGTAGATATGGTAGACAACTCTTAGTTACTTGATCAAAACTTGCAAAAACATCCTTTCTATTTTCAAACACACATCACAACACAATTTCAAAACATTTCCCAAAACAAACTTTCAAACATTGAAATATCTTTTCAAAAGACAAACACCTTTGTATATATTCAAACAAGAATCATTACAAAGGTTGTCATAACGATGGCCTCTTTTCAAAACATTTTCAAAACCACACACAAAGCACCATTTCAAACAATTGAAAAGTAAAAGCAAGTGATCTAAACAAGTAACTAAGAGCCCATGGAAAACCATGGATGAAAATGGTGCTTGCACCTTCCCTTTTCATAATCTACCCCCCGAACCCAAGAAAACATCTCAAAGGTCTTTCCTGTGCTTTTTGACCATTCCTTTGGATAAAATAAAAAGTCAGCATCGACTCTTGCTAAACCGAAACATTTGCGAACACGAACACAAAACCTCAAACCAGTTCTCCCACCGTATTACAGAACTGGCGACTCTGCTGGGTAATTATCCAAAAGTGGGGTTACCTTAGGGTTTAGATCACCTTTACATGCTTACTTTGTTTGCTTTAATTGCTTTACATTTGGTTCTATTGTTTGGGTTTGAAATCCTCTACCCGGATTTGGGAAACATTCATAGGTAAATAGCAATACGTTGTGGAAACTGTGCGGGATATACCGACATGGTTGAAGCAATAGCTATGTTAGTGCGACATATTTGTGGGTACCGGTAGCCTTTGAGTCAATCAAAGAGAATGCGGGGCCGCTGAGTGATGTCATGAAGCACTAATGGACTTTTAGAACCTTTACTTGACCATCTTGGCCTTATTAGGGGTAGTGAGATGACCGTCTTTGGTGCAGTCCGAAGTTGGTAGATACTCGATACTACACTCATTGAGGGTTGTTTTCTTGGAATATTTCGGTCGCCAGTAAAGTGGCTAAACTGAAACAATGAACACAGAAAATAATCTAGTGATATTGAGCTCCTTAGAACTCGGTTACTATTTATAGGACAGGTTGAGCCAACTAAACTTCAAGAGGGTACTTACCTATGAAACCCCATGCAAGCCTGAAACTAGGATCTTGTGTGATTTGCTTGTACATATACTTGTGCATACATCATGAACATCATAAAACATCATATGCATCCACTAACCATTTCAAGGGTTTGGATCTTCATCTTTGTTCTTGTTTTGTAGGTTATGGAATCACTTCGCAGGAAAACAATCCAGGTCAACCTTGTGAGAATTCCTCCTCTACTCAAGGAGCTTGTTTCCAAGATTCTAGAGAATTCTCCCTTCAGTGAAAGACATGGTAGACTTCTCAACTTGGTCAACTCCAACATTGAAGAAGACATGGTGAAATTTCTCTTCCAGTTCTTTGACCCCCTACACCATTGTTTTACATTTCCTAATTACAAACTAGTGCCTACTTTGGAGGAATTTTCTCAACTCCTGAGGATTCATATTCTCCATCAACTACCCTACAACGGTACGGAGAGAGAGCCAAAGCCTGAAGATGTTGCTCAAGCCTTACACTTGCAACCATTTGATATCAAAGGTCATTGGGAAACCAAAAATGGTGTCAAGGGTTTCTTGGCAAAGTTTCTGTTTGAGAAGGCACAAGACTGCTGGAATTCTCTAGATCTGCAAGCTTTTGAGGAGATTGTAGCACTTCTCATTTATGGGTTGGTCTTGTTCCCAAACCCTGATCAACTTATAGATGTGAATGCTGTCAAGATTTTCATATCTCGGAATCCTATGCCTACATTGCTTGGGGACATCCTACACTCATTTTACACACGAACAATGAGGAAAAGAGGTGTTCTCATGTGTTGTACTCCTCTTCTAGCAAGGTGGTTTATTTCTCACCTTCCCCAGTCAATCTTGAAGAATGAACAAGGCTTGAGGTGGTCACAACGGTTGATGACTCTCACACATTCTGATGTTCATTGGTGTTCTCGATCCAGAGAAAATGTCATCATCATTGATCATTGTGGGGAATTCCCTAATGTCCCATTACTTGGCATTAGGGGAGGCATTACCTACAACCCCTTCTTAGCTCTGAGACAGTTTGGGCATGCCCGAAGGGATGGCCCTCATGACATGCTGATTCTAGACTTGGTTTTTGACTTCGACAACGATGCTCAAGGACTTCGACAAAGGTTTATCCGAGCTTGGAGGATGCCCAACAAAGTGGACAGTAAGACACTGGGACACAAGAATTCCATCCCCCTTGAGCCTTACCTCAAGTGGGTACGAACCTGCGCCCAGAGTCTTATGATGCCTTACCCCTACATTCTCCCCATGATCAAAGAGCCTGTTATGGAAGGAGAGGTTCCATACACCCTCCTACATCCTGACATGCCAACATCATTAGAAGATTTACAAAAGAGTTGGATACAGCTCAAGGAAGAACAGAACACTTTTGAAGCCAGCTTCTACGCTAGTGAGAAGAAGGTTTTGGAACTTACTCGTCGACTCCACAAAGAGCATACTCTCAACACCTACATCGCACCAAAGAGGATGCGCAACGTCTTTTTACATTAGAATTTTGTATTTATTTTGCCCATGGGGCACTTATGTACTAACAAATTATATTTTATTAATATGACGTGTGTTCTTTTTGTTTACAACATATTTGAATTTCTGAATCCTTGAATGCATTACATGAATACATATCATTCATCATATGCATAAACAGGTCTTCACCAGGTTTCCTTATCTCTCTGCTGTTTATTTCAGCAAGATGGATATAGAGCAGACGATCAAAGATTTACAAGTGCAGAATTCACAGTTCCAACAACTCCTCATGACCTTGGCAAAGGGTCAGGAGGATCTTAAAGCACTGTTAGAGAAGGAAAAGGAAAAAGAGAAAAAGAAAAAGAAAAGAGTTGGTGTGGCTACTCTGGGTAGAAGATTTGACAAACAAGCTAGAAGGGTCCTGGATTTCCCCTCAACATCTGATGAAGGGATAGGTAAAGGAAAGGGAGCTGCAGTACCATCTGAGTCTGAGGCTTAAAAAGAAGAAGAAGAGGATGAAGACTATTCTTAGCAGCAGTACCCTCCTGCAGACGACAAGTACAAGAATCTGGAAGAGCGTCTGGCAGCCATGGAAGTGCAAAGAGTGCCTGGGCTGGACTTCGAAGAGCTAAGGTTGGTTGCTGGGATTGTGATTCCCCCTAAATTCAAGGTGCCTACATTTGATAAATATCATGGTTTGTCTTGTACAAAGACGCACCTATGGTCTTACGTCAGAAAGATCCAACCTTATTCTTCTGATAAGGATCTGCGAGTCCACTTTTTTTCAAGATAGTTTGTCAGGTACGCAATTAGATTGGTTCTACCAGCTTGAGAGATCTGATGTACACAATTGGGAGGATCTGGCTGCTGCCTTCTACAGACAATATCAATATAATGCAGACTTAGCACCTACTCGTACTCAACTACAGAGTATGGGTATGGTCTCTAATGAAGGCTTTAAGGAGTATGCCCAGAAATGGAGGGATTTGGCTGGAAGGGTGCAGCCACCATTGTCTGAAAGAGAGCTTGTTGATATGTTTTTGGGGACACTGTCTGGTCCATTCTTTAATCACCTGATAGGGAGTTCGTCGGTGGGGTTCACCAAATTAATTCTGACTGGTGAAAGAGTCGAAGCTGGCATCAAGAGCGGTAAAATTCAAAAAGATACATCTGCTTCCGTTGCCGTCAAAAAACCTTTTCCAGCAAAGAAAGAGGTGCCAGTTGTTTACTCCCAAAGGGGTCGAGGACGAGTGGAGCGCCGGCCAGCGATGGGGGCTGTAATGATTCAAAAGAGAGCAGCTGATCAGCCTAGAAATGATCAACCCAGAACCAACCAACAAAGAGGGGGAAGGCCTGCTAGGTAATTCACCAAAATAAACATGACGCCTGCCCAGGTTCTCCCCCATCTCTTGAAGTTAAACCTTACAACCTTGAGAGAGCCACCACAAAATCTGAATACAACTTCTCCTTTTTACCATGCCAACGCTAAATGCGCTTATCATTCAGACAGCATAGGGCACGACACCAACAATTGTTGGGCCCTCAAAAATAAGATCCAGGATTTAATAGATGCCAAGGAGGTGGAATTCGACGCGCCCGAAAATCCGAATATGATCTCTGCCCCAATGCCAAAGCATGGTCACAATGCCCATGCTATCAAAGAGGATTTGTATGTTGCTGTTGTTGATGACTTAATGACCCCTTTACCAATAATCAAGATGAATCTGTTGAAAGCCGGGATTTTCCCAGGCTGTGAAAAAGATTGTTACCTTTGTTCGTCCCTATAATCCGACTGTCCGTTATTGAAGTTAGGCATCCAACGCCTAATGGATAATCAAGAAATCCTCTTTGATAAAACTCTTGTTACTCCTGTTACTCCAACTCCTATTAACGATGTTGTTATAATTACCATTTCCGCCAGTCTTTCCAAGGTCTCCAAAAGACCTGTTAAGATTACACCCGATCCAAAGTTTGTACCTCTGAAGATAACTATGTCGGGGCCTATCCCATACAAGTCCAATAAGACAATACCGTGGAATTATGGAGGAGAGATCTTCTACCACGGTGTTAAGCAGATTGAATCAGTGGAAGAGAATTTCGATGAAGAAACTCCTGACATAGGAAATATCGCTGGGACAAGTAAGATCACCTGCAGCGGAAGAATCTTCTCTCTGGAGATTGCTCCTCCCAGGGAAATCTTCGGACCCTCAAATGCTCCTAAGGTTACTCCTGTGCCGGTCAACATTTATGTGCGAAGTCCAGTTATTGAAGAATTTGTTACTCCCGTAGTTGTACCCTCTGTTGTTGTTGCTGATAAAGGTAAGCGGATCCGAGAAGTGCCTGTCAGGACGAGGGCTCAGCCTTTGGTCATCCCCGAGACCACTCAAAAGGAGATGGAGGAGATTTTAAAAATAATTAAGAAAAGCGACTATGATGTCGTAGAACAACTGGGGAAAACCCCTTCAAAAATCTCTATGCTGGCCCTATTGCTCTGTTCCGAGGCTCATGCCAAAGCCTTGATCAAATTCCTGAAGACGGCCCACGTGCCTCAAGAAACCTCCGCGGACCAGTTCCAGGAGTGTGTAGCCAGCCTAACTGCCGACAATGGTCTTGGCTTCTCCGATGCCGATCTAACATCTAAGGGGAGAAAGCATAATGACGCGCTGTATGTCTCGGTGGAATGCAGAGGGACCACTCTTGCTCATGTTCTGGTTGATATCGGGTCGTCTTTAAATGTCCTGCCAAAGAAAGCATTGGACAAATTGGAATGTGAAGGTTTGACCCTAAAGCCCAGCAATATCATTGTTAGAGCCTTTGACGGTTCTAAGAGGATGGTCCTCGGGGAGGTGGACATCCCAATTAAAGTGGGAACGGAAATTTTCAACTCTACATTTTATGTGATGGACATTCGTCCTTCATATTCTTGCTTGTTGGGAAGACCTTGGATCCACAACGCTGGGGCAGTCACTTCTTCTCTACACCAAATGCTCAAATACCCAGTCCAGGGGAAAATCATAACAGTTCATGGCGAGGAGGAGTATATGATAAGCCAACTTAATTCTTTCCACTATGTGGAGTTAGATGGTGAATTCATAGAAACCCCTTTCCAAAACTTTGAAGAGGTTTCTCCTGAAGTTGTGGCAGCCAAGACAATGACTTCTGTACCCATCATTACCAAGCATATGTCCCGGATGTCATCCCTTAAAGATGCGAAGGCCGTGATTGAGGAAGGAGGAAGCACAGTATGGGGTCAGCTACCAGATTTTCCTTTCAAGACAGATAAGTTCGGCTTGGGTTTCACTGCTGCTAGTCAGAAGGCTGTGCGCCGCTCCCGGGATGGAGGGCCACTATTAAAGATCACTCATCATGGAGTTCATGCTTTGGAGGATGTTGAAGATGAGAGCAACTTTAAAGATTGGATTTTCCCGACTATTGAAGGAGGACTGAACAACTGGGAGGCGAAAGACTTTGTTCCCATTACTTTCATAAATCAGTAATTTATCTTTTGAACATTTTCTGTTGATCTGTAATAATTATTAAACAATTCGTACACTCTTTTTGCCTTGTGCCTTACCCGGGGCATATAGGTCCATTTGTAAAGGGCTTGATTTTTTTCATCTTCATATGCCATTTTTAATGAATCATGGACGTTTTCATATATAAACTTTTGTGCTCATTTTCTTTCTTTTTACATTTTATTTGTTTAAAGGTGGCTATCCTTACACACACCCACACTCACAAAATGCAGGTACCCATCCACTCCGGATTCCATGGGTAACAATTCTGCTATGGCCTTCAGTGACTCTGAAGATCTAGTCAATCATGCCGAATACGAAGGTGATGAAGACTGTGAAGTGCCTGGAGAGTTGGCTAGACTTCTACTACAGGAAGAAAGGGCTATTCTGCCCCATGAAGAGCTGTTAGAGACTATCAACTTGGGTACTGCTGAAGACAGAAGAGAGGTTAAAGTGGGTGCCAACCTAAAGCCAAATGTCAAAGAGCGCTTAGTTCAACTGTTGAATGAATATGTTGAGATCTTCGCCCGGTCCTATGAAGACATGTCGGGACTCGATACAGATATTGTGGTTCACCGTCTCCCTACAAGAGAAGACTGTCCACCAATTAAACAGAAAGTATGCCGAATGAGGCCCGATATGTCCGAAAAGATCAAAGCCGAAGTAATGAAGTAGTTCAATGCTGGCTTTCTTGCTGTTACTTACTATCACAATGGATTGCTAACATTGTTCCCATACCTAAGAAGGACGGAAAAGTGAGAATGTGCGTGGATTACGGAGACTTAAACAGGGCTAGCCCTAAAGATGACTTTCCACTACCGCACATTGACATCTTGGTTGACAATACAGCTCAGCATAAGGTATTTTCCTTCATGGATGGATTTTCAGGGTACACCCAGATCAAAAGGGCCCCCGAAGACATGGAGAAGACTACTTTTGTTACGCAGTGGGGTACCTTCTGCTATAAAGTGATGCCATTCGGACTGAAGAATGCCGGGGAAACCTATCAACGAGCCATGGTAGCTTTGTTTCATGACATGATACATCATGAGATTGAAGTCTACGTAGACGACATGATAGCCCGTTCACAAACAGAAGAAGAACACCTCGACCATCTGCAAAAGCTATTTGTCAGATTGAAGGAGTATAAGCTCAGGCTGAACCCTAGCAAGTGCACTTTCGGAGTCAGATCCGGTAAACTCTTTGGATTCATCGTCAGAAACAAAGGAATTGAGGTTTATCCCGCCAAAGTCAAAGTTATACGAGAAATGCCTGCCCCTCGCATTGAAAATGAGGTCAGAGGTTTCTTAGGATGCCTAAACTACATTGCGAGGTTCATTTCTCACCTAACATCTACCTGTGAACCAATCTTCAAGCTATTGAAGAAAGATCAGGTGGTTGAATGGAATGATGACTGTCAAGTTGCTTTCGATAAAATCAAGGAGTATTTTCTAGAACCTCCTGTCTTGATGCCACCTGTCGAAGGAAGGCTGCTAATCATGTATTTGACTGTTTTGGATAATTCAATGGGGTGCGTATTGGGCCAACATGACGAGTCTGGCCGAAAAGAGCATGCCATTTATTACCTTAGCAAAAAATTTACCGACTGTGAGACTCACTACTCACTGCTCGAGAAAACTTGTTGTGCTTTGGTATGGGCTGCTCGCCAGCTAAGGCAGTATATGTTGACACATACCACTCTGCTAATTTCTAAAATGGATCTGATCAAGTACATCTTCGAAAAGCCTGCTTTATCTGGAAGAATCGCTAGATGGCAAATGATCCTGACTGAGTATGATATCCAGTACACAACACAGAAAGCTATAAAGGGGAGTGTATTAGCTGACCATCTAGCTCATCAAGCTGTCGAAGATTACCAATCCATGAAGTTCGACTTCCCCGATGAAGACATTATGACATTGGACAACATTGAAGGTAACGGACCGTATGACGGACCTGAACAAGGATCCCGATGGACCCTGTACTTTGATGGTGCTTAAAATGCACTTGGCAACGGTATCGGTGCGGTACTTATCTCTACAGAAGGTTGCCATATACCTTTCACCGCTAGACTCTGCTTCAGCTGCACCGACAACATGGCCGAGTATGAAGCTTGTATCTTTGGTCTCAAGGCTGATATTGACTTGGGAATCAAATCTTTGGTTGTGTTTGGAGACTCCGCTTTAGTCATCAGTTAGATCAAAGGAGAGTGGGACACTAAACATCCCAATCTCATCCCTTATAAAGAACATGTCCTGACATTGTTACCTCATTTCGAGCAGATTACCTTCGAGCACTTCCCGCGAGAATAAAATCAGCTAGCGGATGCTCTAGCTACAATGTCATCCATGTTTAAACTTAATTGGGATGATGAGGCTCCCCAAATCACGATTGAGCAGATGGACGAACTTGCACATTGTCACGAGATTAATACCGAAGAAGTAGTGAACCGACCCTGGTTTCACGAAGTCAAAAGGTATCTCGAGACTCGAGAATGCCCTGAATGAGCTTCAGTCAATGACAAAAAGTTCTTAAGGAGATTTTCTGCCAAGTTCTTCCTGAGCAATGGTATCCTATACAAGCGCAACCATGATTGCATTCTGCTTCGTTGTGTGGACAAGGTTGAAGCTGAGCAAATCATGACTGAACTGCATAATGGTACTTTTGGCACCCACTTGAGCGGACATACGATGGCTAAGAAGATTCTACGGGAAGGCTACTACTGGTCTACCCTGGAAGTTGATTGTCATCAACATTCCCGTACTTATCACAAATGCAAATCTATGCGGACAAGGTACATATTCCTCCAGTTCCCCTCAATGTCCTAACAGCTCCTTGGCCATTCGCAATGTGGGGTATCGACATGATTGGAGAGATCAAGCCTACGACATCCAATGGACACCGCTTCATCCTGGTGGCCATTAATTACTTTACCAAGTGGGTCGAAGCAGCTTCCTTCGCCTCCGTTACAAAGAATGTGGTTGTCCGCTTCATCAAGCAGAACCTCATATGCCGGTATGGTATTCCCGATCGTATCATCACGGACAATGGTACAAACCTGAACAACACTATGATCACCGCTCTGTGCGAGCAGTTCAAGATTCAACATCACAATTCATCTCCCTATCGACCAAAGATGAACGGTGTTGTCGAAGCTGCGAACAAAAATATGAAGAAGATAATTCAAAAGATGACAGTCACCTACAAGGACTGGCATGAGATGTTACCGTTTGCTCTGCACGGGTACCGTACCACGGCGCGAACGTCAACTGGGGCAACACCCTTTTCTTTGGTATACGGCATGGAAGCTGTTTTACCTATGGAAGTTCAGATTCCTTCCCTAAGAATCATGAAGGATGCTAGTTTTAGTGAAGACGATTGGATTCAGACCGGACTTGACCAACTTAACTTGATTGACGAGAAGCGACTTACTGCTATTTGTCATGGTCAGACGTATCAAAAACGGATGATCAAAGCTTTCAACAAGAAAGTCAGGCACCAGGTATATCAAGTCGAAGATCTTGTAATCAAGCAGATCATCTTGCCGCAGAGTGATCCCAGGGGAAAGTGGACTCCTACTTACGAAGGACCATTTGTGATCAAAAACATATTTTCTGGTGGGGCAATGATATTAACCACCATGGACGGCGACGACCTGCCGCACCCTGCGAATGCAGACATAGTCAAAAGATACTATGCATAAAGGACCCAAAAAGTTGATAACCCGAAAGGGCAACTTGGGCAAAAATGGGCATCCCGGTGAATCAAAAACCCGAAAGGGAGGTTCAGGCAAAAATTAGGGATAAAACAAAAAAAATCTGTACACCCGGCAAGTTGAAAACCCGAAAGGGCGACTTGGGCAAAAAGGGGTCTCCCGGTGGATCGAAAACCTGAAAGGGCAATCCAGGCAAAAGTTAGGGAATTAAAGTGTATGACTATGTCTCGTCGAATCACTTTAAGGACAATCTCTTCACGGATAAGCTCCAAGCTTCTGATCAATCCAATCATCTGCGGACGAAGCAACGAATGGACAAGATACTCAGAGTTACGAAGGCTATAGCAGAATGGGAACCCCATGGAATTGTTACACATAGCCATCTTTCTTTGTATAAATTTTTCTCAATTTTATGACAACATTCTCTTACTAGGATGTCTGTCTCTTTTGTACAAAATACTTACACAAAGTTAATACAAAGATACTTTAAAGTGCAGAAAATTGTTTGCCTTTTCTTTCTTTTTTTACACTTGTGTTTTATTTGAAAATGTCCAATGATTTATTAAATGAGCATATACATTTGAATATAATCACCGCTTACAAATAAAACGAAATAAGAAAGGGTAATTACTGATAGGTTGAAAGTATAGGAAAACGTATTTAGACTATTCCAAGAGAAATCCCCTGCAGTACATCATCCAGATCCTCAGCGGAACTAAAGCCTTGAAATACATATCCCCAGTGGAGTTAAGTTTCAAAAATCCCCAGCAGAGTCGCCAGTTCTGTGATACGGTGGGAGAACTGACTTGAGGTTTTGCGTTTATGTTCGCAAATGTTTCGGTGGAGAATCTTGCTAAACCGAAACATTTGCGAACATAAACACAAAACCTCAAGTCAGTTCTCCCACCATATCACAAAGGGCATCCCGACGAACCAAAAAGGTTCGGGCAAAAATTAGGGATAAAATAATAAAAAATCTGTACACCCGAAAAGTTGAAAACCCGAAAGGGCGACTTGGGCAAAAAAAGGTTTCCCGATGGACTGAAAACTCGAAAGGGCGGTCCAGGAAAAAGTTAGGGAATAAAAGTGTATGATTATGTCCCCTCGGATCACTTTGAGAACAACCTCTTGACTTCCACTGACAAACTCAGAGTTTCTGATCAATTCAATCATCTTCGGACGAAGCAACAAATAGACGAGATATTCGGAGATACAAAGGTTATGGCAGAATGGGAACCCCATGGGATTATTACACATAGCTATCTTTCTTTGCATAAATATTTATTGTTTTTATGGCGTCATTCTCTTACTAGAATATTTGTCTCCTTTGTACGAAATACTTACTCAAAGTCAATACAAAAATGTCTCTTTGAAAGTACAAAAACTATTTGTCTTTTCTTTACAATTGTGTTTTGTTTGCAAAAAACGTCCAATGATTCATTGATGAACATATGCATTTGAACATAATTACTATTTGCAAATAAATAAGATGAGAAAGACAATTACTGATAGGTTGAGAAGGCAAGAAAACGTCCCTAGACCACTCCATATTCCCCACAGAGTTTTCAATAACTCCCATGCAAAAACAAAATTTCAAGTTTTTATTCCCAATAGTAGTCATCGAATTTCTTAGGATTCCTCAAACAGATCTTACAAGCAATACATGGCTTTGCCCTTACAATGAAATTTACTCCTCTCGACAAGAGTTCATCAAAACTTCAACTTCAAAACATGAAAATTCATATATCGGCAACAAACTACAGATCCCCTAGTTTGAATTTACCTCTCCGACTACTACAAATCAAAGGACCACAACTCCTCTTCCCCAATAGCGTATTCTACATCAAGTTACTGTGAAGCCTGGAATCCGGCCAAATAACAGTAAACTTCCTTATCCCCAGCAAGTTGTTGTGAAGTCTGGAATCCGACCAGGTAGCGGCTAACTTTTGATTCTCTCCAGCCAAGGGTAACTCCCCAATAGAGTGGCAGACAACCAAGACTCCTGAACTTTTGCAAGCAAAAATCACCTTTCTCCCTACTGAGTTTTCCATCATCCCTAGTGGAACAAAATTCCCAGCTGCGGAGCTTCTAGTTTATCGAATCCCAGTAGAAATCTCCCAATTTCTCCAAATTCCTCAGCAGTTTGTTATGAAGGATGGAATCTGACCGGATAACATCTAACTTTTCAATTCTCCCCAGTGGAATAAACACTCCCAATAGATAATCCCCGGTGAAAGTCGTCAAGATTTTCAGGTTGCCCCAAGCAGATCTTGCGAGCAATACATGGCATTCCCCTTACAATAAGAGCTTATTCCTCTCAACAGAAATTCATCAACACTCCAACTTCAAGACCTGAAGACTTACATATTCTCAACATCAGTCAGGGATTTATTTTCCCCGAGCAGATAGCAATACAGCAAATCATCTCACATACACATACATTGCATCCATATATCATAAACATCGATAAATCCAATACATTGCATCATATATTTCATGTAACATAACTTGGTGTTTCAGCTAACATTTTATCCTTTTCAGGATAAGGTTAACAGCTACCATTAACAATATGCAAACTACTTGATACAGTACGGATATGCTCCAGACACGGAAGCCATTCTGGTACTCATTCAGATTCAGATTTCTACACTCTTGATACAGTTCAGATATGCTCCAGACACGAAAGCCATTCTGGTACTCATTTAGATTCAAATTTCTACACCCCTGAAATAGTTCAGATATGCTCCAAACACAGAAGCCATTATGGTACTCATTCAGATTCAAATTTCTACACTCCTGATACAGTTCAGATACGCTCCAGACACGGAAGTCATTCTGGTACTCATTCAGATTCAGATTTCTACACTCCTGATACAGTTTAGATACGCTCAAGACACGAAATCCATTCTGGTACTCATTCAGTTTCAGATTTCTACACCCCTGATACAGTTCAAATATGCTCCAGACACGGAAGCCATTCTGGTACTCATTTAGATTCAGATTTCTACACTCCTGATACAGTTCAGATATGCTCCAGACACAGAAGCCAATCTGGTACTCATTCAGATTCAGATTTCTACACCCCTGATACAGTTCAGATATGCTCCAGACACAGAAGCCATTCTGGTACTCATTCAGATTTAGATTTCTACACTCCTGATACAGTTCAGATATGCTCCAGACACGGAAGCCATTCTGGTACTCATTCAGTTTCAGATTTCTACACCCCTGATACAGTTTAAATACGCTCCAGACATGGAAGCCATTATGGTACTCATTCATATTCAAATTTGTATACTCCTGATACAGTTCAAATATGCTCCAGACAAGGAATCCATTCTGGTACTCATTCAGATTCAGATTTCTACACTCCTGATATAGTTCAAATATGCTCTAGACACGGAAGCCATTCTGGTACTCATTCAGATTCA
Source organism: Vicia faba (assembly GCA_948472305.1). Lineage (NCBI taxonomy): Eukaryota > Viridiplantae > Streptophyta > Magnoliopsida > Fabales > Fabaceae > Vicia > Vicia faba. Next base: position 212,825,695 of record OX451739.1, read on the forward strand.
GATTTCTACACTCTTGATACAGTTCAGATACGCTCCAGACACGGAATCCATTCTTGTATTCATTCAGATTCAAATTCTAACACCCTTGATATAGTTCAGATACGCTCCAGACACGGAAGCCATTCTGGTACTCATTCAGATTCAGATTTCTACATCCCTAATATAGTTCAGATACGCTCCAGACACGGAAGCCATTCTGGTACTCATTCAGATTCAGATTTCTACACTCCTGATACAGTTCAGATACGCTCCATACACGGAAGCCATTCTGATGTTCAAACATACAAGCTAGATCTCAACAAGCATTCTTGGATGGCATCCACAAGCCCATCCCCAACAAGATTTTATTACCTCTCCAAATGGCATCTTTAAGCCCATTCCTCCTATTGTCGCCGAGCGTAAATTTCTGGGCACTCTAGTGTCCAATCATATTCCACCTTCGAGTTGCGAATGGCAAACCTCGCCAATCTAACTCCTCAGGTTAAAGAAGATTGAACAGGGGCAGCTGTTGTACCCCAAAATTTGCCCTCTCATTTTTCAGGAAAATCACCCTGGATTCTCAAAGTTTTCTCTTATACAAATCCAAGCCTTGAATTATCATTCCTTTCTAAGCAAGCCATTTACAAGGGCAAAATGGTCATTTACAAGCTAAAAACTCAAACTTTGGTTTTTTTTTCCAATCAAAACACAAAAATCATATTTCATCAAGACATGTTGGAATATGAAGTTTGTTTCATTAAGAAGCTCAAAAGTCAAATTTTACCTTGAAAAAGTTAAATTCTAAATACTTAGAGTTTTTCTAAAGTATTTAAGAAAAATGACACTTTAGAACTTCTGAACCAACCTCCAGGCAGGAGCAGTCATAAGTTGCAAACTTGGCTCAGCACACGCCAATTCAGTCAGAATGTGGCTCTTCAGCAGCTACACCAACTCAGTCAGAAGTTGCAAACTTGGCTCAGCACACGCCACTTCAGTCAGAATATGGCTCTTCAGCAGCTACGCCAACTCAGTCATAAGTTGCAAACTTGGCTCAGCATATAACATTCAGTCAGAGTGCAGTTCTTCAGCAGCTACGTAAGTTCAGTCAGAATCTGCCAAGGTAAGAATAGAATATTATAAAACATGCTGGAAAGCCTGGAGAACCCTCAAAATTTGCTGAGGCAGCAGGATAACAAGATCAGAACTTGGGTGCGTTGTTCTGGACTATGCTGAAGTAGAAACTGCTGGCTCAGATTTAAGTAATGATACAAATTTCATATTACAATATTTCTTATTCTTGACCAATCTCATCACCATTTAATGCTCATTAATGCTCACAACCACTTTTGAGCATTTTTTCAAAGGGTCTCTCTACGTGCAGCATAACAACGCTCTTGTGCAGATTTAGGTATGGGTTCATGCGCTACTTTTCGCTCATGGGTGTCACTTTTCCTTAATCCACGCTTACTAACCCAGCCTAGACTAAAAGCTGTCAATCATCACAACTTTTTATGGACTTTTCTTCAAGAGTAAGTCAACATCTAGTGCATGATATTGGTGCCACTTAACGTTTTAAAAACCCACAAAGCTTTTCCTATAAATAGAACACCATTGTCCATTGAAAAAGCATGGTCCAAGTTCAGAAAAATTGCTGAAAAGAAACATAAAGTTTTAGCAAGAAAACACCTTGAATCTCTGCCCAAAATTCCCAGAGTTTCAAAAAAAAAAACTCTGGACACAACATACCAACCATTAACTTTGAATCTCCTGCTTTCAAACTCCATTTGCTCTCAAAGTATTTCTTGACTAAGAAACACCCATACAGTTTTCTGACTCATATATATACCCTCCATCCATCCATTCAAAGAACCTGTTCAGAACATCATCAGAGTTAAGGCTAACTCCAGTCCATAGATTTTTTCTAGCTGCAAGGTAAGCACTTGCTGACCCTCACCACATTGCTTAAACATCACCAGAATTGCATGCTCAAAAACACAATGTAGATATCATGCTTCTGATGTTGTTCATGTTCTGAGGTTTTCACGCATCTGTACACTTAAGTAGAGAATGAATCAGTTCAGAACTTGCCTCTGATTTTTGGTTCTGACTTCTGAAGCGCTATGACACCTGTTGAAACTGTCCTAGGCATGCCTTCTGTTTTGTGAAAAAATAACCAAATTGCAGATGTTCTGACTAGCACGGAGGGAGGCCAAGTTCTTACTTTGACGCCAGAACTTCTGGGGCCTATTTTGTCATCAGTAATATCAGAACTTCTGAAAATTACTGTGTGCCCAGCAGGGTCAGAACTTCTGACCTCATACATTTTCACTAACAGGTTTCAGTTTTGCAGCGTACCAGGGTCATAACTTCTGACCTATACATTTTCACTAACAGGTTTCTGTTTTGCAGCGTACCAGGGTCAGAACTTCTGACCTATACATTTTCACTAACAGGTTGTTGTCCTGCAGCAAGCCAGGGTCAGAACTTCTAACTTCCTCTCAGCAAAACGCTGACTCTTTTCCTTTTTCTTTCTTTCTTCCCCTTGTTATTTTCTTTATTTGTATCGCTGGCACTCCCTATTCATAAATTTGTACCCCACCCCCTAAATATTGTAATAGCGTAGGACTTTACATTTCCGCATTTTTATCGCTTTAAAGTGTAAATGTTAGTGACTAGGATATGTATGGCAAGATAAAATCAATGAAATAGAAAATCCTAATTCAAGATAAAATCATGCATGCAATCAAACACACTTGCATACAAACACCCTTAGGGTTTCTCCACTTGGTTGCTTTATACAAAAATAGTCATGTTACGCATGCAAAGTATCTTGGTAAAACAAACAAAATCAAAAGATCATAGTCCCTCGATGACGCTATTCAAAGTTGCCTTATAAAATGATCTTAGTCCCTCTAAAATACTAAGATACTTTGCAACATTTCTAATCATGGTTATACGATGACCCACGCCCGTCCCGTTAACATCCAAAGATAGGGTTTCTTACCAAATCAATGGTAAGACAACAATGTCAAAGGAATAAAAAATGAACAAGAAAGACATTTGAGTAGGTAGATTACTCCTAGTTACTTGCTCTATTTTTCAAGCAAACATCCTTGCTATTTTTCAAAACAAACACACACATATTTCCAAACAACTTACAAACATTGAAAACATTTTCAAATAGACAAACATCTTTGTATACATTCTTATGAACGAGAATCATTACAAAGGTTGCCTAAACGAATGGCCTCTTTTACAAAATACTTTCAAAACCACACCAAACACATTTTCAAGCAACAAAATTAAGTGATCTAGCAAGTAACTAAGAGCCCATGGAAAACCATGGATGAAAAGGGTGCTAATACCTTTCCTTTTCATAATCTACCCCCCGAACTCAAGAAACAATCTCAAAGGTCTTTCCTGTGCTTTTTCACCTTTCCTTTTGGATAAAAGAAAAGTCGGTGGCGACTCTTGCTAACCGTAACATTTGCAAACACAAACCCTCAAGTCAGTTCTCCCACCGTATCACACAGAGTATCTCAAATAATAGAATAGAAGAGCTAGAAGACACATCTTATGATGGGTCATAAAATAGTGCAACATGTACTTTTGATTGACGTTGAAATAGTTAGAAGAACTGGACGAAGGTCCGAGGTTGATACAATTTAGAATGATTTTGTTCCAAATTATGAGTTTATCATGGAGATCTTTACTCTTATACTCAGTTTTCTCAGGAGAGTAGTTCTTGAAGATGGCTTTGTCGATTGTCTCCTTCACATATATAGATTTACTATGCATCTTATAAATTTGTTTACCTTCCAAATGGCTAGAAGATCAGTAATAAACTTTTTAGTAATGATAATTTTCAGACCCAACATATGAGCAACTACATGATGATTGTCACAATCCACTTGAATCCAAAAATCCTTAACCAAAGAATCATAAATATAACGATAAAGACGCATAAAGAAGTGCTCCAATCCTTGAGCATTCAAGTCATCAATTAGGTTTGCACCTTTTGCTCAAAGGTTATTGAAATCCACCATATATTCACGAAGAACATTTAACTCATGTGGTTTCAGATTACAGTGAACTTGAAAAGATTTTTGTGTGATATGGTTTTTGTCAATTACTAGATTGGAAAATGAAGTTGAAGCGGTTGCAGTTGTAGGCAGAACGGTTGAAGATCACATAACCATTGTTGATGATGATGGAGCGATGGTTGATGAAGACAGAGTTGTTGAATTCATAATTTGTTCCACCTCTTTTACGAACTCAACAACAAATTGTTAATTAAGACTCATCATTGTTGAAAAGAGATGAAGATGATGACAATTTGTTGAAGAGTGCAGAAAACTTGTTGAACCATTGAGAGAAAAGTGAGTTTAGGGTTTCTAAAGTGTGGGAGTGAGGTGAACGTGTGTGATTTATAGTGTTTGAGAAGTGAGAGAAAATAAAATAATTAAAATACAAATAAACAAATAATTAAGATCATTAAGTGAAAGTAATAATTACGATTTCAATCAATTCCAAAAAATACGTACACTGCTAATTGAATAACTTAGATAGTGTGTGATGATTAAGCATAATCAAGGGTTGCACACGTTAATCAACACATCTAACTAAGTGAAACATTTGATATCCTTAGAGTCTGGAGAACCAAAAGATTTTCATCTAATCAAAGGCATTTATGACCAAAACATCTTCTAATTACCGAGGTTCTGAAAGAAATACAATACCTTAGTTAAACTTAGATTCTAATATTCTTCAGAAGGTTTGAACGCTGATCTTCTTCTGACTAGAGCATTTATATTTCCTAGAGTTAGATCCTCAGAAAGAGATGCTAAGATTCTTTTTTTTTGTTTATATTGATCAGAAGGAACATTAATAATATCAGAATTAGGGGATTCTGATTCTTTATCTTCTTGAGTTTTATCCTTTGGTTCACCAAACATTGTCTTTATATTAATAGTTCCATAGCCAATTATCTTCCTTTTCTGTCTGCCTCTGAAACCGACAACACCTCCAGACGTAAGTTCTAAATCTTGGAACATATGCCTTTCTCCCATCATGTGTCGTGAGAATCCACTATCTAGGTACCATGATTGGTGTTTCAGTGGCACCATCAAGAAGATCTGTAACATAGATTCTCTGATCTTTGGGTACCCACTTTCTGGGTCCTCTTTTGTTAGAAGTTCAAGAGGTTCTAAAACCTTTGTGAATTTAGTGAAGCAACATAATCATGTGAAATTTGTGAATGATACTTTGGTTTAGAAGTTTCCTTCTGTGTCTGTGTTTGTGCTACAGTAGTATCAAGACCTTCTTGTTCTGGACATTTCAAATTTGTGCCAGCAAGCACGAAATGTTCAGAAAGAGGTTTTGGTTTGGCATTTAGAGTCTCATAAATTTTATTTGATGGTCCTGAATATCCCAAGCCTCTGCTTCCATTTATACTAATACCATAGATCATTGAAGCCATTTTGCTTCTATATATGCTTTTAGCAAGGAAGTGTTGAAAAGCTCTATCTTATCTGATTACTTCGTTAGTAACAGATGTGTTAGAGAAAATATATTCTTCTAATCTGGACACTTTAATTTTCAGAGAAATGTTTTATTTTTCTAAAACAAATAGTTTTTCATTTAAGTCATAAATGTTTTGCTCATCTATATCAGTGTTCTCAAAAGTAGCTACAAAACTCCTTTTCAATATTTTCTCTTTACTTAGAAGAAGTTGATATCTTTTCATTAATTCAGATAAACCAATTTTAAATTTAGAACCAGATAAGGAAGAAAGTACCTCTTTTTCATCATCAGTGTCTAACTCATAATCAAGTGTCAGTTCATCTTCTGATGTAGTTTCTCTTGTACTGGTTCTGGCCATGAATGCCACGTTTGCATGCTCATTATCAAAATCTTCATCTTTTGATTCTGAATTATCCCATGTTGTCGTGATACCCTTCTTATTTTTGTACGCTTTCTTAGGATTCTTGTCTTTCTTGAGCTTTAGGTAATTATTTTTGTAATTTCCAGGCTCGTTGCATTCATAACAAGTAATTTCCTTTCCATAAGCATTTTTCTGACCATAAGTAGATTCATCTCTTCCATATGTCCTCCGTTGACCTCTGAACATGATTTTTCTCTACTTCCAGATTTGACTGATTCTTCTGGATATCAAGGAAAGTTCATCATCATCTGAATCTTCTTCATATTCTTCCTTAGCTTAATAAGCCTTGGTCTTCCCAGAAGTAGACTTTAGAGCAACTGATTTTACCCTCTTCCGAGGTTCATCTTGATCAAGTTCTATCTCATGACTTCTTAAAGAACTAATAAGTTCCTCAAGACTCGTGTTATTCTGATCCTTTGCCAATTTTAAAGCAGTTACCAGTGGTCTCCATTTGACCGAAAAACTTCCGATAAGCTTCTTAACATGATCTGCTGTAGAGTAACTTTTATTCAGAACCTTAAGTCCTTCCACAAGATTCTGAAATCTTGAAAACATCATTTCTGCAGATTCGTCGTCTTCTATTTTGAAGGCTTCGTACTTTTGAATTAAGGCCAGAGCCTTTGTTTCCTTTATTTGTGCATTGCTTCATGTGTCATCTGAAGAGAATCAAATATAGACTTTGCAGTCTCTCTATCCATGATCTTCTCATATTCATTGTATGAAATAACACTTAGAAGAATAGTTATTACTTTGTAGTGATTTCTGCATAAATTCTTTTGTGCTTCCGTCATTGCACTTCTTGCAATCTTTTGACCTTTATCATCTACTTGGTGAGTGTAGCCATCAACTACCAAAACCCATAGATCCGAGTCATAAGCCATAAAGTAACTTTTGATTTTATCATTCCAATAGTAAAATTTCTCCCCATCAAACATAGGAGGTTTTGAACTATAGTGATCTCTATCATTATCCCTATTACCAACACTAGAAGTAGGTGTACCCATTAGTTTTTCACACACACTAGATCGGTACTGAACACTGGTAATTGTTCATAAAAATGCAAATTTTTTATCTCCTCAGAACCGGAGCTATGATGCAAATTGAAGGTGTGAAAAACACAAGAAATGGGGGGTTTGAATTGGGTTTTTAAATCAAAACTTTTCTTTTAAAAACATTCCCCTTTAACTAAAATACTTTTTCCTTCACTCTTGATGATAACAATAATTAAGAACAGGAGGTAAAGAACAATGTATGTTTATACTAGTTCACTTGAAAACTATCAAGCTAATCTAGTCCACCCGCCAAGGTGATTTCGCTTCTCTCAATCAAGGACTTAATCCACTATAACCAAATTGATTACAATTTGCACAAGCTATCCGCAAGTGACAGACAACCTCTAAGATACACAAGTCCTAGACTTCTTAAGGATACACACCTAACCAGTCCCTTAAAGAAAATTAAACAATAATCAAACTGATTATTACAATGCACAAGCTACCTGCAAGTGACTAACAACCTCTAGGACACAGTAGTCCTAGACTTCTTAAGGATACAAGCCTAACCGGTTCCTTAAGGAAATCAAACAACTTTTGAATACAAGTTTTGTTTACAATGATATTGCTTTTACACAAGTTGAATATGTAAACTATTTTAATAATAATTACTTAAGAATATGAAATCTATGAATAGCGCTTGTGCGTGAATATTCAGTGAATTGACAGCTTTCTCTCTTAGTCTTCAAGCCTTTATATAGCCAATAAATTAATATATCCATTGAGGGGTACTCTTGGAATTTCCAGAAACATTGGCAACATGAGCAATAACATGGGGGACAAGATCGTGCAACGCGTCCGTCCTTTCATGGTTGTGGAATGAAATGTTGATTGTACCATGCACTACTTGTACCATGTTAATGATATGTTCTTTCCTTATGCACTTCATAGGCTTCTGCGAGCATGAGTCTAGAAGCTATAACATAACACAAGGTCATCAGAACTTCATGTCTTCAGAGTCTTCAGAATTGCATCTTGAGAGTCTTTAGCACTTGGTGTTGCGAACCTTTTCTTAGAATCTTGGGTCTTTAGAAGTTCAAGTCTTTAGACTATGTAGAACTTCTGTCTTCAGAGTCTTAAACACTTGGTCTTTGGAACCCTTATATTTAGAACCTTGGGTCTTTAGAAACTCGAGTCTTTAGCATCTGGACTTAAGTAGAAACTTCTGTCTTTAGATCTTCTGACTATTTCATTAGAACCCGTTGTCTTCAGAAACATGAGTCTTCAGCATCTGGACTTAAGTAGCAACTTTTGTCTTTAGATCTTCTGACTTGTTTCTTTAGACAAACATCAGAGCCAACACTTCCGAGTCTTCTTGAGTGTCTTGCTACTATTCACCAGAGCTTGTGTATCACATAAGCGGGATTAATTCTCTTCTAATTTCTTGGCCACGCCATCCATATGAAGTAGAACCTGTTTGTTGAATACTCAAAACTGACAAACATTAGAGTATAAAATTTTTTCATACAAACATACTCATTTGTTATAATCAAAACTCAGAGATAATATTGCAGAACCAAATCTTGTTCTTACAGTTGTTGCATGTACACGGTTTCATCGAGATTGTTGTGCAAGAAGGCATTTTTAACATCTAATTGATGAAGATACCATGATTTTGATAAGGCAACACTGAGTAGTGTTTGAATGATCCATCTGAATTATTTTTATGCCTAAAAATCCACAAACATCGAATAATATTAGCATTAGACGGACAAGAAACAAAGTCCCACGTCTTATTTTCAATAAGAGCATAATATTTGTCTTTCATGGACATTTTCCAATTAGGTTCATGTAAGGAATCTATAAGGTTTGTAGGTAAGGGGGTATGGAATTTTGAGATGAAGTATGTAGGTTAAAAACCTTGTGAGGTTTGACTATTCCATGTTAGGCTCAGGTAGTTGTTTGAGGTGAGAATTATGGTAATAGTGGTGAAGGCAAAGGTGTGGGTGTGAATGTAGTAGACGAGGTTTGATGTTTATCGTGAATTGAAGAAGAATAAGATATATGTGTGAAGGAAGAGGTCGGTGGGGAGGGTTGGTTGGGAGAGGGAAAAGATGAAGGTGGGTTTGAAGGAAACACGTGGATTCATTATCTAAAAATATATAGTCAACCGTGTTAGGAGCATTTAAGGTAGAAAATGGAAACATATTTTATTCAAATATGACATGCCTAAAAATAAAGATCTTATGACTAGACAAATCATAACACTTATATCCTTTATGATTAGGTGGAAAACCTAAGAATACACATTATTTTGACCGAGGTTGTAATTTATTTCTACAGGCTGAGGGAGTTGAAGGATAACATAGACGCCCGAAGAATCGAAGATGTGAATAAGAAGAATCTTTTTGGTAGAGTATCTTAGTGGGAGAATGAAGGGCAAGCTTTTTGGTTGAGATGGTGTTATGTAAGTATGTTATCATTTGCAAGGCATGTTACCAAAAGGAGGGTGGGATAGAGGCATTGGCTAGAAGGATGCAAACGATGTTATTTATAGTATAAAATTTTCTTTTGGCTTTTCCATTTTAAGGGGAAGTACGGGGAGATGAAAATCTAAATGACATGTCATTGAGTTTAAATGATTTTTGAAAGAGAGAAATGTCATATTCTTTTCCATTATCACTTTGAAAAAATTTATTTCTCGTTCAAATTGGGTTTTAATGTGAGTGCAAAATTGAAGAAATATAGAATGAACTTGAGATTTCATCTAAAAATACGACATAATAACGGTGTCCTCCTAAACTAAGAACATGTGATGTCCAAACATCATAATGGACAAGATCAAAAGGTATTAAAGTATAGGATAAAGAATTAGAAAAAAAAGGCAATTTTATATTTTTCCTAAGTGGACAAAGAGTGATAAAATAAATTGTTCTGAAACTTATTACATGTAAGAAAATTGTTTTGGTGTAGAGAATTTAAGACATTCACTACATGGTATCCTAAATGGTTGTTCCATACTTCATTAGATAATGTAGAAAATGTAGATGGTGGTTGGGTTGTAGAGTAAGGTCGTGTGGTAATTTGGTAGAGGTCACTGGAGCTGTTACATATTATTAAATGCTTTCTATTTGAAAGTCCTTTCATAGAGAAACCAAATGGGTCAGATTCATCAGAATCATAATTATCAATGATATATTTTCTAACAGAGATGACATTTTTTACTAGTTTTGGAACATGTAATACATTGAATGAATTGAAAGAGTATGAAGAGGTAGGTAATGATGAATAGGCATCAGTTAGGCCTGAGATGAGTTGAAGAACCAGATGTTCGTAAGAGATAGGAGCCCCAACATTAGATAGTTTGTTGGAGAGGTATCTGAAATGCATACAGTAAGAGGATGCATCCAAGAATTGCTCCACATGAGTTCGTGAAAACTCTTGCTCTATGTAAATAGCACTAAATTTTTTGTTGTTATGGAATATGTCAAACAACTAATTCCAAGCAAGTTATGCAGTCGAGTCATGTTCAATAATGATATCGATAAGGTCATTAGAAATCGTGTCGTATATCCACTATAACACGATGACATCAAGGCGAAGTCAGAATTCAAGATCAGTGTCTTTGTGTGAGGAAGGTGTGGGTGCCACAGAGGGGGAATGTGTGATTATATGATCAACAATTTGATATACATGGGCATGAATTTTGAATAATCGGACCGTTATACTGCCCTTTTTCAGTAAGTGTAATTTTGATGAAGTTTGTAATATTGTGCACGGTTAAAGTAAGATGAATAAGAGTACACGTGAGAGGAGTGAGGGACTGAGGTTGAACCGTGGAATTATTGTTACTGGAGTGGGTGGGAGACGTGTTGTTACTTTCGTCTGCCATGAGTGAAGTGAGGGGAAAAAAGCCGTGATTGAGAAGGGGGAGGGAAGCGATTTAGAGGTTAAGGTTAAGGTGGAAGGGAGGCAGTAAGGTTTAGTGGGAGAGATCAGTGTCGAAGCTTACCAATACCATGATAGAGAGATAAATATTGGTAGTATATTTTTCATTGATATGGTTACCATATATATAAATCGAATGTATCCCTAATAATCCTAAACAAATTATCCAAATCATCCCTCTCACATGAGCACGAGTACCCAATAAATCAAAAAATTTATCTATTTATTATTGAGTAGGAAAAAGAGTTTCAAAGACCACAATTTCCACCGGGTCCCCCAAACATCATAGCATGTTGTAATATATTATCAACATAACCATAATAATTGGCATTATAACAATTAGGATTATCAGCATAAACTCTAACACTATCTTTAAGAGGGATATGATCATCTCTAAATCTATCCTTATAATAAAGCTTTGAAATATAGCTTGAATGGCGAGGATTTCTATCTGGAATGTGTCCAGAACCCATTTGAGGACTTGTCCCACCAACAAAAACCTTTGTATGACCGGTCCAACCAACTCTCATTGCAAAATTCAATTTATTAGAAAATAATGCTGCTGGAAAATATCCAACATCCATATCTTGTGCTTTTAGCCACCAATTTTTCGTATTTGGATCCTGAATCACAAAAAGAAATATTGCATGCTATCACTACGAATTATTTGTGTGAATTTCTACTAATTATTATATCACATCGCTTACCATACCTGTGTAAGATTAAGACTCATAGAATATTGTGCTCCACCATAGATAGATACATTCTTAACCGGTGCGCCAATAAAAATGCTTTGACTAGTTTGCACAAAACCAGGACATAACATATTGGTGCAGCCTGTGTGTTGGATACTATTTTCCTGCATTTATTAATCAAAATATCATATTCAAATTATTAAGAGATATAAAATAACACACACATAGTTTGCAAATCCTAACTCAACCGGTAAAATATCGATATTGATATATTAAACCCTAATATCAGAATTCGAACTCTAAATCTCACTACTTGAACTCGATATATAAAGTAAAACACATATATGTATATTTATTTCTTACCCATGATATGAAAAAATGAGTTAGGTTATCTCCTGACATACCTGGATATACCTGTGGTAGAGATTAGAGATTTTATAATTTATATTTTTTTGCCTAACTAATATAAATAAATATTATATTTAAAGGAAAACCTGCCATCCTGCATGTATAACCACATAGTTAGGCATGGAACTATTAATTACTCCAGAGGAAAGCCATATATAAGCAGAACTCATTTGATCGTCCCCAACAGGTGGATTATATACATTGATAGTTCCAACAATTCCAAAGAAAATTCTATGTTTCATAACCAATCCTGCAAACTAAAAACTCATAAAAAATTCAGTATAGCTATTATATCTTAGCTCACGTTTCCGTAAAATATTAGAAAATACGTTTTCATTTATTCCATATTTCTGTTGTAATATGAATCAGACTTCTGTATACTTTAACTTCTTGTATATTGCTCTCAGTAAATAAATTACACACACTTGGTCTTTTGTAGACTCAAACAAACTTTTACAATTCTAAAACAGTAAATTAAACAACATAACTGCTACATAACTACTAAAAGAAAACTATTGTCTTTCCTACTACCATAGTTAATACTAATCATTTATTTCTAACTCATTTAATGTTTTATTTCAACAAAACTCCTCCTTAAACATTAAATGCTTCTTCGATCCAGCATCCCAATCATCTTCCTGCCTCTTTCAAATACTTCTCTTGATAGTGGTTTTGTGAAGATGTCAGCTGCTTGGTCTCTGCTTGCCACATGCCTTAGTTCCACGCTTCCTTCTTTCACATGTTCACGAATGAAGTGAAATCGAACGTCTATATGTTTGCTTCGTTCATGATTGACTGGGTTCTTTGCCAGCTCAATAGCTGATTTGTTGTCCACGTGTATTATTGTTGGGCCTTCCTGTTTCAGCTCCATCTTACTTATCAACCTTCTGAGCCACAGTGCATGACAGACGCACCAGGATGCTGCCACGTATTCTGCTTCACACGTTGAAAGTGTCACTATAGGCTGCTTCTTCGATAGCCATGTAAAAGCTGTGTTTCCCATGAAAAACACATATCCTGCGGTGCTCTTTCGATCATCAATGTCTCCACACCAGTCACTGTCAGAATATCCAACTAGCTTGTAGTCTTCTTCTTTGAATAAAACATTCCAAGTGATACTGTTCCTTGGATGTATCTCAGAATTCGTTTCAGCGCTTTTCAATGTGTGTGAACTGGCTCCTCCATGAATCTGCTCACTATGCCAACACTAAGTGAAATATCTGTCCTTGTGCATGTGAGATATCGAAGGCTTCCTACCAAGCTTCGATATTTGCTTCCTTCGACCCGTTCTCCTCCATCAAACTTCGACAGCTTTGTGCCTGACTCCATTGGCGTCGAAATTGGATTGCAATTCTTCATTTTATACTTTTCTAGGATTTCCTTTGCATACTTTTCTTGTGATATGAAAATCCCAGCTTCTTCTTGTCGAACCTCCAGACCAAGAAAAAATCTCATCAGACCTAAGTCTGTCATTTCGAATTCTCTTGTCATGGTGCTTTTGAAGTCTTCGATCATCTTAACATTATTGCCTAGAAAAATAAGATCATCAACGTACAGAGCCACAAGTAATAAATCACTTCCATTTTTCTTTACATGGAGGGCTGGTTCATAAGGGCATTGCTCGAATCCACTCTCCTTAAAATATGTGTCAATGCGTGTGTTCCATGCCCTAGGTGCTTGCTTCAGCCCATACAATGATTTCTTCAGTTTCAGCACCTTCTTCTCTTCTCCAGTCTTCATATAACCAAGTGGTTATTCGACATAGATTTCTTCTTCGAGCACACCATTAAAAAATACTGTCTTGACATCCATTTGAAATATTTGCCATTTGAACTGAGCAGCTTGAGAGATGAGTAATCGAATTGTCTCCATTCTTGCAACAGGCGCGAACACTTCGTCATAGTCAATGCCAGCTTTCTGCTTGTATCCCTTTGCAACCAGCCGTGCCTTGTATCTTTCGATCTCTCCTTGAGCATTCATCTTTTTCTTAAATACCCACTTTACACCAATGGGTTGACTTCCTTTTGGTAATTCGACCAGCTCCCAAGTTTTGTTGTGTTCGATTGCTTTAATTTCTTCGTCCATGGCGCTTTTCCACTTCTGATCTCTTAACGCTTCTTCAACACTTATGTTTTCAGCATCTACTAGAAGACACATAAGATGCACCTCACTTGTTGAATTATACAGATCTTGCAAACTTCTCATTCTGGGTTGTAGAGGTTCATCTCTATCTTCTGTTTCTTCATGTTCTTCTGGAGTGTTTGTTGGTACAGCTATAGTTGTTTCTTCGACTGTATCAATAGCCTCTGTCGAACTGTTCCAGTCCCACTTGCTGGCTTCATTCATTCGAACGTCTCTGCTTATAATTACTTTCTTGCTTATAGGATTGAACAGCTTGTACCCTTTCGTCTTCTCATCATATCCAATGAATATGAACTTCTGACTTTTGTCTTCAAGCTTTGTTATTCGTTGGTCTGGTACATGCGCATAAGCTATGCTACCAAACACTTTGAGATGGGAGATTGTTGGCTTCTGTCCACTCCATGCTTCTTGTGGTGTTTTGTCTTCCAGCTTCGAATGTGGAAACCTATTCTGAATGTAAACAACACATTGTACTGCTTCTGCCCAGAACTCTTTCAGCATACTCTTGCTTTTAAGCATTGATCGAACCATGTCAAAGATAGTTCGATTCTTCCTTTCAGCCACACCATTTTGCTGAGGTGAATATGGCGCTGTTAGGAATCTTCTTATGCCTTGTTCTTCACAGTACTTCACAAAGGCAATCGAAGTATACTCTCCTCCTCTGTCTGATCGAATTGCTTTGATGTTTCTTTCTGTTGCCTTTTCCACCATTACTTTGAATTTCTTGAACACTTCTAGTGCTTCAGATTTCTCTTTCAGGAAGTAGACCCAGGTTTTTCTTGAGTAGTCATCAATGAAGGAAATGAAGTATCTTTTTCCACTGAAGGATTCTGGAGTAATTGGCCCACATATATCAGTATGTATCAATTCGAGTATCTATTTAGTTTGATACTCTGCCTTCTTCTGAAATGAAGTTCTTGTTTGCTTGCTGAGCACACATTCTTCACAGAATTTTCCTTCGAACTCCATGTCTGGCAATCCATGCACCATGTTCCTTTTCTCCAATCTTCTCAGACCAGCATGATGTAGGTGACCAAAGCGCATGTGCCACAGTGACGCTTTGTCTTGCACTTCGATCTGCAGACATTTCTCTCGAATGTTCCTCAAGTTAAGTTTGTACATTCGATTTCTCTCCATTTCGACAGCAGCAATCAGATATCCTGTTTTGTCCTTCAACTGCAGTGTTCGATCTTTCATCAGGATCGAAGCACTCTTTTTTGTGAGTTGTCCCAGACTTAATATGTTGGTCTTAAGGTATGGTACATAGTAGACATCTTCGATTGACCCAATCAAGCCATCCTTCTGCAAATAGCTGATTGTGCTCTTTCCTTCAACTCCCACCTTTTATGCATCTCCAAAAGACACACTGCCATCTTCAACTCCCTTCGTATCTTTAAACAGGTGTTTGTAACCACACATGTGATTACTTGCTCATGAGTCAAGATACCAAATACTGTCATTGGTGTTGATTTCGTTTTGGGCCATCAGGAGAAACCCTTTATTCGATTCAGCTTCCAGGGCCAGATTGGTTGTCTCTTCAGTCTTCTTTTTATTTCGACAGTCTTTTGCAAGATGTCCCACTTTGTCACAGTTGTAACATTTGTAGGAGTTGCAATCCTTCGCGTAATGGCCATACTTGCCACACTTGTAGCATTCGAAATTTAAATAATTTGAACGACCACCTCTTTGGCCACGTCCTCTACCACGCCAGTTTTATTGGCTCGAATTTCCTCTTTCGAAGTTACTGCCTCTACCACTTCGACCACTGTCACGTTCTCCACGTCCACGTCCTCTTCCTCGAAAGTTGTTCGAAAAGAGTACTTTTTCATCTTTCGATTCTTTTGTTTGGTTTGCTTCTTCTTCTGCCTCTTCTTTCTTCTTCATCTTTCTTTGTTCATGTGCTTCGAGCGAACCAGTGAGCTCTTCGATTGAGAGCGTCGAAAGGTCCTTCGATTCTTCTATTGCACACACAAGATTTTCAAACTTGTCTGTTAAAGATCTTAAGATCTTTTCAACAACTCTTGCATCAGCTACTGTCTCACCATTTCTTGTGAGTTGATTCACCACTTTCTGCACACGAGTGATGTAATCTGATACATTTTTTGTATCCTTCATTTGTATCCTCTCCAATTCGCCACGAAGCGTTTGGAGTCGAACCTGCTTCACTCTATCTGCTCCTTTGAACACCTTCTCTAACGTGTCTCACGCTTGTTTCGACGTAGTCGAACTAGCAATCTTCTCAAAGCCTGATTCATCCACAGTCCTGAACAACATATATAGTGTTGTTTTGTCCTTCGCTCGCGTCTCTTTCAACGCCTTCGTTTGGGCTGCTGTATATCCTCCAATTTCTGTTGGTTCTTCAAACCCATCATTGGTCACTTCCCACGCATCTAGAGATCCAAGAAGAACTTTCATTTGGATGCTCCAGTTTTCATAGTTTGACTTTGTTATCCGTGGTAACGGCATTTGGTTCATCATGTTCGCCATGAGCTCTGATGCCAAATTGTTGTAATATGAATCAGACTTTTGTATACTTTAACTTCTTGTATATTGCTCTTAGTAAATACATTACACACACTTGGTCTTTTGTAGACTCAAACAAACTTTTACAATTCTAAAACAGTAAATTAAACAACATAACTGCTACATAACTACTAAAAGAAAACTATTGTCTTTCCTACTACCATAGTTAATACTAATCATTTATTTCTAACTCATTTAATATTTTATTTCAACAATTTCGACAGATAAAATATATAAATCCGCAATTTTTATATATATATATATTAAGATCATAAATTTAATGCGTTAGAAATATCTCTTATACTATATGTAATAGATTTTTCTTGTAAAAAACAAAATCCTATAAAAAAACATACATGACTTCCACGGTCAAACTGAGCGAGGGTACCAAAATTATTTGCGCGAATGAGATCTTCTTTGGTTGTTCTCTGAATTGGAATTGTTCCATTAGGACATGAATCCTTCTCATTAAGTCCAAAATTTGAATATCTTGTTGATTTATCACGTTTCATTGCTTCAGGTTTTGTATCTTGAATACTAGATTTTAGCTGCAATTAAACCAAATAATAACAATAAAAATATCAAACAACACACTTTTTTTATATAAAATAATGGCAATGGATATTAATATAAAATAATTAATAAATTATTTCAACTGAGGATGAAGTACCTGTATTTTATGATTCCTTAGTTGAGGATGGTCAAAAGCTAGTTGTTTGTTAATATCAATACAATCAACTATTCTTCCATATTCTGTCTGCAGAAACCATGACCAAATAAAAATAATATATAAAGTTATTAAAATAGAATTTAAAATAGAAATGAAATAATATAAGATGAAACATTTTAATGAGAAATTTAAAATCAGTATACGTGAATAGTTTTGATAGGAGCTTTGTTGAGGGCTTTCAAATGTTCATCCAAAGCCAAATCTTCACTTTTATATAAATTTGGCATTGATCCATATACTTCATAGTTTTTGGTTGCAATACACAAGCTGAGTAACAAGATAATGACCATTTTTTTACAAGTGAAAAGTAAGTACTAATGGATCTGATCTCCCTTTATCTTTTTTTTCTTCTTCTTTCTTTTGGAACAAATGTATAACGAATTTATAGAGGCAGTGTTTAATGAAGATGGTATTGTTTTAAATAAAATAATATTTTTTTTTAATGGTCAAACAATATATAACTAAAAGAGAGAAATAGAGAGAAAGAAAAAACCACTAATATTAAAATAGTAAATCAACCACACAAGGAGTATAAAGGCAACAACAAAACATAAAATATACAAATAAACGGAACAAAGTAATACAAAAAGAAACAAAACCGTTTACAAACAGCCACAGTGCCTACAACAACCAAAGAAAAGGAGAAAAACAACAAACTACACACCAAGTCACACCACAACAAACCACCTAAATAGAACCAAGGTAAATCATTATAATTTAATATGAAACTTAGTAAAATTCCATAATTAAGCAATTTATTAAAAGAGATCATAATTGATTGACCAAATTTAATATAATATAGATGAAAAGAATACAAATTTTTAATAAGATTTTTCCCTTTCCAAATTTATCAATTTTCCATTATATAAAATTGTTTTATTCACATTTTATAAATTATATAGTTAATTAAATAAATTTTTTTTCAAAATTATATATGTCTTTATATGAAAAGTTATTAGTTTTTGAAGTACCATATTTTATTTCAAATTAACCATTAATTAAATATATTTTACCATTTTTATCATATTACAATCAAATAATTAAATTTCTATGAATAAAGTGGATAACATTATACATCATTTTTGTTATTTTAATCAATTAAGAAAATGTAGTCAATTGAAGAAAAGTATGAAGGTGTATTTTGATAATACGAAAAGATATATTATTTTCTGTCTAAATTACATAGATTAAATTTTTGATTCTTCAATTATCATGTCATATTTTATCTCTTTTTGTAGTTTTTGAATCATATTTCAGGTACTTAGCATTTGCAAGGCATAAATAAGAAAAGGAAGAAAAAGAATGAAAAAATGAAGAAATGATTTTAAAACAGCAAAAATGTAGTTCTGTAGCAAAGAAGCGTCTCGCCTGCCATAAAGTCGTTACGACTGACACAAGATAAGTTTCTGTGCACCTCGGCACATACACATTACGACTGACACATGCTTGAATTATGTGATCCACATCACGTACCACACCACGCTCGCCACGATCATCCAGGCAGTTACGAAGCTTTCGTCAACAGAGCGTACTCAGCGCATATTCCTGGATTTTCTCCACGCTTCAGTAACGTAAATAATGGGAAGTTACATATTTTTCCTCAACAAAAATAAACCCTATATATAGAAGCAGTTACCAACAATTAAAGGTCTCTCGTCACTCTCTCGTTTTGATCTTTCTCTGGCACTTTAGAATTACGCAGTATTATTGTTTTCAATTCCATTTACTCTGTTCAACAATTATTTTATGGTATTCTGTTGTAGTATTTTCCAGTATTGCTTTTCCACTTTTTGTAGTAATCCGTAAGCAATAAAACCTTACCGTTAAAAGCAGTATTTTTCCACCTCAGAGAAATACTGCAACACTAATTTGTTTTCAGACTTTCAGAATTTGCCTAGGATTTTTATAATTAGTCCGAGATATTTTTTTTACTACAAGTCAATCCTCCGACTTGTGGAGGATATGCAATATTCAGATCTTCCGCTTTGTATTCACATTCAGGTTCCTATTTTGTTAATCACAATTTATTTAATTCCTGTCATGCATGCACTGTTGAATCTACGCTTTCAATTTGTACTATTTTGCAATAATATTATGTCTGGCTAGATTCCCTATACCGGTATGTAAAACTTGACCAAAGTGTTCGGTAATTAATTGGAATTATTATTTTTACAAAAATACTTTTCTGGTTTTAATTTCCAATTGAATATTTAAATATTTTGGTACGGAAGTAAGAGACAGTCTAAGGTTAAAATCAATAGAGCGGAAGTTTGAGGTTTTAACCGGATAGTGATTATTGAAATATTAATTTTAAAAATAGCGAAAGCGCTTTAAAGTTAATTGGATCTTATTTGTTTTCAAAAAATACTTTTGAGTTTTAAATGAAACAGCATTAGCGCTCATTTCGAGCTTGACTGATATAATCTGATTCAATAGAACAGAAGTTTGAGATGAAGGTTTTTAAACAAATAGTTTCACTAAAACTGTGTTATAATACTAAAAACAAATGTCAATGACGTACTGAACCCCTTAAGTTAACGATATACATACCAGTGTCCCTCATTAATTATTAAATTCTAGTTAATTCCCGATTAAACCCAAACACCCAGATTTATAATTAGCCTTAGCTTTACATAGTAACCCTTAGATAACAGTAGTTTTAACCATTAGTCCTTGTGGGTTCGATATCTTTTAAAACTAGCGATAGGTTGTGCACTTGCAGCACTACACCAATAGACTCATAAAGTCGCGATCAAGTTTTTGGCGCCGTTGCCGGGGACTGAATTAGTTGAATATTGTAAATCCCTTGTTACGCATTATAGACTAAGGAAACTAATTTTATTTTAATTTTAACCGTCGATTGTATGCCAAGTACTCGCTCTAAAGACGAGGAATTAGAACAATCAATCGACGAAGTCGAGCGTTTTGTTAGCATAAGACACTGAATCAGAGAGTACCAAGCCAAGTAGAATCTTCCCGAAATCAATCTTCCTAAATTTTCTCTTCCTGACCCCAAAATGGCTGAAGGACCCCAAAATCATCCTCTAAAGGATTATGCTCCCCATCGCAAGAGGAACCTCACAACAGTATTGTTGCTCCCGCTATCCCACAAAATGATTTCGAGTTAAAGCCTTCGCTTTTGCAAGCTGTTCAACAAAACCAATTCTCAGGATGTCCTACGGACAATCCAAATCTTCATATATCCGTTTGTGCAGTACGCAAACACAGTGAAAGAAAATGGAGTCAGTCCTGAAGCGAGAAGACTCTGTCTTTTTCCTTTCTCATTAAGAGATAGAGCTAGAGCATGGCTCTAGTCTCTACCATCCAACTCCGTTACAACATGGAACAAATTGAAAAAAGTTTTCCTAGCGCGATATTTTCCACCAAGTAAGACAGCCATGCTAAGAGCCAATATCAACAGTTTTAAACAAAATGAAAGTGAATCTCTTTTCGAAGCATGGGAAAGATACAAAGACATGTTGTGACTCTGTCCGCATCATGGTCTAGAAGACTGGATGGTCATCTACACTTTTTACAATGGTCTCTTGTACAACACAAGACTAACAATTGATGCAGCTGCTGGTGGTGCACTGATGGATAAACCATACCATGATGCCTATCAACTTATCAAAAGTATGGCTCAAAATCATTATCAGTGGGGAAGCAATAGAACCATGATGGAGAAATCTCAAACGAAAGGAGGTATGCACGAAGTTAGCAGCTTAGACCAAGTTAATGCCAAGGTAGAAGCCCTTACCAAAAAGATAGAAAGCTTAACCACAAATCCCGCAACCACCGTGGCTGCAGTAACTCCAATATGTGATCTATGCGGACTTCACACGCATAACGCACCCGAATGTCCACTTTTAACAGGAGTGTCAGATTATCAAGTAAACTATGCTCAAGGAAACCCCTATGGAAATAACTATAACCCTTCTTGGAAGAACCATCTAAACTTTTCATACAAAAGCAATAACGCTTTGTAAACACCAGGGCAAGCTCCTACTACACCTCCAGGATTTCATAAATCCACCCAAAACGTCCCAAATATTCCAAATACCGCTAGGAAGTCCAACATTAAAATCACGATAGAAAACTTTATAGCCAACAAAGCTCAAACTAAAAAATATTTCATGAATCAAAATATTCACAACAGTGAACAGATTAAGAAATTGACTAATAAGATTGATACTCTTGCCACACACAACAAAATGTTGGAAACACAAATTTCCTAAGTGGCTCAATAGTACAGCTGCTCCAGCAGGAACTTTTCCTGGACAACTCCAACCAAATCCTAAGAGACACGCTAATTCCATAATACTATGGAGTGGGACAGAACTAAGCGGACCAACTGAACCTAAAATCGAAAACTCAGCCATGTACCAAAAACGTGGAAAAGGAATTGAGGAAGAAACTGAACTAAGGGAAGTAGAAAAAGAAGGTGACGAAGAGGCCGTAGAAAAAGAAGAACCTTATGTGCCTCCGCCGCCATATAAACCACCTATTACATATACTCAAAGACTCGCTGTTGTACCCCAAAATTTTCCCTCCCATATTTCTCAAGACCTGTCAAGAATAATCTTCAAATGGCTCAAGATTGCTCAAGAGTTGGACAGTCAAATCATCTCCTAAGGCAGTCAATTCAAAATTAGGGTTTTGTGTTGCATAAAGGTCCTTACATACAAATGACCTCAAGTGCTCCCCAATGTCCTAATATGTTCTCAAGTTCATCCATGTCAAATTTCAAGCCTTGCAGAGGAAGTTTGGTCAGTCAATTGCTCAAGAGGTCCAAAAATCGACTGTGCTAGGGCAAAAGTCAACTGTGACCCAAATACAGTCAAACCTCAAGGTTTTTTTGTCAACATTCTCATTTTGAAGGATAATTCATCATTTTATCAAGGGTTGATCATGATTCATCAAGGATTACTCAAGATTCATCAAGATTCAAAAGTTTCTAAATTAGGGTTTTATAGGAAAAGTCAACCCAACTTTGACCAGGCATAACTTTCTCATACTTTATGAGAAATGACCCATCCAAATATCATTTTGAAGAGGATGCAATTTCCTACAATCCATCTTCACACCCCAAGATCAAGAAATGCACTCACAAAAAGTTACAAATTTGGACATTATAGGTCATTTTTAAAAGTCAACAAAAACACCTTTTTTACAAAAGCTTATAACTTGAGCATGGAATATCAAAATGATATGATACCGAAAGGGTTGGTTATAGGACATCTCAAGGTTTCTAAAAAGTCCTAGAACACCTCCAAAAGTTCGAAATTGAAGAAGTTATGCATTGTTGAAGTTGGACATTTTTCCAAAATTGCCAAAAGTCAACTATCCTCAAAACTCTAATTTTTGACAAAAGGGCCCACTTTTTCCCACTTGATTTGGTCGTATCACACCACACACGTGTCCCATCTTAATTTTCATGACCAGTCATTTATTTTTCTATTTTATTTAATTTTTATTGATTTAATTCATTTTAAATCAATATTGATTCAAATAAAATCTAAAAATTGATGGAATGAGATCTTTGTGAGCATTATAGCTTTCAAATATCATGATACACCTAATCAAATTCGTATCAAGCATTGTTGTGCACAAAATATCAGATTTGGTACAATTTTGGAAACTTTATCAATGGTGATCATATTAAATCCCAAACCTTGAATGCACATGGATTGAAAGCCCAACTCTTGACCTAATTCATTCCCTTATACACACATAAGCTAGGCATACAGAGGACACGACCAAAAACTGCAAGAGACGGCCAAACAAGAATTGAAAAAAGTGTGAAAAAGTGGAAGATCAAAATCAATATTAGAGCACGATTCAGTCCAAAAGCTTGACATAGCCTTCTAGCCTGGCATTCACTGAAGCCAAAGGGATCAAAATACAGCCTTGAAGCAGCCCCAAACTCACTGTAAGTATCCATGAACAAAGTTATGAACACGAAATCAAAACCACTCATTCTCGCATCTTTTTGACAAATCATAGACATATTCTTGATCCTTGCTTGATTTCGAAGCTTTCTACATCATTTGATTTTATTTTCATGGCCTCTAACGTGATACCCAAACCTAGGGTTTCCTTGCTTTATTTTTAGGCATTTTTTATACAGGCAAAATCAAGGCAAATCATGGCCATAATTGTGTTCAGTGAAGCAAGACGAACACGATGATGGTCTTAGCTTGCGTTTACATGGCCTAGGATGGATTTTTGAAACACCCCACGAATCTTCCTGCGGATAAAAATCCGCAGGTAAATAACCAGGGATTTGTTGAAGAAGATGATTGCGTGGCCACACCCTATTCATTGGTTCAAATTATTGGCGCTCATATTTTTTTTATTCCAGGCTTAGCGTTTTATTTTACATATAATGATTAGTGTTTAATCCAATAACGAATGAGCAGTTTAGTTGAGTTGGCAAGGGAGGTGTGTCAAAGTCCATTGGGACCTGGGTTTGAATCCCAAGTCCCCCAATATTTGTTACAATTTTTCTTCAGGTAATTGTATGCAACGCCCAAGATGCGGTTCACCATATATGTCTCATGGATCCAGGCGCCAGATGGCCTCTAGGCCAAATCCAAGGGTCCAGATGGCAAGCTCATCATACTCCCTAGTCAAAGGCATGTGTTGGATTGGGAAAGTCAAACAGGCTGCTTACATTTGGGCCTGGAAAATTGCTGATTCCATGATAACGAGAAATCGTATCATATAATTATTATGCTTTTTACCGATTTTATAATACATTGAGTCATCTAACTCCCGATTATTCCGAGTTTTTATGTCTTTTCACAGGTATAACATTTGTCAACTCAAGACAATGAAAAAGGACCACATGAAGAAAGCTAAACAAGAAACAGAAGAGAAAAGAACAAAATCTCATATTTTGCACCTGTGACGACCGTCACACCCTGTGACGACCGTCACACCCTGTGACGACCGTAATGCATCCCCAACTAGAAAGAACGCTCGTCACACATCATTGACAAGCGTAATGCTCTATCCAAGCGCATTACGACTGTCACCCACCTGTGACGACCGTCACGCGCGTAAAGATGAACGTTATGAATTAGTGGAGACGTGGGCAACGTGAGGGCAGAATCCTTCTCCAATATTTCCTCCACTCAGTAACCATGCATCCTATTTTTACTCCACTCAAGCCTTTTCCAAGATTTTCTCAACTGCAATATTTTCTCCTATATATATGTGGTAGTGCAAAGGGATGAGGGTCGAAGAAATCTTCCCAGAACCAAATTTCTCCTTTCTGCAATTATTTCTATTTCCTTGTTTTTGAGTATTTTCTACGTACTGTAAGTTCTATTTCCAGCACTATTTCCAACATTAGTTTTAGAGTGTTAATTCTTCATTTAAGAATTAACACAGTTTATTGATTTCGATTGAGCTGCAAGGAATATTGTAACATCCAAGATTACCATAGCAACGTTATTTCTAGGTTTTTATTGCAATTAATATTTATTCATTCTTGTATTATGCCAATTATTTTTATGGATATTATTTTAAATTGCATAGTTATTAAATATATTATGTCCGGCTAAATTAATCGTACCGGTATGCGACTCCTAAGTACCGAAGGAATTCAGTGATAACTTGGATAAAAACATTTATAAAACAATTTCTGGTTTCCAATTTCCATGTTTAATTTAACTATCCTTGTCACGAGAGTGAGAGGATAATTAACACGATTTTGCCACGAGAGTGGGAAATTAATTAAGGCAAGAACCTGCATGGGAGAGCTGGGGTTCAACCCAGATAGTGGTAACGAAACATTAATTTTTAAATACACGAGAGTGTTTTAATAAATTAATTAAACTCAAATTGTTTTCAAAAAGTGTTATTAAATTTAAAGTGCATCCACTAGGTTAGTAGCATGACTTATTTCATGAACACGAGAGTGTATGTCTCAGGTTTTTAAATAATTTGTTTTTACCGAAATACTTTATAGGCCAAGCGATTCACCGAATTCCCGACGTCTGACTATCACATACCGGTATAACTATTACTATTATTTTTAATTAAACTATTCCCCCCTAAAACCAAATAGTCATCGCTTAGTTAAATAAATTGTAGCATTAGATCGTATGCGATTGATCCTCTGTCTCTGTGGGTTCGATAATCATTTAAAACTAGAACGACTAAATTGTATACTTGCAGTTAGTATCCCAATAGACTCATAAAGTCCCGACCAAGTTTTTGGCGCCGTTGCCGGGGACTGATTAGTCAATTAAGTACGATTCTTCTATTGCGCGTTTAGACTAGGCAACAGAAACCCTTTTTGATTTGTATGCCAAGGACTCGCTCACAAGGCGAACCACTTGACAAATCGACGGACGAACCTGAACGCATCCTTTCCATAAGACGTGCAGTCAGGGATTACTGTTTAAATCACGTTATTCCTTTACCCAAACCCGAAATCAAGATTGATTCTGAAACAGATTCTAATTCTTCCTCTGAAACTGAAACTAATCCAGAATTAGACATGGCCGAAGAACAAAGGACCCGTCCACTGAAGGAGTACGCAGCTCCATCACAACAAGAACCCCACAACAGTATTGCTGCTCCAGCAATAAATCGAAACGATTTTGAGTTGAAACCGTCATTGATATCAGCTATCCAACAACGCCAGTTCTCTGGAGATCCTACCGAGGATCCAAATGAACATCTTACAAAATTCGTTCAATTTGCCGACACAGTTATAGCAAATGGTGTTAGTAAAGATGCAATAAGATTACGTCTTTTCCCTTTCTCGCTAAGAGATAGAGCTTGGGCTTGGTTGCAATCCTTGCCATCAAATTCCGTCACTACGTGGGAAGGACTTAAGATTTTATTTTTAGCACGATACTTTCCTCCAAGCAAGACTGCTGCACTAAGAGCCCAAATCAACGGATTTAGGCAGAAGGATACTGAATCGCTATTCGATGCATGGGAACGCTACAAAGATATGATGTGAATGTGCCCACATCACGGACTAGAAAAATGGCTGATCATCCACACATTTTATAATGGACTCTTGTACAACACAAGACTCTCTATAGATGCCGCCGCAGGTGGTACACTGATGGACAAGCCTTATGACAAAGCTAACCAACTCATTGAAAATATGGCTCAAAACCACTATCAGTGGGGAGGAGAAAGAACATTTGTGGAGAAAACTCAAACCAAAGGTGGGATGTACGAGATTAGTATCCTAGATAAAGTTAATGCTAAGGTAGATGCTCTTACCCAAAAGATAGAAAGCTTGACCTTACCTCCTGTAGCCACCATGGCTGCACTTAACCCAAACTGCAAAGTTTGTGGAGTTCCTGGTCATGTTGGAACCGAATGTCAAGTCTTAGCAAGAATATCAGTTGATCAGGTAAATTACGCTCAAGGTAATCCTTATGCTAATACCTACAATCCTGGTTGGAAGAACCATCCTAACTTCTCGTACAAGAGCAATAACGCTTTATATGAACCTGGCCAAGCACCTGCTGTACCTCCAGGTTATCAAAAACCCACTGTTAATGTTCCTAACCTTCCTAAGAAATCTAACCTTGAAATCCTAATGGAAAATTTTATCGCTAATCAAGCTCAACAAAACAAAGAATTCCTCAATCAAAACGTTCACACCGGTGGACAATTGTAGCTTTTAGCAAATAAGGTAGATGCTCTAGCAACTCACAATAAAATGTTAGAAATCCAAATCTCCCAAGTAGCACAACACCAAGATAGTTCTGCCGCACCTGCTGGTACATTTCCTGGACAGCCACAACCCAATCCTAAAGGACACGCTAATGCTATCACATTATGAAGTGGGACAGCCCTTGATGGACCGGTATATCCTAGACTCCAAAATTCGACCATGTATCAGAAACCTGAAAAGGAAGTAGAGAAGTCGAAAGATCAATCTGAGAATGTAGAGGAAGACGCAAATGAGAACATAGAGGCTTCAGAAAAACCTTACGTGCCTCCACCGCCATATGAACCACCAATTCCATATCCTCAAAGACTTGCAAAATCCAAGAACGAGGGGCAATTCAAGAAATTTGTAGAACTTCTGAAACAATTAAACGTACTATTCCGTTTACAGAAGCTATAACCCAAATGCCATCATATGCTAAATTCCTAAAAGAAGTATTGTTTAATAAGAAAAAAATCGTTGAAAACGAAACCTTTATGCTAACTGTCGAATGTAGCGCCATAGTTAAAAATAACATGCCTCCAAAGCTAAAAGATCCTGATAGTTTCTCCATACCATGTGTAATTGGAAAATCTGTCATACACAAAGCTCTATGCGATTTAGGAGCAAGTGTTAGTCTAATGCCCTTATCTATTTGCGAGAAACTCAAATTAGGTGACATGAGACCTACCAAGATGTCCCTACAACTAGCTGACAGATCTGTCAAATTCCCTGTTGGTATACTAGAAAACATTCCTGTCCGAATAGGACAATTTTACATACCGACTGACTTTATAATAATGGACATCAAGGAAGATTCAAACATTCCCATCATACTAGGAAGACCATTTTTAGCTACTGCAGGAGCCATCATTGACGTTAAGAAAGGAAAGCTTACCTTCGAGGTAGGAGAAGAAAAAGTAGAATTCATTCTTTCCCAAATCTTCAAGGCCCCTGCTATAGATGACTCATGCTGTCTCCTAGATATTATTGATGAATGTGTCAAAGAACTAGAAAGCCAAGAAGACACCTATTCTGGGATGCTGAAAATTCCGACACCAACTATCCTCAAGGATGATGACCGGAAACAAGAACATCTAGATGCCAACCTAAGCGAATGTTTTGCCTTAACACCTGATCCTACCCCAACTGATAAGAAAATTGGTATAGAACTTAAAACATTACCTGAAGATCTTAGGTATGAATTTTTAGATAAAGAACTCGAACGGCCAGTTATAGTTAATGCCAATTTAGGGAAGATCGAAACCGAAAAACTTCTTAGTGTGTTAAGGAAATATCCAACCGCGTTAGGCTATAACATATCAGATCTAAAGGGAATAAGCCCTTCTCTCTGCATGCACCGCATTATGTTGGAGGAGGACTGCAAGACTTCTAGAGAACATCAAAGACGAATAAATCATATCCTAAGTGAAGTCGTTAAGAAAGAAGTGCAGAAACTGCTAGAGGCAGGCATCATATACCCAATATCAGATAGTAACTGGGTCAGTCCAGTTCACGTGGTGCCTAAGAAAGGAGGTGTTACGGTTATAACAAACACAAAAGGCGAATCGGTAGCACAACGTACCCAAACAGGATGGAGAATGTGTATCGACTACAGAAAACTAAACAAAGCTACGCGCAAGGACCATTTCCCATTGCCATTCATTGATCAAATGCTCGAGCGCTTAGCCAAACATTCCCATTTCTGCTATCTTGATGGATACTCAGGATTCTTCCAAATTCCCATTCATCCTGATGATCAAGAGAAAACCACGTTCACATGTCCCTATGGTACTTTTGCATACCGAAGAATTCCATTTGGACTATGTAACACACCTGCAACTTTCCAACAATGCATGATGGCGATTTTCACAGACTTTTTAGACGGAATTATGGAAGTATTCATGGATGATTTCTATGTCTGTGGAGAAAGTTTTGACGGATGTTTATCAAATCTTGAATTAGTACTGAAACGCTGTGTCAATGTCAACCTAGTGCTCAATTGGGAAAAATGTCACTTCATGGTGAGACAAGGAATTGTGTTGGGTCACATTGTATCAAACAAAGGGATTGAAGTCGATAAAGCAAAAATCGAGATTATCAAAAACCTTCAACCACCCAAAACAGTTAGAGAAATAAGAAGTTTTCTAGGACACGCTGGTTTTTACCGACGTTTTATAAAAGATTTCTCTAAAATCACTAAGCCACTAACTGAATTATTAATGAAAGAAGCCGAGTTTATTTTCAACGATAAATGCTTAAACGCATTTTAGACGGTTAAAGAAGCCTTAATTTCAACACCTATTATGCAACCTCCTGATTGGAACCTACCAATGTGAGATACGAGCAATTATGCTGTAGGCGCAGTCCTAGGACAACGCAAAGATAAAAAGCTTCACGCTATCTACTACGCAAGCAGAACACTCGATCCCGCACAAATGAATTACGCCACTACGGAGAAGGAACTCTTAGCTGTTGTATTCGCATTAGATAAATTCCGTTCCTACTTAGTGGGCGCCAAAATCATCATTTACACGGATCATGCTGCGATCCGATACTTGCTAAGTAAGAAAGACGCCAAACCACGACTACTCAGATGGATCTTACTCCTACAAGAGTTTGACTTGGAAATAAAAGACAAAAGAGGGACTGAAAACGTGGTAGCAGACCATTTATCAAGATTAGATGGAATCCAAACCGAGAGTGTTCCCATAAACGAAGATTTCCCTTCTGAACGCCTTATTGCTAAACTAGAGATAGCTCCTACCGACAGTTTAGATCAACACAATGAACCCTTAAAAAATGCGGTAGTAAAAGCCATTTGTACCAACACCACACTACCGTGGTACGCTGATTTCGTTAACTATTTAGCTGCCGGTGTTTTACCACCCGATTTAACGTACCAATAGCGGAAGAAATTCTTCCATGATCTTAAACACTACTTTTGGGATGAACCATTACTCTTTAAAAGAGGCGCCGATGGTATCTACCGTCATTGTCTTCCTAACGATGAAATAAACGACGTCATTTCCAATGCCATTCCACCCCTTATGGTGGACACGCTAGTACATCAAAAACTTGTGCAAAAATACTTCAAGCTGCCTTCTTTTGGCCTACCTTATGGAAAGACGTCCACGTAGCAATTATGAACTGCGATAGATTTCAACGCACAGGAAATATATCTAGACGCGATGAAATTCCGCAAAAAGGGATTCTCGAAGTAGAAATTTTCGATGTATGAGGAATTGATTTCATGGGACCGTTCCCTGCATCTTTCGGAAATAAGTATATATTGGTAACTGTTGACTACGTATCAAAATGGATTGAAGCCATCACTGCACCCACAAACGATACACGAGTGGTACTTAAACTATTCAAGCATCTTATCTTCCCACGATTCGGTGTACCAAGACTAGTAATCAGTGATGGCGGTTCCCATTTTAACTCTAGGATTTTCGGAAAACTACTTTCAAAATATGGCGTTAAACATCGCATAGCCACACCATACCATCCTCAAACGAGTGGACAAGTGGAAGTGTCAAATAGGGAGATAAAACAAATCCTTGAGAAAACCGTAGCCACATCCAGGAAAGATTAGTCCTCCAAGCTAAATGATGCTCTTTGGGCATATCAGACAGCTTTTAAAACCCCTATCGGAACAACGCCGTTTAAATTAGTTTATGGAAAATCTTGTCATTTACCAGTAGAATTAGAACATAAAGCTAATTGGGCCATTAAAACCCTTAACTTAAATTACAAGATTGTTGGTGAAAAACGAATATTAGATATCCATGAATTAGAAGAATTGCGTTTAGACGCTTATGAAAATGCTAGAATCTATAAGGAAAGAACAAAAAAATGGCACGATAAGCGTATCTCGCGGAAAGAATTTAAGGAAGGAGACATCGTACTCCTATTCAACTCTAGACTGAAACTTTTCCCGGGAAAATTACGTTCCAGATGGTCAGGACCATTCGAAATTAACAAAGTTTTCCCAAGTGGTGCGATAGAAATTAAAGGAAATTCTATCGAACCATTCATAGTCAATGGCCAGCGCTTAAAGCACTACTTTAACATCGGAAATACCAACTATTCAGCTTATCTTCAGTTAAGTGAGCCACCTACCCCGATACCTAACTGAATAGGTATTATTTGTCGAGCCATCAACATAAAACAAAGGCGCTTCATGGGAGGCAACCCATGTTTTCTTTTAATTACTTTTATTGTTTTAATATGTTTTTAATTTTCTTTTCTTTTTCTTAATCTTTAAAACTTTCATGTTGCATCTCTTACTCCTTTTTATTTTCTTTTTCTTCTATTTTTATTTTTCCTTTAAACTTTCTTTTTCTTCTTTATTTAACTTCGGCATTTTTAACCTGAAAATACTAACTTAGTTTTTCAAACATTTATTAAATATTTTCAGGGGGGTAATTCTTTTGCTTTCATATTTAGCTCCATGGCACGCGTAAACTACATGAATATCACCTTGAGAAGCAGGCACCAGAGAAGACGCTTTGAGGATCTAGCTGAGCGGGAAATGTGCCCTACCATCTACGCTGATGACCATGCTATGACTGCTCTTGGCATTCGTGAGGGTGTCATGTATTTGCTACACCAGATTGGCTGGGACACTGCTCCTATTCAGAGACGGTATTGTAC
Organism: Vicia faba; assembly: GCA_948472305.1. NCBI lineage: Eukaryota > Viridiplantae > Streptophyta > Magnoliopsida > Fabales > Fabaceae > Vicia > Vicia faba. The sequence continues at coordinate 212,857,403 of OX451739.1, forward strand.
CTACAGGAAGCTGACCCTTGAGTTCCTGAGCACACTGAGCTACATTCCGAACCATGGGTTAGGGTTCAACTGTGGGTTGATAACTTTCAGACTGTTTGACATGGACTACCGCTATAACCTTAGGGAGTTTTCCAACCTGTTAGGCTTCCCTTTTGGCCCTGATGTTATTACTATGACCCAGGAGGACCTATTGCTTGATTCTGACCTTGATTTTTTCTGGGGTAGCATTGCTGGCAATAACCATCCAGAGCCGTCTGACCTTTATTCTAAGTGCATCCACAACCCGGCTATCAGGTACTTTCATAAGATCATCTCCCATACCCTTTTTGGTAAACAGCAGAATGTTACATCCGTGTCCCGTGATGAGCTCTTCATTATGTATTGTGCCTCCCAGAGCCGTTCGGTAAACGGTGCCGCCTATATGCTAGCTAACACGGAGTGTATTATGCAGACTCCGAATGCACTAATCCTGTTGGGCGGTTTAGTCACTAAGATATCAAATGCAATTAGACTCCGAAGGCCTATGCTAGGATCAGCCCCGCATTATGGAATAAAGCCGATGAACATTGAATTTTGCTTCAACACTAGCTTTATAGGGAATCTTGGGCCAGATGAATTTGAGCTGTTAATTAACCATGAGACTGTCCACCAGTTTATGCTCCCGAACCCTATCACTAGTGTGCATAATAGAGCAAACTGGCTTTTTGACCTCCACCATCCCGCTACACCGCCTTCGTCTCCCTCCACTGTTGACATTTACGAAGTACCCAACACCTCTCACGATCCTGAAGACCCTGCCACACCACCGGGATACCATCAGTTTCCCGATCCATGGGAGCAGCGGGTAGTTTCTACTGAGACCGCCACCCAGGCTCCACCTATTGTTACCCTGCACTCTTTGCATGAAGAAATTACTGAAATGCGGGGCGGGCTTACATCTCTCCGAGTGGACTTCATCGCTTTCATGGATTTAGTGACCGACCAGCTGGATTTCTGCACCAGCATATATTCCCTACTCCCCGTGGCTAGAGTTGCCGTGTTGTCTTGATTTATTCTTCTCACACATTTGTACATACAATGAGGTCACTGTTTAGTTTTAGTGTGGGGAGGATTCTAGTTTTCTAGCATTTTATCATTTTTTATTATTTAAGTTATTTCGAAACAATTTTTATGGATTAATTCAATTATTTATCAAGTACCAAGTTTTTATTATTTTATTTTCATTCATTTTCATTTTCAGTATATTTTTTATTTCTTTTAATTTACTGTTTATATTTCACGCAAATATTATTTCATTATGTGTTAGTAAATAATATTTCAAAACTATAATTATTAGAATATTTCAAACTTAGAATATTAAGAAAATAATAAAAAATTATATAAACATTCGTAACGGTCTTGTAACGGTCTTCTTATTAATGACATTGAACGTGTTACGACCGTCACACCCTCGTGACGAGCGTAACACGCATAATATATCAGAACGGCTATAATAGAATCGTTCCAACCATTGTCTTCAATACTTCCACAATTCCTCCATTGCTGCAGAACCACACGAAACATACCCACTCCACTCCATTTTTTTCTCAAACTTCCAAATTTCTAACACTAAAAATACTATCCACCCACTACCCCATTTTCATTCCAAACCTTTTTCAATCCATTCTACAAACACCATGGCCAACAACCAACAAGCTCTCGCTCTCACTTTCAGATCCGGCAAACAAGGAGAAACCCAACGGGTCAAATTTCAGAAGTTCCAACGCCGAGGTCTCCAACCTACACGGTATGTTGATCTTGATTGTTTGAGGAGTTTGGGACTACGTGACAGTGTCCGCCAATTGTTGCGGAGTATGGATTTATGGAACCTGTACCGTGAACCAAGACCGATTTATGAAACTCTAACTCTTGAGTTTTTGAGTTCCTTTGTTTACATTACTCCGCCAGGTGCCACGAACCAACTGTCAGGCTTGGCCAGATTTCGCATGTTTGGCATTGAGCACGAGTTCCCCAATCCGACATCGCGCGGCTTTTAGGCTTCTGTTCTGATGAAGGTGTCCATCTCCGGGTGCTGGATAATTTTGGTGAGGAAGCCTTCAACTTATGGCACAGTATGACGAATACCCGTGTCGGATCCTACGACCACCTAAATGCCACCCACATTCATAATCCGGCCATCCGCTATTTCCACCGCATCCTCAGCAACACAATTTTCGCCCATGACAGCAACCACAAGCTCAATTCCAAGGAGCTCTTCTTTATGCACTGCGCGTTCACCGGGCAAAAGATCAACGCCGCCCTGTTCCTACTGGCTCATATCCACTCTATCTGTGCTAGAGGCGGAAAACCCTTTTATTTTGGAGGGTTGGTCACTTCACTTGCCATAACTCTGAACTATGGTGTTGCTCTCGCGACTATGCCTTCTATGGCACCGGCTTTGCTGACTTTGGATCACTGCAAGGCTGCACATCTCATTTATGAGAGGGAGGATGGCAGATTCCACCCTGTGATCAGGAACACCGTTTATCAGAACATCATTTTGCCTTGCAGGGACCGAATCGATCCGTGAAACCAAGCTAACTGGTTGTTCAATCCTGCAGCTCCCGCGGGGCGTGCACCTACTCATGAAGACCAGCCTGCAGCCCCCGCAGACGAAATGCAAGAAGAGCTGGATAGTGCTCCTCCCGTCCACGACATTCCAGGACCTTCATCTGCACCACCTCCTATTACTCTTAAAGAGGTCCTCCGCGCCATTCATATGCAAAATCAAATGAGCGCAGTGCTTAAAAAGACAGCATGAGCAATATGAGTATCTATGCGCTCAAAACTCAGATCTTGACTGGACAGCGAAACATGCATGAGAGGTTGGATGAGGCCCTGTCAGAGCTCAACGCCTTAAGGATGGACGTCAGCACCCTTGGTTTCCAGGATACTGACACAGAAGCCACTCCTACCAGACGCTCTCGCACCAGGAGTAGAGGACGTGGTCACCAGTAGTTTTTCTTTATTTTCTATGTAGTTTATTATTTTTTCTGTTTCATTTCCTTTCCGTTTGTTTTTGTAATTATACTTCCCCGCCTATATACCGCAACATTGAGGACAATGTCGAATTCAGTGTGGGAGAGGTACCTTTCCATCCTTTATAAACTAGTAATTTTTATGATATGTCTCGATTTAAATTCTTCACTTTATTTAGCCATACCAAAAAAAATTTATCTTCGCATTAGCCTGACATACCTATTTTAACGAAATCCCAGTTAGGGAAGCCGAAAACGACATAACAAGATCGATACGGTTATGACACCGTAGACTTCCTACTTACGCGACCCGTTTCAATAACCATTATACCAATATCTAGAGTTTTTAGTTCTACAGTAACCCTTAGTAGTTTATACTAGCAGTCAGCACCGTCTTGACACAAACCAAATGGAGAATCGATGAATATAAGTGTTTGATGCCTGATCATTAAAATATCCTTCCTATCTCGCTGCTAAAAGAAAAGAAATTTTGTGCACCAAAATATACGGTCACATATAAGAGTTGAGAAAATAACGAAGGAATCCAGTGTTGGTTGGTTCAGAGGTATCTGGTTCTGAACTCGGTAGGGCGTGCTACGACCCGATCCCCCACAACCTCCAACTTGGATAACATATGTAGGGTTTCCACATTCGTGTACCAGACCCCATTCTAAAAGGATCAAAGTCACTAACCGGTTACTCCACTACGTGCGTGCTAAGACAAAGGGCTTAATGTGATTGCGCCAGAATCAAACCGGGTGAAATAGATACGAGGAACTCTGGACAGAATTATAACGGAACTGTTGGATAGCTTGTTTGAAATGGAAGCCTACGACTAAGCTCATTGCTTGTGTCATTAGCGTATCTTTAGTGTTTCACTCAAGTATTGGCAAAACCGACGAGGATTTCCTGAAATTGCTTTAAAAATCCAAGGTATGTCATGCATATGCGCTTGACAAAACTTGTCCGACCTTTCGAATGACTATTTGCTTGAGGACAAGCAAAGGTTTAAGTATGGGGGAATTTGATAACGAGAAATCGTATCATATAATTACTACACTTTTTACCGATTTTATAATACATTGAGTCGTCTAACTCCCGATTATTCCGATTTTTATGTCTTTTCACAGGTATAACATTTGTCAACTCAAGACAATGAAAAAGGAACACATGAAGAAATCTAAACAAGAAACAGAAGAGAAAAGAACAAAATCTCAGATTTTGCACCTGTGACGACCGTCACACCCTGTGACGACCGTAACGCATCCCCAACTAGAAAGAACGCTCGTCACACATCATTGACGAGCGTAATGTGCTATTCAAGCGCATTACGACCGTCACCCACCTGTGACGACCGTCACGCGCGTAAAGATGAACGTAATGAATTAGTGGAGACGTGGGCAACGTGAGGGCAGAATCCTTCAATATTTCCTCCACTCAGTAACCATGCATCCTATTTTTACTCCACTCAAGCCTTTTCCAAGATTTTCTCAACTGCAATATTTTCTCCTATATATATGTGGTAGTGCAAAGGGATGAGGGTCAAAGAAATCTTCCCAGAACCAAATTTCTACTTTCTGCAATTATTTCCATTTCCTTGTTTTTGAGCATTTTCTACGTACTGTAAGTTCTATTTCCAGCACTATTTCCAACATTAGTTTTAGAGTGTTAATTCTTCATTTAAGAATTAACACAGTTTATTGATTTCGATTGAGCTGCAAGGAATATTATAACATCCAAGATTACCATAGCAACGTTATTTCCAGGTTTTTATTGCAATTAATATTTATATATTCTTGTATTATGCCAATTATTTTTATGGATATTATTTTAAATTTCATAGTTATTAAATATATTATGTTCGGCTAAATTAATCGTACCGGTATGTGACTCCTAAGTACCGAAGGAATTCAGCTATAACTTGGCTAAAAACATTTATAAAACAATTTCTGGTTTCCAATTTCCATGTTTAATTTAACTACCCTTGTCACGAGAGTGAGAGGATAATTAACACGATTTTGCCACGAGAGTGGGAAATTAATTAAGGCAAGAACCTGCATGCGAGAGCTGGGGTTCAACCCAGATAGTGGTAACGAAACATTAATTTTTAAATACACGAGAGTGTTTTAATAAATTAACTAAACTCAAATTGTTTTCAAAAAGTGTTATTAAATTTAAAGTGCATCCACTAGGTTTAGTAGCATGACTTATTTCATGAACACGAGAGTGTATGTCTCAGGTTTTTAAACAATTCGTTTTTACCGAAATACTTTATAGGCCAAGCGATTCACCGAATTCCCGACGTCCGACTATCACATACCGGTATAACTATTACTATTATTTTTAATTAAACTATTCCCCCCCTAAAACCAAATATTTATCGCTTAGTTAAACAAATTATATCATTAGATCGTATGGGATTGAACCTCAGTCTCTGTGGGTTCGATAATCATTTAAAACTAGAACGACTAAATTGTATACTTGCAGTTAGTATCCCAATAGACTCATAAAGTCCCGATCATTCCACCTCTAAAATTGGGCCCAAACCCCCAGAGTTTGCTTTTTTTTTTCTTTCATTATTTTCTTATTTTATTTATTGTTTTATTATTTATTTTTTTAATTAATTGCTAACCAAAATAACTAACAATTTTCCTAATAAATCAGAAAACAAAAAAATATTATTTTTATTTATTAAAACTAATTTCACTTTATTTTTGTAAATAAACATTAATCAATTAATTTAGTTTTTAATTAGGTACAATTTCAACATTTTTTCCAATAAATTAAAATTAATGTAGAATTAGGTTTTTAATAATTTTAATCATTTTTATTTTTATTTCCTTAAATATAAAAAACCCAGAAATATATTTTTCATTTAATTAATTAATTAACTTAGGTTTAATTTCCATTTAATTCAAAAATAACAAAAAAACATGCTTTCTTTCAAAAAAGGGTCAAAACCCCTAAAAATACGCCGATTTAATTTTCTCGCACGCGATCTATATTTCAATATTGTAATTGCTTCCGGTTTGTAATAGCTTTTAATTAGGACTTTATTTATTTATCGCTTTATTTTATTTTCCGCTTTTTAAATTAAAGGGTTGTTTTTGGTGATGTAAATACCCGACCGACGCCTTGTAATAGTTTAGATTTAATTTCCGCAACTATACACTGTTAGATGTTTGATAATAGGGAATGCATGACAAGATCGAATGTATGAACTTAAAATCAACATAGCTCACCCATGACATGTACAGATAAAATTAACCGAAATAACACACTTGCACATGTCACTCTTAGGGTACGCCTCACTTGGTTGCCTCGAACGTGGTCATTGAGTATAGCAAGTTTTAGAGGTCGCCCTCTTGTCCAAAGATCATAGTTGCCTCGAAACGGTTGCCTCGGAAAAAATGATTTAAGACATTAGGGTTACCGCTAAGGTGTCCTAAAATTGCTTTAGTGACCACACGTCCCTTAATCGAACTGACCCGAAAACTCCAACAACGGTGCTACCTACTCCTCAATAGTGGGATAGCACTGTCTAAAGGACATTTGTACAGTTTAATTCCTTTTTGAGTAGGTAGATGGTTCTTAAGTACTTGCTCCTTTTAAAACAAAACAAAACTTTTCGCACTTACACTCTCTTCAAAATAAAAACTCTTTTCAAACCCACAAACACAAAGAAAAGCAAACTTTTGAAAACACAATGAGCAAGTACCTAAGAGCCCGCGGATAACCACGGATAGAAAGGGTGCTAACACCTTCCCTTTCTATAATCTACCTCCCGAACCCGAGAAATATCTCAAAAAGGAATTTTTCTGTGCTTTTGTCCTTTCCTTGTTGGATAAAATAAAAGACGGTGGCGACTCTTGCTTACGGCGACATTTTTGCGAAAACAAACACAAAACGCGAACCAGCATTCCAAAACAGTCAGTTCTATTCCCACCGATCACAGAACTGGCGACACTGCTGGGGATTAATTATAAGTGAGGTGTACCTTAGGATTAGATCATTGTGTTTTCAATTGTATGCTTTGTATGATTTATCTTTGTGGGCTTGTATCGGAGTTCTATAGATCATAACCCGGATCTGGGGATACCCTTTAGGTAAGTAGCAATAAACTGTGAGGGAACTGTCCGGCGTAGACTGACACGGTTGAAGCAGTAGCTACGTTGGTGTGGCACTTTAGTCTGTATTGATATCCCTTGTGTTGGAACGAGGAGAATATGGGTCTTCTAAGGGGTCATTAAGCACCAACTGACCTTAGAACCTTTAAATTGACCAACTTGGCCATAGAACAGTAGCAATATGCTACACTCATTGAGACTAAACTCTCGCGATGATTCCGGCCGCAAGAAAAGGTTTCTAAACTGGAATTATGACCGATTGAGGGTAGTCAGTGATATTGAGATCCTCTAGAACCCGGTTACTATTTTTAGGACAGGTTTAAACCAACTGAACTGAAAGAGGGTAGTAGCTAAACTCCATGCCAGCCTAAACTTAAGGCTGTTTGTGTGACTTGTGTGCCTTCAAACTTGAACTACTTGCACATTCTTGTTATCTGACAACATGAGTTCCTTGCAGGTTTTGTTTACAGTCCTTATCCAATAATTTGGATTTATTGCAGGGTTTACTTACATCACTTAACACTTTTGCTTAAACACATAGCATACACATCATACCTTAACATTTCCTTAACTATTTCAAGGATCTCAAGGGTTTGTGATGCAGGTTATGGTAAATCAAATGTCTAGCAAGGGGCAAAGGGGATTTATTTTCCTCTATCCAAGGTTGTCTAGAAATCAAAACACGATAACTTGAGTCAGGGGCTATGACCCACTCGATATGGTGAGCTTGACTCTTGAAGAAGGACTCTTAACAACATGAAGTTTCTTCAATCAAAGCTGCAAAATTCAAATTCTAACAAGTTTCTTGTTTACCCCGTGGGATCCTTGAAAACATTGCATACATACATATCATTGCATAACAGGTCTCCCAGTACGGGTCTCTCATGTTCTCGCTGTTTATTTCAGCAATGGCTTTCCAACCAGACAACCAAGATCTTCAAACTCGAGAAGCTCAGTTCAGGGATGTATTCCTAAACCTATCCAAGGGGCAGGAAGAGTTGAAAACACTCCTCGTTGGGAACTTGGTCAGGAAAAGTCCTGAAGACAATAAGGACGAACGGCTGGAACAACTGCAAGCTGATTTCAGTGCCATGAAAACCCAGATGCTGGGGAAGATGGCTCTTATCCAAGGCTTAGCTCGAGAACAAGAAGAGCTGAGAACCATTATCAACCAGCTTCATCAAGACAGATACAACAACATGAAGCAAACAGTCAAGGTCGGGGATCAAGTCATTAATCAACTTCCGAGAAGTCAAAGGTTTGGTTTCATGAGGAATAGACCTCTCCAAGTTGCTACTACCTCACGGGTCCAACAACGACCTCGCCAAGAATAACGGGTTGACCAGAGTAAGCCAAACATGCCCAGGAGGGAATTTACCAAGCTCAACATGCCGTTGTCTCAAGCTTTACAACACCTGTTGAGATTGAATCTGGTGACGTTAAGGGACCCTCCTGAGAATCCCAACATAGCCTCCCCAAGGTACAATCCTGATGCAAGGTGTGCATATCACTCCAACAGCCCGGGGCATGATACTAACATCTGTTGGGCGTTGAGCAACAAAATTCAAGACCTGATTGAGGAAGAAGCATTGGAACTCACACAAGACGGTCAGATTGAATTCTTTTGCCGTCCCCCCAAGGTTCCCCATTTGAAGTGACAAGTACTGAGACGAGAAGACTTTTTGTTCATTAGAATTTTCAAGTTGTAATTTTCTTTTGATTGTTCGAACATTTATTCATGTCAAACTTTGTTACTTTATCAATGCATTGCATATGTCTGTTTTGAATCAGTCCATTAGTATTCACTATATTCAAATTGCTTTCATTTTTGTGATGTTCAACTCTCGATTAAAAAATTCTAAGCCTTTTGAGGGAGGATGACGAAAATGATATCAAAATCTCTACAGTATGCTTTTGAACGGACCCCGCTGACGAGGTACAGGAATTGTTTCAAATCCTAAATGGTGGAGTTATAAGGAAGATAATCCGTAGTAAACCCCTTTGAGCCAAAGAAGTGGAGTTTTTCTTTTCACAAATTAAAACACTTAAATACAACCTGGGGCAGGGTAGTTTTCTCAGCTGATCCAGGTGCACAATGAATGGCATCAAAGAAGTCCTTCCGAAACAAAAGACGGTGTTGGTTCCTTATAATCGTAAGGACAGGCAGCCATTATCTCTCAAATAAAAGCCCATTAAGTCAAAACCTATGAAGGAGACTTACAAAACTGGGGCATCCCGCTGACTGTAAGCATAAAACAAACAGTTCAGGCAAAAGACAGGGATACTAAAAACTAAAATGAAATCCTACAAACTGTCAACAAAATGACTACCTGTCCCAAATAAGTTGTCAGTATCTGAACCCTCACTGGTATATCAGAGCAAAGACTCAAACAAGATCTAATGCACGATTAGCTGAGTTTAGGATCGAAGAACATCACGAAGAACGGGTGGGTACAGATAAAATTTGAGCCTTTATCCTTTGTTTCTTAAACCGTGAACCAGGCCACGTTATAACCCTTAAAAGTCCTAGCTGAAGCATGGTGTTGTACCCCAAAATTTGCCCTCGCATTTTTCCACAAGAAATAACAACTTCAGGCTTTTCCTGATCTTTCAAACTGGCTCGAGAATCGGTCAAACGGACTTTTCTCGTCAGTCAGACGCAATTAGGGTTTTATTGATTTTTCAGGGCTTTGGAATATTTCATACATGTGGCTTAGGGTTTTGGTTGATTTTGGCTCAACTTTGATCAGGCGAACGCTCTTTGGCATTTAATCAGGAATTAGGGTTTTGGGCACGTTCTCAGAAGGATTTGAATTCTACAGTGCTTTGCAAGACATTCCGAGATTTGGTTTGAATTCGCATTATTTGACTTAATCAGTAAAAAGAAGTCAGTTGGTTTGAATTCACATTTGTTTGATTGAACCAGTCAAAAGATATATGCAGTGTGGATTTACAGTGTTTGGTAAAAATCGGTGAAAAGGGAATGCGCCTGATCAGTGTTTTGATTAACTGTTGCTTTGCTTTGGATATTGGAGATACCAGGTTTAACTTCTCAGATTGCTAAAGCATTGTTTATTTAAATTATTTATTATCCTGAGGTTAAGTGATTAAAATTTATTTTTCAATTATTTTAATTCAAAGAATTTTAAATAATAAATAAACAATAAAGAAAGAAATAGGATTAATTGGATAATAAAGACTTTTATTTATTCTTGAATTATTTGTACAATTATTGTTTATAGTTTAATTACAAGCAATGATTTTACATTAATTTAAATTTAAATAAAAAGAAAACTATCTTATTTTTTCTAATTCTTCATTCTTCATTTAGTACCCCTCTCCATTCAAATGTTCATCTGCAAAAGAAAGGAAGAAAAGTAAAAAAAAAAGCAGATAAATAAATAATGACAGACAGATAAAAGAAATTCATCATTAAGGGCCACTGATTGGGATCAGTTAACCCTCTCTGCAAATCACAGGATTTCTCCCGGTTCACAAAGAGGAAAATTTTTATTTGCTAATCATGAATGCAAGGTTGAAAAGAAAAAGTAAAGTTTGTCAACACATTGCATAGTTAAAATCTCAAACAGCACTGCACAAGTTCAAACCAAACTAAAAAGTCCAAGTTCAACTTTCTGTCAAAAAGTGTCAAACTGCACAAAGGTACCCAAGCTGTCAATAAAGAAGATTTTGGAAAGATATCAAGCTGTCAAAGAGAAGAGATAAAATATGCAGAGAAAAAGTGATATGCAAGCAAGATATTTCATCATTTCCCAACTAGGTGGCCCTTTCAGAAAAGTAAAGTACAAAGCATAATATCTTAATGCAACTGTACTGAGAGAGAAAGAAGAAGAGAGATAAGAGAGCAGGTTTTTAGGCTTTAGGCAGGAAGGCATGATAACATATACAAAAGCTGAACACAGTGGATAAAAGAGGGGATGTCAAACCAACAAGCATAAACCTGCTGAAGCCTTTATCCCCTGCATAAACATTAAAACCAGGCCAAGCTTACTGAGCAAGGGGCAAGCCTACTAAATCAAAAGCAAAACCTTGAATCCTGTCAACAAAAAGCCATACCAAGATATGCCAAAAGACCAGAATTTGGAAAAAAAGAAAAAAGATATACAAGTTCAAAAACTCTAACACAAAATATATACAAACTGCTAAGCATAAACCTATCTCACCAAAAAGCCTCAGACCTGCCATAGCATACTGCATAAAACCAGTTCAAGCCAAAAAACAATATGGTCTAAAACCTTTCCTACTGCATCAAATCATTCAAAACCATCGTATCATATAGAATACTGCATAATACCACCAAACCCAAGCATCAAGGCCTCAGAATATATCATCACTGGCCATTAGAGAAGCAAACAGAATAAGGCAACACAAGAAGAAAGAGAAGATACAGAAGCATTCAAAACAAGTAAAAGAGGCATCTCAAGGCAACAACACAGGCATCCAACACAGGCAACATGGGGAAAAGAAGAAGTATCAAGGCAACCAAAAGCATTCAATTCAAAGCCAACAAGAAGAAGCAACATGAAGCGCCTCAGAAGAAAGCTTCATCATAGGCCAAGATACAATAGGCAACAAGGTCAAGGCGACAGAAGTAAGCAACGAGGCAAAAAGTCAGAAGAAGAGAGAAAATCTAAGGCGACAGAAGCACGCTAATCTCAAGGCAACTCAGAGGCGAAGAAGAAAGGCATTCAGAAGCATACAAAAGGCAAAAGCATTTCAACAATCATTAAAGGCAACGAGTATACGATAGGAAGGAGAAGAAGAAAGAGTTGAATTTACGAAGGGGTTTTCAGTCAACATCATTATAGAACCCTCAAACGGCAAAAAATAAATAAGTGAGAACGAAATACCAGGGTCTCCAAGCGCGCCTCCGCCGTTTTCCTCGCCGTCCAGGCCTCCTAGCTCGCCCCACTTTCCTTCCTCCTTCTCCAGGTAATTTCACCCTTTCTTTTTTTCATAATACCTCAATAACCACATAAACGAAGTTAAAATCAATGGATTAGACAATCACGAAATGCACATTTGTAATAAACCCTAACAAATTAAAATGGTTACCTAATTCTGTCGCCTTGACGCTGTCGTTGGAAGAAACGGGAAATGGAGAAAGCTGGTGGCCTTGGGCTGAGGAAATACAGAGGCATGCATGAGGAAGACGAAGATGAACGAAACCTCCATGAGCGGCGCGCCTCACAAACCCTAAAACTAATGTCCCAAATGAAAACACAGTAGAACCCTAAACATTTGTTTCAGCATACTGGGCCTTGCCCATTCCAACATACGCCTAAAGCCCAAAATTACCTAATACACCCCCTTTTCTTCTCTTTGTCCTTTTTACTTTGGGCCCAAGACCATTCAAACCCCTTTATTTAGATTTTTAAAACATTATTTTGATCACTAAATTAACATAACATTTTTGTTACGTCAATAATACTTTTTCACATGAACTAATATTTTTTTACTATTAAACCTACATTTTCTTTTTTTTTATTATTGCTTTTTTTTCTCTTAAGTAAAATACCTTTCTTTGTATATTAACACTTTTGTACATAACAAATAAAAAATGCATCTTTTCTAATTTAATTCTTGATATTTACTTAAAACATACTTTTTGTATATAATAAATAAAGATACATTTTTATACATAATTTAATTAGAATTTAAAACATTTAAGTAAAACATTCTTTTTTGTACATATTAAATAATGCAAGATCACTAATCAAGGATTAATTAAATAAACATTTAATTCTTTAAGTCAAAACAATACTTAATACATGTTCAATTTCACATCCTAACCTGTAAATAATTACATACACGTACACTTACACAATACATTTACATTGCTCCTATACACACTTGCTTATATTTGTATATTCGTTACATTTACATTTGATCGATTCGATTTGGTTGTAACTTATTGGACATTACACTCCTAAAGTCTCATCCCCATTTGTAAATTTGTACCCCCACTCCCGGATACTTATTTTGTAATAGCGTAGACTTTAAATTCTTGCAATTTACCGCTTTCGAATTATACCATGGTTAGACCTAGGGTTTGCATGTACATAAAATCAAACGCTAGATAACCTAACACCAGACAAATACATGAAATCAATACACAATCACACTTGCACCCTCTAGGGTAATCCCACATGTTGCCTTCCAAAATGGGCCATGCTTGCACGTCGAGTATCTTTGGCAAAACCAATTCAAAATGATCATAAGTCCCTCGATGACGCTTTCGAATGTTGCCTAAAACGGAATGATCATAGTCCCTTCAAAGCGAATTGCCAAAGACACTTGGCACCATTGCATTCATGGTCCATACGATGACCCGCGCCCGTCCCGTTAAACATCCTAAACGCAAGATTGTCCACCAAATTCAATGGTGGAACAAAATTGTTAAAAAGGGTTGAAATCATAGAGAAAACCTTTGAGTACAATAGGGTAGACAAAACTCTTAGTTACTTGAGATCAACTTGCAAAAACGCTTGCCTTCCTTTCAAAAACCACATTCCACAAGCACTTTCAAAACAAACTCTCAAAACATTTTGAAACATCTTTTCGAAAAGATACACGCCTTTGTAAAATATTTGAGTAAAGAATTGTTACAAGGTTAGCCTAAGACAAGGCATCTTCTTCCAAATAATTTTCAAAAACACACACACACACTATTTTCAAGCAATCGAAAATCAAGGCAAGTGATCTAAAAAACCAAGTAACTAAGAGCCCATGGATAACCATGGATGAAAAGGGTGCTAATACCTTCCCTTTTCATAATCTACCCCCCGAACCCACGAAATATCTCAAAAGGTTTTTGCTGTGCTTTTTTAACCTTTCCTTTAGGATAAAATAAAAAGTCGGTGGCGACTCTTGCTCAACCGCACAAGTGCGAATACAAACGCAAAACTCACAGTCAGTTCTCCCACCGTATCACAGAACTGGCGACTCTGCTGGGGAAAAACTTAAAAGTGGGGTTACCTTAGGGTTTAGATCACCTTTACTTTCTTACTTTGATTGACTTGATTGCTTTATCCTTTGGGTTCTTGTTTGGGTTTGTTGTAAATCCTCCACCCGGATTTGGGGCACCTTTTTAGGTAAATAGCAAAAAACTGCGAGGGAACTGTGCGGGGTATACCGACATGGTTGAAGCAGTAAGCTATGTTAGTGCGGCATATTTGTGAGTACCGGTAACCCTTGAGTAGTCAAGGAGAGTACGGGGCCGCTGTGTGATGTCATGAAGCACTAACGAACTCTTAGAACCTTAATTGACCGTCTTAGCCTTTTTAGGGGTAGTGAGATGACCGACTTTGGTGCAGTCCGAAGTTGGTAGATACTCGATACTACACTCATTTGAGGGTTGTTTTCTTGGAATATTTTGGTCGCCAGTAAGTGGCTAAACCGAAACAATGAACACAGAAAACAATCCAATGATATTGAGCTCCTTAGAACCCGGTTTCTATTTTAGGACAGGATGAGCCAACTAACTTCAAGAGGGTACTTACCTAAACCTCGTGTAAGCCTAAACCTAAGGACTTGTTTGCTTTGTGTGAATATGTATGCCTGTATATACACTCACTTGCTTTTTGCATACATGTACACAACAACACAACAACATAACATCATAACATCATACCATAGCATTTTCAATAACCATTTCAAGGATCTCGAGGGTTCTTTTGATGCAGGGTCACGTTGAACCAGACGTCTACCAAAGGGCAAAGGGTTTCTCCTCTAACCAATGCAATCAAAGATCAAGTGCAACAACTTGAATCAGTGGCTATGACCCACTCGACATGGTGAGCTTGATTCTCGTGGAAAGACATCCACCGATACAAAGTTCTCCAATCAAAGATCAAGTGCAACAACTTGAATCAGTGGCTATGACCCACTCGACATGGTGAGCTTGATTCTAGTGGAAAGACGTCCACCGGTGCCAAGTTCTCCAATCCAAGAGCAGAGTTCAACCTCTAACATTTTCTTGTGTTTACCCCAAGAGACCCTTGAAAGCATGCATCCACACATCATGCATTGCATTTTGACAGTCTTTCCTTTTTCAGGTTTCCTTACTCTCCTGTTGTTTATTTCAGCAAGAGATGGCTCTAGAAAGGTCTGTCAAAGACATCCAAGACCAGACTGCTCAGCTGCAGGAGATGTTCCTGAACTTTTCTCTGGGGCAAGAAGAGATGAAAGCTCTCCTCACAAAGGGCTTGGAGAATTCCAACAATGCCAGGGGTGACCAGCTTGCGGAGCTACAATTTGATCTAACAACATTGAGTACCCAAGTGATGGGACAGTTGGTGGGCCAGATGGCTCTCATCCAAGACCTATCTCAAAGACAAGAGGAACTCAGAGTTCTTGTCCGCCAACTGCTTCCAAATAACCAATTGGGGCAAACATCTGAGGTTGAAGAGAAAGTCACCGCTCAGCCTCCATCCACTCAAGAAGACAAGGGGAAGGCTCCTTCGCTTGCTTCAGGGTCACAAGCCCATCAACCACCTCGCCAGCGTCAACGGGGTAATCGGCGTAAGCAAGAAACGTCGGGAAGACAGTTTACGGAGACTGAAATAGCATCATTCTTCATACTGAAGCGCCTGTTGGAGGTCAACCTGCTTACCTTAAAGGACCCTCCTCAGAAGCTCAATACCTCCTCTCCTCACTATCATCCCGACGCATTCTGTGTTTACCACTCCTACAGCCCGGGACACGACACCAACGACTGTTGGGCCTTGAAGAACAAGATTCAAGATCTGATCGACATTGGGGTACTGGAATTCATGCCAGACGGCGAGATGAAAATCTTCCGTTAAAGGGTTCTCCACCTGAAGTGACGAAGCTCAAGCTGAAAGACTTTTGCTTCTTTTTGAATTTTCAAAATTGTAATTTCTTTTGCTGTCAAACAATTATCTGTTGATGTTAAACTCTATTTTCATTAATGCATTGCATATGTTTGTCTTGAATTCATCCATTCGTTTCACTACTCTTATGCTTTTCTTTATGATATTTGACTCTTGATAAAAAGCTATAAGCCTTTAGAGGGAGGATGACGAAACAATACCATAATCTTATACAGTATGCTTTTGAACAGACCTTGCTGATGATGTACAGGCATTTCTTTCAATTCCCAAACACTGGAGTTATAAGGAAGTTAATCCCTAGTCAACCCCTTCGAGCCAAAGAAGTAGGAGTTTTTTGTTCTAAACGATCAAAACCTTTGATATAAACCCGGGGCAGGGTAGTATCTCAGTTAATTCAAAAGAAGATGCGCATTGAAGTCGCAAACTCTCAGTTCTTAATACAACGAACGATGTCAAAAAAGAAAGCATTCCTTTGGAATCAAAAGACAGGGGTGGTTCCCTATCACATAGACAGTCAATCTCTCAAAAGAGAAAAGCCCACCAAGACAAAACCTATAAAGGAGGCTTAAGAAAGCTGTTGCATCCCGCTGACAGTAATCCCGGAAAACGGTAACAGTCAGGCAAAAGTTAGGGATAACAAATCAAAATCAAAATAGTGAGGTCATTACAAAATCCTCAACAACATGAAAAATGTTGAAAAAGAAAAAGAGATGATGACTGTCTCCCCAAATTCAACTGGTGAACCATCGCCCAAAAGTCTTTCCAAACTCAAAACAGAGTGTGACGCACAATTAACTGAGCTTAGGTATGAAGGACATCACGAAGAGCGGGTGGGTACAAATATACTTTGAGCCTTTATCCTTTATTTCTTAGACCGTGAACCAAGCCACGTTACAACCCCTCAAAAGTCCTAATTGAAGCATGGGTTAGTTCGAAAGCATACTGTTACAAAAGGTATCCTGACTCCTGTAGGGCTTTACTCTAAATCTTGTGTTGACTTGTCTTATGAAAAGTTTTCTGCTAAAAACGCATTTTTCAAAACTTCGAGACAAACATAAACTTTTCATTGCTTGAATATCACTGTCTGCATTTGGCTTTTTGTTTGACAGCGAAGAAATTCATACAGCGAATGTTCGGAGGAACGAAAACTCTCTCAGTAAGTAACAATCGCTTCAAGAGGATAACACTTACATTACAAATCTCCTATCAGCAAAGGGCATGATATAGCACAATCCAATTAACCTGGGGCAGTCCAGTCAAGATTTCAAGAAATCTCTCAATATGCAGAGTAATCTGATTCAAGACTCCTTCACCACCACTTGGGGAATTCGAATGTCAAAGGTGTTCAACAAATCAACTATCACATTTCCAGACTCGATTCCTGTATCCAGCCAGGGCACGTCTGAAGAGTTCCAGATCAACACCTGTAACAAGCCAGGAAACATCTGTGGACGACCGATTGTAGACCAACACCTGTAACAAGCCGGAAAATTATCTACATCACCACTTGGGGAATTCGAATGTCAAAAGTGTTCAAAAACCCGATGCAGTTTTACACAAGCTCATCCTCAGGAAGCCCTACACCGGTTCCTCTTCAAGATTTCTGAAAACAGTTTATAGATTCTTCCCAACAACGGATGTTAATCTATCACTTGTTCAGATGCAACCTTTGAAAACAGTTTACGGAAGCTTCCCAACAACGGATGCTGCTCTATTGCTTATTCAACTTCAAGATTTCTGAAAACAGTTTACGGGTTCTCCAAGTAACGGATGTTAACCTATCGCTTGTTCAGTGTCTTCTCAAGACTTCTGAAAACAGTTTATGGATTCTCCCCAACAACGGATGTTAATCTATTACTTGTTCAGATGCAACCATTGAAAACAGTTTACGGACGCTTCCCAACAACGGATGCTGCTCTATTGCTTATTCAATCCCAAGATTTCTGAAGACAGTTCACGGGTTATCCAAGTAACGGATGTTAACCTATCACTTGTTCAGATTCTTCTCAAGACTTCTGAAAACAGTTTATGGATTCTTCCCAACAACGGATGTTAATCTATTACTTGTTCAGATGCAACCATTGAAAACAGTTTACGGACGCTTCCCAACAACGGATGCTGCTCTATTGCTTATTCAATCTCAAGACGTTCTGAAAACAGTTCACGGATTCTCCAGTAACGGATGTCAATCTATCGCTTGTTCAGATTCCAAGCCTTCACCTGCAGCAATCAGAGGACTCTCGCAATCCCCAGCCAGAGAACCTTCCAGAAGCTAACTCCACTCAGAGTCAAGTTTCATTATCCCCAGTGAAGCTAAAACTTCAAATTATCAATCCCTAGCGGAGCCAGACTAATGAACCTTCTCCCCACAGAGTTTTGGGAGGGCAAATCTTGAGTTCCCCAGTGAAGTCGCCAGAGTTACTTCCCACCGAGCTGAAGATTCTCAATCTTACCTCCCCAGCATGAGTCTATTAGATTGGAACTCCCCAGTAGAGGTCATCAGGAATTCTCCTCCACAGCACCAGCCAGAGAATTATTCTCCCAGGCAGCAGTCAAGATTCTTTTATCTGCAACCAACTCAGGATTCATTTATCCTCGACAAGATAGCTCATCAGCTTACATGCGCATTCATCACATTCATGTCATAAACATTGATGTCACATACATTGCATCATGCATCATGACATTGAATACGACTAACCCTTTACTTTTTCAGGTAAGATCAGTCGACAGACAAAGATCACCTCCCGAGATTCATCCAGAAATAGTTCAGATGTGACCCGGACACGGTGACATTCTGATACTTATTCCAGATCCATTCAGACGCATCATCAGGAAACCCTACACCGGTTCCTCTTCAACTTTAAGACTTCTGAAAACAGTTCGCGGGTCCTCCAGTAACGGATGCTAACCTATCACTTGTTCAGATTCTTCTCAAGACTTCTGAAAACAGTTTATGGATTCTTCCCAACAACGGATGTTAATCTATCAGCTTGTTCAGATGCAATTTTTGAAAACAGTTTACGGATTCTTCCCGACAACGGATGTCAATCTACCAACTTGTTCAGATGCCAACTTTTGAAAACAGTTTACGGACGCTTCCCAACAACGGATGTGGCTCTATTTGCTTATTCAATCTCAACTCCTGAAAATAGTTTACGGATTCTCCAGACATGGATGTCAATCTAGTTCTTATTCGGACCCCCAATTCAGAGATGTTCCAAAACATGGGCGCCTTTCTGATACTCGTCCAGTCACCATTGACATACAGTTCAACATCACCAAATGGCATCTCTAAGCCCATTTCCAGATGGCATCTATGAGCCCATCCTCCTACCAGCAGTCGCCAAATGGCATCTTTAAGCCCATTCCCAGATGGCATCTCTAAGCCCATCCCCCGACAAGATTCTATCGCACCAGATGGCATCTTTAAGCCCATAACCAAATGGCATCTTTAAGCCCATTCACCTCTACCATCACATCGACGAGTGCAAATTTTCTAGGTACTTAAGTGTCCAATCTTCTTTTACCTTCAAGTCGCGAAAGGCAAACTTGCCAATCTCACTCTTCAGGTCCAAGAAGATTGAACAGGGGCAACTGTTGTACCCCAAAATTTGCCCTCGCATTTTTCCATAAGAAATAACAACTTCAGGCTTTTCCTGATCTTTCAAACTGGCTCGAGAATCGGAATTTTGGTTTTATTGATTTTTCAGGGCTTTGGAATATTTCATACAGGTGGCTTAGGGTTTTGGTTGATTTTGGCTCAACTTTGATCAGGCGAACGCTCTTTGGCATTTAATCAGGAATTAGGGTTTTGGGCACGTTCTCAGAAGGATTTGAATTCTACAGTGCTTTGCAAGACATTCCGAGATTTGGTTTGAATTCGCATTATTTGACTTAATCAGTAAAAAGAAGGCAGTTGGTTTGAATTCACATTTGTTTGATTGAACCAGTCAAAAGATATATGCAGTGTGGATTTACAGTGTTTGGTAAAAATCGGTGAAAAGGGAATGCGCCTGATCAGTGTTTTGATTAACTGTTGCTTTGCTTTGGATATTGGAGATACCAGGTTTAACTGCTCAGATTGCTAAAGCATTGTTTATTTAAATTATTTATTATCCTGAGGTTAAGTGATTGGAATTTATTTTTCAATTATTTTAATTCAAAGAATTTTAAATAATAAATAAACAATAAAGAAATAAATAGGATTAATTGGATAATAAAGACTTTTATTTATTCTTGAATTATTTGTACAATTATTGTTTATAGTTTAATTACAAGCAATGATTTTAAATTAATTTAAATTTAAATAAAAAGAAAACTATCTTATTTTTTCTAATTCTTCATTCTTCATTTAGTACCCCTCTCCATTCAAATGTTCATCTGCAAAAGAAAGGAAGAAAAGTAAAAAAAAAGCAGATAAATAAATAATGACAGACAGATAAAAGAAATTCATCATTAAGGGCCACTGATTGGGATCAGTTAACCCTCTCTGCAAATCACGGGATTTCTCCCGGTTCACAAAGAGGAAAAATTTTATTTGCTAATCATGAATGCAAGGTTGAAAAGAAAAAGCAAAGTTTGTCAACACATTGCATAGTTAAAATCTCAAACAGCACTGCACAAGTTCAAACCAAACTAAAAAGTCCAAGTTCAACTTTCTGTCAAAAAGTGTCAAACTGCACAAAGGTACCCAAGCTGTCAATAAAGAAGATTTTGGAAAGATATCAAGCTGTCAAAGAGAAGAGATAAAATATGCAGAGAAAAAGTGATATGCAAGCAAGATATTTCATCATTTCCCAACTAGGTGGCCCTTTCAGAAAAGTAAAGTACAAAGCATAATATCTTAATGCAACTGTACTGAGAGAGAAAGAAGAAGAGAGATAAGAGAGCAGGTTTTTAGGCTTT
The DNA here is from genome assembly GCA_948472305.1 of Vicia faba. Lineage (NCBI taxonomy): Eukaryota > Viridiplantae > Streptophyta > Magnoliopsida > Fabales > Fabaceae > Vicia > Vicia faba. The sequence continues at coordinate 212,878,331 of OX451739.1, forward strand.
AGGAAGGAAGGCATGATAACATATACAAAAGCTGAACACAGTGGATAAAAGAGGGGATGTGAAACCAACAAGCATAAACCTGCTGAAGCCTTTATCCCCTCAATAAACATTAAAACCAGGCCAAGCTTACTGAGCAAGGGGCAGGCCTACTAAATCAAAAGCAAAACCTTGAATCCTGTCAACAAAAAGCCATACCAACATATGCCAAAAGACCATAATTTGGACAAAAAGAAAAAAGATATACAAGTTCAAAAACTCTAACACAAAATATATACAAACTGCTAAGCATAAACCTATCTCACCAAAAAGCCTCAGACCTGCCATAGCATACTGCATAAAACCAGTTCAAGCCAAAAAACAATATGGTCTAAAACCTTTCCTACTGCATCAAATCATTCAAAACCATCGTATCATATAGCGTACTGCATAATACCACCAAACCCAAGCATCAAGGCCTCAGAATATATCATCACTGGACATTAGAGAAGCAAACAGAATAAGGCAACACAAGAAGGCAGAGAAGATACAGAAGCATTCAAAACAAGTAAAAGAGGCATCTCAAGGCAACAACACAGGCATCCAACACAGGCAACATGGGGCAAAGAAGAAGTATCAAGGCAACCAAAAGCATTCAATTCAAAGCCAACAAGAAGAAGCAACATGAAGGGCCTCAGAAGAAAGCTTCATCATAGGCCAAGATACAATAGGCAACAAGGTCAAGGCGACAGAAGTAAGCAACGAGGCAACAAGTCAGAAGAAGAGAGAAAATCTAAGGCGACAGAAGCACGCTAATCTCAAGGCAACTCAGAGGCGAAGAAGAAAGGCATTCAGAAGCATACAAAAGGCAAAAGCATTTCAACAAGCATTAAAGGCAACGAGTATACGATAGGAAGGAGAAGAAGAAAGAGTTGAATTTACGAAGGGGTTTTCAGTCAACATCATCATAGAACCCTCAAACGGCAAAAAATAAAGAAGTGAGAACGAAATACGAGGGTCTCCAAGCGCGCCTCCGCTGTTTTCCTCGTCGTCCCGGCCTCCTAGCTCGCCCCACTTTCCTTCCTCCTTCTCCAGGTAATTTCACCCTTTCTTTTTTTCATAATACCTCAATAACCACATAAACGAAGTTAAAATCAATGGATTAGACAATCACGAAATGCACATTTGTAATAAACCCTAACGAATTAAAATGGTTACCTAATTCTGTCGCCTTGACGCTGTCGTTGGAAGAAAGGGTAAATGGAGAAAGCTGGTGGCCTTGGGCTGAGGAAATACAGAGGCATGCATGAGGAAGACGAAGATGAACGAAACCTCCATGAGCGGCGCGCCTCACAAACCCTAAAACTAATGTCCCAAATGAAAACACAGTAGAACCCTAAACATTTGTTTCAGCATACTGGGCCTTGCCCATTCCAACATACGCCTAAAGCCCAAAATTACCTAATACACCCCCTTTTCTTCTCTTTGTCCTTTTTACTTTGGGCCCAAGACCATTCAAACCCCTTTATTTAGATTTTTAAAACATTATTTTGATCACTAAATTAACATAACATTTTTGTTACGTCAATAATACTTTTTCACATGAACTAATATTTTTTTACTATTAAACCTACATTTTCTTTTTTTTGATTATTGCTTTTTTTTCTCTTAAGTAAAATACCTTTCTTTGTATATTAACACTTTTGTACATAACAAATAAAAAATGCATCTTTTCTAATTTAATTCTTGATATTTACTTAAAACATACTTTTTATATATAATAAATAAAGATACATTTTTATACATAATTTAATTAGAATTTAAAACATTTAAGTAAAACATTCTTTTTTGTACATATTAAATAATGCAAGATCACTAATCAAGGATTAATTAAATAAACATTTAATTCTTTAAGTCAAAACAATACTTAATACATGTTCAATTTCACATCCTAACCTGTAAATAATTACATACACGTACACTTACACAATACATTTACATTGCTCCTATACACACTTGCTTATATTTGTATATTCGTTACATTTACATTTGATCGATTCGATTTGGTTGTAACTTATTGGACATTACACTCCTAAAGTCTCATCCCCATTTGTAAATTTGTACCCCCACTCCCGGATACTTATTTTGTAATAGCGTAGACTTTAAATTCTTGCAATTTACCGCTTTCGAATTATACCATGGTTAGACCTAGGGTTTGCATGTACATAAAATCAAACGCTAGATAACCTAACACCAGACAAATACATGAAATCAATACACAATCACACTTGCACCCTCTAGGGTAATCCCACATGTTGCCTTCCAAAATGGGCCATGCTTGCACGTCGAGTATCTTTGGCAAAACCAATTCAAAATGATCATAACTCCCTCGATGACGCTTTCGAATGTTGCCTAAAACGGAATGATCATAGTCCCTTCAAAGCGAATTGCCAAAGACACTTGGCACCATTGCATTCATGGTCCATACGATGACCCGCGCCCGTCCCGTTAAACATCCTAAACGCAAGATTGTCCACCAAATTCAATGGTGGAACAAAATTGTTAAAAAGGGTTGAAATCATAGAGAAAACCTTTGAGTACAATAGGGTAGACAAAACTCTTAGTTACTTGAGATCAAATTGCAAAAACGCTTGCCTTCCTTTCAAAAACCACATTCCACAAGCACTTTCAAAACAAACTCTCAAAACATTTTGAAACATCTTTTCGAAAAGATACACGCCTTTGTAAAATATTCGAGTAAAGAATTGTTACAAGGTTAGCCTAAGACAAGGCATCTTCTTCCAAATCATTTTCAAAAACACACACACACTATTTTCAAGCAATCAAAAATCAAGGCAAGTGATCTAAAAAACCAAGTAACTAAGAGCCCATGGATAACCATGGATGAAAAGGGTGCTAATACCTTCCCTTTTCATAATCTACCCCCCGAACCCACGAAATATCTCAAAAGGTTTTTGCTGTGCTTTTTTAACCTTTCCTTTAGGATAAAATAAAAAGTCGGTGGCGACTCTTGCTCAACCGCACAAGTGTGAATACAAACATAAAACTCACAGTTAGTTCTCCCACCGTATCACACATGGGTTAGTCCGAAAGCATACTGTTACAAAAGGTATCCTGACTCCTGTAGGGCTCGCTGTAAAATCCTGAGTTGACATCACATTTTACAAAAATTCACTTGTTTGATTGAAAACTGCATTTTCAAAACAGACATAAGCTTTGCATTCTTAAAATAATATTGTTTGCATATGACTATTTGTTCAACAGCAAAGAAATTCGCACGACGAATATCTAGTGAACAAAAAACCTTCTCAATAAAAAGGATCACCTCAAGTGGAAAAACACTTCCAATCAAGGGGCACGTCATGATCATTGTCCATCATCTGGGACAGTTAAGTCAAGATTCAAGGAATCTCTAAAAATGCCAAATAGCCAGGGGCAAATCTCCATCTGAATCAATTGGGGCATTGGACATGAATTCCAGCAACGAATCTTGCATGATCAAACATCTTCTGGTAGTATGGAAACATGACACTACAGACAGTGACACCTCCCTACATCCTGAGAGCATGGACATAATCAGAAAATACTATGCATAATCAAAGACCTGCTAGGTCGACTGACCTAGGCAAAATAAGGGCTTCTCGGCGAACCAAAAGGGTTCGGGCAAAAATTAGGGATAAAAATGGAAAAAATTTGTACAACCGGCAAGTCGAAAACCTGAAAAGGCGGCTTGGGCAAAAAAGGGTATCTCGATGGACTAAAAACTCGAAAGGGCGGTCCAGGCAAAAATTAGGGATTAAACCATACGACTATGTCCCTTCATCTCGTCACTTGCCTACCAGAAGAAGACTTGTCATTTCAATCGAAAGATACCAAGCACCTCATAGGTTGGGATAATACTCGATCCACAAGGCCTCCGCAGGCACCTTCTCCCGCAGATACAGGGGCAGAAAAGTCTCGATGCAAAGCCATCGTCATATCCTTAGCACGCGTCCCAGTAACATTCACTCCCTGCAAAGTAAGACAGTAATGATAGCTCTCCCTCAGCTAAGACTTGCAACTATGAACAAATCAGCAATACTCTCCCCAAGCAGAATTCATCCACCATCAGTGCTAAAAAGGTTTGGTATCCCCAGAAGGTCTTAATATTCCTCAACGGAGTATAAAGATAATCCCCAGCAGAGTGTATTAGCGGAATCCCCAGCTGAGTTTATCAGTTAAAATCCTAGCAGAGCATCTCTTCCCCACAGAGTAATTCCCCTCAGAGTAATCTCTTCATCAGTTTATTACCCAACGGAGTTCTTTTCTCCTGCAGGTTTATTCTCACAATCATCTTCGTCCACCATCCCTGGCGGAAGCAAAGCATTCAACTTTATTCTCCCAGTAGCTCCGAGATTTATTTTCCCCAGCTAAGACATTACATGTCCATACATCATGACGCATGCATATACGCATCATACCATACAATCTCATTTATTTTGAGAACATCATTGCCTGATACATATCATGCATTACATACAGCTAACCTTTACCTTTCAGGAAAGATACAATCAAAATTCAAGTTATGAAGCTCGGGTACGACCGGATAGTATCTTGATTTCTACAGCATATTGAGAAGCCCGGACTACGACCGGATAACAATATCAGACTACCGCGAAGCCTGGATTATGACTAGATAGTGATATCTCTCAAAAGTAAGCTATGAAGCCCAGAGAACGACTGGATAATAGTTTATTCCCCAATGAGCCGTGAAGCCCGGATTACGACCAGATAGCAGCTCAGTAAGCGCCATAAAGCCTGGATTCGACCAGATAGTGATATATCATAAACACAAGCCGTGAAGCCCGGATCACGATCGGATAACAACTCAGCAAGTTATTATGAAGCCTGGATTACGACCAGATAGCAACCAAGAGTACTACGAAGCCTGGGTTTCGACCAGATAGTGGTATGATACATCGTGAAGCCTGGATTGCGACCAGATAGCGTTAAGGGACACTATGAAGCTTGGATTACGACCAAATAACAATTTACCCAGCCAGTTGCTATGAAACCCTGATTCGACCGGATACTAGTAAACCCAATAGTCAAAGGGAAGCCCCGATGCAGCCGGATAACCACTTGATTTGTTCTGAAGCCTGGATTTCGACCAGATAAGAAGTGAGGTATTGTGAAGCTTGGATTACGACCAAGTAACAGTTTACCTAGCCAGTTGCTATGAAGCCCGGATTCAACCGGATACTAGTAAACCCAACAGTCAAAGGGAAGCCCGGATGCGGCCGGATAACCACTTGATTTGTTCTGAAGCCTGGATTTTGACCAGATAAGAAGTGAGGTATTGTGAAGCTTGGATTACGACCAAATAACTGTTTACCCAGCCAGTTGCTATGAAGCCCGGATTCAACCGGATACTAGTAAACCCAACAGTCAAAGGGAAGCCCGGATGCGGCTGGATAACCACTTGATTTGTTCTGAAGCCTGGATTTTGACCAGATAAGAAGTGAGGTATTGTGAAGATTGGATTCGACCAGATAGCAGTACGTGAAACCATGAAGCCTGGATTCGACCAGATAATGGTATAACGCATTGTGAAGCCTGGATTACGACCAGATAGCGGTACAAGACACTGTGAAGCTTGGATTTTGACCAAATAGCAGTTTACATGGACAGTTACTAAGAAGCCCGGAATTGGCCGGATATTAGTGTGCTCTAAATTCAAGTTGAAGCCCGGATGCGACCGGATAACCACTTGATTTATTCTGAAGCCTGGATTACGACCAGATAAGAGTCGAGAAATTCCGAAGCCTGGATTACAACCGGATAGCAAGTTTAATCTCATCTCCCCAGTAAGTCACTGTAAAGCCTGGATTATGACTAGATGGCAGTCGATCTTATCACTATGAAGCCTGGGTTACGACCAGATAGTAGTTCACTCTCACCTCTTCAACAGAGATGATTCCTCAGTAGAATAACGGACGACCGAAGCTCCTAAAATTCAACAGAGATGATTCCCCAGTAGAATAACGGACGACCGGAGCTCCTAAAGTTCTATTTCTCCTAAGACAGAGAACAGCACTCCCCAGCAGAATCTCCCTCAACAACAGGTATACAAGCTCTCGCTAAGGAATCTATTACGCGATCGACACTCCTTCGGATGGCATCTTTAAGCCCATCTCCCATCATCAATCTCCAAATAGCATCTGTAAGCCCATTCTCGACATCACAATGCTGATACTACTTCATGCGAGTGCAAATTTCTGGGCACTCTAGTGTTCAATCACCTTTCACCTTCGGATCACGAAAGGCCCGAACGAAAATCTATATCCTCAGGTTTAAGAAGATTGAACAGGGGAAACTGTTGTACCCCAAAATTTTCCCTCCCATATTTCTCAATACCTGTCAAGAATAATCTTCAAATGGCTCAAGATTGCTCAAGAGTTGGACAGTCAAATCATCTCCTAAGGCAGTCAATTCAAAATTAGGGTTTTGTGTTGCATCAAGGTCCTTACATAAAAATGACCTCAAGTGCTCCCCAATGTCCTAATATGTTCTCAAGTTCATCCATGTCAAATTTCAAGCCTTGCAGAGGAAGTTTGGTCAGTCAATTGCTCAAAAGGTCCAAAAATCGACTGTGCTAGGGCAAAAGTCAATTGTGACCCAAATACAGTCAAACCTCAAGATTTTTTGTCAACATTCTCATTTTGAAGGATAAATCATCATTTTATCAAGGTTTGATCATGATTCATCAAGGATTACTCAAGATTCATCAAGATTCAAAAGTTGCTAAATTAGGGTTTTGTAGGAAAAGTCAACCCAACTTTGACCAGGCATAACATTCTCATACTTTATGAGAAATGACCCATCCAAAGCTCATTTTGAAGAGGATGCAATTTCCTACAATCCATCTTCACACCCAAAGATCAAGAAATGCACTCACAAAAAGTTACAAATTTGGACATTTTAGGTCATTTTTGAAAGTCAACAAAAACACCTTTTTTTCCAAAGCTTATAACTTGATAATGGAATATCAAATTGATATGAGACCAAAAGGGTTGGTTATAGGACATCTCAAAGTTTCTAAAAATTCCAAGAACACCTCCAAATGTTCGAAATTGAAGAAGTTATGCATTGTTGAAGTTGGGTATTTTTCCAAAATTGCCAAAAGTCAACTATCCTCAAAACTCCAATTTTTGACAAAAGGCCCACTTTTTCCCACTTGATTTGGTCTTATCACACCACACACGTGTCCCATCTTCAATTTCATGACCAATCATTTATTTTTCTATTTTATTTAATTTTTATTGATTTAATTCATTTTAAATCAATATTAATTCAAATAAAATCTAAAAATTGATGGAATGAGATCATTGTGAGCATTACAGCTTTCAAATATCATGATACACCTAATCAAATTCGTATCAAGCATTGTTGTGCATAAAATATCAGATTTGGTACAATTTTGGAAACTTTATCAATGGTGATCATATCAAATCCCAAACCTTGAATGCACATGGATTGAAAGCCTAACTCTTGACCTAATTTATTCCCTTATACACACATAAGCTAGGCATACAGAGGACACGACCAAAAACTGCAAGAGACGGCCAAACAAGAATTGAAAAAAAGTGTGAAAAAGTGGAAGATCAAAATCAATATTAGAGCACGATTCAGTCCAAAAGCTTGACATAGCCTTCTAGCCTGGCATTCACTGAAGCCAAAGGGATCAAAATCCAGCCTTGAAGCAGCCCCAAACTCACTCTAAGTATCCATGAACAAAGCTCTGAACACGAAATCGAAACCACTCATTCTTGCATCTTTTTGACAAATCATAGACATATTCTTGATCCTTGTTTGATTTCGAAGCTTTCTACATCATTTGATTTTATTTTCATGGCCTCTAACGTTATACCCGAACCTAGGGTTTCCTTGCTTTGTTTTTAGGCATTTTTTATACAGGCAAAATCAAGGCAAATCATGGCAATAGTTGTGTTCAGGGAAGCAAGACGAACACGATGATGGTCTTGGCTTGTGTTTACATGGCCTAGGATGGATTTTCGAAACACCCCATGAATCTTCCTGCGGATAAAAATCGCAGGTAAATAACCAGGGATTTGTTGAAGAAGATGATTGCGTGAACACACCCTATTCGTTGGTTCAAATTATTGGCGCTCATATTTTTTTTATTCCAGGCTTAGCGTTTTATTTTACATATAATGATTAGTGTTTAATCCAATAACAGATGAGCAGTTTAGTTGAGTTGGCAAGGGAGGCGTGTCAAAGTCCATTGGGACCTGGGTTTGAATCCCAGGTCCCCCGATATTTGTTACAATTTTTCTTCAGGTAATTGTATGCAACGCCCAAGATGCAGTTCACCATATGTCTCATGGATCCAGGCGCCAGATGGCCTCTAGGCCAAATCCAAGGGTCCAGATTGGAAGCTCATCATACTCCCTAGTCAAAGGCATGCGTTGAATTGGGAAAGTCAAACAGGCTGCTTACGTTTGGGCCTGGAAAATTGTTGATTCCACCTCCAAAATTGGGCCAAAACCCCCAGAGTTTGCTTCTTTTTTTTATTTTCTTATTTTATCTATTGTTTTATTATTATTATTTTTAATTAATTGCTAACCAAAATAATTAACAATTTTCCTAATAAAATCAGAAAACAAAAAAATATTATTTTTATTTATTAAAACTATTTTCACTTTATTTTGTAAATAAACATTAATCAATTAATTTAGTTTTTAATTAGGTACAATTTCAACATTTTTTGCAATAAATTAAAATTAATGTAGAATTAGGTTTTTAATAATTTTAATCATTTTTATTTTTATTTCCTTAAATATAAAAAACCCAGAAATATATTTTACATTTAATTAATTAATTAACTTAGGTTTAATTTCCATTTAATTCAAAAATAACAAAAAAACATCTTTCTTTCAAAAAAGGGTCAAAACCCCTAAAAATACGCCGATTTAATTTTCTCGCACGCGATCTATATTTCAATATTGTAATTGCTTCCGGTTTGTAATAGCTTTTAATTAGGACTTTATTTATTTATCGCTTTATTTTATTTTCCGCATTTTAATTTAAAGGGTTGTTTTTGGCGATGTAAATACCCGACGCCTTGTAATAGTTTAGATTTAATTTCCGCAATTTAAATTCCGCAACTATACACTGTTAGATGTTTGATAATAGGGAATGCATGACAAGATCGAATGTATGAACTTAAAATCAACATAGCTCACCCATGACATGTACAGATAAAATTAACCGAAATAACACACTTGCACATGTCACTCTTAGGGTACGCCTCACTTGGTTGCCTCGAACGTGGTCATTGAGTATAGGAAGTTTTAGAGGTCGCCCTCTTGTCCAAAGATCATAGTTGCCTCGAAACGGTTGCCTCGGAAAAAATGATTTAAGACATTAGGGTTACCGCTAAGGTGTCCTAACATTGCTTTAGTGACCACACGTCCCTTAATCGAATTGACCCGAAAACTCCAACGACGGTGCTACCTACTCCTCAATAGTGGGATAGCACTGTCTAAAGGAAATTTGTACAGTTTAATTCCTTTTTGAGTAGGTAGATGGTTCTTAAGTACTTGCTCCTTTTAAAACAAAACAAAACTTTTCGCACTTACACTCTCTTCAAAACAAAAACTCTTTTCAAACCCACAAACACAAAGAAAAGCAAACTTTTGAAAACACAATGAGCAAGTACCTAAGAGCCTGTGGATAACCACGGATAGAAAGGGTTCTAACACCTTCCCTTTCTATAATCTACCTCTCGAACCCGAGAAATATCTCAAAAAGGAAGTTTTCTGTGCTTTTGTCCTTTCCTTGTTGGATAAAATATAAGACGGTGGCGACTCTTGCTTACCGCGACATTTTTGCAAAAACAAATGCAAAACGCGAACCAGCCTTCCAAAACAGTCAGTTCTATTCCCACCGATCACACTCGCTAAGTCTACAAACGTAGGGCAGCTCAAGAAATTCGTTGAACTTCTGAAACAACTTAACATTACCATACCTTTTACAGAAGCTATCACCCAAATGCCCTCCTACTCTAAATTTCTTAAAGAAATTTTATCCAATAAGAAAAAGCTTGAGGATAACGAAACTGTATTTCTCACTGCCGAGTGGAGTGCTATAATACAAAACAACATGCCTCCTAAACTTAAAGACCCAGGTAGTTTTTCCATACCTTGCATAATCGGAAAATTTGTTATAGACAAAGCACTATGCGATTTAGGAGCCAGTATTAGTCTGATGCCATTATCAATTTGCAAAAAACTCAACATGGGAGAACTAAGACCAACAAGAATATCCGTACAATTAGCAGATCGATCAGTGAAATTTCCTTTAGGTATGTTAGAAAATGTTCCTGTACGCATAGGACAATTCTATATCCCCACTGATTTTATAATCATGGACATTAAATAAGACTCCAATATTTCTATCATATTAGGTAGACCATTCGTAGCTACTTCAGGAGCCATAATAGATGTTAAAAATGGAAAACTGACTTTCAAAGTCGGAGGAGAAAAGGTTAAATTCATCTTATCTTAATTCCTTATGGCACCAACCATCGACGATTCATGTTGTTTCCTAGATGTAATCGATAAATGTGTGAAAGAATTGGAGAAACAACAAACCACCTATTCAGAGGTATTAAAGATTCACATACCCTTGATTCTCAAAGATGATAATTGGCATCCTGAATATCAAGATGGAAATCTAAGTGAATGCCTAGCCTTAACTCCTGACCCCATACCCTGTCAGAAGAAGCCTGCCATAGAACTCAAAACACTACCAAAAGACCTAAGATATGAATTCCTGGACACAGAACTTGAACGACCAGTTATAGTCAATGTAAACCTAGGACAAATAGAAACTGAAAAATTATTACATTTCCTAAGAAAATACCTGATCGCTTTAGGTTATAACATATCAGATCTAAGAGGAATAAGCCCTTCTATCTGCATGCACAGTATTATGTTGGAGGAAGACTGTAAAACCTCTAGGGAACATCAAAGGAGAATAAATATCATTTGAGCGATGTAGTCAAAAAGGAAGTAGAAAAGATACTAGAAGCAGGAATCATATACCCAATATCTGACAGTAAATGGGTTAGCCCAGTACATGTCGTACCTAAGAAAGGTGGTGTTACGGTTGTGAGCAACACTAAAGGAGAATCTGTAGCGCAACAAACTCACATCGGGTGGAGAATGTGCATCGACTATAGAAAGTTAAACAAAGTCACTCGTAAAATCACTTTCATTTACCCTTTATTGATCAAATGCTTGAACGACTAGCTAAACACTCTCACTTCTTCTATTTAGACGGTTATTCTAGATTTTTCCAAATTCTTGTGAAGACAAGAACACAAACGAAATTATGGAAGCAATATGCACCACAAACATACTACCATGGTACGCCGATTTAGTCAACTACTTGGATGCTAGAGTGCTTCCACCCGACATGTCTTATCAACAAAAGAATAAATTCTTTCATGACCTTAAACATTATTATTAGGATGAGCATTTGCTTTACAAAAGAGGCACCGGTGGTATTTTCTATCGATGTGTTCCCGAAAATGAAACTGAAAACATAACTTTCCACTGTCATGCCGCCCCTTACGGAGGGCATGCAAGTACTTCAAAGACCTGGGCTAAGATATTATAAGCTGACCTTTATTGGCCTAGTCTCTGGAAAGACGTCCATATCGCACTTAAAAATTGTGACCAATGCCAACGCACTGGAAACATCTCTAGACTCGATGAGATGCCTCAAAAAGGCATTCTAGAAGTTGAAGTCTTTGATGTATGGGGAATGGATTTCATGGGACCTTTTCCGTCTTCGTTTGGAAATCACTATATACTTGTTGTTGTCGACTATGTTTCAAAATGGATCAAGGCTGTAGCCTCTCCAACAAATGACGCGCGAGTAGTAGTCAGGCTTTTCATGAATGTAATATTTCCAAGATTCGGTGTGCCGAGACCCGTCATCAGTGAAGGTGGCTCCCATTTCATTTCCAAAATCCTAGAAAATTTATTAGCGAAATACGGAGTCGGACATCGTGTCGCAACACCTTATCCTCCACAAACAAGTGGGCAAGTAGAGGTATCCAACATAGAAATAAAGCAAATCTTAGAAAAAATTGTAGCAACCTCTAGGAAAGATTGGTCGTCTAAATTACATGATGTTCTATGGGCATATAGGACAACATATAAAACTCTGATTGGAACCATACCATTTAAACTAGTTTATAGGAAATTATGTCATCTTCCGGTAGAAATAGAACCTAAAGCCTATTGGGCCATTAAGACCCTTAATTTAAATTACACTGTTGCGGGTGAAAAACGAATCTTAGATATCCATGAACTAGAAGAGCTTAGACTAAACGCTTATGAAAACGCTCGGATATATAAAGAGAGAACAAAAAAATGGTACGATAAACGAATATCTAGAAAAGAATTCAATGAAGGTGATATAATTCTCCTATTTAATTCTAGACTTAAATTATTCCCGGGAAAATTTCGCTCTAGATGGTCTGGTCCATTCGAAGTCACTAAAGTTTTTCAAAATGGTGCGATAGAAATCAAAGGAATGAGTTGCAAACCGTTCATTGTAAACGGAAAACGCTTAAAACATTATCATATCATAGATAACAAGGAATATTACACAGGAATTAGGCTAGATGCGATGCCACCCCATTCATCAGACTAATCACCATGTAATGTCAAGCTTACGACTTTAAACAAAGCGTTTTTTGGGAGACAACCCAACTTTGAGTCTTTTCTTTTTTCTTTGCTTATTTGTTTTTTATTTTATTTTCTTTTCTTGCTTTTATTATTATTGTTATTAAAATATGCAGTATTGTTTCTTTATTTTTGCCCACTACTAACTTAATGCTAACTGTCAACCTACTTCAGGCTGACTTTTCGATTAGCTAGTTATACTAACCAGATGAATCTGGTTGATACATTGGGCATTGTGTTTAGAGGGAGGAACCAGCGAATGAGGTTTGAGTCTCTTACTGATAGGGAGATAGGATTAAGTACCTACCCTGACGGGCCAACCATGATCACCTTAGGCATTCGAGACAATGTTCTATTTTTATTGAGCTAAATAGGATGGGATACATTTTCTATGAGGAGAAAATTTTAGCTCTTACCGCAGACAAACTTTAGAGTTCTTAAGCTCCCTGTTCTACAAACCTGACCACGGTCTAAGATTCAATAGATGATTGTTTAGATTTCGACTTTTTGGTATAGAGTACACCTTCACCCATAGAGAGCTAGCAGTTACTAGGATTCCCACATAGCCTGGATGCATTTACTGTAGTCCAAGGAGAGCTTTTTAATGTAGGAGAGTTAGATTATTTCTGGGGGGACATTACAGGAATTAGTAACCCTGAGCCTGAGGACATGCATTTTGAAAGGATCCACAACCCAGCTTTAAGATACTTTCACAAAACCTAGCCCACACCCTTTTTGGTAAAGCATAAAATATTACCACTATTTCTAGAGTTGAGCTTTTCATCATGTTCTGTGCCTTGCAAAACCGCCCCATCAATAAAGCTACATTTATGCTAGAAAATTTTCACCGTCTTGCGAGAGAGGTACATGCACCCATTCTCATAGGTGGCCTCGTGACCATGATAGCTAATGCTATTGGATTAAGACAACAACTACTAGACCTTGTCCCTCAAGGTAGATTTCATCCTATGGATATTAATTTCTATTTCAATAGGGGTATCATCGGGAACCTAGGCCCAGGTAACTTTGACCTACTCATTAACAATAAACTAATGCCACTTTTCACCTTACCTGACCCTAGGACAAGTATACATGACCGAAGTAACTGGTTATATGATTGGGACACACCGCACATGTCACCACCATCCACTCTTGAGACTCCCTTGATTTATGACCACCTAGATGCTTTCCTGTCCGATGAGGATATTGACCCTGAGACCCCTCCCTTTTACCATGACTTCCCATCTCCCGAACAAATAGGCTCAAACTTCCCCGACTCTCCAATTGTTTCTCTTCCTTCTGTATTTCATCCTGCTCCTGCTTTGACTGTCATTCAATCAGAGATTGATATGTTGAAGGACAGGCTTGTTATTTTGCGGATTGACTTCCATTCCTTTATGGATACGGTAGTCGAACAGCTGGATTACATTTATCAGTATCTTTTCTCCGCATCGTTGGACCGTCGTGGCTAATTCACCAGACATACTGCTTTATTTTGTTTCCACATTTAAACATTGAGGGTAATGTTTTGTTTAAGTGTGGAGAGAAGTTTTATTTTCATTATTTATTGGCACTTTATTTTTCAGTATTTTTGGAACTTTATCATTCAGTACAACTTTTATTTATTTCTTCAGTTCAATTTTATTATGATTTTTCTTTATTTCGTTTATTATGCATTAATATCATATCTATATATATATATATATATATATATATATATATATATATATATATATATATATATATATATATATATATATATATATATATATATATATATATATATATATATATATATATATATATATATATATATGTGTGCCATGCTTAAATTATTCCATATCATTTACCCATATATATTTATGTAGAATTATTGGAAAGGTATACTGTAATATAGGATATGCAAAATATTCAATTTTAGACTCGTGCCGCTCGCCACACAAGTGTGACGCCCGTCACGCTTCACATAGCCCTATGCCGCTCGACACATATGTGTGACGCTCGACACACACTGATAATACAGACACGTTCCTATATTATTACAAAAACCCTTGCTAAACCTTTTCACCCTTCCATCTTCTTCAATCGCTGCTCACAATACATTGAACCACTGCCTAAATCTCTCCCAATTATCATTTCCATAAAAATCCATTAAAACCCATATATCACCTCCACTATATCTCCCTACATAAATCATCTCCAAACCCTTTTTCATTCCAAAATCCCTAGAAGAAGATAGAAGTAAAGTAATGTTACTGGTGGGGTATCATAGTACAGGTGCATATAAGCTTTATTGTCCAGAAACTAATAAAGTGGAAGTCAGCAGAGACATTGTGGTGAAAGAGTCTGAAACATGGGATTGGAACAAGTCTCAATCAGATTCTGGTGTAGTGCCAACACCAGAGTTAGCCTCTGAAGGTGTTTTAGAAAGTTCAGAAGATGAACCTGATTCTGAAGATTCTGAAGATGAGTCAGAAGAAGATTCTGACAATGGATCTGATTCTGATCTAGATGCTGATAATGATCCATAATCTCGTGGTGATCATAGTTCTGGAAGGGAAAACTATGAAGGTGGTAACTCTGAAGGTAGTAGTTCTGGTGCAGCTTCAGAACAAGCTCAAAGACCACAGAGAATCAGACAAAAACCAAGAAGGTTTGTAGATTTTGACATGTTGTAGGATAATGAAGTTAACTCTGAAGGAGAAGTTGTTCAGTGTGCCATGTTAGTAGATTCTGAATGAGTGGGCATTGAAGAAGCTCTCAAGAAGAAAGAATAGATGAATTCCATGAAAGAATAACTTGAGGAAATAGAAAGGAACAAAACGTGGAAATTGACTAAACTTCCAGATAATAAAAAAGCCATCAGCGTCAGATGGGTTTTCAAGTTGAAACTTAAGCCAGATGGTTCAATTGGCAAGCACAAAGCTAGACTAGTAGCTAGAGGTTTTCTTCAAAATCCTAGGCTAGATTACTTTGAGGTGTTTGTTCCTGTAGCTATGCATGAAACAATCAGACTGGTGATTGCTTTAGCTGTAAATAGAAATTGCCCTTTAATGTATCTGGATGTAAAGTTTGCACTTCTGAATGGTCCATTACAGGAAGAAGTTTATGTGTCACAACTTCCTGGATTTGTGAAAAAGAATCAGGAAGGGATGGTATACAAGTTGAATAAAGCTCTGTATGGACTGAAGCAAGCTCCCAGAGCTTAGAATCTGAAAATTGATTTGTTTTTTAAGAAGTAGAAGTTTCAGAAATGTGAGATGGAATATGGCGTTTATGTGCAACACTCTGATAACAATACGATTCTGGTGTGTCTCTATGTTGATGACATTTTTCTAACAGGTAGCTTCCCAAAAGATATAAAGAAGTTCAAAGAAGTTCTGATGAATGAGTTCGAGATAACAAATCTAGGAAATATGACATATTTCCTAGGGATGGAGATTCTGTACTCGAAGAAAGGTATCATTCTACATCAGTTGAAGTACGAACTAGAACTTCTGAAGAGATTTAAGCTGCAGAATTATAAAGTTGTTGTGACACCATCTGAAACCAATCAAAAATTGGATTCTGACTCTGATGGTGATTCTTTTGATACTACAACCTTCAAACAGTTGGTTGGTTCTCTAAGGTATTTATGCAATACTAGACTTGACATTTGTTATGCAGTTGGATTGGTTAGCAGATTCCTGAGTAATCCAAAGTGGTATCATTTCCAATATGCTGTCAGAATTCTGAGATATATCAAGGGAACCCTGAAATATGGAGTGTTGTTTCCTTCTGAAAGAAAGACATAACCATAATTAGTAAGTTATTCTGATTCTGACTGGTGTGGAGACAGAGTGGACAGGAGAAGTACTTTTGGATACTTGTTTAAATTTCTGGGAGGTCCCATTTCTTGGAGTTCCAAGAAACAGCCTGTCGTGGCTCTGTCAACATGTGAAGCTGAGTATATCGCAGGTGTTGTAGCTGCTTGTCAATCTGTTTGGCTTCTCAATCGCTTACATGATCTGAAGATTAAATTTGAGGAACCTCTGAAGCTGATGATTGATAATAAGTATGCAATTTATCTTTCCAAGAATCCAGTGCTACATGGAAGAAGAAAGCACATTGAGACGAAGTATCATTTTCTCAGAAGTCAAGTGCAGAAAGGACTGTTAGAAGTTCTGCACTGCAGCATTCAGAAATAGCTAGCAGATCTTCTGATGAAGGCAGTTAAGACAGATCAATTTCTTCTCTTGAGAGATGAAATTGGTGTTGTTAGCTTCTGATAGAATATCTAAATTAAGAGATGGTATTGGAAAGATAATTTAGTTAATATCTAAAATTCCAAATGCTTATCTTTAATAGGGCCTTTTGGCATTTTCAATATTTAGTATAAATATGCATACTAGACTATCAATATTGTAACATATTTTATCTCCTCTATTTTGATATAGAAACAGTAGTCTTATTATCATTCTTGTTCATTCTTCTTCTCCCACTTTATCACCTTGCACCAATAATTTGAACCACATGGGAAAGTTTATTATATTCTATGTTTAAACCACATGTATAATGTTATGTGCTTGACATTATGTAATATATGTAAGTTGTTTTTAAACAAAATAATTTAGTATATTTCTAAGTAAACTCATTTGTGTTTTAGCTAGTGCGCTAAAGTTGTCAAAGTAATATCAGGATCTTACAAATAGATCTTAAAGGATTTTAGACTTAGCTATAAATTTACTGAATTATTATTTCTATGATGGTTCTATTAAATTATAATTTGATTGTGTCGAAATAGTGTGTGTCGAAGGGAGGTTGCCTAGTCGAAGAGCTTGTGGATCGAAGCAAGCTACACACAGATTTGATTGGTTTTAGATTTAGATAAATTTGATTTAGATCTAAAATAGATAGATTTGATTTAGTACTAAAAATAGGTATTTGGGGTTGCAAGTCAATTCATTGTAACCACATAATTTATAGTTGCAAGTGATTAATGAAGTTTTCCAGTTTGTGGGCAGAGAGAAACTCTGCAGAAAATAATTGTCTTCTTTCTTTTCTTTTCTGATAATTCATTATCATTGTGTGGTGATATCAATCTTGTTCATCAACACTGATAGAAATTCATCATAGATATTTGGTGGATTTACCACATCTGGTATCAAGAGCTCGGTTAATCGATTCAAGGAAGGTATCGATCAAGAACGATTGAGGAAGAAGAAGAAGAAGAATTCACGATGGTGAGTTATGGGGATGCAAATTATCCAGCAACTCTACCAATTATGAAAGTAGACAACTACGAGAGTTGGTGCAAACAAATAAAATTTTTATTCAGGTGTCAAGGTCTTTGGGTTCTTGTAAAGGATGGATTGGAAGCGCTTGGAGAAAACGCTTCAGAAGAAGAAAAGAAGAAACACACAGAATCTGAGAAGCGGAGTTATAAAACACTCTTTATAATTCATCAATATTTGAGTCCAGAAAATTTTGAAAAAGTGAGTGATTCAGAATCTGCAAAAGAAGCTTGGGAGGTTCTTGAGAATTCTTTTGGTTGTGTAGAAAAGGTGAAAGAAGTGAGTTACAAACTCACAAGATAACGTATGAATTGCTTCAGGTGGAAGATAACGAGAGCATATATGATTTCTTCACTAGGGTTACAAAACTAGTGAATCAAATCAAGGTATATGGAGAAACATTAACAACAAGAGTTGTTGTTTCGAAGATCTTGAGATCTTTGGCTCCTAAGTTCGATCACATGGTGGTGGCTATAGAATAAGGGAAATACTTGTCAAAATTGACAAAGGAAGAGCTTCAAGGGACGCTTGAATCTCATGAACAAAGAATGACTGAAAGAGCTGCATGCAAGTCAAAGAGTGATGTGACTTTGACGACACATTCAGCAAAAGAAACCAAAGGCAAAGGAAACAAAAAATTGACTGGTAGAGGAAACCATAACGAAGGAAACACGTCGAATCAAAGAAGACCATACTAAGGCAACCAGAGAGGTGGTGTTGAAAATAGAGGAATAGGCAGTGGTCGAAAACTTGACAAAAGTCACATTCAATGTTACAATTGTCAGAAGTATGGTCATTATTCGAGTGATTGTCCAGAAAAGCGAAAGAATCAAGAAAGTGATGCAAAGTTTGCAAAACATGAAGAATAAGAAGAAGAAGAAGAGATGATGCTGATGGTCACAACAAGAGATAAAGATAGATTCAAGGACCAATGGTACTTGAATTCAGGATGCTCATCACATATGTCTGGAAGGAAAGACTGGTTTGTCAACATAAAGCCCTCAATGAAAAATATGGTAAAACTCGCAAATGACAATACCCTAGAAGCTGAAGGTATTGGTGATGTTATGATTATGATAAAAGATGGCAAGAGGTCAGTAATTTCCAATGTGTTGTACATACCAGGCATGAAGAGCAATTTGCTCAGTATAGGGCAGTTGGTTGAAAAGAATTATAAAGTGACGATCAAAGATAAGATAATGAGAGTCGTCGATGCAAATGGAAGATTAATCTTGAAGGCTTCTATGTCTCAGAATAGAACCTTCAAGATCGAACTAAATGTGATGGAGCACAAGTTCCTTTCGACTGCATCTAGTAGAGATGAATGGATATGGCATTATCGACTAGGCCATCTCATTTTCAGAGACATCAGAGATTTGAAGAGAAGAAATATGGTTTCAGGATTGCCAGAAATCGAAATTCCAAACGAGGTATGTGAGGAATGTGTGCAGGCGAAGAAGCACAAGAATAGCTTCAGCAAGGATGCAGAAAGCAGGTCGAAGGTTATTCTTGAAGTCATATACTCTGATGTATGTGGACTAATCCAGGTGGATTCGATGAGAGGTAACAAATACTTTATTACACTCATAGATGATTTCAGTTGAAAGTTGTAAACTTACCTGACCAAGAAGAAAAGTGAAGTGATCGAGGTATTTGCCAAGTTTAATTCTATGGTCGAAAGACAAAGTGGTCGAAAGCTCAAAGTTTTGAGAACTGATGTCGACTGCAACATACATTTTGAACAGATGTCCTACAAAGAAGCTAGAAGGAATTACTCCAGAAGAATGTTGGTCTAGTGTGAAGCCTAGCTTGAGTTATCTGAAGGTATTTGGATCTATTGCACATAGACATGTGCCAGATTAGTTGAGAAGAAAACTTGATGATAAGTCGATTCAATTGATTCTAGTTGGATATCATTCGACAGGAGGTTATAAGTTGTTCGACCCTATGATCGGTGGATCTGGAACTGACTGTTTAACGCTGGTTCGCGAAATGTCGCGGAAGCAAGAGTCACCACCGTCTTTTATTTTCTCCAAATGGAAAGGACAAAAGCACAGAAAAATTCCTTAAAGAGATTGCTCTCGGTTCGGGAGGTAGGTTATAGAAAGGGAAGGTGTTAGCACCCTTTCTATCCATGGTTATCCATGGGCTCTTAGATACTTGCTCATTTGTGTTTTCAACAATGGTTTGTTTGCTTTTCAACTGTGGGTTTTAAAAAGTTTCTTTGAAAATTCCAGTTCGACTCTTGTATCGGTCCTCAAGAGTGTTTGAAAAATTTCTTTCGAAAGCTTTTTGAAAAGGTGTCGGTGTGAAAAGTATTTTTTGATTTGTTTTGAAATTAGAGCAAGTATCTAGAGTCGTCTACCTACCCTAAGGAATTCGTCTGTGTAAATGTCCTTAAAGTAGTGCCATCCCACCATTGAGAGGTAGGTAGCACCACCGTTGGAGGTGTTCGGGTCAATTCGAGGTTCGGGACATGGTGATCACCAGAGCAATGGGAAGACACCTTAGAAGCTACCCTCATGCCAGGTTCCCGGATCATGAGGACTTACTAAGACATCCTCTACTCGACGATCACCTTTCGAGGCAAGGCAACAGTGAGGCGTACCCTAGGGGTGGTGTGTGATTTGTGTGTCAGATTCGTTTATTTTTGTCTTGTCATGTTGAAGTGATCTACGCGTTTGTTTTTATTTTTATCATTCATTCTTGCATGTATTTATTTAGAAGTTAAAAAATTGCGAGAAGGTAAAAGTTCTAAGCTATTACAAAGGCGCGGGTCCACATCGCCAAAATTCCTGGACCCGATTTGACAGAAAAATAAAGAATAAAGTAAAGTGCGAGAAATTAAAATGTTTACACAGCTTTGGGAGAAATACATAAATAATTAAAAGAAAAAGAAATAAATACGCAAATTGAATTAAAATTAGAAACGAGGGCGTTGGACCCTTTTTGCGAAATTAAATTAAATGATTAAATTAACGAAAGTTAAAATGAAAGGGAATTATTTTTGGTATTTTTGTATTTTATGACTTTAATGAAATTGAATTAAATTGAGAAATTAACCCTAATTCTAATTTTTATTTGTAAGAAAAAGTATTAAAGTTAAACCTAAATTAACCTAATTAATTACATGCAATTTTGATTTGTAAAATAAATGATACTTAATTATTAGTGAAAAGAAAAGAAAAAAAGATAAAAAATTAATACAAACCCTAATTCTACGAATTTTAAGTTAATTAAGAAAATGCTTGAATTAAACCTAATTTAATAGCTAAAATTAATGAATAATATTTATTTACAAAAAATATATTAATTAAATAAAATACTTATTTATGTCTTTTTCTGATTTTATATTGTTTTTTATATTTGTTATGAAAATATTTAAATTAAAGAAATTAATTAAAAAAAACATTAATTGAAATAAAGAAAAGAATGAAAAATATAAAAGAAACTTGCAAACCTTGGGGGGTTCTGTCCCCAGTTGGAGGTGAAGTCTTAGCATTTTAGGCCCATTAACCTTTGCCTTGTTGACCCTTTTTTTGCCAGCGTGTACCCCCATTGACTTGTGTCCATGATGGTCTTCAAACCATGTCCCTTGGATTGGTCTTAGCGTATGCGTGGCAAGCTGGATCTTGTGGATGCATGGTGATCCTCAGCAATGAAACTGCACGCAAATATGTTAATAAAAATAATATGAAAGGGATGGGGGACCTGGGGTTCGAACCCAGGTCCCAGGGATTACCACTAAGCTTGCTTGCCACTGAGCCACCTAGCGCGTTTTGTATATCAAATAAAAAATAATTATTATAAAATAAAACAACACAGTAGTGCCTTCTTCGCGCAAATTTTCAAACGAACCAACCACTCATGGCCACCTAAGCGTCTTCCTCGTTTTGTTCTTTTTTCCTGAAACATAAAAGAAACCGGCAACGGTTTTGAACCGTTCCCTTATGCACCTTTCTGGAAAATAGCGAATAGGCCATATGGCCTCAAAAATTAGGCGCGAGGGTTAGGTTCTTTTCGTCCAAGCACGCTTAATCCAGTTATGGCATTATGGTGTCTTAATTTTACCATATTACGAAACGCACAAATTAGAACTTGAAAAACCCTAATACTCATCCATGGCAAATCTTCATACAATGCACAAAAACTCAATTCAATCACATGGTTAGTTTCAGAATCATCTAATTAACACAAATCAAGAACAAAAATGCATGGATATGGCCTAAATAACAAAACACGATTATGCCAAAAGAGTGATACAGTTTGACTTATATCTATCAATTCTCAAGGTTTCAGGCTATGCTATTGATTCAATCTCCTTCCTTGAAGCCTCAGCAAGCCAATGGAATAGGTATTTTGACTTGAATCGCCCTCCAACTTGGTTTTCAGTATTGGAGTTTTCTTGAAAAATTCAAGTTTGCTTATGGCTCTTCTGCGCAGCTGGGAGGTTCTTTTGAATAGGGTTAGCTTGCATATATATGTATCAATGATTTAGGTCAAAGAAATTGATCAAAAATCCATGAATTAATGAAAAGGATATTTGATTTTCAACCCATAATTTTCCAAATCTTTTTTCATGCTTTTTGGCTTCAATCACATCCAATCACCTTTGATTCTTTCCTAACCTGATTTGCACGAAATATTGAGTGTATATCATGCATAAAAAGATTTAAAAACCTAGGTTTAGTATTTTTTATATTTTTTAATTAATTAAATGAATTTCTAGCATTTAAAAATTCAAATAAATAAAATAAAAATGATAAAAACTTCCCTTTGGGCCAAATGGTCGTGCACATGCCTTGGATGATGAATTGTGGAAGAAAAAGAGGCCCATTAGCATTTTTAGGTCATTTGAATCAATGTTGACTTTTCAAAATATCCAAAAATTTCCCAACTTCCACAAGGCATAACTTGCTCAATTTTTAAGCTTTGCTCATGTTCTTTGACATTTTGGAAAGGTCTTTGAGTCCTCTAACCAATGTCTTTTGTCCCATGTCATTTTGATTTACCAATCTCAAGTTATGGCCTTTGACTTAAAGTCCCTTTTTGTTGACTTTTGAAAATGACCTATAATATTGAAATTGATAACTTTTTGTGAGAGCATTTCTTGGACTTGAAGTGTGAAGAGGAGTTGTAGGAAATGTCTTCCTCTTCAAAATAAGCTTTGGATGGAATTTTTCTGATAATCCATGTGAAAGTTATTCCTTGGTCAATTTACAGTTGACTTTTTCAACTGTCCAAATATGGAAACTTTTGCATCTTGATGATTTTTGAGCCAAGCTTTGAGAATCATGATCAAGCATTGATCAAATGATGTTTGTGGCTTCAAAATGAGATGTTGACCAAAAATTTGAACTTTTGACTGTCAAATGACCATTTTGCCCCTATAGTTGACTGTAGTGCAATTAGGGTTTTTGACTGTGCAATTTTGTGCTGTAAGTCTTGAAACTTGGTATGAGGATGCTTGACCATGTTTATAGGCATGTGGGACTTGATTGGACCCTTGGAAACTTCACTTTCTTTGTCAGAACCAAAACCCTAATTTTTGACTGTTAGGAGGCCCTTGAACTGTGCAACCCTTGGGGAGATTTTGAGGCTTTGACTTTGCAATTCTTGAAGAATATGGGAGGGCAAATTTTGGGGTACAACAGATCCAGTGAACAAGCAGATTGTGATCAACAGGGACGTGATCATAGATGAACTTAAAGAATGGGATTGGACTGAAAATGTCAAGAAAGATTCAGTGGAAATCCTACTTGAAGAACCAGAAACTCAAGTCGAAAGAGAAGTTCGACAAGAGGAACCAGTAGTTATAGATCAACCAAGTACAAGTAGACCTCAAAGAATAAGACGCATGCCTGCAAGATTTCAAGATTGTGTGATTACATCAGATGATGTGATAGATAATGAAGGTGAGTTGGTACATTATGCTTTCTATGCAGATGTCGAACCTGTCAATGCAGCTGAAACATTAAAGGATTCGAAGTGGGTGAAAGCAATGAACGAAGAAGTGTAGTCTATCAGAGACAATAATACTTGGTCACTTTTTGAATTGCCTCAAGGCAAGAAGGCAATTGATGTCAAGTGGGTATACAAAGTGAAAATGAATTCCAAAGGGGAAGTACCTCGACACAAAGCAAGGCTTGTGGCAAAAGGATTTCTACAGAAAGAAGGAATAGACTTCGATGAAGTTTTTGCACCTATTGTTAGGATCGAAACAATCAGGTTGGTTGTTGGTCTAGAAGAAATAAACAGATCACACATATGTCAGATGGACGTGAAGTGTTCATTCTTGAATGGACCCTTAGACGAAGAAGTTTATGTTAAATAACTAGTTGGGTTTGTGAAACTTGACGAAGAGAGAAAGATGTACAGGTTGCATAAAGCTATGTATGGATTGAAATAAGCTCCAAGAGCTTGGAATAAGAAAATTGATAGTTTCCTAAGGGAGAAGGAATTTGTGAAGTGCACAACTGAACATGGAGTATATGTAAGAAGAAGCAATAGTGAATTGCTTATACTATGTCTCTATGTCGATGATTTGTTGATAACAGGTAGCTGTAAAAGTGAGATCAAAGACTTCAAAGGTGATCTCAGCAAGGAATTCGAAATGTCTGATCTGGGTGAGATTTCATATTTTCTTTGCATCAAATTCTACAAGAGCAGTACAGGTTTGATGATGCATCAAAGAAGATATGCAGGAGAAATTCTCAAGAGATTTAAGATGGAAGAATGCAACTCAACTTCGACACTTGCAGAACCAAGACTGCAACTGTCGAAAGATGCAGATGAAGATGATGTCGACCCAACCCAATACATAAGACTTATTGGGTCATTGAGATACTATTGTCATACAAGGCCTGACTCAGCATATAGTGTAGGTATGGTAAGTAGATTCATGCAGAAGCCAAAGTTATCACATCTAACAGCGGTGAAGAGGATACTAAGGTATCTCAAAGGAACTCTCGACTATGAAATTTTGTTTCCTGCAATTGATAAAGGAAAAGAATACAAGTTAGTGGGATACACTGATTCGATTTGGTGTAGTAATATTGAAGATCGAAAATCAACAACAAGATATGTGTTTATGTTAGGTGGTGCACCAGTTGCTTGGAGTTCAAGAAAGGAATCAGTAGTGGCATTATCATCATGCGAAGCAGAATACACAGTTGCATCTCTTTGTGCATGTCAAGCAACTTGGATGATGAACTTGGTTGAAGAGATAACAGGGAAAGACCATGGAGCAATTACCATGAAGATCGATAGCATGCCAGCTATTAATCTGGAGAAGAACCCGATAGCACATGGTCGAAGTAAGAATATCAAAATGAGGTTCCACTATCTTCGAGAGCACGTAGCAGATGAGAAGATGAATTTAGAACACTGCAGAACTGAGAATCAGATTGCATACATCATGACAAAGGGAGTGCGGGTCAAAGTATTCAGAAGACTAAGAACCATGATGAATATAGATAGTTTAAACACAATGAATTAGGTGATGTGTTAAATTGTAATTCGATTGTGTCGAAACAATGTGTGTGTCGAAGGGAGGTTGCCCAGTCGAAGAGCTTGTAGATCGAAGCAAACTACACACAGATTTGATTGGTTTTAGATTTAGATAAGTTTGATTTAGATCTAAAATAGATAGATTTGATTTAGTATCAAAATATGTATTTTGGGTTGTTATAGTTTTAGGCTTTGGCTTAGGGAGCAAGCTAACCTAAATCTATAAATAGATGGGGTAACCCAAAATTTTGTAATTAAGTCAATTCATTGTAATCATAGAATTTGTAGTTGCAAGTGATTAATAAAGTTTCTCACAGTTTATGAGCAGAGAGAAATTCTGCAGAAAATAATTATTCTTTCTTTTCTTTTCTCATAATTCATTATCATTGTGTGGTGATATCAATCTTATTCATCAAAATTGATAGAAATTCATTATAGATATTTAGTGGATTTTCAACAGATTCACTATCTTAAAATAGACTTCAAAATAAAGAAAAATAATGTAATGAAGACTTAATAAAATGATTATTGTATGGTGGTTCATTATCTTAGAAATAGACCTCAATAGGAACAAAATGAATGTGGTGAAGACAGATATTGATTCCCACATAGAAATTATATTTTACAATTACATAAGTCAATTACAAGTTTATATTGCTTTGCATGAATTTATCTTGAAAATCTATATTTTTACATTTATTAAACTTCATATTTTTAATAATTAAAATTTATTTTTTATAATTTATAAATGTGTTTTTCTTTTAATATTATAAACTCATTTAGCTGATTTATGTCAAATTAAAGTTATTTTGGTTTCATTTAATAGGTGTAGCTAAATATAATTATTTTTTAAAATGTGTTCTGTTGGCCATGGTTATAGAACTGTTGTTTGAAATTAACGCAGGGCTTAGGCAACGGTTTTTGAACACAGTAAACCTTGGCCTGATAACAATTTTCGGGCGACAGTTTTTTATTATAGTGGACTAAAGTTTAATTACTGTGTCCTATGATAGACGATAATTGTCCTTAAATCGTGAGGCCACGTATTTTAATTATTGCCTGAAGTCATTCTTGTTGTAGTGTAAAAACACAACCTCGTTTCTAATCTACTACATACACAACCTTATTTTTCTTCTCCCGTAATTCTCTAATCTTCTACATACACCATTTCCTTCTTCTTTGCATCACCTAAAACATCTTACAGATCAATATTATTATTTTCAATAAAAACGAAAAAAATTCATTCACACTATTACGAAAAATCCATTTAATAATGGTTGGAAATCCCATATAATCATGCGGATATGGGCGTTATTGTATAGAATAGTGTTATAAATGCGTAACTTACAATCACGGTTTTGAGATCGTTGTACTATATTGGAAAATTCGCGTGATATCACAACGGTTAGTTAACCTAACTATTGTCGTATGTCTTTTAATAAAAAAAGAATAGCAATAGAACAACAATAACAGTAAGAACATTAAGAACAACAACAAGAATAACATGAACAACAAGAACAACATAAAAACAATAAGAACGACAAGAACGATAACAAGAACAAGAAGAACGACGACAAGAACAACAAGTTCTAAATATTTAGGGCTCAAGGGTGTAAACTGTTGGTGCAAGGTAATGAAGTGGGAGAAGAAGAATGAACAAGAATGATAACAAGAAGACTAATGTTATATATCAAAATAGAGGAGATAAAGTAGGGTACAATATTGATAGTCTAGGATAGCATATTTATACTAAATATTGAAAATGCCAAAAGACCCTATTAAATGATAAGTATTGGAAATTGTAGAAATTAACTAAATTATCTTTTCAATACCATCCCTTAAATTAGATTTTCTATCAGAAGCTAACAACACCAATTTCATATCTCAAGCGAAGAAATTGGTCTGTCTTAATTGCCTTCGTCAGAAGATCTGCTAGCTGTTTCTGGATGCTGCAGTGCAGAACTTCTAACACTCCTTTCTGCACTTGACTTCTGAGAAAATGATACACTGTCTCAATGTGCTTGCTTCTTCTATGTAGCACTGGATTCTTGGCAAGATCAATTGCAGACTTATTATCAATCAGCAGCTTCAAAGGTTCCTCAACTGCAACCTTCAGATCATGCAAGAGATTCAGAAGCTAAACATCTTGACAAGCAGCTACAACACCTGCGATATACTCAACTTCACACGTTGACAGAGCCACGACAGGTTGTTTCTTGGAACTCTAGGAAATGGGACCTCTTAGAAATTTAAACAAGTATCCAGAAGTACTTCTCCTGTCCACTTTGTCTTCACACCAGTCAGAATCAGAATAACTTACTAATTATGGTTCTGTCTTTCTTTTAGAAGGAAACAACACTCCATATTTCAGATTTCCCTTGATATATCTCAGAATTCTGACAGCAACTTGGAAATGAGACCACTTTGGATTACTCGTGAATCTGCTAACCAAACCAACTGCATAACAAATGTCAGGTCTAGTATTGCATAAATACCTTAGAGAACCAACCAACTATTTGAAAGTTATAGTATCAACAGAATCACCATCAGAGTCAGAATCCAATTTTTGTTTGGTTTCTAATGGTGTCACAACAACTTTACAATTCTGCAGCTTAAATCTCTTCAGAAGTTCAAGTTCGTACTTCAACTGATGCAAAATGATACCCTTCTTTGAATACAGAATCTCCATCCCTAGGAAATATGTCATATTTCCTATATCTGTCATCTCGAACTCATTTATCAGAACTTCTTTGAACTTCTTTATATCTTCTGGGCAGCTTCTTGTTAGCAAAATGTCATCAACATAGAGACACACCAAAATTATATTGTTATCAGAGTGTTGCACATAAACGCCATATTCCATCTCACATTTCTGAAACTTCCGCTTCTTGAAAAATAAATCAATTTTCAGATTCCAAGCTCTGGGCGCTTGCTTCAGTCCATACAGAGCTTTATTCAACTTGTATACCATCCCTTCCTGATTCTTTTTCACAAATCCAGGAGGTTGTGACACGTAAACTTCTTCCTGTAATGGACCGTTCAAAAATGCAGACTTCACATCCAGATGCATCAAAGGTCAATTTCTATTTGCAGCTAAAGCAATCACCAGTATGATTGTTTCATGCCTAGCTACATGCGCAAACACCTCAAAGTAATCTAGCCCAGGTTTCTGAAGAAAACCTCTAGCTACTAGTCTAGATTTATGCTTACCAATTGAACCATCTGACTTAAGCTTCAACTTAAAAACCCATCTGACACTGATAGATTTTTTCTTATCTGGAAGCTTAGTCAATTTCCACGTTTTGTTCCTTTCTATTCCCTCAAGTTCTTCTTTCATGGCATTCATCCATTATTTCTTCTTGAGAGCTTCTTCAATTCCCACTGGTTCAGAATCTACTAACATGGCACACTGAATGACTTCTCCTTCAGAATCAACTTCATTATCCTACAACATTTCGAAATCTGCAAACCTTCTTGTTTTTTGTTTGATTCTCTGTGGTCTTTGAGCTTGTTCTAAAACTGCACCAAAACTACTACCTTCAGAGTTACCACCTTCAGAGTTTTCCCTTTCAGAACTATGGTCACCACCAGATTCTGGATCATCATCAACATCTGGATCAGAATCAGATCCACTGTCAGAATCTCCTTCTGATTCATCTTTAGAATCTTCAGAATCAGATTCATCTTCTGATTCTGACTTATCTTCAGAACTTTCTAAAACGTCTTCAGAAGCTAACTCCGGTGTTGGCACTACACCAGAATATGATTGAGACTTGTTCCAATCCCATGCTTCAGACTCTTTCACCACAACGTCTCTGGTGACTTCAACTTTATTAGTTTATGGACAATAAAGCTTATACGCACATGTACTATGATACTCCACCAGCAACATTACTTTTCTTCTATCATCCAGTTTTTGTCTTCTAGCTTCTAGAACATGTTTATAACAGACAGAGTCAAACACCTTCAGATGACTGACACTCTACTTATCTCTAGTCCATTTTTCTAAAGGAACAACTTCCTTCAGCTTCTTCGTTGGACACCTATTCAGAATATATGCTGATGTGGCAACAGCTTCTCCCCATAGCATGTGAGCTAGCTTTTTTTCTTTCAGCATGCTTCTGGTCATATCAAGTAAAGTTCTGTTTCTTCTTTCAGCAAGACCGTTGTGCTGAGGAGTATATGGAGCAGTAACCTCATGTTCTATTCCATTGTCCTCATAAAACTTCTGGAACTTTGTAGAGTTATACTCACCTCCACCATCTGTTCTCAGAATCTTCAAATTCTGACCACTCTGCTTCTCAGCCTTCACTTTGAACTTATGGAATTCAGTAAACACTTCATGTTTGAACTTGATGAGTGTTACCCATGTCATTCTTGTGAACTCATCAACAAAAGACATAAAATATTTGTTTCCTCCAAGTGAAGGTACTGGAAATGGTCCACACACATCAGAATATACTATTCCCAGAGCATGCTTTGCTTTGGGGGATACTTCTTATGGAAATGGCAATCTGGGTTGCTTGCCTTTCATGCATATCTCACATGACTTCTCAGGATTCACAATCTTCGAAATACCATGCACAAGCTTCTTAGAACATAGATTCCCTAAGCTTTTATAGTTCAAATGCCCCAACCTCTTATGGCACAGCTTACTGTCACCTTCAACGCCTTCTGCACTAAGACACGTTGCATAAGTTGTTTCTACATTCACCTTGAATGTTCTGTTGCTTCCTTGTTCAGACTTCATAATCAACTTTTGATTGGAATCATACAACGTCAAGAGATTATTTTTCATAGCAACTGAGAAACCTTTCTCAATCAGCTGACCCACGCTCATCAGATTGCTTCTAATAGCAGGAACATACCAAACGTCTTTGATCAGAATGTTTTTCCCATTCTTCACTCTAACTCTGACATCCCCCATACCTTCTGCATTAAGATACTTATCGTCAGCACATCTGATCTTTGTTCTCCTTCTGGAGTCAAAGTCTTTCAGCTATTGTTTGTTTCCAGTTAAGTGATTTGAATAGCCAGTGTCCATATACCACCATCTTCTAAGCATTTTTCATCAGAATCATAAGCCATTAGTAGTACAGGTTCATCATCAGAGTTTCCCTTAGCTATATACGCTTCTTCTGATTTCCTTTCCTTGTTTGACCTACAGTCTCTGGCAAAATAGCCAATTTGTTTACAAGAGTAACATTGAACCTTCCTTTTGTTATACCTCTCATTTCCTTTATGATATCTCTTATCATCAGAAGTTGAGGTTTCTGACTTCTGGAATCTATCACCACGTTTATTCTGCTTTTGGTCTTTCTTGACAAAGGAAGCCTTCATAGCTTACTCAGCTTCCCTCTCAGAAGTTCTCTCAGTCAGACGTAACTCCTGTGCTTCTAAGCTACTTTGCAATTCTTCTATTCTCATGGTTTCCAGGTTTTTAGAATATTCAATAGAAACAACAATGTAATCAAACTGAGGAGTAAGCGACCTCAGAATCTTCTCTAAGATTACTTGTTCAGACAGAGTTTCTCCACACGCCTTCATCTCGTTAGTGATCAAGATCACTCTGGAGATATATTTAGAAACTTTCTCACTGTTCTTCATGTTCAAGTTCTCATATTGCTTTCGCAGGGATTGAAGCTTCACCTTCTTTACTGATGCATCACCATCGTAACATCTCACCAGTAAATCTCACGCCCCTTTTGATGTTGTCAAATCAGCAATCTTCTTGAACACACTTTCATCCACACACTGATGAATATAGAACAAAGCTTTCTGGTCCCTCTTCCTCATAACCTTCTCAGTAGTTTTTTGTTCTTCAGTTGCATCTGCTGCAGCTGGTACATAACCATCTGTAACCAGATCCAGAACATCTTCGCACCAAACAACACACACATTTGTATCATCTATATGTTCCAGTTTTTGCCATTAAAAATTGGGAGTTTGGTGTTCAAACTACTGCCTCCACTCATCTTTAACCTTGCACAGATTTTCAGATCTTCAAAAATACAGTTTCCCAACCCATAGAATCAGATTCTGTTCAGATTTATTCAAGATTTCAACAAAAAAAATCAATGAACCAAAATCAAACACACAGCTCATAATCACCCGTGTTTCCCAAGAAAAAACAGAACCAAACGCTCTAGATATCAATTTGTTGGTACAAGGTAATGAAGTGGGAGAAGAAGAATGAACAAGAATGATAACTAGAAGACTACTGTTGTATATCAAAATAGAGGAGATAAAGTAAGATACAATATTGATAGCCTAGGATAGCATATTTATACTAAATATTGAAAATACCAAAAGTCCCTATTAAATGATAAACATTGAGAATTGTAGAAATTAATTAAATTATTTTTCCAATATAAACAAGATTTCAGGAGAAATCAATGACCCTTTTATTAATTTTATTTTTTAAAATTAATCAATCTATATTGATTATTTTTAGTTTAAATAAAATATTTTTCACTTGTATCTGTTTTTTTTTTTCATGATGCATGCCACATAGTTTAACTACAATAAATTAAAAATTACAACGTGTCATTGTCACATTATCAAAATGGGTGATAAGATTCAAAGAGGAACAAAAATAGAGAATCTTAACATGAGAAGGAGATTTTATGTTTTTATAAGGAGAATTTTTAGATTCGTTCCATAAGATAGAGAGAGAATTGAGTATTAACCCTAATTTACTTTATGTATTTGACAAGGTTAAATCATCTACATTAAACATAATTTCTATATAAAATACAAAAAAAAAACGTGACACAATTTACCATCATCTTGTCTGCATTTTAAAACCTCAGTCTTCATAAACTTTAGAGTACTTACCTGATTCTCTTTACTAACTTGTAATAGTTTATGCCAAACGTCAATAGAAATATAAAGTAAGGCCAAGTGTCATTAGAAAAATAAACTAAACACACAGAAATAAAATATTTTTTTAATGAAAAAATAATATGTATTAGAATAGGAAGGGAAAATGATTTTTTTTTCAATAATCACGTATTAAAAAAAAATTATAAATAATCATGTTTCGGAAAAAATTACGTAAATAACTATGTTTCAGAAAATCCCACAAAGGAAAAGCCATCTCAATTGGCGCCTACACCTTATTTTAAAGGGGAGGCGCCATCTCACTTGGCGCCTAAGTGTTATATGTGTGTCCTAAGCCATGTGAGATGTCGCCTTAGTGCAATAGGGAGGTGATTTTTTGCGTTTTTTATTTTAAATGCGGGACGTTACGTAAACGATATAGGATCACAAAAATTCGACTTTTTATTTACACAATACGATTACACAAAATGATTACATAAAAAAAATACAAAATAATCAATTGTCCCCCGGAACCCGGTAACGACCTGCGGTTCCACATCAGCGTCCTCGCCTTTTCCGTGGTGGGTTTCGTCGCGTTTCTTGTTGTGGCAGGGTCGATGGCCCGACGAAGTCAATGCGTTCCAGATCCATAAAATCGGTTATATCTCCATATCTAGAAGATCCGCTTTGGTACAGTCAGTTACCCATACCCTTAAAGTTTGGTCGTGTTGGTGGTGGGTGGGGTTCCATGGTTCGTTTAAAGCACTGATCGTCTGAGTAAGGGGTAGAAAGGAAATGAATCCCGGGGTTTTTGGTATTGGAAATGTTGGGTGCTTTGGTGATGTGGTGGTTGATGGTAAGTTGGGTCAGTTGGATCATAATCTTCGAAAAATTCCAGATCAGGGCTAAGGTTAGATGTTGAGGGGGCCATATTGGGATATTTAGAAGACTGGAATTGTGTGGGGGGCATGCGGGGTGTATTAGTATTGTGATTGAAATTGTGGTTGGGTGTGGGGCATATGACGGTATTGGTATTGAGGTGGTGATTACGGTTGGTTGTGGGGCATGTGGGTGTAATCGTATTGTGGTGGTGATTGTGGTAGGGTGCTTGTGGTTCTGTTTCGTCGGGGAGGTTGGTGGGAGGTTGATGTGTGTTGGGTTTTTTGTTGGGGAAATGAGGGTTGTGCCCATTGTGTTCGTGGGTCAACCAAATACCTTGGATGAAACACATGCATTTATGGGTTACTAATCGATCTGTACCAAGCTAAATATTGATTCGTGTGTCGCATATTACCATGGTTGAGGAAAACTGAGAATTGCAAGACATGTCGGTGATGCCTTTGCCACATCTTACACCATTCTAGAGCAAAATCTTTCCAGTTGGCAAGACCCCATTAGGCGTCGATCCTTTTGAGATGCCACGGGGACAAACAAGTTGGATCGCAGGGTAT
Source organism: Vicia faba (assembly GCA_948472305.1). NCBI lineage: Eukaryota > Viridiplantae > Streptophyta > Magnoliopsida > Fabales > Fabaceae > Vicia > Vicia faba. The sequence goes on from OX451739.1 coordinate 212,912,144, forward strand.
CTCTTGATGCATTCTAAACTGCATCTTGACATGATCGCTGTGGTGCATCTCCACAAAATTGAACCATATGATTGCAGTCTTTACGCTCCAAATTGTTGCATCCTCGGAGTTTGGTTCATGGTCCAAACCTAAATATGGTCTCCAAATAAATTGCAGATAAAATTAAATCAACTTAATGAAAGTGTAATAAATAAATAATTTAAAAGTAGAGAAGTTGAAAGGTATGACATTTATCATCCGGGCCAAGGTGATCCAATAGATCGCGATATAGAGCGACATTGAATCTTGGATTCTTGCTGTAATCCATACCCCTCACGCAGTACCTAAAGGAATTGAAAAATATTTTATTTTCATCATATATTTGTTGAAGAGATGAATAATAAACGATATAAGTTATTGACTTACTTTGTTGCGTATGGGAAAACGAATGCGTTGTTGTTGACGGGGTTTAGGGACTCCGTTCTCCAGCAACCCCAGGCTTGAAGTAAAAAAGAGCATCCATAAAAAGTACATTTTTCCTTAATTGCATTTTTACACAAGGAACTGTATAGATGGGCTAAAACAGCAGAACCCCAACTATACTTTCTAGTTTTTTCAATGTTTCTAAGTAAATTTAAATACATGAAATTTACACTATTCCCCGTACTTTCTGGAAATAAAAAGGTTCCAAAAATTATTATTATATCATTTCTAGCTTTTATTACCATGGCTAGCTCGGAGGAATTTTTGTTCAACTCCAGAGTCGCATAATGATTTTTGAGTTCAGTAAGTAGTATACCCTGGCCTCTCGCACCACCATCTTCAACTATATCCTTGCCCAACAATTCCTTGCACAAAGAATTGGGCTGTTGAACCAACCTGTTAACCGCCTTACCATCGACAAGGAGACCCAATAACATGTACACGTCCTCTAGTGTGACGGTACATTCACCTATTGGTAGATGAAATGTGTGGGTCTCTGGTCTCCACCTTTCTAACATTGCAAGTATGAACTTTGAATCAATCGTGTAGTTGGAGATCTTTATAACATTTCTGAAATCTGCGTATTCGAGATAGGGCACGATCAATGGGTCGAGAGCAAGGTAGTTGTGTGACTGGGTTATGAATATTTTGGTATCCTAAATTAAGAATGTAAAAAGTGTAAGAGTCCATAAGATGTATAAATCATTACTAGAAGTATGAAAAATTGATAAGTATACAAGAAACTTACAAACGCTGCAATGGTGTCCCTTGTGCCTCTATGAGAATCGTCCATTGTGAGAAGAGCCATTGTTGAAATTGTCTGAGATTATGAAAGAGTTTGTAGCAGAGAGTGAGATGATTGTGAATGAAAAAGAAGTATGTGACGCTCTATATTTATAGGAAAATTTTTATCACAGAGTGAATAAGTGAGGTGGTTGGTGGGTGCGTGCATGAATGATAAGTGTCACTCTTGCAGTGTAGGTGCAGGCTAGGTGGCAGCCTTGGGGAAGGCATCTCCGCATGCATGTAATACAATTGGACGTGTAGGGAGGCGCCATTGGACTTGGAGAATGAGTACAAAATTGAAAGGTGTCGCCATTCTTGTTGGTGAATTAGAGGTGGCATGGGTTGCAGTGTAGGTGCAGATTAGGTGGCAGCCTTGGGAAAGGTATCTCTGCATGCATGTAATACGATTGAATGTGTAGGGAGGCGCCATTGGACTTGGAGAATGAGTACAAAATTGAAAGGTGTTGCCATCCCTGTTGGCGAATTAGAGGTGGCATGGGTTGCAGTGTAGGTGCAGGCTATGTGGCAGCCTTATGGAAGGCATCTCTACATACATGTAATACGATTGGACGTGTACGGAGGCGCCATTGGACTTGGCGAATGAGTACAAAATTGAAAGGTGTCGTCATCCCAGTTGGCGAATTAGAATTGGCATGGGTTGCAGGCTAGGTGTAACACCCCAGTTTCAATTATTTGATTTATTTAAATTTGGGAAATTATTTTATTAGAATTAATAAAATAAAAAGGGATTATTTATTTTGAAATATGGAGGAAAATAAAAGAAATAAGAAAATGCTGAGTTTTTAGGTTATTGGGCTTGGATGTTGTTAGTAAAGAGTGGGGGTGCAAAAGAAGTAAAGTTATGTTTTGGAACTCAAGTTATTTTTCTCATTATTCACGATAACACAGAATTTGGGATTTTGGGAAGCAGAGCTCTGAAGGTACGAAGAACGAAGACCATCGCTCAAAAAAGTTCAAAGCCGCTAATTGATAAGGTAAGGGGGGCTATTACTCGATTTACCTTTGTTTATGGGTTTATGTACGGTTGATTTGGGTAATCGTAGGGAAAAACCCCAATTGTTAGATGTTATTAGGGATCGATACCCTTAGGATTGAACTTTGTTAAAGGAGGTTTAGGTTCCCAATTTTATGAAATCAATTAACGATTTTAGGTTCCTAATGGTGGATTGGAAGTATATCTGCATGATCGTGAATTTACCTTAGAAGTTATAGGGATAACCTCAATGTTAGTAGATTTCCCCAAAAAGGACGATTAATCCCGGTTAAGGTGACTATGATGATTGTTGGTAATTAGGAAATTGATGTTTTGTTTTGAGTTATACAAACTCGATGTCGTTAGTTACCGAAATGCGCGTTTTGACTGGCATTTTCCCGCGTTTGGCTGCTGTTTCTGAGCTGCTGCAGGTACAGGAAAACTTTGTACGCGCTCAGCAACACGGGCCGTGTTGCACAACACGGGCACCCGTGTTGCTCTTCTGTGTTGGTAAAAGTAATGTGTTTTCTGGACACATTACAACACGGGCCGTGTTGCATAACATGGGCACCCGTGTTGATCCCCCTGTATTGATAAGGATAATGTGTTTTTTTTTCTGGATATGTTACAACACGGGCCGTGTTGCACAACACGGGCACCCGTGTTGATGCTACTGTGTTGATTTTCTGAACTTTGTTTTCAGTGCTTGATTGTGGATTTTATTGCCATGCTTTTGGATAATGTTATCGAGCATGAATTATGATATGACTTGATATGATTGATGTTTAAATAGTATGCTGAGTGATTACATGCTATCCATATCTTGTTATGATTTGATGTTGTTGATGTTGCATGATATGTTGATTGATGTTCATAGTATGCTGAGTGTTACATACTTTACATATCATGTTGCATTTGTTAATTCCCATTGTGTGGAATTAACATGGTGGCCAATATACGTGTCCGCGATTTAATGGAACGTTGAGGTGGTAGCCGTGTCCGCGATATAATGGAACGGTGAGTTATCCGTGACCCGAGATTTAATGGGGCGGTGAAGTGGTACCACATGCATGGGTGTGTTGCATTACCTTGAATATAACATGAATGGATGATTTTTCCAATGTTGTATTTGATTGTTTGTATGCACGTATGATTGCTAAATGGTTGACGATGTTTGATGATTATTTGCAAATATGAAAAGCAATATATCATGGGTATATGAATTGTAAAGGTTTTTGTAAACTATGAAATATGCTAATTATTGGGTGATGCTTATGATTTCCTAAATTGATTGTTATGAACGTATAATCAAATGTATAATTGAAATGCTCACCCTTACTGTTGAATATTTCAGATTGAGGAGCTTCGTTCAGGTGCTTGGCGAAGGCTTGTCGTTCTAGTTTATTTTCGTTTTAGTATTGTCCGGGTCATGCTCTGATAGTTGTAACTCCGGGAACGCTTGTTTGTCGAGCTGTTTTAGTCAGACTCGTTTAATTCCTCATGTTTTGTTATAATATGATGTTGACATTTTCCAGGTGTTAATCCCTGATGATTTCGAAAATATTAATAACATTGATTTTATTAATTAAAGTATTCCGCTGTGTAAACATGTATGAGTTACTACTACGTTATGCATGACAGGAATTTGTTTTATTAAAAGAGAATTGTAGCATCCTCGTTAGTACATGTACTCTGAAAATATGATTTTAATTATTTGCGAAATTTTATGCGGGGTTTTAGAGGGTGTTACAATAGTGGTATCAGAGCATAGTCGGTCGTTGCGACCAGAGTCTTGAATCAGTCATCCCTTTTGTATGCGATTAGTGTAAGGTAACACTGTCGATACTGTATTCTAATGAAGAGTATGTTTTGATTCTCAGGAATATGGCTGGAAGAGGTAACGGACGAAATGATGCTGCACTAGCTGAGGCTTTGGGGATGTTAGCTGGTGTACTTGCTGGAAACCCAACTGGAGGCGTGATTGGTGCTGATAGGCAATTGGGAAATTTCCAAAGGAACAATCCTCCGTTGTTCAAAGGTACACATGACCCTGAAGGTGCTCAGAAGTGGCTGAAGGAAATCGAAAGGATTTTCCGTGTGATTGATTGTGCTGAAGATCTGAGAGTCAGATATGGTACGCATATGTTGGCAGAAGAAGCCGACGACTGGTGGGTTGCCACGAGGACTGAAATGGTTCAGGATGGAGAGGCACTGACTTGGGCTAACTTCAGAAGGGCTTTTCTGAGGAGGTACTTTCCTGAAGATGTTCGGGGAAGAAAGGAAATTGAGTTTTTGGAGCTTAAGCAGGGCAATCTGACTGTTAGTGAGTATGCTACTAAGTTCACTGAGCTGGCAAAGTATTATGCACACTACAACAATGATGAGGCTGGAGAATTCTCTAAATGTATCAAATTTGAGAATGGTCTCCGAGATGAGATTAAGCAGGGAATCAGGTACCAGCGTATTCGTAGATTTTCTGATCTGGTGGATTGTAGCAGAATCTTGGAAGAAGATATTACCAAGAATAGGTCGTCTCACTCTCGTGGGGCTGTTGATAAAAGGGGAAAGCAACATATGGACCGTGGCAAGCCATATGGTAGAGATAACCAGAGATCAGGCGGTTGGAAAAGGCCTAGTGGGGGAGATTCTAAGGCTCCTATCAGATGCTACAGGTGTGGTGAGTCTGGTCACCACATTCGAGATTGCAAGAGTGATGAGAAGAAGTGCTATAAATGTGGAAAGGCTGGTCATTTGTCTATTGATTGCAAAGGGAAGTCTGTTACTTGTTACAATTGTGGCGAAGAAGGTCACATTCGTCCGCAGTGTCCTAAGCCTAGGAAGGATCAGTCAGGTGGAAAAGTGTTCGCTTTGTCTGGATCTGAGACTACTCCAGAGGATCGATTGATTAAAGGTACGTGTTTTATTCATGGCACACCTTTAGTTGCAATTATTGATACTGGTGCAACTCATTCTTTCATTTCTTTGGATTGTGCTGAGAGGTTGAAACTGGACATATCTGGTATGCGAGGTAGCATGGTTGTTGATACTCCTGCATCGGGTTCAGTGACAACTTCACTTGTATGTAGGAATTGTCCTATTGAGATTTTTGGTAGAGGTTTCGGTATGGATTTAGTGTGCCTACCGCTTGAACAAATTGATATTATCCTTGGGATGAACTGGTTGGAATTCAACCGGGTTCATCTGAACTGCTTTGCTAAGACGGTGATTTTTCCAGAAGCAGTTGGTGTCGAGAATTTGACTATGACTGCTAGGCAGGTACAAGAAGCAATGGAAGACGGTGCTAATGTGTTTATGTTACTTGCTTCGTTAGATGCAACAGGAAAGGTCAGGAGTGGTGTATTGCTAGTGGTGTGTGATTTTCCAGAAGTCTTTCCTGATGATGTTGGTGAGTTACCTCCTGAGAGAGAGGTGGAATTTTCTATAGATTTGATTCCTGGTACGAGACCGGTGTCGATGGCCCCATATCGTATGTCTGCGTCTGAGTTGGCTGAATTGAAGAGTCAGTTGGAAGATTTACTGGAGAAGAAGTTTATTCGTCCAAGTGTTTCACCTTGGGGTGCTCCGGTATTGTTGGTTAAGAAGAAAGAAGGTTCTATGAGACTGTGTGTTGATTACAGGCAATTGAACAAGGTAACCATTAAGAATCGGTATCCATTACCGAGGATTGATGATTTAATGGATCAGCTAATTGGAGCCAGTGTATTCAGTAAGATTGACTTGAGATCTGGATATCATCAGATTCGTGTGAAAGCGGATGATGTTCAAAAGACTGCTTTTCGAACGAGGTATGGGCATTATGAATATTCTGTTATGCCGTTCGGGGTTACTAATGCACCTGGTGTTTTCATGGAATATATGAACAGGATTTTTCATCCGTATCTGGATAAGTTTGTTGTGGTTTTTATCGATGACATTCTGATTTATTCCAAGAATGACGAAGAACATGCGGAACATCTCAGAATTGTGTTAGAGTTGTTGAAAGATAAGAAGTTGTATGCAAAGTTGTCCAAATGTGAGTTCTGGCTGAATGAAGTTAGTTTTCTTGGACATGTGATTTCTAAGAATGGTATTGCAGTGGATCCTACAAAAGTAGAAGCAGTATCTCATTGGGAAGCGCCGAAGACTGTTTCTGAAATCAGAAGTTTTCTTGGTCTTGCAGGTTATTACAGAAAGTTTATCGAAGGATTCTCAAAGTTAGCATTGTCGTTGACGAAATTGACTCGTAAAGGACAAGCGTTTATTTGGGATTCTGATTGTGAGAAAGGTTTCCAAGAATTGAAGCGGAGATTGACTAGTGCTCCTATTCTGATTTTGCCGAATCCGGTGGAATCTTTTGTGGTTTATTGTGATGCATCTCTGATGGGATTAGGTGGTGTTTTAATGCAGAATCAACAGGTAGTTGCGTATGCTTCGAGACAGTTGAAGGTTCATGAAAGGAACTATCCTACTCATGACTTAGAGTTGGCAGCAGTTGTGTTTGTCTTGAAATTGTGGAGACATTATCTGTATGGTTCGAGATTTGAAGTGTATAGTGATCATAAGAGTTTGAAGTATCTTTTCGATCAGAAAGAGCTCAATATGAGGCAAAGAAGGTGGTTGGAATTTCTCAAAGATTATGATTTTGGTTTGAATTACCATCCTGGTAAGGCAAATGTGGTTGCAGATGCTTTGAGCAGGAAATCCTTGCATATGTCTATGATGATGGTTCGTGAATTGGATTTAATTGAACAGTTCCGAGATTTGAGTTTAATTTGTGAAAGTACTCCGAAGTGTGTTCGTTTGGGTATGTTGAAACTTACTAGTGGTATTCTAGAAGAGATCAGGATCGGGCAAAAATCTGATGTTAATTTAGTTGATAAATTGACATTGATCAACCAAGGTCAAGGTGGTGAGTTTAGAATTGATGAAAATGATGTTATGAGATTTGGCGATAGAGTTTGTGTTCCTGATGTTGCAGAAATCAAGAAGAGTATATTAGAGGAAGGACATCGCAGTGGGATGAGTATTCATCCGGGTGCCACAAAAATGTATCATGATTTGAAGAAATTGTTTTGGTGGCCGGGAATGAAAAAGGAAATAGTTGAATTTGTGTATGCATGTTTAATCTGTCAGAAATCGAAGATTGAGCATCAGAAGCCGTCTGGAGTTATGCAGCCGATGTTTATTCCAGAATGGAAGTGGGATAGTATTTCTATGGATTTTGCATCCGGGTTGCCGAGGACTCCTAAGGATTGTGAAGCGATATGGGTTATTGTGGATAGACTGACTAAGTCTGCTCATTTTATAACGGTGCGAATGGATTACTCAATGGAGAGATTGGCCCAGTTATATATTGAGAAAATAGTGAGTTTGCATGGAGTTCCTTCTAGTATTGTGTCAGATAGAGATCCGAGATTCACTTCGAAATTTTGGGAAGGATTGCAGAAGGCTTTGGGTACTAAATTGAGGTTGAGTTCAGCTTACCATCCTCAGACTGATGGACAAACGGAGAGGACGATTCAATCGTTAGAAGATTTATTGCGTGCTTGTGTTTTAGAGAAGGGTGGAGCTTGGGATAGCTATTTGCCATTGATTGAATTTACTTATAACAATAGTTACCATTCGGGTATTGGTCGAGCGTTGAAATCGAAGAAGTTGACTCCGCGTTTTATTGGTCCGTTTCAGATTACGGAAAGAGTTGGAGAAGTTGCTTATCGCATTGCTTTACCTCCGAGACTTGCGAATTTGCACGATGTTTTTCATGTTTCTCAGCTGAGGAGATACATTCCAGACCCATCTCATGTAATCCAAATAGATGATGTACAGGTGAGAGATAACCTGACAGTAGAAACATTGCCTATGAGGATAGAAGATCGGGAAGTGAAACAGTTAAGAGGTAAAGAGATAGCATTAGTGAAGGTTGCTTGGGGAGGTCCAGCAGATGGAAATATCACTTGGGAGCTGGAGAGCCAGATGAAAGAGGCTTATCCAGAACTGTTCGTCTAAGGTATGTTTTCGAGGACGAAAACTCTTTTAGTGGGGAAGAGTTGTAACACCCCAGTTTCAATTATTTGATTTATTTAAATTTGGGAAATTATTTTATTAGAATTAATAAAATAAAAAGGGATTATTTATTTTGAAATATGGAGGAAAATAAAAGAAATAAGAAAATGCTGAGTTTTTAGGTTATTGGGCTTGGATGTTGTTAGTAAAGAGTGGGGGTGCAAAAGAAGTAAAGTTATGTTTTGGAACTCAAGTTATTTTTCTCATTATTCACGATAACACAGAATTTGGGATTTTGGGAAGCAGAGCTCTGAAGGTACGAAGAACGAAGACCATCGCTCAAAAAAGTTCAAAGCCGCTAATTGATAAGGTAAGGGGGGCTATTACTCGATTTACCTTTGTTTATGGGTTTATGTACGGTTGATTTGGGTAATCGTAGGGAAAAACCCCAATTGTTAGATGTTATTAGGGATCGATACCCTTAGGATTGAACTTTGTTAAAGGAGGTTTAGGTTCCCAATTTTATGAAATCAATTAACGATTTTAGGTTCCTAATGGTGGATTGGAAGTATATCTGCATGATCGTGAATTTACCTTAGAAGTTATAGGGATAACCTCAATGTTAGTAGATTTCCCCAAAAAGGACGATTAATCCCGGTTAAGGTGACTATGATGATTGTTGGTAATTAGGAAATTGATGTTTTGTTTTGAGTTATACAAACTCGATGTCGTTAGTTACCGAAATGCGCGTTTTGACTGGCATTTTCCCGCGTTTGGCTGCTGTTTCTGAGCTGCTGCAGGTACAGGAAAACTTTGTACGCGCTCAGCAACACGGGCCGTGTTGCACAACACGGGCACCCGTGTTGCTCTTCTGTGTTGGTAAAAGTAATGTGTTTTCTGGACACATTACAACACGGGCCGTGTTGCACAACACGGGCACCCGTGTTGATCCCCCTGTATTGATAAGGATAATGTGTTTTTTTTTCTGGATATGTTACAACACGGGCCGTGTTGCACAACACGGGCACCCGTGTTGATGCTACTGTGTTGATTTTCTGAACTTTGTTTTCAGTGCTTGATTGTGGATTTTATTGCCATGCTTTTGGATAATGTTATCGAGCATGAATTATGATATGACTTGATATGATTGATGTTTAAATAGTATGCTGAGTGATTACATGCTATCCATATCTTGTTATGATTTGATGTTGTTGATGTTGCATGATATGTTGATTGATGTTCATAGTATGCTGAGTGTTACATACTTTACATATCATGTTGCATTTGTTAATTCCCATTGTGTGGAATTAACATGGTGGCCAATATACGTGTCCGCGATTTAATGGAACGTTGAGGTGGTAGCCGTGTCCGCGATATAATGGAACGGTGAGTTATCCGTGACCCGAGATTTAATGGGGCGGTGAAGTGGTACCACATGCATGGGTGTGTTGCATTACCTTGAATATAACATGAATGGATGATTTTTCCAATGTTGTATTTGATTGTTTGTATGCACGTATGATTGCTAAATGGTTGACGATGTTTGATGATTATTTGCAAATATGAAAAGCAATATATCATGGGTATATGAATTGTAAAGGTTTTTGTAAACTATGAAATATGCTAATTATTGGGTGATGCTTATGATTTCCTGAATTGATTGTTATGAACGTATAATCAAATGTATAATTGAGATGCTCACCCTTACTGTTGAATATTTCAGATTGAGGAGCTTCGTTCAGGTGCTTGGCGAAGGCTTGTCGTTCTAGTTTATTTTCGTTTTAGTATTGTTCGGGTCATGCTCTGATAGTTGTAACTCCGGGAATGCTTGTTTGTCGAGCTGTTTTAGTCAGACTCGTTTAATTCCTCATGTTTTGTTATAATATGATGTTGACATTTTCCAGGTGTTAATCCCTGATGATTTCGAAAATATTAATAACATTGATTTTATTAATTAAAGTATTCCGCTGTGTAAACATGTATGAGTTACTACTACGTTATGCATGACAGGAATTTGTTTTATTAAAAGAGAATTGTAGCATCCTCGTTAGTACATGTACTCTGAAAATATGATTTTAATTATTTGCGAAATTTTATGCGGGGTTTTAGAGGGTGTTACACTAGGTGCAGGCTTGGTGGCAGACTTGTGGAAGACATCTCTGCATGCATGTAACACGATTGGACATCTCAGTTGGCAAATTAGAGGTTGCTTACTATTGTTTTATTCAATTTCAATACAACCTATTTAATCATACATTTATTAAAACACTTATACACTCAATCACTCAAACACTCGAACACTCAAAGATTCAAAGACTCAAACACTTAAACCTCCAAACACTCAAACCTCCAAACCTTCAAACATTCAAACACAATGGCCTCCGCACCATAATATGTGATCAATGCACATTTCAACGATGAGACATACATTTGTCCCACCTCTAGGATTTTGTTTAGAGACACTGAGAACATCTGATTTTGTTTAAACAGGAAAGCCAATTTCTTATATTTCAAAAAATGATTGGAGGCCAAACTTGGACGAGCTCCCGTGACACAAATATTTTATCTGAATCCGATTTTTTGGTAACAACCAAATAATATTTTATAAGGTTAAGGTTCAAGATGACGAGGACCTTCAGAATATGTTTTCCAGTCATGAGTATTCTGGGTACGACTCTATTGAGTTGTACATTATGCTACGAGAGCCTCAGCTATCACAGGTGGTTGATCCTCTCGAGGCCGAACAAGCAGAAGTAGATGTCGTTGACGAAGAAGAAGAAGATAACGAGTTAGAGTTTGACGACATGGTCAACGATGATTCTAAAGACGATGGGGGTACCTGGTATATCTTTGAACGAGATCTACACACCACCTCCACACATGAAAAACTTCAACATGGGTGGAGATAAACCGTCATCTGATTTATTTTTCAATCTGTATATGCAGTCGGATGAAAACTTAAAAGAGAAAGAAAAATTTTATAATAGAAAATAATGTATCTGAGCCATAAAAAAGTTTCACATGCTCAACTCGGTCGATTTTAAGGTAGATCGTGTAAATCCAAAAAGGTACAAGATCAAGTGTATCCACACAGATTGTATGTTCAAGCTCACTGCATCATACAAATTAAGAGGTGATTGTTGGGTCATAGGTTTTATGTCCACCCACACGTGTGTCAATTCTACTCAATCACAGGATCATAGGAAACTAAATTATGATCTCATATGTCAAGAAATCTTACCCCTCGTCAGCAACGATCCATCATTGAAGGTGAAAACCATAATCTCTCACATCACTATGGTATTTAACTATACTCCGTCATACCGAAAGGCGTGGTTAGCAAAGACCAAGGAAATTGAAAATGCATATGGAAACTGGGAGGAGTCATACAAGAGTATAGGGTTATACTACCTTCTCGTTGGTGCGATTGTGGCAAGTTTCAAGCCTTTCGTATGCCTTGCTCTCATGCCATTGCTGTGTGTGTCTATACTCATCAAGACGCATTACAACTTCTGTCTCCCATTTACAAGTCTAAAACCTTGCTCAATGTATACAACAACAACTTCCCTTTGGTAGCGAAGCCTGATTATTGGCCTGTATACGACGGCGAAATAGTATGGCACAATGATCAAATGTGAAGGAATAAAAAGGGTCGTCCCAAAAGCAAGCGCATCACAACTGAAATGGACTCCGTTGACAAGCTCGGAAGAAAGTGTAGTTTATGTCGTCAGTTCGGACACAATCGCAAAAATTGTCCGACTCGGGCTACTAGCTCAACCACATAAAAATTGTATTACAAAACATTTTTACTTTTTTAAGTTATAAACATTACGGTTTTTCATTAAAATAATTTGTTACAATAAACCTTGCGCAAACAACAAGTAAAACACGATAAAACGTCTATGAAATTATAATTGTTAAAACAATTTCATCTGACCCATGCATCATCAACATTACGTCGCTGTCTGTTTTGACTTCCTCCAACAAAAAATTAGGTCTTCCTGTTGCAAGTGAGGTGACTGTTCTTCTTCACTGGATCCTTCTAATTTGTTCTTCATCCTCGATGTCTCCCTCTAGCCATCACATCAACTCTCTCTTCAGACGCTCCATGGAGTGAATGTGCTAAAATTTCATTTTCATCGGAGGTTTGGTGGCCGAGAAAATAACATAACCATCTCTGATAAAAATCATGGGAGATGTCATGACGCAAATAACAGAGAAAAATATAAGAAGACGATACGAGAAAGTGTGAAGAATGACGGAGAAACGGAGGAATTATTTATAAAAAAATGCATTTTGTCCTAGGAGCCAAGTGAGATGGCGCCTCCTCTCACTTTTAGAGTGCATGCGCCATCTCAATTGGCTAAAAGAGAGTGCATACACCAAGTGAGATGGCGGCTAGGGAAAATGGGTCAGTGCATGCGCCATCTCACTTAGCTCCTCCTTTGTGGAGTTTTCTGAAACATGGTTATTTGCGTAATTTTCTCCGAAACATGATTATTTGCGAATTTTTTTTAATACCTGATTATTGCAAAAAAAATTCGGGAAAACGCAACAACAAACAAAATATCATAGTAAAAAAGGCTCAAGTAATGCCAAGGAAATAAAATACAATCAGACAACCAAAGAAAAACATAACCAACAACAAATACAAAAAACACCGAAACAAGGAACGAAAAACCCTTAGAGCACCCACTCAGCAAAGCACTAACCAACAGAAACCTGGCTAGAGCTCGTACCTCCATACCCATGATCATCATACTAGAAACCACAAACAACGCAAAAAATCCACTAAACAATTTTGTGATAGTTAAGAATTCTTTATCCGCTATTGGTTCAGACACATAATAGAATTCTAAAACTAATCAGAGAAATATGAAAAGTTCAATAATAACTTTTTAAGAAATCAATTTCAAACTAAAAAATACTCTTATCCTATGCCTCTTTCACAATTGTGGATGTTTTATAAAAAAAAAACTTATCATTACAAAGATACCAAATGATCCACACCAAATCATAACAAATTCACCCCTTAACTTAGACTTACCAATATTGGAGTGTTTAAAAAGAAGACATGTTAAACCTCTCACTCGTACACATTTGAAGTAAATTTATTCATTGAATCCTCTTGGCTTAGAGCCTCACGTGATCTAGTGCAGAAGTACCATCTAGCCCTTTTCCATAGTAGTGTGAAATTAAGTCTTTCACGGATGTTTCCTTGTAAACTGGAGGATTTTCTAGCGTCAATAAATCTCTTATCGGTCCATATACTCTTGAATTCTCAGGAGAGAGATGCTGCCTGAAAAAGCATGCTACTGAAACTCTTGGACCATTTTTTTGTGCTAGAGCTCTGTGTTTCACACTAAGTAACTTATCGTTTGTAATTAACTGCAAAAAATGGATACTATTTAACAAACAAAATGAAGTTATAAAGAGGTAACAAGTGTCTCCTAAATTTCTACATGAAATTAGACGGACTTGCCTGCATCATGTCACCAAGATTAACTACCAAAGAACCACGAATCGGTGTGACATCAACCCACTGATTTTCATGGAAAACTTGGAGGCCGCCAATTTGATCTTGTAAAAGAACTGTGAGGAAGCTACTATCAGAATGAGCACTGCTGCTAAAAGTTAATTCTGGCTCAGGACATGGTGGAGAGTAATGGCAAAGTAGAAAAAGTCCTTTTGCACAATCAATATTCTCCAGATAACTTGAATTGAGGCCTAATGCTTCTGAAACCAATTCAAATAGAATCCTTCCCACTTTCTTAATATTCTCAGAGTACTCAATTATTATATCTCTGCATGTAAATATGCAAAATAGATAACATTGAACTTAGAGTGAATAGGATACCTAATATTAAACAAAATATATACCTAATTTTCCTCTATCATTTATCTCTATCAATTCCTTTGTGGCGCCCAATTTCCATAATGTCTTTTTTTTCTTCATGATGTTTCATTATTGTACTATATGTCTCGTTCCTATGTTTCAATGATTTTAAGAAAACTGTTTAGTACTCAATTGTTTTAAAGATCATAACAATTTTCTTTCAGGTTAACCTTTATTTTTTTATGAATTAAAAATATAATAAAAAACAAATGCATAATAGAATTCTGAAAATTTTATACCTGCAAACTGTAGGCAGTTCTTGAGGATCAAGAGGTTGAGGAGCCACAATACAAGAAAGTGTATCCCTCCAATTAACAGCTGGAGTAACATACAGATCAAAAAAATTAGTATTATAATTTACCTTTTTAGTTTTGATATCACGAGAATAAAACTCTTTCTTCATTTCAGTATCTTGCTCATGAAATCTAAGCACCCCATCAAGCATATCATCCAAAACAGTGGTTGGAATCCCATGATTGACAACTTGAAAGAACCCCCATTTCTCACTTGCATACTTTACTTTCTGAACAATCTCTGAACGTGAAATTGAACTTGTTGGATTCGTAAATAGAGGTCCAAAGTCTATGAGTGGAATACTGAGATTAGTGGAAGTGGAACTAGTATGTTTGTTATCATGTTCATTAATCTCATTACTAAAGAATATTTTAGGGACTTTGGATATACCAGCATCTACAAGACCCTTTACACCTGCTTTTGATTCATCAAGAGCCTTCAATTCTTTGTGTCTATCGTAAACATGTTCAGTGTCTTCTTTGATTTCTTCTAGATTTGTGCTCATCACTATGTTTTCACTCATACCTTTTAATTTAACACATCAGATGAGATATTTGAACCTGGCTTTGTGAGAAGATATGTTTTGCCTTCACCTATATTTATAAGAAAAATAATTATTTTTCTTCAAGATTATTAAAAAATTAGTTATATTCATATTATATAAAATTATTATATTAAATTTAAAATTTAAAATTTAAAATATGCATAACTTAAAATAGTTAATATTTGTTATTATTAGAATAATAATTTTAAACGTAGCTGAAAAAAAATTGAACAATTAATAAGCGGTGTTATTATATCACAGTTTTTTCAATGCTTCTTTCTTTAACCCTAAATCTTAGTTTTCTCTTATTCTTTGTCATTTAAATAGGAGTGGTTTTAGGGTCAATTTTTAATCTAAAATCATTTCTCTAAATTCTTTTCCCTTTTTTTTCCATTCAAATAAGTGATCTCAAATATATTTTTTTGTTTTTTCCTTTGTGATTTCGTCGTCTTAGTGCGACGTTGTGTTGATCGTCGTCTTATTGCAGTATTATTTGGTTTTTCTGTCTTTAGTGCGGTGTTTGTTCGGTTTAGATTGACATATTAGTTTCGATTCAGTGCCTATTCAACCAATGAGTTTGACATCCTCAACGCTGCAGACTCTGAGACATGGATATTCCGAGCATTTCAATTTCGTCACATTTGTAGGCTTTGTCATATTTATAGGCATTTTGCCGTTATATACTATTAACATGGGTGTTGTGAGTTTGTTCGCAGATTCATCCTTTTCAGTTTATAGCAATTTTGAATTTGTATTATTCGATATATTCTATCAATTTGAATGAATGAATGTCGTTTTTAGTATAAAAAAAACAGTTATTATGTTGTGTTTAATAGTTTAATAAATGAAATTATTAGAAAAATTAAATCTTAAATATTAATTTATTTCATACTGAAACGAAGAATTAATGTTAGATTGATTACAACCACCGTAATTAGGGTTGATAATGAACTGAACTCACTAAAAAGTAATTTAGAATTCGATTCGATAATTAAATCGTTGAACTAGGTTCATGAATCAAATGAGCTGAATGTGAGCGAAAAATTAAGTTTACTTACTAAATGAGCTGAACTTGAACAATACATAGTTCGACTCATTAGGTTCATGAGTCAATTCGATTATATATGAGATGTATTATATTATCTTTAAGATTATGTTTAAAGATTTACTTAAATAACCCTATATATTATTTTAATCTAACGGTTTTACTTGATAATTTTTATGCTCATGTGAGCAAAATATTTTTTAAAATAATTATATAAATAAAATCAGCATAATATAAATTATGGTTTTTAATTAATTTTTTTAAAAATCAACATATATTTTCTAATTTAAAAAATATCTTCTAAATTTCTTTAAATTTAAGTAAATCAAGTATACCTTTTAAATTTCTTTTAATTTAAAAAAGCATCTTTTAAGAAAAGTTTTAAACTTATAATTTTTATTTTATTTCTATATTTTTTATTTAAAAATATTAATTTAAAATATCGAATATAACAAAAATAGAATTTTTTTTAAAATGGATTTTAAATTCTTAAAGTAAGAGAGATGAACCAAACGAGATGAACTTAATGAGTTAAACTAAATTGTTAGTGAACTTGTAACTAGTCAAACTGAGGAGAGTTAGACTCGACTCATTTCTAACCCTAATTCTAAAGAATATTTGGTACATAGGAGGTTGTTTTCTAGTAATCAAAGAAGTTAATGAAAGAAATGTATTCTTTAACGCTAAAGTTCTTATGATATTGAGGTGAAAATTTTCAAGTTGTAACACTTAATAATCTTCTTTGGAGTGCGAGACATGGAACACGGGGGCCATTGAATGCATATCAACAATCGTGATGTATTACTAAAGATCTCTGATCATTCTTTTGCTTATTTTCTTCATTTTTGAAGGTGCATCGGACGTACTCCGATAGGTAATCTTCGCACTCTTCGAATCATATCGTATATGCATCGTTTCACAATTTTCTTAATACGTGATTGTTACTGATTGTAATTCAATTTTGAATCTAAATTCCTAGTTTTTATTCAATTTCTTTCCATATTTGTTCATTTTTCAAAGCATCAAATTTTATACTTTCAAGAATGAAAAAGTAGAAAAGGAAGTGTTGAATAAAGAACTTAATACATTGAAGAAATTTTAACCATGAAAGAACACGAGATGGATGATGACACTACTGCAAAACACGCAAACAAAAATACCCAAGTCACCACGTAAAAGGATACACTGTGGTAGAATCTATTAAACTAGGCGCGTTTTTTTCATACTTAAGCCACTTTTCACCACGGTTGGAAATTCCAACCGTGGTAAAATGTGGCACATGGTCATGAATTCGAATCTTGATGTTGTTGTTATTCTACTGTTGTATTTTGTATATTTTATTAAAAGACGTACAACAACGGTTATTTAATACAATTGTTGTTGTATGTAGCGCACATGGTCATGAGTTTGAATCTTGCTTTTGTTGATTTTCTAGTGTTGTATTTTTTATATTTTATTAAAATACATATAACAACGGTTATATGTATTGAGTTTTTGTTGATTTGTTATGTTTTTGTATTTATTGAGTTTCTTCATCATCCTTAAATAAATCTCAATTGTCCATTACAGTTACTATCAACGCTCAGAACACCACTATTATCGATCCGCGTAAAACCTAAAACTTAGACAAACTTCCAACTTAGACGAACTTCATCTTCTACCTTAAATCATCATATTTCATTTACGACACTCTATTTTTCCACTTAATCAAGCTCGAAAATATCATTTCTTCCATAAGAAAAACTCGAAAGAAGCATTTCTTAAATTTCTAAATTTCAGAACTTCGTCATTTATTCTCCATCTTGAATGAGACAACGAAAGTATGGATTCAAGTTAGCAATGTTTGTTTTTGTTGTTCTTATTGTTCTTTTTTTAGTTATTATTGTTGTTGTTCTTGTTGTTCTTGTTCTTATTATTGTTTTTTCTTCTTGTTGTTGTTGTTGTTATTATTGTACATTATTATTGTTGTTGTTGTTATTGTTGTTATTCTTCTTCTTCTTGTTTTTGTTGTTCTTGTTGTTATTCTTCTTGTTCTTGTTGTTCTTGTTATTGTTCTTATTGTTCTTGTTATTTTTCTTGTTGTTCTTGTTGTTCTTGTTGTTTTTCATGTTGTTCTTGTTGTTTTTCATGTTGTTCTTGTTGTTCATGGTGTTCTTGTTGTTCATGGTGTTCTTGTTGTTGTTCTTAATGTTCTTATTGCTATTGTTGTTCTACTGCTATTTTTTTATTTTATTAAAATACATACGACAACGGTTAAGTTAACTAACCATTATGATATCACGCGAACTTTCCAATATACTACAACGGTCTCAGAACCATGATTGTAAGTTACGCATTTACATCAACACTCTACACAACAACGCTTGGACCCGCATGATTATGTGGATTTTCTAAACATTGTTAAATGAGTTTTTCGTAGTAGTGTCAGTTATAAATGGCTTTAAATTCATTGATTTGTGTAAGTTGTTCTTCAAATATAACACATTTGTTCATATAATTATTTTCGTAACCAATTTTGAGATGTTTTATATTGAGTTAGGGTTTAGTGAAATAAGAAAGCCACACTAGATTTAACAAACTCAATCGTTGTTGGAGTGGTAAAGCCGCAAGCAACAAAAGTTTTGGAAATATTTATCTAGGAATTTATCGTGTCCATAGAGATTAGTGAATTGAAATGACATTAGAAAAATATATCGTTAATGAGTTAGGGGGTTGAATGAGTTGTAAGGAAAAGTATCAGCAGAAAATAAATGTATAAAAAGGAAAAAGGAATAACTTATCAAGCAATGCATATATACTACTTTTCATAGACTTAAACCTATCGACTTGTTATACTAAACCTACAATATTCATCAATGTCATCACGTGTCACTCACAACCTAAGTCATTTCTAACCCAAATTGAGAAGCCGACTGCATCACCTCGGTAGCAATCTCTTAACCACCTCAACAACACAGAAGTCAACTGTGCTCTCTTGCATTGACGATCTCTCAGAGCGACACAAACAACACATAGGAATTAATCACAGACACCCTAAGTGAATAATAATGCTCAATCTATCTCTAGAATTTAGACACTATTAGATAATCATCCTAGATAACAATCTAAGTAGTATATATCTATACCAACTCAAATCCCTAGCGCAGAGTAAAAATCTAGGATAACAATCGACAAAGATTCATAAAGTAAGTTTTATATAACGCCAAGAGCGACGAATATACATAAGATCAAAGTAAATACATATACAAACCTAACCAATAGAGAATACACAAAAAAAATATAAATGAATCGCAAATATACCGGTTTGTCAGCGTTGATCAAAGAGCAATCCACCCCAAATCATCCGTATGCATGATCCATAGTTGTTATCTAAGCTAATCCTAACAAAATTAAAGGTTGGTGGAGTTGGGATCAAAAACTTCCTCAAAACCATTACCTAAAAATGAACTAAATTTGTTTTTATAAAATTCATCTCAGCAGACCGCGCTAAGCAGACCTGGCGCGCTAAGCCAACTTCCATATTTTACACATCAAACCTATCTAAACAGCACTATCCGTGCTAAGCGGGCTTGAAAATATTGGTTCTACCAAAATGTCAAACGTAAGAAGTGCACTACAAAATGCGCCGATTGCACTCGCAGCGACCTCTGCGCGCTAAGCGGGCTCTCATGGACAAAATTGATCTTTTATTCCGAAAACGCGTATCCGGAGCCGTACCTTCAACACTTTATTCCTCAATGCTCTAAAATGCAACAAATACCTATAAAATGAATGAAAAACATCAAATGGTACACTATATACACAAAAATACAAATAAACACAAACTAAACATATTTACACAAAAGTTGAGTTTATTCAACGATATTAACATCAAAAAGTCGATAAGTGCAACAAAAAGCATATACAAAAATAGCTACAATTTGCACTTATCAAACTCTCCCCAACTTGAACTTGTTTGTCCTCAAACAAAGCCAAAAAACTCACAGAACCAAAAGTAATCAACCAAAATATCATGAATCAACAAGTTTTGAAAACGGAAAGCAAATGCAATGGTTCAAATGAAAAATGGTACACACGAAGAAACATACTTACTACTAAACAACGACTATAACATAAATACGAAACAAATGCTAAATACAAAAATTAGGCCAAACATTCTAAAACAATATTAGTTCGCAAATGAATCACACCTAGCAAACACAATCATCGGTAGATGAAAAACACAGAAAATGGAGTATTTTAACTCATCCACAATCTTGCAAATAAAAGACTAAATTATGCATTCATCCAAAAATTTACATTGAAAATATAAAAGCAAGAATCTCAAGGGCTTTTCAAGGTTGTAATGTGGCTTGGTTAACAAATAAGGGATAAGTCCTAAAGCTAATCGGAACACAAAATTTCCTTAACCTAAGAGAGTGATCAACTCACAAAGTATCAAGCAAAATATTTTCAATAAAACGTCTTCTTCATTCCAAATTTCAAACCAACACACATCACTTATTAGCACAATTATTCGAACTCTTTTTGTTTTTGTTTTTCAAAACATTTCTCTTTTCTTTTTCTTTTTATTTCTTTCTTTTTCATTTTTTTTCTTTTTCTTTCTTTTCACAACCTCATGGCAATCACAACATAAGCACATAAAAATTCTTCTCCTCAACTTGAATTCAACCATCATCATAATATGAATACTCCCTACTTTCTAAGGCAAGGTAAAAATTCAACTAAAAATCATATTTGAGAGTTCAAGAAAACAAAAGAATCAACATCCATATAAAAATATGAACTAAACGCTCATAAACAAGCATTTAGAAAAAAACAACATGGATATCGATAAGAAGCTCAAAGGGGTTACTAATGATCAAACACTCACAAGGTGAATTGACTATTTGGCCAAGGGGTAGTTGTGCTCAAAATGGAACAAAAAATGCCTTGATCATGTTCATGCTTTCATAAAATCAATACAAACAAAAGATTAAACATAATAAAATCCAGTTAAAACAAGAACAATGGAAAGCTACCTCAGAAAAAGGGTAGGAACTAAAGTGACTCACAAATGAACAAGTATACAAAAGTATGAATGACATAAAATTTTTAAAAAGTCTAAGTATCATAAATATGCTAAAGTATAGACAACGATAAACATATACCTCGAACGTGTACAAAAATTTAACACAATTATTACCTCACATTCGTAAGTTGAAGCCGTCAAACTTGGAAAATCACCAAAAGCGACTTCAAGCTATCGAACCAAAATTTGAGTCCAAACAACAACAAAAGAAATAATTATACTAATGTTATTTACTATTTAAGCCTAGGTGGAAGTGGGAAAAAGGAAAGCAAGTGAAAAATTAAAAAGAACTCATTGGCTCTGCACAACAGAGCGCTCTAAGTGGCACAGAGCGCGCTAAGTGTGCTACACCAAATGCTAAAAAAAAGGACAACAACTGATGCAGCTGCTATGCAAGCTCCACTTACACCTACAGAACTTCAATGTACAGAATATTTATAATATACAAACTTCCTCAAGCTAAAGATGACAAGCTTGCAGAAAAACACAAATTGACATAACGAAACAAACGGGTGAAAGTGAATTAACAAGTTGAAAAGTGAAAATTTGTGAATTTAAAACCAGTCCAATTTCAACTTGTTAAAATACAAGTCAACACATACATAAACGAATACAAACAAAATATGTTTTTTTTACGTTTTAAGCTCGATGTCTTTATTGTGCGAGCTAGTAATCTCCTCTCATCATGCCATGGTATTGTCGCACTGTGCAAACCTAAATAAAGTGTCATAACATCTAGACAACAAACGTTACGAAAACGAGACAATTCACAACAGTACGTGAAAACAAAGAAAAACACACATATGCAAAAGTATGGAAAGTAAACACAAAACATGTACAAATAAAAATAGACAAGTTAATGTACACATTCTATACAACATATAAATTAATTACAAAACTCAAAAACAAATAAGCTATCACAATGCAAAAACAATAAATACCAATCCCTGACAACGACGCCATTTTGCTGGTGCTATAAAGCGGAAACCAAAATTTAAGTTATTAATTTACTGGGTGATATAGGTTATATCGTATCGTGTCCGCAGAGATTGGTGTATTGATTCTCTATTTGACAAATTCTCATTAATGAATTTAGGGATAAATGGGTTGAAAAGAAAAGTATCAACAGAAAATAAATGTATAAAAAGGAAAAATGAATAACTTATCAAGCATGCATATATACTACTTCTCACAGACTTAAACCTATCGATATGTTATACTCAACCTACAATATTCTTCAATATCATC
Organism: Vicia faba; assembly: GCA_948472305.1. NCBI lineage: Eukaryota > Viridiplantae > Streptophyta > Magnoliopsida > Fabales > Fabaceae > Vicia > Vicia faba. The sequence continues at coordinate 212,934,487 of OX451739.1, forward strand.
ACATGTCACTCAAAACCTAAGTCATTTCATACCCAAATTGAGAAGCCGACTGCATCACCTCGGTAGCGATCTCTCAACCACCTCAATAACAAACTATGCTCGCTTGCATGGACGATCTCTCAGAGCGACATAGACAACACAGACATTAATCAAAAATACCCTAAGTGAATAACAATGCTAAATATATATCTAGAATTCAAACACTATTAGATAATCATCCTAGATAAGAATTTAAGCAGTATATGTCTATAACAACTCAAATCCCTAGCACAAAGCAAAAATCTAGGATAACAATCGACAAATATTCCTAAAGTAAATTTTATATAACGCCAAGGGCGACAAATATACATGAGATAAAAGTAAATACATATACAAACCAAACCAATAGAGACTACACAAAGAAAAATAGAAATGAACCGCAAATCTACCGGTTTGTCAGCGTTGATCAAAGAGCAATCCACCCCAAATCATCCGTGTGTAAGCTCCATAGTTGTTATCTAAGCTAATCCTAACAAAATTAAAGGTCGATGGAGTTGGGAGCAAAAACTTCCCCAAAACCATAACCTAAAAATGAACAAACTCTATTTTTATAAAACTCATCTCAGCAGACCGCGCTAAGCGGGCATGGCGCGCTAAGCATGACTTCCTTATTATACACATCAAATCGACCTAAACCGTGCTAAGCGCGCTATCCGCGCTAAGCGGGCTTTAAAACATTGGTTCTTCCAAAATGTCAAACGCAAGCAGTGCGCTACAAAATTCGCTTAGCGCACCCACGCTTAGCATCCTCTGCGCGCTAAGCGGGCTCTCCTGGACAAAACTGATCTTTTATTCTGAAAACGCGCATCTGAAGTCGTGTCTTCGACACTTTATTCCTCAATGCTCCAAATTGCAACAAATACCTACAAAATGAATGGAAAAACATCAAACGGTAGACTATGTATACAAAAACACAAATAAACACAAACTAAACGTATTTACATAAAAGTCGAGTTTATTCAACGATATTAACATAAAAAAGTTGTTCAGTGCAACAAAAAGTATATACAAAAATAGCTACAATTTGCACTTATCAATCGTGTTTTACCCGTCGATTTTACGTCAAAACCGAAGTGAAAAAGTGTTATACTCGTCGGTGGAATGTCAAAACTGAGGGGAAAGGTATTTTCACCATTTTTGAATTCTAAAAACAATTTCACTAGAGATCGAACCCGTAACCTTTACACATTATCCATTTGTTGTTTTAAAACTGAGATAAAACCTAAAGTCTTTTCATAACGACATTCGTTACCTCGCCTGAGAAACCAACACTACTAAAAAAAAGATATTTGAGAAAAGGTTTTTACATCGGGTATCAAAATAGGTGATGTAAAAAATACAGTTAACAAACTTTTTACATCAGGTATTTATTTCCAATGATATAAAAAATAAGGGAAAAATTTTTTTCCGTCACCTATTACATCGGGTAATCTCATCCACCGATGTAAAAGATTTCCAGAAAAAAAACACGGTGGCATTTTTGTAAATAAGAAACAAGGTGACAAAAAAGTTAAAAAAAATATAAGAAAGCTATTACATCGGTCTAAAGACAAACCGATGTAAAAAATGATTCTTTGAATTAATATATAAATTATATTGAAAATTAATAAAAACGTGGAAAAAAAAAACATATTAAATCGGTGGAAGTTCCCACCGATGTAAAAGCCTAAGCATTATTTAAAAAAAAAAACCTATTATATCGGTGAAATATTCCACCGATGTAAAAGCCTAAGCATTATTTAAAAAAAAAAAACTATTAAATCAGTGGAAATATCCCACCGATGTAAAATCCTAAGAATTATTTTAAAAAAAAAAAAAAAAACCTATTACTCCCTCACAATCTGCTTCAACGAACAACCCACCTCAACCTTCTAAACCTAGTCTCTATTCCCTCTTCATCCCTTCGCCATTCCTTTTCGGCCACCACCCAACTCGTACCCACACTCCATTACTCCCTCTTTTCAAACCGAACTTGTTACTCGGTGTATATCCAGCGACCTTGCCATCTTCATACTCCATACTCATGATACCTTCCTCCGTTCGACCATCCCTCCCCACCGAACAACACCACCGTGAACCATCCGAGAAACCCTCATGTTCACAACACACTTCTTTCATTTTGCAACTGAATAACCCATACAACTTTCGTCAAACCTCATAAACTCACTTCTTTTGTTCAATACTCCTTCTGACGCTATTCCTCTAGCCTGCCCTCTTCTCTTATCAGGTACACTGTCTCACTGGTTGAATAGAATTTCTCTTGAATGTTCTGTTGTTATGTATGATTAAAAAGGTCATCAAGCTTTTTATCCTTCATGATTATGCTCACTCATGCTGTGATTTGATTACTTTACATTCATATCCATTACAACACCTCTGTTATTGATTTAAGAGGTGCAAACTCATTTAATTGAAAACATCCCCATTGTGTTAGAGGAAAGGCCAAATTATCCATTGAATTTCAAGAGTAATTTTACAAATGTTCATATCAATAGTGATTCTTAATGTTGCTGCAGAGGATGAGTGGCCAATGTTTTAAATAACGACCGAGTCGCGTAAAGATCTTTGCAATTTCGGTCGGTACTGTGATCGGTGGATCTGGAACTGACTGTTTTAAAGCTGGTTCGCGAAATGTCGCGGAAGCAAGAGTCGCCACCGTCTTTTATTTTCTCCAATAGGAAAGGACAAAAGCACAGAAAAATTCCTTTAAAGAGATTGCTCTCGGTTCGGGAGGTAGGTTATAGAAAGGGAAGGTGTTAGCACCCTTTCTATCCATGGTTATCCATGGGCTCTTAGGTACTTGCTCAATGTGTTTTCAAAATTGTTTGCTTGCTTTTCAATGTGGGTTTCAAAAATATTCTTTGAAAAGTTTCAATTCAACTCGTACGTCAGAGTGTTTGAAAAGTTTGTTTTGAAAGTTTTTGAAAGTGTGTTGGTGTGAAAAGAGTTTTTGTTTTGTTTGAAAAATTAGAGCAAGTACCCTTGAGAACCTACCTACCCTAAGGAATTCGTCTGTGTAAATGTCCTTTGAAGTAGTGCCATCCCACCATTGAGAGGTAGGTAGCACCACCGTTGGAGGTGTTCGGGTCAATTCGAGTTTTAGGGACGTGGTGATCACCAGAGCAATAGGAAGATACCTTAGAAGCTACCCTCATGCCAGGTTCCCGGATCATGAGGACTTACTAAGACGCCTTCTACTCGACGATCACCTTTCGAGGCAAGGCAACAGTGAGGCGTACCCTAGGGGTGGTGTGTGCGAATTGTGTGTCATTTTCAGTTTATTGTTTGTCTTGTCATGCATTGGTGATCTAACGATTCGATTTTATTTTTGGGCATTCATTCTTTCATGTTATTGTTTAACAGTTAAAAGTGCGGGAATTTAAAGTGCGGAAAAGATAAAAGTCCTACGCTATTACAAAGGCGAGGGTCTACAACGCCAAATTAATCCAGACCCATTTTAAAATAAATTGCAGAAAAGAAATTTCTAATAGTTATTACATGGCTTTGGTACATATACATAATTATTTACAAAAGAAATAAATGAAACGCGCGAAAAAAAGAAAATAATCAAATGCGAGGGCGTTGAACCCTTTAAAAGAATTAAAATAATTAAGTTATCTAAAATTAAAATTAAATGAAAAATGGTATTTTTGTGTTTTTTAGATTTAAAAGAAAAAAAAAAAAGAAAAGTTAATTAAAATTAAAATCCTAGTTCTAATGTCTTTTAAGTTTATTATGAAAATATTGACTTTTAACCTAATTTAATTCTAAATTAATTTATGTGCATTAAATAAATAAATAATATTATTATTAAAAAAAAAGAAAATAAAAGTTATTAAACCTAAACTCTATTTTTTTGGATTTTAGTTATTAAAAGAATTAAAATCTAATCTAAAATGCAACCCTAGTTTAATTATGAAAAACACTAATACTATGGCAAAAAACAAGGAAAGTTAAAAGGAAAAAGTCATTAACCTAATTCTATGTTTTTGTTTTTGATTTTTATTAAAAGGAATTAAAGTTGAAAACTTAATTAAAACTAAACATTTTACATGTTATTATTTATACAAAAAAAAACAATATTTAAAATAAAATAATTATTAAAATTTTTGACTTTTCTGATTTTTTTGAATGTTTTTTATATTTTATAGTAAAAATAAACTAATTATGTTGAAACAATAAAATAAATAAAATAGCAAAAATAAAGGTAAGAAGAAAAATATAAAACATGCAAACCAGGGGGGGGGGGGGGGGGGGGGGGAAACCCCAATTTGGAGGGTCCAGGCCTGGAATTTGGCCCATTAGACTTTGAAGTCCATTGACCTTTTGGCTTGTGTATCAGTGCATTGACTTTTGTTCATGGTGCACCTTGACTCTGAGCCCTTGATCTGAGTGGGATGGACGCGTGTATGGTTGATTTTTGAATGTGCATGGTGAGTATCAATGTTATGCTGCATGGGAACTCAAGTGAAAAAATAATATGAGAAATGTGTGAGACCTGGGGTTTGAACCCAGGTCATGAGAGTCCCCAGTGTACGTTCCTGCCAGCTGAGCCAGTTGATTTCATTTAATAGAATATGGTTAACAAATAATAAATATTAAAACCAACGCCTAATAGTCAAACGCGCGCAAATTTGAATGGACAAACCACACCTTGCCACGATGCCTTCTTCTTCACATGCCCTGTAAAACAAAACAAATGAGCAACGGTTTTGCAACCGTGGTGTTAGGCAGGCTTTCAAAAAATAGCGACTAGGTCCCTGTAGCTCATAAATTTGTCGCGAGCATCTCTTCTTCTTCGTCTCACAATGCTGAGTTCAACCATGGTCTTCAGGAACCCTAATTTTTCCTCTACGAAAAAACCCTAATTTAAGAACCCTGTAACCCTAAATTTTGGTCATGGTGAAATCCCATACGCGATGCAAAAACCAAATTGAATATAAGGGTTAGCTTGGAAACTTTGTAAGGAACATAAATATGTAATTAAAATGCAATGATCATGCTTATAATTGAAAACACGATTTCAAAAAATGTTCTGTACAGTTTGAGTTGTCGTGACTGCTTCTTCGCGTTTTGATTGAAGTTAGGGGTTGGGATGTGTTCAGAATTGCCTCAGGATGCTAATGGTATATGAATCAAGGCTTGAAAAAATCCCCTAGTAGTGATTTCAGTTTTGCATTATATGGCCAAAATTTCAAATTGTCCAATGGCTTTTGAGCGAGCCTTTTGCTATGTTCTAGTTAGGGTTGGACTCAGTGATCATCCTGGAATGGAATAGGCTTGCTATTTGACCTTGATCCATGCTTGGGAAAGAATTGGTCTTAGGGTTTCTTCCATTAACCATTTTCCTACTTTTTAGCCAAAACCTAGACCTAGTGTGCAAATGAACCCTAGCCTGATTTCTTGAGTTGATTCATGATACATAGAAATTGTCCAAGTTCATTTGACACTATTCCATTGGTTTTTAAATTTTATTTGAATTTTCAAAGAATTAAAATGAATTAAATCATCAAAAATTAAATAAAATAAAAAAATCAATATTTGGTCTTGAAATTAACCATGGGACACGTGTGTGGCATGACAAGGATGGACCAAGTGGAAAAAATGGGGCCCTTTTGTCAAAAATTGGATTTTCAAGGATAGTTGACTTTTGCCATTTCACAAAAATTTCCCAACTTCTACAAGGCATAACTTGCTCAATTTTTAAGCTTTTCACATGTTCTTGGACATTTTGGAAAGGTCTTTGAGTCCTTTAACCAATGCCTTTGGTCCCATGTCATTTTGATTTACCAATCTCAAATTATGGCCTTTGACTTAAAGTCCCTTTTTGTTGACTTTTGAAAATGACCTATAATGTTGAAATTGATAACTTTTTGTGAGAGCATTTATTGGACTTGAAGTATGAAGATGAGCTGTAGGAAATGTCTTTCTCTTCAAAATGAGCTTTGGATGGAATTTTTCTGATAATCCATGTGAAAGTTATGCCCTGGTCAATTTCAGTTGACTTTTTCAGCTGTCCAAATATAGCAACTTTTGCATCTTTGATGATTTCTGAGCCAAATTTTGAGAATCATGATCAAGCATTGATCAAATGATGTTTGTGGCTTCAAAATGATATGTTGACCAAAAATTTGAACTTTTGACTGCCAAATGACCATTTTGCCCCTACAGTTGACTGTAGTGCAATTTAGGGTTTTGACTGTGCAATCTTGAGCTGAATGCCTTGAAACTTGATATGAGGATACTTGACCATCTTTGTAAGCATATGAGACTTGATTGAGCCTTTGAAAACTTCCTTTTCTTGATCAGACTCAAAACCCTAATTTTGACTGTATGGAGGCCTTTGCATTGTGCAACTCTTGGGGAATTTTGTAGCTTGGCTTGGCAAATCTTGATGAATATGGGAGGGCAAATTTTGGGGTATAACAGTTGCCCCTGTTCAATCTTCTTAGACCTGAGGATGGAGATTGGCTGACGTGCCTTTTGTAATCCGAGGGTAGAAGATGATTGGACACTAGAGTGCCCAGAAATTTGCGCTCACATGGTAGCAGTGTGGTGGGGGAATGGGCTTATAGATGCCATTTAGAGATTGATGGGTAGGATGATGGGCTTATAGATGCCATCTGGATGTTGATCGCGTAAGAGATTCCTTAGCGAGAACCTGCATACCTGCAAAAGAAAATGAGTACCTGACACGTCGCGGGAGCTGGTTTTCAGATGCTTGGTATAGATATGTCCTGACTGGTTACAGGAGCTGGGTCTGGATCTTCAAACGGTGATGAAGTTGTCTTTACTGACAGGTTGTTTCCAAGGACGAGTGGTCTTTAACGATGGGTGTCTATAACGAATGTCTATAACGACAAGTGTCTACACTGACGAGTGTCTATCACGACGAGTGTCTATCACAACGAGTGTCTATCACGACGAGTGTCTATCACGACGAGTGTCTATCACGACGAGTGTCTATCACGACGAGTGTCTATCACGACGAGTGTCTATCACGACGAGTGTCTATCACTACGAGTGTCTATCACGACGAGTGTCTATCACGACGAGTGTCTATCACGACGAGTGTCTATCACGACGAGTGTCTATCACGACGAGTGTCTATCACGACGAGTGTCTATCACGACGAGTGTCTATCACGACGAGTGTCTATCACGACGAGTGTCTATCACGACGAGTGTCTATCACGACGAGTGTCTATCACGACGAGTGTCTATCACGACGAGTGTCTATCACGACGAGTGTCTATCACGACGAGTGTCTATCACGACGAGTGTCTATCACGACGAGTGTCTATCACGACGAGTGTCTATCACGACGAGTGTCTATCACGACGAGTGTCTATCACGACGAGTGTCTATCACGACGAGTGTCTATCACGACGAGTGTCTATCACGACGAGTGTCTATCACGACGAGTGTCTATCACGACGAGTGTCTATCACGACGAGTGTCTATCACGACGAGTGTCTATCACGACGAGTGTCTATAACGACGAGTTGTATCAGAGGAATCTTTAGGCATTGATTTAAACTGGATTTGTATTCTTTGACCGGATTTGTCTCTTATGACGGGATTTGTCTTTTCTGACGGTGTTTTGTCTATTTTGACATAGCTGATCATTCAACTGTATCCTTCCTGAAAGGTAAAGGTCAGTTATATGCAGTACGTGATATGAATCAAGCAACGGCATAAATGCAATTGTATGACATGATGCGTACATGCATGTGTCATGATGTACGAAAATGTGATGTTTATGAATGTATGCTTTCGTCTAGGAAAATAAATCCTTGACGGGTGCCGGGAAGTCACTCTTGGGCTGATGTTGGAGAATAAGCTTTTGCTTCCGCTGGGGATGATAAGACTTTACTGAGGACGGTCTTTCCCGTGGCTATTGGCTGAGGATAACCCAATTATATCTTATTAAGGAAATAACTCTTTGAATAAAGCCGGACGACGCGTTCGTGTTCTGCGGGGAGTGAAAATATCTGGGTTGCATTCTTTAGCCGAACCTATGATGGACAGAGCAACCGGATCTTTTAGACAACTCCTTATTGCCCCAGTTTCAGTGGGAGGAGGCACTTGTGGGAGTACTTGACGAGTCTTCTGGTAGGCAGGTGCCGAGATGCTGGGACATACTCGTACGCTTTGATCCCTAACTTTTGCCTGGACCGCCTTTTCGGGTTTTCAGTCCACCGGGATACCCATTTTTGCCCAAGCCGCCTTTTCAGGTTTTCGACTTGCCGGGTGTACAGATTTTTTCATTTCATCCCTTATTTTTGCCCGAACCCTTTTGGTTCGCCGGGAATCCCTTATTTTTGCCTAGGTGTGTCAACCTAGCGGGTCTTTGATTTTGCGTAGTATTCTTTCGACTATGTCCATACTTCTCAGAATGTGGGGAGTTGCCCCTGTTGGAAATACTTTGTCATGCCCCAGATAATGGGTAATGCTCCTACTGTGCCTCTTGATTGGAGGTACTTCTGTTCACAAGATATTCATCGTGCGAATTTCCCTGCTGTTCAGACAAAAATTCATATGCAAACAAAGTTATTTTAAGAATGCAAAAGTCTATGTCTGTCTTGAATATTTTAAAAATGCATTTTGTTGTAATACAATATGGTGTCAACTCAAGATTTTACAGCAAACCTTCAGGAGTCAGGATACCTTCGTAACAGTATGCTTTCGAACTAACCCATGCTTCAGCTAGGACTTTTAAGGGTTATATCGTGGCCTGGTTCACGGTTTAAGAAACAAAGGATAAAGGCCCAAATTATTTGTACCCACCCGCTCTTTCGTGATGTTCTCCAACCCTAAACTCAGTTGATCATACGTTAGACCTGGTTTGAGTCTTTGCTCTGATTTTCCGGTGATGGTCCAAACATTGATGATTTATTCTGACTAGGCAGTCATTTTTTTGTTGAGGGTTTGTGAGACCTCTTTCTTGATTTTTGTTATCCCTTTCTTTTTTTTTTTTGCCTGAACTGTTTCCTTTTTTGGAATTACAGTCAACGGGAGGCCCCAGTTTCGTAAGTCTCTTTTCATAGGTTTTGACTTCTTGGGCTTTTCGTTTATGATTTTTTTTGATAATGACTGCCTGTCCTTATGATTGTTCGGAACCATCACTGTCTTTTGTTTTTGAAAAAACTCATTTGGTGCCATTCATTGTGCACTTGGATCAACTGAGAGAACTACCCTGCCCCAGGTTATGATTAAGGGTTTTGATTTTCGAAAATAAAACTCCTACTCCTTTGGCTCTGATGGGTTGGCGAGGGATTATCATCCTTATAACTCCAGTGTTTAGGGGTTGAAACAATGCCTGTACCTCATCAGCGGGGTCTGTTCAAAAGCATACTGTAAATCGTGGTATCGTTTTCGTCATCCTCCCTCAAGAGGCTTAGAATTATTGATTGAGAGTTGACATCAGAACAAATATGAAAATAATTTGCGTATAGTGAATACGAATATATTGATTCAAGATAGACATAAGCGATGCATTAATGAAATAACAATGTTTTAACAATGAGTAAATGTTTGAACAAAAGAAAATTGCGACTTGAACATTCGAATGAACAAAATTTCCTAGTCTCAGGGCTTGTCACTTCAAATGGTGAGCCTTGGAGGGATGGTAGAAAAATTCAGCCTGACCATCTTGTGTGAATTCCAGTGCTCCTTCATCAATCAGGTCCTGGATCTTGTTTTTCAAAGCCCAACACTCGTTTGCATTATGTCCTGGACAGGCAGAGTGGTAGGCACACCTTTTATTGGGATCATAAGCAGGATGTGATGTGTTGGGGTTCTGGGGATGATCCCTTAATGTGATCAGGTTCAATCTCAACAGGCGTTGTAAAGCTTGAAACGGCGACATATTGAGCGGGGTGAACTGCCTCCTGGGCTTGTCTGTCTGAAGTTGGTGAAGTTGCTGCTGAATTGGTAATACTGGAGCCATATGAGGAGCTTTCTCCTTGCCTCTTTGTCTCAAAGGTGGTTGAACGATGATTGGCTTTTTACCCTTAGATGTTTGCCCCAGTTGGTTGCCCTGAAGCAGTTTGTTGATGAGAACCCCGAGCTCATCTTGTCTTTGAGTTAAACCCTGAATGGCAGTCATCTGCCCCAGCATCTGGGCTTTCAATGCATCCACCTCAGCTTGTAGGTGTTCCAGCCTTTCATCCTCAGCACTGTTCCTGACAAAAGTCTCCATGATAAGTGTCCTTAGCTCTTCCTGCCCCTTGGATAGATTCAGGAGGATTTTCCCGAACCGGGTCTCTTGAGCAAGAAAGTCCTGATTGTCTTGTTGGGAAGCCATGGCTGAAATAAACAGCGGGAAAGGTGAGTGACCTGCAAAAGGGATACCTGTGATGCAATGATGTGTATGATATGCATGCAATGTTTTCAAGGACCTCGCGGGGTAAACAAGGAAATTTGTTAGCATTTGGAATTTAGAGCTTGATTGAAGGACACCCATGTTATTAAGAACTCTTCTTCAAGAGTCAAAGGCTCACCATATCAAGTGGGTCATAGCCCCTGACTTTAGTCATCATGTCTGGTTTTGATTTCCAAACAACCTTGGTTAGGGAACCTTCTTCAGGAGTCAGAGCTCACCATATCAAGTGGGTCATAGCCTCTGACAACATTGGCTAGAGGAAAATAAATCCTCTTTGCTCCTTGCTAGATGTTTGATTTATATGACCTGTATCACAAGCCCTTGAGATCCTTGAAATGGGTTAGGATGTATGCAATGGTATGATGTTATGATATGCATGGGGTAATGTGAGTAACCCTGTTATGAGTCCCAATTAAGGACTGCAAAAACCTGCAAGAAACTTAGGATACCCTGTTATGAGTCCTAATTAAGGACTACAAACACAACCTGCAAGAGACAAATGTCAGGTAATAAGCATGCAAGTAGTTCAAGTAGGAAGGCACACGAGTCACACAAGAGAAGCCCTTAAAGTTTAGGCCAGCATGGAGTCTGGGTAGTACCCTCTTGAAGTTGGTGGGTTCAACCTGTCCTAATCAAAGTAACCGGGTTCTAAGGTTCCCAATATCACGGGACTGCTTTCATTGTTCATCGTTTCGATTTAGCCACTGAACTGGCGACCGAAATATTCCAGGAAAGCAACCCTCAATTGAGTGTAGTGTCGAGTATCAACCAACCTCGGACTGCACCAAAGTCAGTTATCTCACTACCCTAAAGAGGCCAAGATTGTTCAATTAAGGTTCCTAAGGTCTGTTGATGCTTCCCGACACCACATGGAGGCCCCGTACTCTCCTTGACTGACTCAAGGGTTACCGGTACACACCAAAGTGCCACATCAACGTAGCAGACTGCTTCAACCATGTCGGTATACCCCGCACAGTTCCCTCACAGTCTTGTTGCTACTTTCTAAGAAGGTATCCCCCAGATCCGGGTTAGGATCTATAGAACTCCCAAGACGGTCCCACAATTTTAAAGCACACAAGGAAAACAATTGAAAACACAGTTATAACTAGCCCTAAGGTACACCTCACTTTAAGTTTATCCCCAGCAGAGTCGCCAGTTCTGTGATCGGTGGATCTGGAACTGACTGTTTTAAAGCTGGTTCGCGAAATGTCGCGGAAGCAAGAGTCGCCACCGTCTTTTATTTTCTCCAATAGGAAAGGACAAAAGCACAGAAAAATTCCTTTAAAGAGATTGCTCTCGGTTCGGGAGGTAGGTTATAGAAAGGGAAGGTGTTAGCACCCTTTCTATCCATGGTTATCCATGGGCTCTTAGGTACTTGCTCAATGTGTTTTCAAAATTGTTTGCTTGCTTTTCAATGTGGGTTTCAAAAATATTCTTTGAAAAGTTTCAATTCAACTCGTACGTCAGAGTGTTTGAAAAGTTTGTTTTGAAAGTTTTTGAAAGTGTGTTGGTGTGAAAAGAGTTTTTGTTTTGTTTGAAAAATTAGAGCAAGTACCCTTGAGAACCTACCTACCCTAAGGAATTCGTCTGTGTAAATGTCCTTTGAAGTAGTGCCATCCCACCATTGAGAGGTAGGTAGCACCACCGTTGGAGGTGTTCGGGTCAATTCGAGTTTTAGGGACGTGGTGATCACCAGAGCAATAGGAAGATACCTTAGAAGCTACCCTCATGCCAGGTTCCCGGATCATGAGGACTTACTAAGACGCCTTCTACTCGACGATCACCTTTCGAGGCAAGGCAACAGTGAGGCGTACCCTAGGGGTGGTGTGTGCGAATTGTGTGTCATTTTCAGTTTATTGTTTGTCTTGTCATGCATTGGTGATCTAACGATTCGATTTTATTTTTGGGCATTCATTCTTTCATGTTATTGTTTAACAGTTAAAAGTGCGGGAATTTAAAGTGCGGAAAAGATAAAAGTCCTACGCTATTACAAAGGCGAGGGTCTACAACGCCAAATTAATCCAGACCCATTTTAAAATAAATTGCAGAAAAGAAATTTCTAATAGTTATTACATGGCTTTGGTACATATACATAATTATTTACAAAAGAAATAAATGAAACGCGCGAAAAAAAGAAAATAATCAAATGCGAGGGCGTTGAACCCTTTAAAAGAATTAAAATAATTAAGTTATCTAAAATTAAAATTAAATGAAAAATGGTATTTTTGTGTTTTTTAGATTTAAAAGAAAAAAAAAAGAAAAGTTAATTAAAATTAAAATCCTAGTTCTAATGTCTTTTAAGTTTATTATGAAAATATTGACTTTTAACCTAATTTAATTCTAAATTAATTTATGTGCATTAAATAAATAAATAATATTATTATTAAAAAAAAAGAAAATAAAAGTTATTAAACCTAAACTCTATTTTTTTGGATTTTAGTTATTAAAAGAATTAAAATCTAATCTAAAATGCAACCCTAGTTTAATTATGAAAAACACTAATACTATGGCAAAAAACAAGGAAAGTTAAAAGGAAAAAGTCATTAACCTAATTCTATGTTTTTGTTTTTGATTTTTATTAAAAGGAATTAAAGTTGAAAACTTAATTAAAACTAAACATTTTACATGTTATTATTTATACAAAAAAAAACAATATTTAAAATAAAATAATTATTAAAATTTTTGACTTTTCTGATTTTTTTGAATGTTTTTTATATTTTATAGTAAAAATAAACTAATTATGTTGAAACAATAAAATAAATAAAATAGCAAAAATAAAGGTAAGAAGAAAAATATAAAACATGCAAACCAGGGGGGGGGGGGGGGGGAAACCCCAATTTGGAGGGTCCAGGCCTGGAATTTGGCCCATTAGACTTTGAAGTCCATTGACCTTTTGGCTTGTGTATCAGTGCATTGACTTTTGTTCATGGTGCACCTTGACTCTGAGCCCTTGATCTGAGTGGGATGGACGCGTGTATGGTTGATTTTTGAATGTGCATGGTGAGTATCAATGTTATGCTGCATGGGAACTCAAGTGAAAAAATAATATGAGAAATGTGTGAGACCTGGGGTTTGAACCCAGGTCATGAGAGTCCCCAGTGTACGTTCCTGCCAGCTGAGCCAGTTGATTTCATTTAATAGAATATGGTTAACAAATAATAAATATTAAAACCAACGCCTAATAGTCAAACGCGCGCAAATTTGAATGGACAAACCACACCTTGCCACGATGCCTTCTTCTTCACATGCCCTGTAAAACAAAACAAATGAGCAACGGTTTTGCAACCGTGGTGTTAGGCAGGCTTTCAAAAAATAGCGACTAGGTCCCTGTAGCTCATAAATTTGTCGCGAGCATCTCTTCTTCTTCGTCTCACAATGCTGAGTTCAACCATGGTCTTCAGGAACCCTAATTTTTCCTCTACGAAAAAACCCTAATTTAAGAACCCTGTAACCCTAAATTTTGGTCATGGTGAAATCCCATACGCGATGCAAAAACCAAATTGAATATAAGGGTTAGCTTGGAAACTTTGTAAGGAACATAAATATGTAATTAAAATGCAATGATCATGCTTATAATTGAAAACACGATTTCAAAAAATGTTCTGTACAGTTTGAGTTGTCGTGACTGCTTCTTCGCGTTTTGATTGAAGTTAGGGGTTGGGATGTGTTCAGAATTGCCTCAGGATGCTAATGGTATATGAATCAAGGCTTGAAAAAATCCCCTAGTAGTGATTTCAGTTTTGCATTATATGGCCAAAATTTCAAATTGTCCAATGGCTTTTGAGCGAGCCTTTTGCTATGTTCTAGTTAGGGTTGGACTCAGTGATCATCCTGGAATGGAATAGGCTTGCTATTTGACCTTAATCCATGCTTGGGAAAGAATTGGTCTTAGGGTTTCTTCCATTAACCATTTTCCTACTTTTTAGCCAAAACCTAGACCTAGTGTGCAAATGAACCCTAGCCTGATTTCTTGAGTTGATTCATGATACATAGAAATTGTCCAAGTTCATTTGACACTATTCCATTGGTTTTTAAATTTTATTTGAATTTTCAAAGAATTAAAATGAATTAAATCATCAAAAATTAAATAAAATAAAAAAATCAATATTTGGTCTTGAAATTAACCATGGGACACGTGTGTGGCATGACAAGGATGGACCAAGTGGAAAAAATGGGGCCCTTTTGTCAAAAATTGGATTTTCAAGGATAGTTGACTTTTGCCATTTCACAAAAATTTCCCAACTTCTACAAGGCATAACTTGCTCAATTTTTAAGCTTTTCACATGTTCTTGGACATTTTGGAAAGGTCTTTGAGTCCTTTAACCAATGCCTTTGGTCCCATGTCATTTTGATTTACCAATCTCAAATTATGGCCTTTGACTTAAAGTCCCTTTTTGTTGACTTTTGAAAATGACCTATAATGTTGAAATTGATAACTTTTTGTGAGAGCATTTATTGGACTTGAAGTATGAAGATGAGCTGTAGGAAATGTCTTTCTCTTCAAAATGAGCTTTGGATGGAATTTTTCTGATAATCCATGTGAAAGTTATGCCCTGGTCAATTTCAGTTGACTTTTTCAGCTGTCCAAATATAGCAACTTTTGCATCTTTGATGATTTCTGAGCCAAATTTTGAGAATCATGATCAAGCATTGATCAAATGATGTTTGTGGCTTCAAAATGATATGTTGACCAAAAATTTGAACTTTTGACTGCCAAATGACCATTTTGCCCCTACAGTTGACTGTAGTGCAATTTAGGGTTTTGACTGTGCAATCTTGAGCTGAATGCCTTGAAACTTGATATGAGGATACTTGACCATCTTTGTAAGCATATGAGACTTGATTGAGCCTTTGAAAACTTCCTTTTCTTGATCAGACTCAAAACCCTAATTTTGACTGTATGGAGGCCTTTGCATTGTGCAACTCTTGGGGAATTTTGTAGCTTGGCTTGGCAAATCTTGATGAATATGGGAGGGCAAATTTTGGGGTATAACAGGTACAAATGTTATAACTGTGATTGCGTCGTCGCGGTATGAATTAATCACAATTTATTTTTTATCTTAAAAATAGTGAATAATAGTATCAATATCGACACCTTTCAATACAGTTTTGTCGCCGCCGTTTTCGCATTTACGAATTGTTTTTAAAACCTTCTTCTCCTGAGTTTGGATTTGAACTTGTATGTCTTCTATTATGACATAAATTAGTTAGAAATAAATGATTAATTATATCAATAACTAGGAGAACATTGTGAGAAATGCTTTAAAAAAGTTGATCCTTGATAATGTGTTTTCTGTTATATTGCAGTTTCTTTTAGGGGATATTATCATATATTTTGCATTTGACTTTCAAGGATATATAATTTTGAAAGAATGAATTCAACTATTTAATTGTTACTTTCTTTGACTTTTAAAGCAGTACCTCAAAGAATATCAGACATTTGCAATACTGCTCGCTACTGGACAAAAAGTTTTGCCAAGACATCATCTCATAAGGTAACAAACTTGATTCATTTACTTTTTGGAATGTGGATGCATATAATTAAGTATATTATAATTGGAATTTAGAATGTGAGTTCACATGAACTTGCATACAAGTTTTTAATTAAATTTTTTTTTCCGAAAATTAGGGTCAATGGAGATGTTGTTATTATGTTGTTTATCTTAAGCTAAATGATGAAGTTGGATAATGTTATGAGCTAATTGTTGGTATGCCATTTGTGATGAATCAAAGATTACCATGTTATTATGTTGTCAATCTTGACGGTGATCACTATACCAAATCTCTTTGAGTTCAAACTACTCTCATGCTAACCATGTGTTCTGTTTGTTTGTGACAATAGAATCGCTTAAGCATAATTGCTATCAAATTTCTACAATTAAATCATTCATCATTTATATTCATATTTCTACTCGATACCATTGTATTCTGTTTGGATAAACACGACGAAACTGGTGCAAACTGGAACAACAAAACAAGAGTTGACACCATTGTATTGATCAGCTCGATACCAGCTGGACATGATTCTAATGTTCATCAAACATATCAAATTTTACTGTTGTTGTTGAACATATTCGCCGGTTCTGATGCCCCTGCATTCAAACGTATTATCACATGCATTCAAACCTATCAAATTTTGTTGTTGATATCGAACTCTAACATGAGAGAAAAGATAGCATGTTACATTCTATTCTAGAAGTTTTGTTTATTAAATTGATTCCATTCTGCTCCATTTTCATTTTCATTTTCATTTCCATTCTCATGGAGCATACTTATGATGGCATAGATGATACTGAAGCATGCTTTCATGATAAGGTGTTATAATATCATGTGGAAAAATAGCATACGAAATCTCATGGAGCGTGTATACGAAATTGTTTATGAATTTGTAATTGCTTATGGTGTCATGATATTATGTAATTGCATGCTTATAGTGGCATAGACACTACCACGTACCACTATAAAACACCACCACCACACTACAAAGTAACTGACTATTAGGAGCATGCACTAGTTTACTATCACAGCAGAATTGTAATTTGTTTTCATTATCATAATAAATCGTATCTCTATAATAACTTGTAGGTGTATGCTTTTGAGAGCAAATACACGGTTAGAATAATTGTATAAGTATTGAAGTGTTTGTTCAGAAGTTAAATAAGATAATTCACAGTTAGAATAATTGTTAAGTATTAATAAAGTAGAATCAACTGACTTAAGTTTCAGACAACTAAAAAACTAATTCATATAATTTATTATTATGGAAATGTCTTTTAAAGAAAGTCACAGTAAAAGTCATATCAAATAATGCAGACTGTATACGATAAAGTCTTGTATTTCAATTAATCATAACAACAAAATGGTAAAGTCTTGTATTTCAGCCACATTAAGGTGATGTTACGGTGATGTTATGTGTGTGAGGTTATGAAGCTTCATGGCGGAGGGAGTAGGAATGAAAGTGTATAGGGTGATTTCTGATGGTTGTTGGTATGGTGAAACATGGTGGTGATAATGTTGAAAGGAAGATATGGAAATTCTGTGAGTCACCGAAGAAGAGGAAGAAGAGTGCATGACTTTAATTAACTACTAAGTGCATATGCTAATTAGTTTCCTTTAGGAAAATAGTAGTTAATTTTAGCAACTATTTTGAGAATGCAAAACAAATAATAACTCCCTCAAGTATATGCTTTTTCTAGTACTCATCCATACGTACCAGTTGATTAGTGAAAAAAATAAAAATACTATTCTTTCTAAAAATATGTCACTTCACATGAGAAGCAATTCAGTCCAATTCAATGACACACTTAAATACATAATTAGTTTAGTTTAATTTAATTATATATATACACTTTTAATTATTGATCCAGTAACATACTATAGGTGGCTGAGAATATAGAGAAGTATATACACTTTTTGTGTCAATACCATGATCTTTGTGTTATCTATGTTAAATATGAGTCACGTTTGGTGTTGATACCATGTTGCCTTAATTAATTTAAGAGATGTTAATGACATTTTTGGTGTTTCTCTTTGGTTTCAAATATGTTTGAGTTGAATTTTTTGGCATAATTATGTATGTGTTGTCGCTGGCCGATTTTTGATTTAGGTGATTAAAGCTTATTTTGAAACATGGTTTTCATGTTTTGAAGTGGAATTGGGTAGTAACTTGAGTTAGTACTAGTTTACCTTGACTTTAATGACATTAGGATGCTAGTTGACAGTGGAAGTTTTGCTGCATTTCTGATCATACATTTCATTTCTATTCATATATTTGTGAGATTTTTGGTTTGGAATCGAAAGATAAACTTTGATGATATGATAATTATAGTTTGACATCGGTATTTTGAAGTTGATAATGGAGTTTCGGTTTGTCAATGTGCTTGTGATCGTGTTGCGAGGTTGTTTTTTCGCTTGTTTTAAATTTGAATGAGATTTTAATAATATGTTCACTTGATTTTAATTTGGTTGAAGTTTCAATGTCATTATCATGTTAATATGTTATTCTTGCTTGTGGGGGTTTGTTCATGTTTTAATCAATTTTTATTTTGCGATAACAATTTTAAATAGTTGTCGCTGCCTACACCGTCGCCGCCAACACCACTTCCGCGACGCATACCGCCTCCAACACCCATTCTACTGCTTCCTCGTCGCCGATTCATCAGTCCCGTCTTCTGCAAATCATTCTGCAAATCATTCTGGGGTTCGTTCTAATTCTATTTCTTTTTTTTTTTTGCATTTTCTTTTTCATTACAATTTCAGCATTTTTATGCATTTACGCTATGTTACATTACATATCAATATTATGCAGTTGGCTAGTATACGATAGTTTAAATTTCTATGGTTCTTCCTTAAGATAAAGTTATACATGTTTATAGATACTAAACTTAGTAACTTTAACTAATGCAACAAGCTACTTGTTTCAAGAAAATATGGTGTATGTTAGTGTTTGTGCAGTGTGAAAT
This sequence comes from Vicia faba, assembly GCA_948472305.1. Taxonomy (NCBI): domain Eukaryota; kingdom Viridiplantae; phylum Streptophyta; class Magnoliopsida; order Fabales; family Fabaceae; genus Vicia; species Vicia faba. The sequence continues at coordinate 212,953,374 of OX451739.1, forward strand.
TTCATGATCATGATGGTGAAGAGTGAAACATGAAGATTGTTATATTATTAAGTATTTACAGGTTCTGAGACAAAAATTGAATATATGATGATCGTTTTGAAATTATTAGAAAAGGAAACCAGTGAGAATCAGTTATGTATTAGTGGTGCAAAGTGTAAAAATAATAACAATTAGTAATAAATTGTTAATAGAGTTATCACCTTGCCATTGAAATTTGATTCTATTTGTCTTTCTCCGCGAAGCAGCGCAACTTGCAATCTCGGAATCTCCGTGAAGTAGCACAGCCGCGGACACACCGTTCGTCAGACCTTCCTCCGTGTGAACATAGTTATGGATCGTAGTTGGATGAGAGCTAATCGATTAAGTGACGAGTACGAACATGGAGTGATGGAATTTCTACAGTTTGCTGAAAGTAATGCTGACAAAAGTCTTCCTACGCTTTTTCTCTGTCCATGTATTCGTTGTGCAAATAAAGAACCAAAACGTAGTAAGAAAGAAATCATGGATCATCTAATTTGTGTAGGGATTTGTCAAAGTTATACAAAATGGATATGGCACGGTGAAGTAGTAGCAAAGTCAAACGTGTCTCAAAGAGATGGTGTTAGTGTAGAAATGGATGATCATCTAGAAGACATGATGCGTGATATTGGACAAGATTCGTTTAAGAGGGCACATACGTATGATACTATATGCAATGACAAGGATAAACCATTGTACCCGGGATGCAAAAAATTTACACGTCTGTCAGCCGTGTTAAAATTATTTAATCTGAAGGCAAAGAATGGGTGGACTGACAAAAGTTTTACCGAGTTACTTGAATTGTTGACCGAAATGCTTCCAGAAGGTAATGTAATGCCAAGTCGTTATTACGAGGCGAAGAAAATATTGTGTCCAATGGGTTTGGAGTATGAAAAGATACATGCATGCCCTAATGATTGCATATTATACAGAAAAGAGTATGAAAAGTATAATCATTGTCCAAAGTGTAAGGCTTCACGCTACAAAAAGAAAGATGGTGAGTCAATTGATGATGAGGTGGTAAAAAAGGGTCCTCCTGCGAAAGTGGTATGGTACCTACCAATAATTTCAAGGTTCAAGAGATTATTCGCCAATGCAGATGACGCAAAGAATCTTAGATGGCATGCAGAAGAAAGAAAATATGATGGACAAATTCGTCATGTAGCTGATTCTTTGCAATGGAAGAAAATAGATTCTTTGTTTCCAAATTTTGGCAAAGAGTCGAGAAACCTTAGACTTGGACTTGCTACTGATGGAATGAATCTGTTCGGTAATCTGAGTACTAACCATAGTTCTTGGCCTGTTCTCTTGATGATTTACAACCTATCTCCTAGGCTGTGCATGAAGCGTAAATATATTATGTTATCGATGATGATATCGGGCCCAAAACAACCAGGAAATGACATAGACGTTTATCTAAGTCCACTGATTGATGATTTAAGAGTGTTGTGGGATGAAGGGGTGGATGTTTTTGATGCGTATTCTGGCGAACAGTTCAATATGCGTGCCATGTTGTTTTGCACCATCAATGATTTTCCGGCATATGGTAATTTGTCTGGGTATAAAGTTAAAGGGCATAATGCATGTCCTATATGTGAAAAAGACACTTGTTACCATCAGCTTGAAAAAGGAAAGAAGACCGTTTATCTCGGGCATCGAAAATTTCTAAAACGTTATCATCCATATCGTAGATTGCGGAAAGCTTTCAATGGGGAACAAGAGCATGGTGTTGCTCCAAAGCCCTTGTCTGGAGAGGAAGTTTATCAGCGACAACAGGGACTTGATGTTATCTTTGGAAAGTACCAAAAACGATCTACTGTGAAAAATGTATGGAAAAAGAGATCGATTTTCTTCGATCTTCCATATTGGTCTAGTCTTGATGTAAGACATTGTATTGATGTGATGCATGTGGAGAAAAATGTATGCGATAGTGTAATCGGAACACTTCTCAACATTCAAGGCAAGACAAAAGATGGTATTAATGCTCGTCTGGATTTGGGTTTGATGGGTATACGAGAAGAGTTAACCCCACAATATATAGGTAACAAGACATATTTGCCTCCTGCCTGCTACACTTTGTCTAAAAAAGAGAAAACAAGTTTTTGTGAGTGTTTACAAAGTATCAAAGTGCCGCATGGTTACTCATCAAATGTCAAGAGGCTTGTATCAGTTAAAGATTTTAAATTAGTTGGCTTAAAATCTCACGACTGTCATGTCTTAATGCAACAACTACTACCATTGGCTATTCGTGGGATATTGCCTAACAACGTAAGGAAGACCATAACTAGGTTATGCTTATTTTTCAATGCAATTTGTTGTAAAACCATTGATCCACTAAAGTTAGACGATTTGGAAAATGAGGCTGCAGTTATCTTGTGCCAATTAGAGATGTATTTTCCTCCTTCATTTTTTGACATTATGGTTCACTTGATTGTTCATCTAGTAAGGGAGATTAGATTATGTGGTCCAGTTTTTTTACGGTGGATGTATCCAATAGAGCGATACATGAAGATTCTAAAAGGGTATACAAAAAACCCACACCGTCCGGAAGCATCGATTATTGAGAGGTACATTGCAGAAGAAGCAATTGAGTTTTGTTCTAACTATTTGTCAGGAGTGGATGTTGTAGGGGTTCCTAAGTCTCGTCATGATGGAAGATATGAGGGTGTGGGTACACAAGGTTTAAAAGTCAAGAGCTTAAGTATTGATGTGGTTGTTCAAGCGCATTTGTATATATTGAATAACATAGATGAAGTTCAACCTTACTTATCTGCTCACAAAAGCATCGTAAAGAAAAAGTACCCCAAGATGAATGAAAGAGGGTTGTTAAAAGAGCATAATAAGAGTTTCACTGAGTGGTTTAAAGAAAGAATTGCTAATGAAGATAGTGTTTCTAATACAATTAAGTGGTTGTCTTATGGGCCTAAATGTAACCTAATAACTTGGAGTGGATATGATATTAATAAAACCTCTTTTTATACAAAGTCAAAGGATGACCGTAGTACTACGCAAAATAGTGGGGTAATGATTGTGGCCGAGTCCATGCACTTCTCTAGTGCTAAAGATAAAAACCCGGTTATGGCATCTACACCGTACTTTGGGGTGATTGAAGAGATTTGGGAAGTTAATTATGTTGTGTTTAAAGTTCCTGTATTTAAATGCAAATGGATTGATATCAACAGTGGTGTCAGAATCGATGAATTTGGAGTTACACTGGTTGATCTTAGCAAGTTAGCTTATGCGAACGAACCATTCATCATGGCATCTCAAGCAAAACAAGTGTTTTATGTCACAGATCCTTCTAATAAAAAGTGGTCAGTGGTTTTACAAAGAAAGGTCCATGATAGTGACGAAAATCATGATGAGAACCTTGATATTTCTGAAACTCATCCTTTCTCAACAAATGTGACTACATTCACTGAAGAAAATGAAGGGGATGATGTGCATGCTATTCGCATGGACCATGAAGAAGGGATATGGGAGGACTAGTAAGATTTTTTGTATAAGTTAATTCCATGTTACTTTATTTTCTAATTGTTTTTATTTTGTGCTTAATTTTATTTCTAATTGTTTTTATTTTGTGATTAATATTATTTCTAATTATTTTTGTTTTGTGTAAACAGATACATGGGTGATTCAAACCCCAATAAAAGAAGAGTTAGAGGTCCCACTTTAATGACACAAATTGACAAAGTTCATCAAACAGGTGAAAAGATAAAGGTCGAGTTTAATGCAAGAACCTATGAATGTATTGGTGTTGGTAAAAATGCTACAAATTTCAAGAGTTATATAGCATCTCTTGCTCGACAGTATTGTAGCATTGTGAAAAATGATTGGAAAGAAGTAGATGAAGGCGTAAAAGATGCTATTTGGACTGATATTCAGGTATTTTAAATACAATACTTTATTATATTTTATAATCATATACTAATTAACAACATATGACATATACTACATTTGTAGGCTCATTTTACTATTCCAGAATGTAAAGATCCAAAGAATGATAGGTTGAAGAAAGAATGGATTAAATATGCGGGAGAGCGATGGAGAGGTTTTAAGACACAACTCACAGATAGATATATTCATCATCCCATAGAAAATGATCCTCCTCCATATGTCAAGTATAACTTTATTACAGAAGACGCCTGGAAAGAGTTTCTCAAGATTCGAGATACCCCTGAATTTAAGGTTAGTAGGAGTTATATATTTTTGTGTGCATAACATTTTTATTATATTTAGTGATTAATTATTTGTTTGAGTTTATAATAGGAAAAAAGTCAGAAGGGTAAGGATAATGTGGCCAAGAATTTATACCCACATGTATTGTCTCGTGGAGGGTATCGCTTACTTGAGGAGAAAATTATGAAAGAAAAGTCATCATCGAGAGATAATTCCACATTAGATGATAATGATAGTCAATCTCCACCATCACGCCATGAGTTATGGAAGAGAGCACGACAAAAGAAAGGAGGAGAATACACATCAAAATCTACACAAGAGGTTGCCCAAAAAATTGTAAGTAAACAACGAAAAATTATTACAAAGTATAATTATATTTGTGATTGATTAATTGATGTTTTTGCATTTTGTAGGATTCTCTTGTTCAAGAAGCTGAAAAAGGTGCAATTGTTCCAGATGGACGTAACGATATCTTATCATTAGCCATTGGAACATCTGAGCATGGAGGTCGTGTCCGTGGTGTTGGAAAACACCATAAACAAAGCACTTACTTTGGAAGAAAAAGTCAACATATCGACGTAAATGAACAACTTGCAATATTGGAAACAAAACTTAGAGCTGAACTTGAAGAAAAGTTGGTTGAAGAGCGTAAGATGTTTCAGCAATCATTAATGGAGACACTTAAGTCTATGGGTTTATCACAAAGCACAGGTGATATTAAATGCATTCAAAAATTGGAAATTATTGATGGAAGCGGAAAAGGAAGTTGTTCAGCTGCAAAGGGAAGCACAAAAGAGAGCACAAAAGACGTGGAAGTTGATGATGTTCAGAGATTGTTACTCATGGTTTTGAAATTGGATGATAACCATTTGGCAATACAATTAAGTCATTGTGCGAGTGTCTCTAATTTTTATGTTTCAGCTAAATGTATCAGAGAGTTATTGGTGGGTTTAGGTCATTGGCTTGACGTGTCTATTCTTCAAATTTGGTGCACGTAAGTAAATTTTATTGTTTTATTAAAGTCAATCTCTATTAATATGTTATATCTCTCATCACTTTGATTCTAATGTTAATTTTAAAACTATTCAGGTATATTCATCGTGTTTGTCTTGAGAATTCCGTTTCAGAATTATATGGATTTATGGACCCTGCTAGGTGTATTTATAATGATAATGTAGCGAAATCTCAAGAAGATGTTAAAAATTACGTGCTAGAAAAGTTACGTGATGAAAACAGAGCGTGCCACTTACTACCATTAATTCATGGGTAAGAATTTTTATGAAATTGTGTTTTATGTTATTTAATTTTGATTTTGATAACATATATATTTTATGCGACTTTTCTGTTTCCACACACACGTACAGGAGACATTGGCAATTAATAGTCATGTGTCCAAGAGACAATTTAGTTGTCGTATTTTGTTCACTTCATCGGGAAATTGACCAGAACACGAAGAAAATTATTACAAAGTAAGTTTATCTTTCATATGACTTTCATTGACAACTAATAGTTATGGGATTTTTCATTGGCGAGTATATTTAGTTATGTGATGTTTATATCTTTCTGTATCAGTTCTTTTGGGATTCATCAAATGGCAAATGGAAATAGAAAAAAGGCTACATGGCTTCATCCCAATGTAAGTGTGATGTAAATTATAATTCTATAGTTAAATATATACGATAAATATTCACTAATTATGTCATTCAATTGTAGACAAGGCAACAACATAACTCTAATGATTGTGGATACTATGTGATGAAAAATATGTTGGATATTGTCTCTGCTAATATAACCGAGAATTGGATGCAGGTACTAAAAATAACTTTACTTTGTTCTTTACTTTTTGTTTTTCGACTTAATATGAATTTTTAAAAAATAACTCTATATTGTTATATTTATGTATTATAGGTATTTGATGACCCAACAGAATTAACACCAGATGATTTGTATGATTTGCGACTTCGTTGGGCAAAATGTTTCTTTGACTTACATGGAACTTAAGTTTAGCTGGTGAGTTTTATAGAATTGTATAAGTTGTGGTTTTTGCACAATACATGTGATTTTTGCTCATGTGTTGAGTTTCTTGATTTTTTTGCTGATGTTAATTGTTATTATTTATTGTCAGGCAATATGATTTTGGTGTTGTCTACCGAAGATTTTATATTGGTAATTCAAGTTTGGAAACTTAGAAATAGTTGAATATTTTAGTATATGTATATTTTGTGAATATTATGTAATTGTAAGTTTTGAAAAAGACTTATAAATAGTTGAATATTGTTTTATATTTTGTTAAGAATTTGTAATTGTAAGTTTGTATGTTGTAATACAATACAAGTTTGCAATACAAGTTTGTAATTGTAAGTTTGTTCAATTTGTAAGTTTGTTGTGAAAAATATGAAAACATCGTCCTAAATGTGATGTTGGAAAGCTATGAAATCTATATAGCGACATAAATATAGTCTGTTTGATATTGGAAAAATATGAAAAAATGGGTACAAATTATATTTGTATAGGGAAAAACCCAGAAAATAAATAATCTATTCCAAAAAAATTTCATACATTTTACATCGGTTATTAGTAAAACTGATGTAAAAACTTTCAATAAGGGACTTTTTACATCGGTTGGAAGTAATACCCGATGTAAAAAGTCGCGTCACTGGGGACTTTTTACATCGGGTATTAATTCCAACCGATGTAAAAAACTGGATCAATTTTTTAAAAAAATGTGCATAATAATTGTTTTTTACATCGGTTCATATATTATAACCGATGTAAAAAGGGTACTTTTTACATCGGGTATTACTTCCAACCGATGTAAAAAACTGGATCAATTTTTTAAAAAATGTGCATAATAACAGGTTATTACATCGGTTCTAATATTATAACCGATGTAAAAAAGGGACTTTTTACATCGGTCCCAGAACCGATGTAAAAAGTCCCTGATTTACTATATCACCTGACTTTACATCGGATCCAAAACCGATGTAAAAAGTCAATTTTACCCGATGTAAAAAGTCATTTCTGCACTAGTGCAAGATAAACATCTTTTTCAACCGAGAAAAAAGGAGTTTTATATAAGACACATAACAATTTATTTTATTATCTTAAAGAAATATCACATTTTTTTTATCAAATTTCTTATAGATAAAAAAATAGTAAGGAAATCCAATGTCCTTTTCATCTTCTAATTTAAATTCATATTATTCAAAGATATTCATGACTTCTAATTTATGTTCTCATTTTTTTTTTTACTTTCGCACTCTGGTTCTCAAAGAATAAAACCCTAGTAAATCAGAGCTCATGCCAAGAGATATAGATACCAGTCAAGCGTTGTTCCCACTTAGAAATTAAATCTAATATTTTTCTATTTATGTCCTTAGTAAAAGCTCCTTTACTAATGAAAGTCAAACTACTTGCTTAACTCATGTTCTCATTCAAATCCAGAAAATTACGTTATCACCATAGCTCAACATCTTCAAATAATGAATGACTAAGATTTCCTGAAATTCAAACTACTTGCTTAACTCATGTTCTCATTCAAATCCAGAAAATTACATTATCACCATAGCACAACATCTTCAAACAATGAATGACTAAGATTTCCTGAAATCCTAAAATCTCATTTCCCTTCCTAGATTTCCGAAAATATAATTTTCAAAATAAAATATTCCATATTTCCAAAATCTAAGATTTTTCTAAACATTCATATTTCCCCAAAAATCCAAAATTTTAGATTTCCTATGATCAATATTTTTTCTACTATAATAACATGTTTATTTTCTATGGATAGATTTTTTCTTTTTTTTTGGAATTCGCAAACAAGTCTTACATAAAACAAAGAAGGAAAAAGTGAACTTTAACACCGACATAACTATTGGATTGTGAGAGAATGAATAGAACAAATTAAAGAAAGCAAAACTCACACGAGACTTATGAATAGTATTTCAAATAATTGTTCCAACAATTAAAACAAATATTAAAAATAAAAGAGAGATATGAGAATGAAGAGGATTCTTGATGGGTTTGAGCATGTCCAAAAGATCAATAATGGAAATTAGAAAGGCAAGAAGAACCGTACGATTTAAGATTGACGTTAGTGTTTTTGTCTTTTTTCTCCATTCTCTTTCTTCACATAAGAAAATTTGTTTCTTTTTCTATTATATTTTTTTGGCTTTTAAAATTATAACTCAATACTTAAAGGGAAGATAACAAACTCTAAAAATTTATTCATTTCACCCGCCTGCCTTATTTATTCCCTTTACACATTTTAAAATTAAAAAAAAAATGCCGCGAAGAGTTAAACTGCAGAAAATGTTGCATCAAAATTTTAAAATATAAACAAGGATTGCAAGAGATTTTTCTCCTTTCAACTTCATTTTTTTTTCGGGGGAATTTTTTTTTGAATAACTAAGTATTAAAAAACAAACGCAAATAACCGCGTTTCGAAAAAAATTACGCAAATAACCATGTTTCAGATGACTCCCCAAAGGAGGAGTCATCTCACTTGGCGTCTACGCCAATTTTTTAAGGGGAGGCGCCATCTCACTTGGCGCCTATGTGCTTAGGGCATGCCCTAAGCCAAGTGAGATGGCGCCTATGTGTATTTCTAGGGCAAAATTTGATTTTTTTTTTATTCGGTGCGTTGCGCATTGGATACAGGATCAACAAAATGGACTTTTTATTAAAAAAAAATAATTACATCCAAATGTATTACATTAAAAACCAGATAAAAAAACCAGATAAAAAAACAGATAAAAAAAAACAGAAAAAAAGCAGATAAATCAGTGATCCCCCAGAACCAGGTAATGACCCCCGGTTCCGCATCCCCGTCCTCGCCTTTCCCGTGCTGGGTGTCGTCGCGTTTCCTGCTGCGGCAGGATCGATGGCCCAACGAAGTCAATGCGTTCCGGATCCATAAAATCAGTCAGATCTCCATATCTAGAAGATCCATTTTGGTACAGTCGGTTACCCATACCCTCAAAGTTTGGTCGTGTTGGCGGTGGGTGGGGTTCCATGGTGGGTCTGTAGCATTGATCGTCTGAGTACGGTGGGTAGAAAGGAAATGGATCTTGGGGTGTTTGGTATTGAGGATGTTGGGTAGTTTGGTGATATTGTGGTTGATGGTAGGCTGGGTCGGTTTGTTCGTAATCTTCCGAGATTCCCAGATCAAGGCTAAGGCTGGATGTTGAGGGGCCCATATTGGGATATACGAAAGACTGAAATTGTGTGTAGGGTATGCGGGTGTGTTGGTATTGTGATTGGTATTGTGGTTGGGTGTGAGGCATATGGGGGTATTGGTAGTGAGGTGGTGATTATGGTTGGTTGTGGGGCATTTGAGTGTAATTGGTTTGTGGTGGGGACTGTGGTTGGGTGTTTGTGGTTCTGTTTCTTCTGGGGGGTTGGTGGGAGGTTGATGGGTTTTGGGTTTGTTGTTGGGGAAACGAGGGTTGTGCCCATTGTATGCGTGGGTCAACCAAGTACCTTGGATGAGACACGTGCATTTCAGGGTTACTAACCGATCTGTACCAAGATAAATATTGATCCGTGTGTCGCATATTACCATGATTAAGGAAAACCAGGAATTGCAAGACATAACGGTGACGCCTATGCCACATCTTACACCATTCCGGAGCGAAGTCTTTCCAGTTGGTAAGACCCCACTGGGCGTCGACCCTTTTGAGATGCCATGGGGACAAACAAGTTAGATCACTTGGTATCTCTTGATGCATTCCAAACTGCATCTTCACACGGTCGCTGTGGTGCATCTCCATAACGTTGAACCGAATGATTGCAGTTTTCGCGGTCCAAATTGCTGCATCATCCGGGTTTTGATCATGGCCCAAACCCAAATATGGTCTCCAGACGAACTGCGATAAAATTTAAATCAGGTTAACGAAAACGTATATATAAATAATGGAAAGCTACTTCAGAAAAAGGGTAGGAACAAAAATGACTCACAAATGAACAAGTATACAAAATAATGAATGACATAAAATTTTCAAAAAGTCTAAGTATCATGAAAATGCTAAAGTATAGAGAGCGATAAACACATACCTCGAACGTGTACAAAACTTTAACACAATCATTACCACGCATTCGCAAGTTGAAACACTCAAACTTGGAAAATCACCAAAAGCGACTTCAAGCTATCGAGCCAAAATTTGAGTCCAAACAACAACAAAATAAATAATTATACTAATGTTATTTACTATTTAAAGCCTAGGTGGAAGTGGGAAAAATAAAAGCAAGTGAAAAATTAAAAAGGACTCACTGGCTCTGCACAACAAGGCACCCTAAGTGGTACAGAGCACACTAAGTGCGCTACACCAAATACAGAAAAAAAGGACAACAACTGATGCAGCTGATATGCAAGCTCCACTTACACCTACGCAACCTCAATGTACAAAATGTTTACAGTATACGAATTTCCTCAAGCTAAACACGACAAGCTTGCGGAAAAACACAAATTGACATAACGAAACAAATGGGTGAAAGTGAATTAACAAGTTGAAAAGTGAAAATTTATGAATTTAAAACCAGTCTAATTTCAACATGTTAAAATACAAGTCAACACATACATAAACGAATACAAACAAAATATGCTTTTTTTACGTTGTAAGCTCGACGCCTTTATTGTGCGAGCTAGTAATCTCCTCTCGTCATGCCATGGTATTGTCACAACGTGCAAACCTAAAGAAATTTTCATAACATCTACACAACAAATGCTACGAAAACGAGACAATTCACAACAATACGTGAAAACAAAGAAAAACACACATATGCAAAAGTATGGAAAGTAAACACAAAACATGTACAAGTAAAAATAGACAAGTTAATATACACATTGTATACAAAATATAAATTAATTACAAAACTCAAAAACAAAAAAAACTATGACAATGCAAAAACAATAAATACCAATCCCCGACAACGGCGCCATTTTGCTGCTATTGTAAAGCGGAAAGCAAAATGTAAGTTATTAATTTATCGGATGATATAGGTTATATCGTATCATGTCCACAGAGATTGGTGTATTGATTCACTGTTTGACAATTTCTCGTTAATGAATTTGGGGATAAATGGGTTGAAAAGAAAAGTATCAACAGAAAATAAATGTATAAAAAGGAAAAATGAATAACTTATCACATGCATATATACTACTTATCACAGACTTAAACCCATCGATATGTTATACTCAACCTACAATAATCTTAAATGTCATCACGTGTCACTCAAAATCTAAGTCATTTCATACCCAAATTGAGAAGCTGACTGTATCACCTCGGTAGCGATCTCTCAACCACCTCAACAATAGAGAAGTCAATTGTGCTCGCTTGCATGGACGATCTCTCAGAGCGACATAAGCAACACATGCATTAATCACAAACACCCTAAGTGAATAACAATGCTAAATATATCTCTAAAATTCAAACACTATTAGATAATCATCCTAGATAAGAATTTAAGCAGTATATGTTTATAACAACTCAAATACCTAGCACAGAGCAAAAATCTAGGATAACAATCGACAAAGATTCGTAAAGTAAATTTTATATAACGCCAAGGGCGACAAATATACATGAGATCAAAGTAAATACATATACAAACCCAACCAATAGAGATTACACAAAGAAAAAGAGAAATGAACCACCAATCTACCAGTTTGTCAGTGTCGATCGAAGAGTAATCCACCTCGGATCATCCGTATGTAAGCTCCATAGTTGTTATCTAAGCTAATCCTAACAAAATTAAAGGTTGATAGAGTTGGGAGAAAAAACTTCCCCAAAACAATAACCTAAAAATGAACAAAATCTATTTTTATAAAACTCATCTCAGCATACCGCGCTAAGCATGACTTCCTTATTTTACACATCAAACCGACCTAAAACGCGCTAAGAGGGCTTTAAAATATTGGTTCTGCCAAAATGTCAAATGTAAGCAGTGCGCTATAAAATGTGCTTAGCACACTCACGCTTAGTGGTCTCTACGCGCTAAGAGGGCTCTCCTTGACAAAACTGGTCTTTTATTCCGGAAACGCGCATCTGAAGTCGTGTCTTCGACACTTTATTTTACAATGCTCCAAAATGCAACAAATACCTACAAAATGAATGGAAAAACATCAAACGGTACACTATGTATACAAAAACACAAATAAACACAAACTAAACGTATTTACATAAAAGTCGAGTTTATTCAACGATATTAACATCAAAAAGTCGTTAAGTGCAACAAAAAGTATATACAAAAATAGCTACAATTTGACCTTATCAATCGTGTTTTACCCGTCGATTTTACGTCAAAACCGAAGTGAAAAAGCGTTACACTCGTCGGTGGAATGTCAAAACCGAGGGGAAAGGTGTTTTCACCATTTTTGAATTCCAAAAACAATTTCACTAGAGATCGAACCCATGACCTTTACACATTATCTATTTGTTGTTTTAAAACTGAGATAAAACCTAAAGTCTTTTCATGACGACATTCGTTACCTCACCTGAGAAATCGAAGTAAGACATCTTTTTCAACCGAGAAAAAATGAATTTTTCTATAAGACACATAACAATTTATTTTATCATCTTAAAGAAATACCATATTTTTTATCAAATTTCTTATAGATAAAAAAAATAGTAAGTAATCCCAAGGTCCTTTTCATCTTCTAATTTAAACTCATATTATTCAAAGATATTCATGACTTCTAACTCATGTTCTCAATTTTTTAACTTTGGCACTTTAGTTCTTAAAGAATGGTCCCTATTAATTCAGAGTTCAGGCCGAGAGATAGAGATATAAATACTGATCAAACATTATTCTCACCTAAAAATCGAATTCAATATTTTCCTATTTATATCCTTAGTAAAAGCTCCTTTATTTCTGGAAGTCAAACTACTTGCTTAACTCATATTCTCATTCAAATCCAAAAAATTACATTATCACCATAGCTCAACATCTTCAAACAATGAATGACTAAGATTTTCTAAAATCCCAAAATCTCATTTCCCCTAAAATCCTAGATTTCTGAAAATATAATTAAAAAAAAAAATCCATATTTTCAGAATCTAAGATTTTTCTAAACATTCATATTTCCCCAAAAATCCAAAATTTTAGATTTCGTAAGATCAATATTTTTCTATTATAATAACATGTTTATTTTCTATGGATAGTTTTTTTTGTTTGGAATTCGCAAACAAGTCTTACATAAAACAAAGAAGGAAAAAGTGAACTTTAACACCGACATAACTATTGGATTGTTGAATAGAACAAATTAAAGAAAGCAAAACTCACACGAGACTTATGAATAGTATTTGAAATAATTGTTCCAACAATTAAAACAAATATTAAAAATAAAAGAGAGATATATATGAGAATGAAGAGGATTCTTGATGTGTTTGAGCATGTCCAAAAGATCAATAATGGAAATTAGAAAGGCAAGAAGAACCGTACGATTTAAGACTGGCGTTAGTGTTTTTGTCTTTTTTCTCTATTCTCTTTCTTCACATAAGAAAAATTGTTTCTTTTTCTATTGTATTTTTTTGGCTTTTAAAATTATAACTCAATACTTAAAGGGAATATAACAAACTCTAAAAATTTATTCATTTCACCCGCCTGCCTTATTTATTCCCTTTACACATTTTAAAATTTAAAAAAAAAATGCCGCGAAGAGTTAAACTGCAGAAAATGTTGCATCAAAATTTTAAAATATAAACAAGGATTGCAAGAGATTTTTCTCCTTTCAACTTCATTTTTTTTTTTTTGCGGGGAGTTTTATTTTTGGCTGTGTTTTTTTATCGTTGACAAATTTTTAAATTTTTGTTAAAAACCAAGACATTTTCACTTTAAGCTATGGTTTTTGAAATATGGGTATGTCATAACCATCTCCTATTCAATATAAACCACACTTTTAAATTGTGGGCTAATCATAATCGTTGCTTATTCCCATAAAACCGTTTGTGCTGTAATAATAAAAAGTGACAACACATAGTTCAATCCCATATCCTATGGGGTAAAGTCTAACGACTTTGCTACAAGGCTATTTGATTTTCTTGTGATAAACTGGTCTTTTATATATATATATATATATATATATATATATATATATATATATATATATATATATATATATATATATATATATATATATATATATATATATATTATACTTTTTTTATTAAAATATATTTCTTCAATGATTTGACACATAATTAAAAATTTTGAGGAAAAAAAACAGTCAGACACATAGAAATAGAAAATAATTGGAACTCCTTCCTCACGTGAACCCTAGACGCAGTCGCCGTAGTGTTCTCTTATTATCTCGACCGTCGCGACCTCTTTGGTGAAATTAAATATTTTTACATATGTTTTTCCGCGAAATAATCACTAACCTCTTATTAAAGGTTATTTGTAAGATCGATTACAATAATCTTAGACTTAATGTTTTGAATGTTTTTGGGTTGAAACTGGTTGATATTAGATAAAAAGGAAAAAGTGAAAGACAATTACAAAGCAGATAAATTAAAGACAAGACTTGTAATTTAAAGTGAAAACTGGAAATTGCTATCACTACTACAAAACGCGCAAACAACAACGTCATATTTACGACGTATCCATATGCATCGTAGTAATAGGTTAAAATTTTCCACCCAATGAGTTGTTGGATTTATTAATGACGGTTCGTTTTAAACACCGTAATAAATTGTAAATGATTTAACAACGATTAATATGTAAATCGTTGTTAATGGACTTAAGTTTCCACCATGATTTATTTTTCAACCGCGATTAAAGGGTTTACTGATAATTAAAACAATATTCTTTTCATATTTCTTTCATAAGACGCCCTAGAAGAAGAAGAAGCGAGCCAAAGACGATCGTGGTGGCTCAAATTTTCGTATCCATTCATTTGGAGCTCAAATCTCCGTTCATTTCATTCTTCATCTTCGCAGTACGATACTCATCAACATCTTCATTCCTTTTTTCTTTGTTTATGATCTTACCTGATCAGATTTGGACCGTCACGGCTGACTCGAACTGAATTTGAGCGAGATGGGGGATGGGGGGTACCTGCAAGACACTCTGATGCTAAAATGAGAGACGGAATGAGCAGGCAAAAAATGTATAGGTGTGTAATGAATGAATACCTGACCCTCTTGAAACAGAGGGTATTTATAGCCCCCAGCGCTGGGCCAAGGTCCCCTCGTTGGGCCGACCAGAACTGGCCCAATAAAGGAACTGTTCTACGTGTGTAGTGGGCCCCCACACGTGGTCCCCTTCCTGGTGATGCTGTGCGAAGAACAAGGAGGGACGAAGACGCAGTCTTTTCGGAGCTTGGAGGATTCTACAACGGTTAGGGTGGACAGAGTCTGCCCTACGTGGAGGGTGCTCGAGCTGGTCTCGAGCTGGAGTTCCCTTGGTCGGGGATACTGCTTGTCGCGGGCAATGGCGGGCATAGCAGCTGCAGTCCATGGTCGGGCACGTTCGGTGGTGGTCTGTTTGTGAGCATTCCTTGAGGTGTTGTCTGGATTTGGGCTTTTATCTGCCTTTTGGGCCAAGGCAGGCCCAGTCCAAAACAGGAGCCCCCCAAGTCGTTGCTCCTGGTACAAGAGTTATGACTTGATCTTAGCTCGCTTTTCCCGGGGGAACTTGATGGCCAGACCAGGGCTTTTTGTTTTTCGAAGTGTGCTCGAGGAGTTTCTCGCGGGCTGTGCTCGTCGGATACGCAGGGCAATCCTTATCGACGCGTGCTCGAGGGATTCCTCGCGGGCTGTGCTTTGTCAGATACACGAGGCAATCCTTGGGAATCGTAACGTCACCCTAGCAACAATAGGGTCATCATTGCCTAGGGGAGTAGATGTCGAGGATGGGGAAGTTCGCGGCTCCCGGTGCAACGTTTCGTATTCCACGTCATCCCTATAAATAGGACCCTTGGGCCCATAATTTGTTTTTCCTCTTCGCGTTTCTCCCTCTTTCTCTGATTCTGCCGCCGTCGTTTCCTGCAACTCCATGAGATTACCGCACCATCCGCCGCTGATTACTTCCACCGTCGTCGTACGTATCTCTTTTCTTCCAAGTAAGTGTTCGTTCCTCCTGTTTTTCTCCGCTGTAGGTAGTTTTGATGTTATTTTTGATGTTAGAAACCCATATCTGGGAGTAGTGCCCGGTAGATTCATGATTGTGCCCGGTAAACTCATAGTTTAGGTACATAACTCGCGATACTGCCTGTGACCTTCATAACTTTAGGCATATGACTCATGATACTGCCCGTGACGTTCATAGTTTTAGGCATATGACTCATGATACTGCCCGTGACATTCATAGTTTTAGGCATATGACTCATGAAACTGCTCGTGACATTCATGCGTTTGGTCGGCATGCCCATGAACTGGCCGGGATATTCATCTTTTTTAGGAAGTATGTAGGGTAGCCTTCTCGCGGTGTCCTAGTGTCGGGCAGGCGAAGTCAGGAACTTGCTCGAGTGATTCATGTTTCTCCCGGGGCGTTCTTGCTACTCCCTCGTTGTCCCCAATGCGTGGTCGGAGCTGGGGTGTCCGTGCTCGACTTGTTGTGTACTACTTCCTGTCTCTATGGCGAGCATCCAGATTTGCTCTCGAATTCACCGGTTTCCTATGCTTTGCAGGTAAATGGCCGATGAACCAGAATCATCGAGGCAAAATGAAGTCGAGGATACAAGTACTGAGGAGAATGTCACTTTAGTTGACACCATTGATGACCCCATGTTGGACTGGGTGGGTGCCGAGCCCTGAGGGATTGCCTCGACATACTTTCGGTGAAGTCGGTGTGCTTATACTGTCATCGAGCATGGCGGAAGTCAGCCAGGTTTTCAAAAGAATTTTATAGTGATGAGGTCGTCGATTGATGCACATATATGCTCGGAGTTTACTGACTACGGGTTCCTTATGTACGAGATCATGTTCAGGGATCTCGGTCTTAAACTACCCTTCAGCGACTTTTAAGTCGGGGTGTTCAGCCATTTGAATCTGGCCCCTTCGCAGCTTCACCCTAACTCGATCGCCTTCCTTCGGGCATTCAAGCTGACGTGCCGTTTCCTGAGAATAGGGGCGACGATTCCCCTTTTCTTCAGGGTCTTTCACCTGCAGCGTCAGTCTCGAGGAGGCAGGCACAGCTGGGTGTCCCTGAAACAGTCGAAGAGGATGTTCCGGATGTATATGGATTCGGTAAGGGACTTTAAGGATAAATGGTATGTTCTACAGCCGATCACCCAAACCGCCTTGGACTCCTTGCTCGAATCAGAAACCATGGTGGTCGACGCGGACGGGGAGCCCCTCGTGGATGCTAAGGGTCGTCCGGCGGTCGGGCGTATTTCAAAGTTTCCGATTCATTGGTGCTCGGGTCATTACGACCATGGCACCGGGTACTATCATACACCCGCGGGGAGCATGAGCGCCGAGGACGAGGAGGCCTATGCTGTCATGTGCAAGTACGTTGACAGCTTCTTCCCTGCCCGGTGGGTCACGAGGGAGGGGGATGATATTCTCGACGAGGAGGATGATATTCTCGACGAGGAGGGGTACCCGACATTTGAGGCTCGTCCCATTAACACGAAGGCGCTCGTCGAGTGCCAATCTTACGTGCAGGCCGTAGATCTGCTAGGTTTCTTGATTCTTCTCTTATTGTTTTATTCTATTTTTGTTGTTTTTGCTCGCTTACAGCTAACCTGGGTTTTACTCCTTTTTGCAGGAGGCATGGCTGAACGACGAGAGAGGCTATTAAAACTAACCCACAACAAGAAAATAAACAAAAGGTTGGTGAGGGCACCGCAAGCCATGAGGATGGGGCCGCCGGCCAGTTCAGGCGGAGATGCCTCTAGTGGGTCCCCGGGCTCTCCCGATGTCGAGCAACCCACCGAGCTGATTCCCATGAAGAGAAGTCGAGCTGAAAACAGGTCAGAGGTTGGCGACGAGTCTGTAGCTGCCAGGGCTTTCGGCTTACCCCCCTGCTTCAAAGAGAAAGATTTCTTCGAGGGGTTTCCTCTGACGGTGAGCAATGACGAGGCCGAGACTATTAGACGGCTTGATAAAGAGAGCCGGAGGAAACACCTCGCCGCCAGTATGGTCGGGATGGTAAAGATGGCCGAGATGGCCGTGGTCCTCTCCGAGGAAGGGTCGGACTCCTCAGACCGTGTTAGGGAGTTGGAGTCAGAGAAAGCCGCTCTTGCTGCCAGTTCTCGTAAGTTAAAGGCGGCCCTCGAGCGGTCCGAGGAAATGTTCCGCGAGCAAGCCGTCCTGCTGGCAGGGGAGAAGGAAAACTCTGCGAAGGTTGCTAAGGAGAGGGATTGCCTCCAACTAGACAAGGAACACTTGGAGAGTGACAACGACCATCTGTCCAAGGAAGTCGAGGAGCTAAAAGCTGCTATGCTTCCTGTCGACGATGAGTCGGAGGAGACAGCCTCTCTGCGGACTCGTTCAGATTTGGTTGCGCGTATCCACCTTCTTGAGATGGACTGTGTTGGTGCCCTAGCCGATGGGTTCAAGGCCGCGGTCAGCCAACTCTCCATCCTGAATCCGGGCATGAATACCGAGGGAGTCGGGTTCATGTCTCAGATTATTGACGGCCAGGTCGTGCCTCCTCCTGAGTCTCCTGTGGTAGATGCCGGTAGTCCTTGGGACGTTTAGCATGAAGTTTTTGTTCGGGCCTGCGTGCCCGCATATTGGTTTTTATTTATTTTGGGGCCTGCGTGCCCGTGCTCATTTTTGGGACCTGCGTGCCCGTGCTTATTTCTTTTGGCCGTCGTGCCATGGCTTGTAACCACGAACATCGCCGGCCATTTTGGTCGGTTCACAATTAACTTGTCTTGTGTATAAGCTTTTTTGATGGATATTTATTTCGCGTTAACTTGCTCGTATCTAAGTTTGTATTCGACTGTTACTTTGTGACGGAATTTGTCTAAGTTATGTCCTCGAGCTAAGCTTGTATTCGACTGTTACTTTGTGATGAAATTTGTCTAAGTTATGTCCTCGAGCGGAGATATCCTTTCGACCCCTTTGGTGGTCTGACGTACTTTGAAATGCGTCGGTTGTGCAGAGTGAAGCCCGCGTGTCGAGCGTATGACCCAGATCGAGGTCGTATGCCCGCGGCGTGAACTGCCCATCGCGAGCTGGGTTTTCTGCCATATGGGTACTTTGACAGTGGAGCTCGATTGAGGTGTCCCTGTCGGGCATTGTCGTTCGACCTCATTGGCTGAACGATGTTATGTCATTTAGGTGTAGATCAGGCCCGTACCTTGGCCTATCTACGTGGTCGAGACATTTCTCTCTGTTGACTAGATGTGGATGTTCGACAACGAAAGTCCTTAGTGTTTAAGGGCTTTAGCTATAGTACCGCTTTAGCTTAGCAGCGTTCCAGGGTCGTGGTAACGGTTCTCCGTTTAGATGCTCGAGGTGATATGCCCCGGTTCCCGTGGTGCCATGGACGCGATAGGGTCCTTCCCAGTTCGCGGCCAGTTTCCCTTCGCGGGAGTCTTTCTGGTTTCTTTGCAACACCAGGCTGCCGATCTGAAACTCGCGTCTGATGACCTTGTCGTCATGACGCAGGGCTATTCGTTGCTTTAGAGCAGCCTCGCGCAGGGCAGCCTCTGATCGAATTTCCTCGACTAGGTCGAGTTCATCTCTAAGTGCTTCGTCGTTCATTTCCTCGTCGAGAGGCATTTCTGTCCGCCTGGAGGGTTCCCTGATCTCCACGGGGATGACGGCCTCGGTGCCGTATGTCAGTCGAAAAGGGGTTTCGCCTGTCGTTGAGTGGGCATGGTGCGATAGGCCCATAAGATGCTGTGCAGCTCCTCGACCCACCCTCTTTTTGCTTCGCCAAGTCGGTGTTTGAGTCCTTGCAGGATGACCCTGTTGGCGACCTCGGCTTGCCTGTTGGTTTGGGGGTGTTCGACCGAGGTAAAATGTTGTTTGGTTCCTAGTTTGGTGACGAAGTTTCGGAACCCGTGGTCGGTGAATTGGGTGCCGTTGTCCGTGACTAGCGCTTTCGGGATCCCGAATCTGGCGAGGATGTTTCTTTTGTAGAAATGGAGGATGTTGTGCGAGGTGATCTTCGCAAGAGCCTCGTCCTCTATCCATTTCGTGAAGTAATCCACGGCCACAATAAGGAACTTGTTTTGGTAAGTCCCTTGCACAAATGGTCCGAGGATATCCATCCCCCACCACGCAAATGGCCACGAGGATGACAGTATGCTCAGCTCGTGAGGGGGGGCGAGATGCATGTCGGCGTGCTTCTGGCACTTGTCGCACTTCTTAACATGATCTTTGGCGTCCTGCTGCATCGTCGGCCAATAGTACCCCGCTCGTAGAGCTTTCCTCACCAGGGATTTACCGCCCATGTGCTGGGCGTTAATCCCTTCGTGTATTTCCCGTAATACCTCGGGGACTGAGGATTCGTCGATGCACTTCAGGAGGGGAATGGAAAATCCCATGCGGTACAGGTTGTGTTCGAGTACCACGTAGGAGCACGCTCGTCGTTTGGTTGTGGTCGCTTCTGTCCGGTCCAAAGGGAGCTCGCCCTTTGTAAGAAAGTTGTACACCGGGGTCATCCAGCACGAAGGGTCACCAATGGCGTGTACCTCGATGGGGGTCGAGGTTCTTTCGATGCTCGGGCGTGATAGGGATTCTTGGATGACGGATTTGTTCTCGCCCTTCTTCCTTGTGCTTGCGAGCTTCGAAAGTACGTCGGCCCTTGTGTTTTGCTCGCGCGGGACGTGCGATATTTCAGCTCGGTTGAACTTCCTCATGTGCTCTCTTACTAAGTTTAGGTATTTAATGAGGTTGTCGTTTTTGGCCTGGTAGCTCCCCTGGACTTGGGAAGCAACAAGTTGAGAGTCTGTGAAAATTTGTACTTCACGTGCTCCTAAGTCCTCAGCTAGCCTTAGTCCCGCGAGCAGGGCCTCGTACTCTGCTTGGTTGTTCGATGTCGAGAAGGAGAGGGTTAACGAGTGCTCGATCACCACGCCCTCCTCGTTTTCCAGGAGGATCCCTGTGCCGCTCCCGGAGGAGCTGGAGGCTCCGTCGACGAAGATGATCCACTTATGTTCTTTCCCTGCAGGGGGTTGTGGGCGGTCAACTCCGCGACAAAGTTGGCCAGGGCTTGTGCCTTCAGGGCTTTCCTGCTTTCGTATTGAATGTCGAACTCAGACAACTCCAAGGACCATTTCAACAATCTGCCCGCCATGTCGGGTCGACCTAAGAGCTGTCTCACTGGTTGATTGGTTCGTACTATGATCGTGTGAGCCAAGAAATAGTGTCTGATTCTCCTCGCCGCGTTGACGAGGGCTAGAGCTACTTTTTCTATTTGTTGGTATCTACTCTCGGGCCCTTGTAGGGCTTTGCTCGTGAAATAAACGGGTTTCTGCCCGTCGGCGGTCTCGCGGATGAGAGCCGCGCTGATGGCTTCGTTCGAGACGGCCAGGTATAAGAACAAAGGTTCCTCGTCGACTGGTCGAGACAGTACAGGCGGTTGGGATAGGCTTTGTTTTAGGTGGCACAGCATCCGTTCGCATTCCTCGGTCCATTCGAAGGCTGCCTCTTTGCGAAGGAGTCTGAAGAAGGGGAGGGCGTGCTGAGCGGATCTCGCAACGAAGCGGTACAACAAGGTGAGCATGCCATTCATGACTTGTCTTGATTTCTTCGACGTGGGTGTCGGGAGGTCGGAGAAAGCTCGACACTTGTCGGGATTGGCTTCAATTCCTCATTCTGTCAGGTAAAAACCGAGGAATTTCCCTGCCTTGACCTCGAACGTGCACTTCTCGGGGTTGAACCTCATCTTACATTGTCTTGCTTGGGTAAAGACTACTTTGAGGTGGGCTGCATGGTCAGTGTCTGCTCGGGATTTGACGATCATGTCGTCCATGTAAACCTCGAGCATGTCCCTGATTTGTTTGTGGAACACTGTTCATCATACGTTGGTATGTTGCTCCTGCGTTTTTTAGACCAAATGGCATTACGTTGTAGTAATAGTTGCCCGAGCTGGTCATGAAGGCAGTTCAATGCTTGTCGCTCATGGCCATTGGGATTTGGTTATAGCTTGAATAGGAATCCATGAACGACAGTATTTTGTAACAGGCCGAGTTGTTGACCAGCATGTCTATGTTCGGTAAAGGAAAAGCATCCTTCGGGCATGCCCGATTGAGGTCGGTATAATCAACACACATTCGCTATTTTCCATTATTCTTTTTGACCAATACAACGTTTGACAGCCAGGTTGAATACCAGGATTCAGAAATAAAATTTGCCTCTAAGAGGTCTTTTACAGCTTTTTCAGCAGCCTCCATTTTCTCCAGGGACTGCCTACGTCTATGTTGTACTACTGCCTTAGCGGCTGGATCTATTGCGAGACGGTGACAGGTGACCTCAGGGTCGAGTCCGGGCATCTCTGCGGCGCTCCACGCGAACAAGTCAGCTTTCTCGCGCAAGCAGACTTTGATCTTCTTCCTTGCCAGGTCGGGGAGGTCGGTATCGATCTTCACTCCTTTGCTTGCGTCTTCACCGAGGGGGACGAGCTCGAAGTCCCCGTCCAGGATTGGTCGGAGGGGGGCTTGCTCGCTGTTGGGAGGCTCGTCCTGGTCGAAACGGGTGTCCAAGGCTATGGAGTCGACCTTTGGGGGAGCCCTCTGTTCTTCTGCCTTGACGGGCTCTGTCTTCTCGGGCTCTGGTCCTGTCGTCACTGGTCTCTTGGCGGGCCTTGTCCCAGTGTCGACCGTGTCACGTCCCTTGGATGCCGCGTTGAAACACCTTCGAGCAGAAGCCAGGTCCCCTTGGATGGTGGCGGCCCGTGCCCTCTTGGTGTAAAACTTCATCTTCAAGTGGACGGTAGAGGGTACCGCGGTCAGTTCTGCTAGTGTTGGTCATCCCAGGATGCAGTTGTAGAGGGACGGACAATCAATCACGAAGAAGCACACCTTGACCTGCCTCATCGCCGTGTCCTCGCCAAAGGTAACCATGAGCTCGACGTATCCCCAAGGTTTGGAGGTCGAGCCGTTGAAGCCCTGTAGGTCCGACCCCACATAAGGTGAGAGGTGTGAGTCGTCAAGCTGCAGGGTCTGGAACAGTTGACTGTACATTACGTCGACGGAACTTCCTTCGTCGACGAGAATGCGGTGTACGTCAAAATTAGCCATTCTCGCTCTTATTAGTAGAGGAATGACCGCGTTGGGGGCTCCTCCGGGGAGCTCTTCGAGGTAAAAGGTGATAGGCTCCGACCTACCTTTCACCCTTTCAAAAGTCACCGTCTGAGGAGGTGCAGAGTTGACCAGTTCATCCAGCTTCCTCTTGGCCGAATTTATGGTTAGGTCGTTGAATCCTCCACCATTGATGACCATGGCGGAGGGAAAGTGCTCCCACCTGCTGTGTGTTGACAACGGTTCTTACAGGTGCTCGGGGACGTAGAAGTCCTCAGGTCTTGTGACGGAGAAGACGGTCTTGATGGGGACCGACTCGTCAGATGGTCGGGAATCCTCCTCCGGTTCTCTTGTATCTCGGGCGTCACGACGAGGAGCGTTGTTTCGCCGATATTGGCGAGTCTCCCCCCTTTTATGAGGGTCTCGATGGCGTCCTTGAGGTGGACGCAGTTCTCCATCAGATGACCGTGGCTCCTATGGTATTGACAGTATTTGCTCTTATCCACCCCGGGCTTGGCAGGAGCTGGTCGAGGGCGCTTGACGCCGCCATCTTTGAAATCCGTGCTGGCGCACTCCGCCAAGATACGCTCGCGGGAAGCCGTGAGCGGAGTGTATTCTGTGAAACGCCCCGAGGGTCCTCTCTGTTCTCGGACTTCTCAGGGTCTGTCCTCTTTTCTTTTCTCCCCTGTTCGTCGAGGAGGAGCGGCTTCTTGGCGCGGGTTGCTGCTGGATCCGCGAGTTCTGGGGTCCCGGGCTCTGTTGGCCGCTTCCCTTTCCTCGTAATCCATATATGCCCGGGCCTTCTCGAGGAGAGCATCGAACGTTCGGGGCGGTTCGATGCCCACCGCCTTTCTGAATTCTGTGCCGGGGAGGAGCCCCCTCTCCAACAAGTACCTTTTCATGTGGTCCATGCAGGGGACCTGTATGGCTTCGCGATTGAAGCGGTTGATGAATTCTCTCAAAGTCTCGTCCTGCCTCTGGACGATGGCCTCGAGTGCTTCCTCGGTCTTTGGATGTCGCCGAGACGCGGTGAACGAACTTATGAATTAATTCTTCAGGTTTCGCCATGAGGTGATTGATCCCGGGGCGAGACCTTTATACCAATCCATTGCTGCCTTTCTGAGGGTCGTGGGAAACAATCGGCATTTGATGGGTCCCCCAACATTATGGTAATGCAGCATAGCCTCGAACTCGTCTATGTGGTCGATTGGGTCTGCGACTCCGTCGTATTCTTTCAGATGTGGAGGCCTCTCCATGCCCCGGGGAATGGGCGCCTCCATGATGGCTTGTGAAAGGGGACCGCGGGGGTCGTCCTCATCACTTCGCTCTGGGGATAGGGACGGGGACCTGAGATATTGTCGGGCCCGACGGTCCTGGTCGTGCTGAATGCCCCTCGAGCGGAATGCTCGTTGGTCCGCCCTCCCGTTCCTGTCTCCAGGGTGTCTTCTTTCTTGCCGTAAGGGGCCGTGGTTGTGCCCTCCGGCTTCAATGACGGGTTGCCTCTCCAAGGGGGGTTGTCTCCCCGATGGTCAGGGCAACGGGCTTCGGGAGGTGTCCCTGTATTGCCTCCGCGGGGGAGACAGGAGACATACCTCTGTTACTCGAGGAGGTGGGGTCTGAGGCCTCCTGTGCCTCCTCGAGGGTCTTCTGTCGTCCTCTAGCGCCCTCAATCTTTCCCCCGGGGCAAAGATGAGGTAGTTGGTTTGATTGATTTCCGCGAACAGCGCTCTGGTGTGGCATCTGCCCCAGCGGGGACAGAGACTTCCTGGAATTGGGCAGCTAGATAGTTTGGGGGAGCCGTATTATCTTCTTCGAGTGGAGGAGGGACTGAAGAAGATGAGGCAGTGGCTCCGTCGCGGTGGCCCGAGGGCCCAAGGATGGCGCCCCCGGGGAGTGTGCTATGGCCGGGGTTGCTGGCGTTGTCAAGGATTCCGTTCTTATCCGTGAGGTTGTTGTTGGCGTCGACGACGCGGACGTTCTGGTCATCCCAAACTTGGTGAGCCATGACGGTAGGAGGTGATTTTTAGCTTTGGTCTTCGAGAGTGTGCAAGACGGGGAAGCTAGTTTCCCACAGACGGCTCCACTGATCTTACCTGATCAGACTTGGACCGTCACGACTGGCTCGAACTGAATTTGAGCGAGATGTGGTGGGGGGGGGGGGGACCTGCAAGACACTCCGATGCTAAAATGAGAACTTCTGACCTCTTTTATTTCAGCACGCCAGAGTCAGAACTTCTGACCTCTTTTATTTTAGCAAAGCGCTGATTCTGTTTTCCTTTCTCCTTATTATTTTTGCCATCATTTTTTTATTAATCAAAAACACATAAAAAAATATTTCATATTCACATATCTTATTTTTATTTCTTTTGACATAAAAGATCCAAATATTATCTTAAACCAAACTTATTTCTTTTTTAAAACAAAACAAGTCCATTTTACATTTCTTGTACATTCTTATCCATTCAATATGGTTGTAATAGTAACTTGGGACTTGATTTAATTTGTAATCCCCATTTGTGAATTTGTACACCCCATCCCCTTAATGTTTGTAATAGCATAGGACTTTACTTTTCGGCATTTTTATTTCTTTCATGTATTGTTAGTAATTAGGGTGTGCATGATGAGATAAAAACAACAAATAGACAACCCATATTCAAGAAAAAATCAAGCATGAAAACAACACATTTGCACCCAAGCACCCCTAGGTTAAACTCCACTTGTTGCCTAAAAAAATGGTCATGTTATGCATGTAAGATGTCTTAGCAAAAACAATTGAAATACAAGATCATAGTCCCTCGATGACGCTATAAATGTTGCCTTACAAATGATTTTAGTCCCTCAAAAAAGAATGCTGAGATACCTTGCAACATTACTAATCATGGTTATACGATGACCCACACCCGTCCCGCTTACATCCAAAGATAGGGTTGCTTACCAAATCAATGGTAAGACAACAATGTCAAAGGAAAAGAAAATGAACAAGAAAGACATTTGAGTAGGTAGATTGCTCCTAATTACTTGCTCCATCTCAAAACAAACATCCTTGCTATTTTCAAAACAAACACCAACACTTCCAAAACACCTTTCTAAATCTAAAACATTTTTAAAAGATCAACACTTCGTATACATTCTTACGAACGAGAATCATTACAAAGTTTGCCTAAACGATGGCGTCTTTACAAAATACTTTCAAAAAACTACACAAAGCACAATTTCAAACAAAAGCAAGTGATCTAGAAAGTAACTAAGAGCCCATAGAAAACCATGGATGAAAAGGGTGCTAATACCTTCCCTTTTCATAATTTACCCCCCCGAACTCAAGAAACAATCTCAAAGGTCTTTCCTGTGCTTTTTCACCTTTCCTTTTGGATAAAAGAAAAGTCAGTGGCGACTCTTGCTAACCGCAATATTTGCGATCAAACATAAAACACCCAAGTCAGTTCTCCCACCGTATCACAGAACTGGCGACTCTGCTGGGGAGTCTTAATAAAAGTGGGGTTACCTTAGGGTTAGATCACCTTTACTTTCTTTTCGTTGTTTGATTTGTTTGCTTTACATTTAAGGGTTTTTTTTGGGTATTGTTAAAAATCCTACACCCGGATCTGGGGACACTTATTAGGTAAACAGCAAAAGATCGTGGAGACTATACGGGGTAGACCGATATGGTTTAAGCGATGGCTGTGTTGGTGTGACATTTTGGTTGGTAACGATATCCTTCATGTGGAAACGAAGAGAATACGGGGCCGCCGTGTGGTGTCGTGAAGCACTAACGAACCTTAGAACCTTAGTTGAACAAACTTGGCCATTAGAAAGTAGTGAGATAGTCGCCCTCGATATAAAGCTGAGGATTGGTTGATACTCGATACTACACTCGTTGAGACCAGACTTTCAGGATATTCCGGCCGCAAGAAAAGATTGCTTGAGCTGAAACAATGCCCGATAGAGGATGATCAGTGATATCGAAAATCCTTAGAACCCGATTACTTTTCTAAGACAGGTTTGAAACCAACTAAACTTTAAGAGGGTACTTACCTTTAACCTCATGCAAGCCTTTGAACCTAAGGTCTATTGTGTTCTTGGCTTGTGTGTGATTTATTCTGTTTGAACACAACATCATACATCATAACATCACATCAATTCTTATTACACTGACCATTTCAAGGACCGGAGGATTTTATCTTTGTTCTATTTTGTAGGTCACGGCTTCCGCTTGTAGAAACACTATCTGAATCAGCTTTGTGAGAACACATCCCCAACTCAAATAACTAGTATCGAGGGTTCCTGAAACTTCTGCTTTCACCAAGAGACATGGTCGACTTCTCAACCTAGTTACTTCAAGCTTTGATGAAAAGATGATGGGTGTACTCTTTCAGTTCTTTGATCCCGAGCACCACTGCGTCACCTTTCCAGACTATCAGTTGGTGCCTACCATGGAAGAGTTCTCTCAGTTATTGAGTATATCCATTCTTGAACAGGTGCCTTTCACAGGTTTAGAAGAAATTCCGAAGCCAGAAGTCATTGCCTCAGCTTTGCATCTAAAACGGGTCGACGTGATATCCAATTGGGAAACGAGAAGTGGAGTCAAGGGCTTTCTAGCCAAGTTCCTAATAGACAGGGCCCGACTGTTTTGGGATGATTTAGATTTCCAGGCCTTTTAGGAGGTCTTGGCCCTTCTAATCTATGGGTTAGTGCTTTTCCCTAATCCGGACTTACTCATAGATGTGAATGCTATCAAGATTTTCCTCTCTCACAACCCTGTGCCTACTTTGCTCGAAGATATCTTGCACGCTCTCCATACTCGTACCATGAAGAGAAGAGGGGTCCTTATGTGCTGCATGCCATTACTGTCGAGGTGGTTTATTTCTCACCTCCCTAAGTCAGTGCTGAAGAATGAAGAAGGTTTGGGTTGGTCGCAAAGAATAATGTCACTTTCTCACACGAATATTCTCTGGTATTCCTGATTTATGGGAGATGTTTCTATTATTGATCGTTGCGGGGAGTTACCTAACGTCCCACTACTTGGCATTAGGGGAGGCATAACTTACAGTCCTTGTTTGGCTCTGCGACAATTTGGTTATGCTCGAAAGGATGGTCCTCATGAGTTACTTATCCAGGGCATTGTATTTAACTATGAGGGTGATGTTCAAGGGTTTCGCCAGAGGTTCATACAAGCTTGGGGCATGATAAACAGATCTGAAGCCAAGAGTTTAGGGCCTAAGAATTCCATTCCTATGGAACCTTATCTCCAATGGATACGAGCTCGCGCTCAGAAACTTATAATGCCATACATAGCCGTCTTACCAGTGATTGTGGAGCCCGTTACTGAAGGGGATATTCCCTACACTGTTCTTCATCCTGATATACCCACTGATCTTGAAGAACTACAGAGGTCTTGGATCCAGTTGAAGAAGGAGCGGGATACTTATAGGGACCAGTTCTATGCCCAGGAGAAGAAGGTTTTAAAGCTCACAAAGTGACTTCATGAGGAAAGAAGCCTTAATGTCTGTCTCAGCACGAAGAGGAAGCATCCATGGGAAACTTGATTTTTTTTAGTTTTTAGAATTTTTATTGTAACGCCTAAGAGGAAATTGTACCTTGAATTCTACTAATAAAATATTTGTTTCATTTTGGTTTTCAAAGTTTAAAATTCCCAAAGTCCTTGAAATCATTGCATACATATCTCATCCATAGCATTGCATAAATAGGTACCATTACAGGTTTCTCATCATCTTCACTGTTTATTTCAGCAAGATGTCTTCTGAACAAACCATCAAAGATCTTCAGGCACAAAATGCCCAATTTAAACAGATTTTCATAAGTCTGGCGAAAGGGCAGGAGGACCTGAAGGCCCTCATCTTGAAAGAGAAAAAGAAAAATAAGAAGAAGTTTGCTGGTATCCTTAATATGGGTAGAAGATTTGGGGGGCCGCTGAAGCAACCAGTCGATATGACCTCCTCGTCCAAAGAAGGGGAAAACCAAGAAAGAGAAGCAAGGGAGGAGAATCCTAGTCCCGAGGTTTCTGACAATGATACAGACTACAATGATGAGCAATATCCTCCCATTGAGGATATATACAAGAAGTTAGAGGATCGGCTGAGTGTCGTGGAAGTCCAGAGAATACCTGGGTTGGACTTCGAAGAACTGGGATTGGTGTCGGGAGTGGTCATCCCGCAGAAATTTAAGGCTCCAATTTTCGCAAAGTATGATGGGGTGTCTTGCCCAAAGCTTCATCTCCGTTCCTATGTAAGGAAGATCCAGCCCCACACCGCTGATAGAAACTTGTGGGTTCACTTCTTTCAAGACAGCCTGTCAGGGACTCAGCTTAAATGGTTCTACCAATTGGAGGGAACCAATGTCCAAAACTGAGAGGATCTAGCTACTGCCTTTTATCACCAGTATCAATACAACGCTGACTTGGCGCCAACGAGGGTTCAATTGTAAGATATGACTATGTGAAAGAGTGAAGTATTTAAGGAATATGCGCAAAGGTGGAGAGACCTTGCTAGTAGGGTCCAACCTCCCTTGACTGATAGGGAACACATTGACATGTTCGTGGGCATCTTATCAGGTCCTTTCTTTAATCTATTGGTAGGTTGCTCTTCTTCTGGTTTCACCGAATTAATCCTAACCGGTGAAAGAATTGAGAGTGGCATCAAAAGTGGGAAGATCTCCGTGGCATCTACCTCCACTCCTAATCCTATCAAAAAACCTTTTTCTACGAAGAAAGAAATTAATGCTGTGTATGGGGCAAGAGCCCATATCAAGAAAAATGATCGTCCGTCTGTCAATGCTGTCTGAATCTCCAATCCAATTCCTACTCCAAGACCATATGCAAATCATCAACGTTTTGAAACTCCAAGAAGAGAGTTTACAAGGTTAGGCATGTAACTATCTCAAGCCCTTCAACATTTGCTCAAGGATAATTTAGTGATGTTACACGATCCTCCCACCAACCCTGACACCTCGTCACCAAAGTATAATCCGAACGCCAAGTGTGCTTACCATTCAAACAGCCCCGGGCACGAGACTGACCAGTGCTGGGCCTTGAAGAACAAAATCCAGGATTTGATTGACAACAAAACTATTGAATTTGATCCTCCTCCAATGCCGAATGTAATTACCGCTCCAATGCCGAAGCATGACAAAGGTGTTAATGCTGTCGAAGATACAATTTTTTTTTACCTCTGTTGAAGATTTGACTACTCCGTTGAATATAATCAAGAACAATATGTTAAAATCTGGGATTTTCCCTGGCTGTGAAAAAGACTGTGTGTGCTGTATGAGACAATACAATGGTTGTGAAAGGCTGAAGAAAGGCATACAACGCCTGATGGATAGCCACAAAATTCTGTT
The DNA here is from genome assembly GCA_948472305.1 of Vicia faba. Taxonomy (NCBI): domain Eukaryota; kingdom Viridiplantae; phylum Streptophyta; class Magnoliopsida; order Fabales; family Fabaceae; genus Vicia; species Vicia faba. The sequence continues at coordinate 212,984,065 of OX451739.1, forward strand.
TGAAAAGACTCCACTTACCAAAAGATTGATTAACAAATGTGAAGACCTCTCCATTATTACCATCTCAAACAAACCTATTAGGATCACCTCCAATGGTCCTATTAGGATTTCAAATGAACCCACTATTGCTCCCTTAATCATTACCAATCTCGGACCGATTCCTTACTCTTCAAATAAAGCAGTACCATGGAATTACGGTGCTGAGGTGTTCTATTATGGGATTAAACAAGATGGCTAGATCAAAGAAGAAAAAGATGACAATATTGATAACATAGCTGGCTCAAGTAAAGTAACTATAACTGGGAGAATATTCTCACCCAATATCTCACCTTCAGTAGTTACAAAGACGCCAATCTGCATTACTGTCGCCAAGCCAAGTACCGAGACAAAAGGAAAAAGGAAGGTTGTTGAGCCTGATGTGATTGAAGTACCCTCCAAGGACGTAACTAATGAAGAACCCTCCACTCACGAGATGGACGAGATTTTAAAGATCATAAAAAGAAGTGACTTCAAGATTGTAGAACAGTTGGGGAAAACCCCCTCTAAGATTTCAATGTTGTCATTGCTGCTTTGCTCCGATGCCCATGCTCGAACATTAATCAAGTTCCTGAAAAAATCTCATGTCCCCCATGAGACAACAACAGAACAATTTGAGAATTGCATGGCTAGCCTGTGATGCGGTGGGAGAACTGACTTGAGGCTTTGCGTTTGTGTTCGCAAATGTTTCGGTGTAGCAAGAGTCACCACCGACTTTTTATTTTGTCCAAAGGAAAGGTCAAAAAGCACAGGAAAAACCTTTGAGATTGTTTTTGGGTTCGGGGGGTAGATTATGAAAAGCGAAGGTGCTAGCACCCTTTTCATCCATGGTTTTCCATGGGCTCTTAGTTACTTGTTTTAGATCACTTGCTTTTGCTTTTCAATTGTTTGAAATGGTGCTTTTGAAAGTATTTTGAAAAGAGGCCTTTGTCTAGGCAACCTTTGTAATGATTCTTGTTTGAATGTATACAAAGGTGTATTGTCTTTTGAAAAATGTTTCAATGTTTGAAAGTTTGTTTTGGGAAATGTTTTGAAATGTGTTGTGTATTTTTGAAAATAGCAAGGATGTTTGCAAATTTGATCAAGTAACTAGGAGCATCTACCTACCTACTCAAAGATATTTCCTACACATTTTCAACCCTTTGACATTGTTGTTTTACCATTGCATTTGGTAAACAACCTTGTGTTTGGATGTTAAACGGGACGGGCGTGGGTCATCGTATGACCATGATAGCAATTGTGCTAAGTATCTTTAGCAAGTTTTTGAGGGTCTAGATCATTTTTGTATAGGCAACCAAGATAGCTTCATCGAGGGACTATGATCTTTTGTTTTTGTTTTGTTTTGCCAAGATACCCAGCATGCACACCATGGCCATTTTTAAGGCAACAAGTGGATGAAACCCTAGGGGTGCTTGTGTGCATTGTGTTGTCATTTTTCATGCATTTTTGTCTTGTGTTTAGTCAAGCTATTTGTTTGATTTTTGGTTATCATACAAAACCCTAATTTTTACTATCATGCATATTAAAGCGATAAAATGCGTAAAAATAAATCTACAACTATTACAACATGATTATGGGAGAGGGGTACAAGTTTGAATAGGGGGTATTGCTCAAAATAAAACCCTAAAATTATTACAACCATATTGAATTTATTTGTACAAATAAATAAATAGACAATATTTAAATATGCAATTAAATATAAATATGCAAAAATGTTTTTGTATTTATTTTATGTATGTAAAATAAATTTATTTAATGTCTTAAAAAATAAGAAAAATATTGTGATTATTTTTGAAAAGGGTGAAGAAACCCTAATTTTTGTTTTAAGAAGATATATATTCTAAATATTTATTTATTCATTTTTTATGTACAAAGAAAATAAATAAAAATATTCACAAAAATATTGAAAAAATAAAATATGTGAGAGAATATTATTTTATATGTATAAATAATAAAAATAAAAATATATAATATTTTTGTATTAATTATAAGTTTTTATTTAAGAAAATAAAAGTATATTATAATAATAATAATTTCTATGTCCAAAAAAATAATAAAATAAAATGTGAAAAATTAAGAGAATATTTTTGGTGATTTTTAATATTTAGAAAAATAAATAAAGTCAGAAAATGAAAATAGAAATGGAAAATATGAAAAAAATAAAAACAATGGGCCAATGGGGTGCAAAAAGAAAAGAAGGGGGTCCAAAAAGCAAGGCCAGGTCAGGCCCAGCCCAGATTCCACTTCATCTCTAACCTCTGAATAAGAAAAATGCACACTGTTCAAACTGCTAACTCCTGCATTTGTGCTTAAAAACAAAAACTTGCAACATGAAAGTTATAGCTCTTGATCACACGATTCTAACCATATAAAAAACTTAATCTAACTCTCAAAGACCAGAGAGAATTTCATTGGCCCTAAATATTGACCTAGTTTTTTTTAGAAAGTTCAACTATCAAATACTCCTAGCTCAGTTAACATAAATGAATTCTATGCATATGTAAAACTCAAGGACAATGAGGACTACATTTTTTCTTCACAAACCTAAGCCTAATGATTCCTAAATAAGGAGATAGAAGTTGGAGAAATACCTGTTTCAGTCAAGTTCGAATATGGCAATGCAGCAACTTTCAGTGAGGCCTGAGGTTCTTTTGAGCTTGCTTGATGTTCCCTTGATCTTTCTCAATGCTTGGCTTGCTTTGAAATGGTCTGAAACTTCTTATAGAACTCAACCTGCAAACTCAGAATTTGAAAATGGTGAAGTGTGTAAGTGGAGTTACAATGACTTGGGAATGGTTGGGATAGTTTAGGTATGTTGTATGGAGTGTGTTGGAACTGGTTTGGGACAAAACACACGAATGGATTTTGTTTTGGAAGTCAATCTGCAGAACCTGCCCTGTTTTGACAAGAACTTGGTGTTTTGATGTTAGAGGGTGTTTTAGAGGCTTAGAGCTCGTGTTTCTGACCTTAGGCAATGTGTAGAACTTGTTTGAAATGTTCACAAACTTTGGTCTTATCAGATTACCAAGTTCTTGACCTTTTGCACAATTGCTTGGTTTTGAAGTAAAAGTGGGAAGTGACAAAGGCAAGGTTGTTCAGGCCTGTATCCTTGCTGCAAAAAGTTGGTGAACTTTGCCTGATATTAGGGAGCTTTGTTTGCAGCAAAAGGCTTGGTGTATGGCTCAAGATAATCAATTTGACATTATGCATGCTTTATGTAAATGGCATTGTTATCTTTTTGCCAAAAATTGATTAATCCTTTGTATAACGCTTCATAGATCAAAACAATGCCTCTAACCAATGTGTTTGCATTTAATTTATGAGTGTGGAAGGGTTTAAGGACCTGTAAACCAAGTACAAGCATGTTTGGACAGAATTTGCAACTTGTAGCATGGTGTAAAATGCCTTGGCCAAAAGTGATGATTTCCCATTTTCAAACTTTCGATTCTCCCTAACCATGAATGATCTTGGAGAGTTCTTGGAAATTTTTGAAAGCTTGTAAAATTCTATACAATCCATCTTTTAAATTCATTTTGAGATTCCACTTGTAACTATGTGAAAAATTTCCATCAAGATAGGTCAAAATCCTGCCTAAACTAGGGCAAAATTTTACTAAGTTAAAAGTTTCATGGACCCTTGTTCACAAAATCATATCTTGAGATCCAAGCATCTTTTGGGAAAACTTTGTGAATGAAAGTTGTAGATTTTGTGGAGGAATACAACTTTCATGTTGGAAGTTTTGTTTGAATCCAATTGCATCATGGTGAAAAAGTTTGGCAAAGTTGGAAAAAAATAAGAAATTTTCATAACTTAGAAATTTTCTAAGTTATGAAAATTTTCCATTTTAAACCCTAATTTTCAAAATTAAGTTTCTTGGTGAACAAGTTTCACATTTTGACACATCTTGATGAAAAATGACCCTTGGCACTTGATTTTGACCAAAAAGTCAAAGTTTGACTTTTCAATGTACAGTTGATTTTTGATCAGTTGACTGGAAAATTCATCTGTCAATCCAATGCTTTTGAGATCTTTTGAACCTTGTGATTAGGTCAAGATGATGCCATTGAGTCCTTGAATCCATGATTGAACCCAATTTGCCATTGGCTAGGTAAAAAACCAGAAATTGCCTTTAAACAGTCAAAACCCTAAAAATGACCATTTTGCCCTTTTGATGATCTGATCAAATTTCTTGAGGAGTTGTGGTCCAAACTTGATCAAATGGTTCATATGAGTATATAATGTTGATGTGGATAAAAAATTATGAGGTTTGACTATAAATTGGCCACAATTTACTTTTTTCCCAGTACAGCTGATTTCTATGTCAACTGTCCAATTGACTTGGCAAAAATTTGATTCCAGGCTTGAAACTTGGTATGAGCAATCTTGGAGGTCCAACATGAAGTATGAAAATCAAATTAGGCATTGGAAGTCCAAAAATCCTTGTGCAAACTCAAACCCTAATTTCAGGTCAACAGTGCAAGGAGAGGTCTTGAGCAGAGCAAACCCTAATTCTGTCTGGAGTCCAAAGAGTCTTCTGAGGGGAAATATTGATAAAATGAGAGGGAAAATTTTGGGGTACAACATAGCCTAATAGCTAATAATGGCTTGGGGTTTTCAGATGTTGATTTAACACCTCTTGGGAAGAATCACAATAAAGCTTTACATATTTCTATCGAGTGCAAAGGGACTACCTTAGCACATGTGCTAGTCGACACTGGTTCTTCTATGAATGTGTTACCCAAGGGGGCATTAGAACGTATTGACTATTAAGATTTAATCTTGAAGCTAAGTGATATCATCGTAAGGGCGTTTGATGGGCCAAAGAAGACTGTTCATGGGGAAGTAGATCTTCCAATCAAAGTGGGTCCCAAATCTTCAACTCCACCTTCTATATTATGGATATTTGCCCTGCCTATTCTTGTCTGTTAGGTCGCCCTTGGATCCATAAAGCTGGGGCAGTAACCTCAACCCTCCACCAGAAACTCAAATATCTAGTCAAGGGCAGAATAGTCACCGTCTGTGGAGAAGAAGAATTTATGGTAAGCCACCTTAATTCTTTCAAGTACGTAGAGATGGACGGAGAATTCATTGAAACCCCATGTCAAGCCTTTGAGGTTGTACCACCGATGATTGCTGCTACTAAATGTTTTTCTGATGAGTCTAAAGCTGTTAAGGCCACACCAAAGATGGTTTCAGTCGAGGATGCCCGTGCAACAATAGAAGAAGGAAACTGTGATACTTGGGGGAAACTCCTCGATATCCCATTTAAAGCAAACAAGTTTGGTTTGGGATTCACTGTCAAAACTCAGAAGGAAATGAGGAGTGCTCGTGCTGGAAAGCCACCTCTCCGCATTAGAAGCCATGGAGTCAATGTCGTGGGTGATTATGAAGAAGAGATTGCATTTGAGGAGTGGGTGTATCCAACTACTATGGAGCTGAAGAATTGGAATACAAAGGACTTTGTGCCCATATCCTTCATTGAGGAGTAATCTACTTGTTATTTCCTTTCTTTCAATTCAAGAACATGTTGTCTGTAATATTTTAACAATGACTTTTAAGCCATGTTCCTGGCCCGGGGCATTTTGGTCCATTTGTCAAGGGTTTTATTTATGTACATCTAATCATATGATCATTCAGTACATTGGACTCTTTTGCATTCAAATATTCGTGTTCATTGTCTTTCTTTTCTTACAAATACATTTTTCAAAAAAAAATAGCCATGTATCTTACATGCACACACACACACTCTTGCAGGTCCACATCCACTCTGGATCCTATTACAATTGACTCTACTATTGCCGACTATAACTTTGAATGTCCTATCAACCAAGCCGAAGACGAAAACGAGGAAGATTGTGATATACCGAGAGAACTAGCCAGACTTCTATTATAAGAGGAAAAGCTATTCAACCGCACGAAGAGTCAGTTGAAGTTATCAACCTAGATATTGAGTCATAGAAGAAGGAAATCAAGATCGACGCTAACTTGGAAAGGAATGTCAAGAGCAGGTTGGTTCAGATGTTGTATGATTATGTGGAAGTTTTTGCTTGGTCTTATGAAGATATGCCTGGGTTGGATACCGACATCGTAGTTCATCATCTGCCGACAAAAGAAGACTGTCCGCCTATCATGCAAAAGGTTCGCCGCATGAGGCCTGATATGTGAAAAGATCAAAGCTGAAGTGATGAAACAATTTGATGCAGGGTTCCTAGCTGTGACATCCTATCCTCAATGGGTTGCCAATGTGGTTCCAGTGCCAAAGAAAGATGGGAAAGTTCGCATGTGCATAGACTATAGGGATCTGAATAGGGCAAGCTCCAAATATGATTTCCCTCTACCACACATTGACGTCTTAGTTGATAATACTGCTCAACATAAAGTCTTCTCTTTCATGGATGGCTTCTCAGGCTATAATCAAATAAGGATGGCTCCCGAAGACATGGAGAAGACTACTTTCGTTACACAATGGGGCACCTTCTGCTACAAGGTCATGCCGTTCGGACTAAAGAATGCAGGGGCAACATATCAAAGGGCTATGGTAGCTTTATTTCATGACATGATTCATCATGAGATAGAGGTATATGTGGATGATATGATTGCCAGATCACAAACCGAAGAAGAACATCTCGATCACCCGCACAAGTTATTCGAGAGTTTGAAAAAGTACAAGCTGAGGTTAAACCCTAATAAGTGCACGTTTGGAGTACGATCTGGAAAGCTTCTAGGTTTCGTTGTCAACAATAAAGGCATTGAAGTTGATCCTGCCAAGATAAAGGCCATCCAAGAAATTCCAGTCCCTCATTCTGAAAAAGAAGTCAGAGGATTCTTGGGTCGTCTCAATTACATTTCCCGTTTCATATCTCACTTAATTGCTACTTGTGAGCCACTCTTCAAACTCTTGAAGAAAGATCAGGTAGTCAGATGGAATGATGATTTCCATATTTCCTTTGACAAAATTAAAGAATACCTACAAGAACCTCCTATTCTCATGCCTCCAGTTAAAGGAAGAACCTTGATCATGTACTTGACTGTACTAGAGAACTCTATGGGGTGTGTGTTGGGCCAACATGACGAGTCTGGCCGAAAAGAGCATGCTATTTATTACCTGAGCAAAAAGTTTACTGACTGTGAAACCAGATATTCACTGCTCGAGAAAACTTGTTGTGCTCTGACATGGGCTGCTCGCTGGCTAAGACAATATATGTTGATGCATACCACTCTGTTGATTTCTAAGATGGACCCAATCAAGCACATCTTCGAGAAACTCGCCCTTTCCAGATGGATAGCCAGATGGAAAATGATCTTGACTGAGTACGAAATTCAATACACGACTCAAAAAGCCATCAAAGGGAGTGTACTAGCCGATCATTTGTCCCATCAGGCTGTGGATGATTATCAGTCAATAAACTTCGACTTCCCTGATGAGAACATCATGCTGGTAATCGACTATGCGAAACCTGGACCGTATGACGGACCTGAAAAAGGATCCCGATGGACTATGGTATTCGATGGGGCTTCCAACGCCTTAGGTAACGGAATTGGTGCTATGATCATCTCTACTAAAGGTTTCCACACTCCTTTCACTGCCAGACTATGCTTTGATTGCACAAACAATATGGCTGAGTATGAAGCATGCATCTAAGGTCTGAAAGCTGCTATTGACTTAAGGATCAAGCATTTGGATATGTTTGGAGATTTCGCCTTGGTGATCAGCCAAGTAAAAGGAGATTGGGACACTAAACACCCTAATCTTATCCCTTACAAGGAACTTTTGCTATCCCTAATTCCTTACTTTGAAGAGATCACGTTCGAGCACTTCCCTATGGAAGAAAACCAGTTGGCTGACGCTTTGGCAACCATGTCTTGAATGTTTAAAGTCAGATGGGACAACGAAGCCCCTATGGTAACAATTGAAAGATTTGATGAACTTGCACATTGCTATGAGCTTGACACTGATGCGGAAAAGCCATGGTACCATAAGGTGATGAGATACCTTGAAGCACAAGAGTATCTAGAGGGGGAATCTATCAATGACAGAAAGTTCTTGCGAAGATTTGCAGCCAAAATCTTCCTAAGTAATGGGATATTGTACAAACGCAACCATGATTCGACTCTACTTTGATGTATGAACAAGAAGGAGGCAGAGAAAATTATGGAAGACGTGCACGATTGTCTCTTCGGTACTCACTCAAGTAGTCATACGATGGCTAAGAAAATCTTAAGAGCAGGTTACTATTGGTCAACAATGGAGACTGATTACCATCAACATTCAAGAACCTGTCACAAATGCCAAATCTACGTTGACAAGGTCCATGTGCCTCCTATCCCTCTGAATGTCATGACCGCTCCGTGGCCATTTGCAATGTGTGGCATTGACATGATTGGAGAGATCAAGCCCACAGCTTCCAACGGACATCACTTCATTCTTGTTGCTATCGATTATTTTACCAAATGGGTCGAAGCCGCCTCATTTTCCTCATTCACCCAGAATGTGGTAGCCAGATTCATCAGACACAACCTCATCTACTGTTATGGTATCCCCGAAAGGATCATCATCGACAATTGGACTAACCTCAATAATGCTATGATTACTGAGCTTTGCACTCAGTTTAAGATCAAGCATCACAATTCTTCTCCATATAGACCAAAAATGAATAGCGTAGTGGAAGCGGCCAACAAAAATATCAAGAAGATTATGCAGAAGATGGTAGTAACCTATAAGGATTGGCATGAGATGTTGCCATTTTCTCTACATGGCTACCGTACTTCATCTAGAACATCTATAGGGGAAACTCCCTTTTCCTTAATCTATTGCATGTAAATTGTTCTGCCAGTGGAAGTTCAGATTCCCTCGTTGAGGATTATGATTGAGGCAGGCTTAGGCGAAGACGAGTAGATTCAAACGAGATTGGATCAACTAAACTTGATCGATGAAAAAAGATTAGCTGCTATTTCCCATGGTTAGACATATCAAAAACGGATGATCAAGACTTTCAACAAAAAGGTCAAGCCTCGAGTATATCAAGTTGCGACTTGGTGATAAAGCGCATCATTTTACCACAAAGCGACCCCAGAGGCAAATGGACTCCCATCTATGAAGGTCCATTTATTGTCAAGAGAGTTTTCTCTGGCGGTGCCATGATGCTGACTACCATGGATGGTGAAGATTTCCCACATCCTATAAACGCGGACATAGTTAAAAAATACTACGCATAAGAGACCCGTTAGGTTGACACACCTAAGAAAAATAAGGGCATCCCGAAAAACCAAAAGGTTTGGGAAAAAATTAGGGATATATGAAAAAGATTGTACACCCGACAAGTTGAAAACCCGAAAGGGCGACTTGGGCAAAAAAGGGTATCCTGGTGGGCTGAAAACCCGAAAGGGCGGTCCAGGAAAAAGTTAAGGATTAAAAGCATGTGACTATGTCCCATGGAATCAACACAATCAATTCTATCACCAAGGTCCAAGTTCAAATGTTCCAAGATCAATCCAATTAACTTTTATTAATGGCAAGGGACATTCGAAGACATTGGGGAAATAGTAGAGTTGGAAGGAAATGAGATCGTTTCACATGGCTATTTGTCTTCATTCTCAATTTTGTTTTCCTTTCGATGATTTTCTCTTACTAGGATCTCCGTCTCTCTGTACAAAAACGTCTATTCATGGGCAAAATATCAATACAAATATACTTTGAAGTGCAAATTTTTTGTCTTTGTTTTGAATGTAAATTTGTCCAATGACTAAAATTGAATGAACATATGCATATGAATATAATTAAAACTGTTTGGCACATGTGTCCTGCTAAGCAGAAGCAAGCATCTCTTTAATAAATATGAAATATCCCCACAAAATTATCATTATCGTTATCTCCACAAGGACGGCTACGATAAACCTTTCCCCAACGGAGTTACCCACAAAGTCTCTTTGCATAGGATAATCCCCGACCAGAGTCTCAACCTCTTGGCCGCTTTCTCTCCAGCTAAGTGAATTTTTACAAATTAAAACCTCGTAGGGTCTCTTCCTAAAGGAAAGTCACCTCCTCAACAAGGTTTAGTATCCCCAACAGGTTTTTTTCCCCAACAATAATCGAGGAACCACAAAACTCCCCAGCCGAGTCCAAATTTCCTTAACATACAACAATCAAGACACCATGAAGTTCCCCAGCTGAGCCTATCTTCCCCAGCTGAGCATATCTTCCCCGGCCAAGGCTATTATCCCCAAGCGGAGTTTATCTTCCCCAGTTGAGTGTATCCTCCCCAAGTTGAGTTTGTCCTACCCAATTGAGTCTACACTCTCCAGTTTGAATTTTCTTTCAGAATATTGCAAATCATAGGGCCACAATCCCTGATCCCTAGTAAATCCATCAGCAAAGCCTTTACTATTTCCAAAAAAAATACTATGAAGCCTGGATCCGACCAGATATTAGCACAATTTTCAAGTTATTACTAAAGATTGGACCCGACCAGATAATAGTTTGACTTTTTCAAGTTGCTGAAACCTGGACTCGACCAGATAACAGTTTGAGTATCTGAAACCTGGACCCGACCAGATAACAGTTGATCTCAATTTCAGGATGTTATGAAACCTGGACCCGACCAGATAGTAGCCTAAATATTCAAAGATATAGAAGAACCTAGACTCAATCCGACTAAGGTTTAACTTCTTTTCCCCAGTAGAGTTTGCCTCTGCCCCAACAAATTACTGTGAAACCTGGATCCGACCAGATAACAGTTCTAAACTTCATCTTTTCAAGCAAGTTGTTGTGAAGCCTGGATCCGACCAGATAAAAACTATATCCCCAAACAGTTTATTGTGAAACCTGGACCCGACCAGATAGTAATTGACCTCGTCAACCTCAAAAATCCTCAAAGCCTGGACCCGACCAGATAACAGTTTTTCAAACAGTTTATTATGAAGCCTGGAGCCCGACCAGATAACAATTAATTGTAATCCCCAGGGATGCGCTATAAATCCTGGACCCGACCAGATAATAGCACAACTTTCCCAAAACCATGAAACTTGGACCTGACCAGATAGTAGTTATCACTTCAAGTTTACTGCGAAGCCTGGAACCGACCAGATAACAATTAACCTCTGTATCCCCAGCAAGTTGTTGTGAAGCCTGGATCCGACCAGATAACTATTCAATTTCAAGAAAATTTTTGCAAAGCCTGGAATCCGACCAGATAACAGTTAATTCGTCTCTTCCCCCAGTAAGTTACCGTGAAGCCTGGATCCGACCAGATAGCAATTGACTACTTCATCCTCAGCCACTGTGAAGCCTGGATCCGACCAGATAACAGCTGACATTCGAGCGATATTCCCCAGCGAAAGCATCCTTTCAACAAAATTGAAGATATGCATATTTTTCATCTCCAATGGCAATCAGGGATTCAATCTCCCAGAATTTCCTCAACAGTAGTCAGGGATTTATTTTCTCGGACAAAAACGTACATCTCACATTCATACATCATAGCATGTACATACCATATACGTTTAACATAATACCATCTCTGGTGAACATCATGCAAGCATCTGCATTTTACTAATTCCTTTTCTCACAGGTAAAACATCAAGTTTAGTATAAATCAACAAGATATTTGTGCTGATACTTCTCCCAGTAACTATCCATCATCTCTCCAAATTGCATCTTTAAGCCCATTCCCTACATAATCAACTAACACATCTTCGATTGCAAATTTCTGGGCACTCTAGTGTTCAATCATCTTCCACCTTCAAGTCACGAATGTCAAATCTGCCAATCTAACTCTTCAGGTTTAAGAAGATTGTACAGGGGCAGTTGTTGTACCCCAAACATTTCCCTCTCATTTCTCAAAGGATCACCCTGGGCCCTCAGGTTTGCTCCCCTCTCATTTCAAGCTTGGATTTACAAAATTTTCAAGAAAGTCATTCACAAGGGTAAAATGGTCATTTGCATATTGAAAAGTCAAACTTTGACTTTTGATCAAAATCAAGTTTCAAGAGTCATATTTCATCAAGAGATGTTGAGATATGAAGTTTGTTTCATCTAGAAATTCAAAAGTTAAAAGTTACTTTGGAAAAGTCAAACTTCTAAATACTTAGAATTTTTCGAAGTGTTTAAGAAATATGACAAGCTCAGAACTTCTGATCAAATTTTCACCATGATTCAAGCTGATTCTGGAAGAACTTCTGATACAATAGTTATAGATTTCAATGAGATCTAAAACTTTGCAGAACAGAACTTCTCCTAGAAATGTTGGAATTTCAAGTTATAACTCCTGAAAGACACGTCCATGAAACTAAAGCACTCAGCAAATTCTGGACACTTTCAAAACAGATTTTTGTCAGAACTTCTGGGCCAATTTTCACAAAGGTTCAGTCATAGTTTGCAAGGGTAATTCAAAGAAAGTTACAAAGCATGCTGCAAGCTTCCTGGAAAGTCTGAGAGCTCCTTCAGAACATACTGGAGCAAGGAGATACAAAGATCAAAAGTTGGATGTCTATTCTAAGTCACGCTGAAGCTGAACTTCTGATCCAAAACTAAGCAATGATGCAGAATCTTACATCGCAGAATTTATGGTTGGATAAATCTCATCATCATTTAATGCTAACAACCACTTTTGGGTCTTTATCCAAAGGACTTCCCCACGTGTGGCAGAGAAGTACCATCACTGTCTTGGAAAAAGCAACTTTTGCACAAGAATAGGCTGGGCCCATGCATTGATTTTGCTTTTGAGGTTACTTTTCCTTTATTCCCGCTTACGAATCCAGCTTAGGCATGGCTAAGAAATTGCTAACCACCATACCTATTTGAACTTGCTTCAAGAACAAGTCAGCGCCTAGCATATGAGGGTGGTACCCCTTGACCTTTCCAAGCGACTAAACCTTTGCCTATAAATTGAAAGCCATTGGCAACTGTAAAAGGGTAGGAAATTTGAGAAAGAAAAGCCCTGAACCCCTGATAAAATTCCAAGAGTCCAAAACCTGCAAACACAAAATACTAAACCTGTTAGCTTTTGATTCTTGCATTCAAATTCCATTTTTCCTCAAGTGTTTCTAGACCAAAACCACCCATACAGTTTTTGATATACATTCAAAAGCCATCCTAACTTCTGTAATCAAACTATAACACACTAACCATCAATATCCACCTCAAAGAAGTCAGAACTTTGCTCCTTGGCTATTCCAGAATTTTCTAATCACTCACAACCCAAGTTGAAAGTTTACAGCCTGCTGAACACGAGAGGAAGTTGTTCAGAACATCACAAGCGGTCAGAGCCAGACTCCAGCTCACAGAACATTTTCTAGCTGCAAGGTAAGTTTCTGCTGACTCTCATCATATTACTTAGGCATTGTCAGGAAACTTTGTTCAAAAATACAATGTAGACATCCTGATTCTGATACTGTACACATTCTAAGGTTTCATATATTTGCCTGCCTAAGTAGAGAGAATTTCAGTTCAGAACTTCTTGAAGAAATTAGAACTAAGAATTAGGATTAGCAAATTCATGCTTGCTTCTGATTTATAGTTCTGATATCTATTGTTTCTGAAACATTATGAAACCTGCCATAACTGTTATACGCGTATCTTCTGTTTGTTGAGAAATGAATAAGTTGCAGACGCTCTGACTAGCATGAAAAGGGAGACGAAGTTCTGCCAGTGGCACCAGAACTTCTGAAATCTTCTTTGTTTTCAGCGGACCCAGAACTTCTAACCTCTTTTATTTCAGCACGCTAGTGTCAGAACTTCTGACCTCTTTTATTTCAGCACGCCAGAGTTAGAACTTCTGACCTCTTTTATTTCAGCACGCCAGAGTTAGAACTTCTGACCTCTTTTATTTCAGCAAAGCGCTGATTCTGTTTTCCTTTCTCCTTATTATTTTTGCCATCATTTTTTTTATTAATCAAAAACACATAAAAAATATAGATTTCATATTCACATATCTTATTTTTATTTCTTTTGACATAAAAGATCCAAATATCATCTTAAACCAAACTTATTTCTTTTTTAAAACAAAACAAGTCCATTTTACATTTCTTGTACATTCTTATCCATTCAATATGGTTGTAATAGTAACTTAGGACTTGATTTAATTTGCAATCCTCATTTGTGAATTTGTACACCCCATCCCCCTAATGTTTGTAATAGCGTAGGACTTTACTTTTCCGCATTTTTATTGCTTTCATGTATTATTAGTAATTAGGGTGTGCATGATGAGATAAAAACAACAAATAGACAACCCATATTCAAGACAAAATCAAGCATGAAAACAACATATTTTCACCCAAGCACCCCTAGGGTAAACTCCACTTGTTGCCTAAAAAAATGGTCATGTTATGCATGTAAGATGTCTTAGCAAAAACAATCAAAATACAATACCATAGTCCCTCGATGACGCTATAAATGTTGCCTTAAAAATGATATTAGTCCCTCAAAAAAGAATGTTGAGATACCTTGCAACATTGCTAATCATGGCTATACGATGACCCACGCCCGTCCCGCTTGCATCCAAAGATACGGTTGCTTACCAAATCAATGGTAAGACAACAATGTCAAAGGAAAAGAAAATGAACAAGAAAGACATTTGAGTATATAGATTTATCCTAATTACTTGCTCCATCTCAAAACAAACATCCTTGTTATTTTCAAAACAAACACCAACACTTCCAAAACACCTTTCAAAATCGAAAACATTTTCAAAAGATCAACACTTTGTATACATTCTTACGAACGAGAATCATTACAAAGTTTGCCTAAACGATGGCGTCTTTACAAAATACTTTCAAAAAACCACACAAAGCACAATTTCAAACAAAAGGAATTTATCTAGCAAGTAACTAAGAGCCCATGGAAAACCATGGATGAAAAGGTTGCTAATACCTTCCCTTTTCATAATTTACCCCCCAAACTCAAGAAACAATCTTAAAGGTATTTCCTGTGCTTTTTCACCTTTCCTTTTGGATAAAAGAAAAGTCAGTGGAAACTCTTGCTAACCGCAATATTTGCAATCAAACAAAAAACACCGAAGTCAGTTCTCCCACCGTATCACAAGATCCTCATTTGCTCAAGTTGGCTCAAGAATTGATCAAACAAATTCTCCTCCTAGGAAATGGGTCCACAACTAGGATTTGGTATTTCTCAAGGAAAATTAGGTTTTCAAGGTCTCAAGTGTTTTTCATGGTTCTCCATATGTCTTCAAGAATGCTCATGTCAATTTTCAAGTCTTTCATCACATGTTTGCTCAGTTAATTGCTCAGATGATGGAAAATCAACTATATTGGGTAAAAACTCAATTGTGGTCAACATACAGTCAAACCTCAAAATTTTTGGTCAAAATCATGGTTTTGAAGTCATATTCATCATTTTATCAAGGGTTGATCATGATTCATCAAGAAAAGCCCTCAAATCATCAAAAGTCAAAAGATGCCAAATTAGGGTTTCCTTAGAAGAAGTCAACTAAACTTTGACCAAGCATAACTTTCACATGATTCATCAGATTTTCCCCAACCAAAGCTTATTTTGAAGGAAAATTAATTCTCTACAACTCTATCACTCTAAGATCAAGTCCAAAAAATGAATCATTTGAGAAATATAAGCCAATACATTACAGGTCATTTCAAAAGTCAATAAAAAGATACTTTTTGTCAAGGCAACTTACATCAAGATAAATCTTCAAAAGCAAAAATGATCAACATAAAGGTTGTATAGGAAATTTTAAGCTTTCCAAAAAGTCCAGGATCACCTTCATAAAATAAAAATTGAGTGAGTTATGACCATTGCAAGTTGGGAAATTTTGATAGAATGCATGAACTCCAAATTATGCAAATTTGTAATTTTAAGTTGTTGGGCCTAAGTCTTCATATCCAAACGTGTTCATGACATGTTCAAAGACCCATAAGTCCATTCATGCATTATTTTTTATTTTGATTTTTATTCAATTAAGCCCAAAATAAATCAAATAAATTATTGGGCTAAAACATAAGGCTTTTGATTTCAGTCATGTTGGAGGCCCAAGATCTCATGTACAAGTTGTCAAATTCGTGCAAGAGAGTTTGGTGCAAGATTGATCAAAAATAGCAAGTTTGATATAATTCCAAATCAAATATTTTTCTCCTAATCATGCATGATTCTTTCAATTTTTGTTGACCTAATCTCATGTCCTATATATATCTAACAAGACCAGACGAACAACACACGAAAAAGATGCCTCGAAAACCCCTAGAAAATTCTCAAATTTTCCAAGAATTAGGGCAAATTCAAGCTCTCATATCCAGCCCTTGTCAATCAATTCCAATCATCCCAACGCATTCCTGAATTTTACAAGAGGCAATTCATACCCTTGCTTAAGCGGAAGCATACCAGAACTCCATCTCTCAATGCATTCCTGATGTTTGGAAGAGTTTTGACGTATTACTTGTAAGGTCTAGTGCAGGAATAAGAATTCACCACGGCTAGGGCATTGAGACTAGATTCCTTCGAAACCCCAACTACGATTTTTTTAGACCAAACTAACCATACCATTGAAATCACAAGGCTTTAATTAGTCAACTAGGGTTGTTTTCATTTTAGTTTTGATTGATTTTTCCGGTTTTTGGTTTTTAGTCCAAATGGAGAAGATAACAGGAAACCACTATCCATGGTGGTTTGACCGGTGGCTGAGTCGCGTGGCATAATGAAACAACATGATTGGACCATTCAAAATACAGGGGACCCACTCAGGCATGCATTTTGAATGGTATGCCTTTTAGGATTTGTTTTATATTATATATTCATTATGTCAATCAGATTAATGGATGTATAACCACCCCAGTGGTTAAAATGCATGCGCTAAGTCACTCCTCTCTCAGGTCACGAGTTCGATCCCCGGTTTTGCTATTTTTTTTCATATTTCCATTAACTTTGCAGGTTTGTTACAAAACTTGTTGGAGGCGTTACCTTGACACCAAGGCGCGCTTGGCCTTGTGGTATGCTTGCTGCTGAAACTGCTTAAGGGCGTGGGTTCAACACTCATCCCTACTCATTTGGTTATTTATTTTTCCAATTCTATGTTTCTCACTCTTTTACAAACATTTTTTCAAAACCTTTTTAAAACAAACCCTAATTTTAATTTTAGGTTTTTATTTTAGGTTTTAATTTTAGGTTTTACTTTTAATTTTAGGTTTTATTAATTTAATCAATTTTAGGTATGAATAATTAACCTTAATTTAGTTTTAGGTTTTCATTAATAAACCCTAATTTATTTTTTTAAGTTTTCCTAATTAACCTAAAATCGACCTAGAATTTAGGATTTTTTGCTTGATTAATCAATTATTTTTTATCAATTAATTAGTTTCTTCTGAATTAAAAACAATTAGGTTTTCTTTAGATTAATCATCAAACAATCAAAAAATGATTTTTAAATTTCTTTTTGTTTTACAATTTTCGCGCATTTACTTTCGCATTAGTTTTTCCGATTATGTAACTGCTACAGTATGTAATAGTTTAATTAGGGCTTATATTTGCTTTCTTTCTCCCCAATTTTATATTTCGTACCCCCTTTCCCGAAGCTTTGTAATTGCGTAGGACTTTTAATTTTTGCCTTTACTATTTTCCTTATAACTGCTAGTAATTAGGGCATGTATGGTAAGATCTAAAATCAACCGTTAGATAATCCTAAATTCAAGATAAAATAATCGAATTGAATCACTTTTCAGACACTCACCTCTAGGGTAACCTCACTTGTTACATTCGAATAAAAACAGTCACGTCCCTCGAATGTGGGGACGCTTTTGCACTGTCCCTTGGAATCAAAAGATTGTAGTCCCTCGATAACCCTTTTGAATATTGCCTTCGATAAACGATATAGTCCCTTAAATGAAATTATTAAAGAGTCCTTACTAGTTGCCTTCTATGACTGAACGATGACCCACGCTCATCCCTTCACATCCAACGATAGGGCTTCCTACTAACTTATGGTAGGATAAAACTATCTAAAGGAGGAGGAAAATTACAATAAAGACCTTGATTAGGTAGACCTCTATTAATTTCTTGCTCACAAAGCTCTTCAAAACAAAACATTTCACACAATAACACTTTTCAATAAATATTTTCGAACAAACACTTTGCATGCTTTCTCAAGGACAAATACGAGAATCATTACAAAGTTCACCATACAATTGGCATTTTCAAAAAAATTCCAAACATGCACAACACCGAGCAATTTTCAAAACAAAGTGAGCTAAGCGGTTAAGAGCCCGTAGATAACTACGGATGAAAAGTGTGCTAACACATTCCCTTTTTATAACCTACCCCCCGAACTCAAGAAAATTCTCGAAGTTCTTTCCTGTTCTTTTCACTCATTCCTTATTGGATAAAACAAAACTCGGCGGTGACTCTTGCTCTCTGTAACATTTATGATAAAACGTAAAACCAAGTTCATTCTCCCACCGTATTATAGAACTGGCGACTTTGCCGGGGAGAACTAAAAGTGGGGTTACCTTATATCACTTTTAAAGGCTTTCCTTGTTTCATTTGTATGCTTTATTTTAAAGGGTTGTTTGGGTTATTTCTTGCAAAGATCCTATACCCGGATCTGGGAAACATTTTAGGTAGGTAGCAATAGATCATGGAAACTATACGATGTATACTGGTATGGTTTAAGTGATGGCTACATTAATATGACACATTGGTCTGTACTGGTATCCCTTGAGTCAGTCGGGGAGCATACTAGGCTGTCGCGTGGTGTCATAAGCACTAACTGACCTTATAACCTTAATTGACCCAACTTAGCCATTAGAAGGTAGTGAGATAGCTAACTTTGGTGTAGTCCGGAGTTGGTTGATACTCGATACTACACTAATTGAGATTCGACTCTCGAGTTTTGTTTGGTGGCAAGTCAGTTGTTGTTCTAGACAAAGCTTGCGGTAAAAATCAGTGATATTGAGATCCCTAGAACCGGGTTACTTCTCTAGGACAGATTGAGCCAACATGAAATTAAAGAGGATACTTACCTACAAACCTCATGCAAGCCTTAAACCTAAGGCCTTTGCGTGTTTTGCCTGTGTTTTATTATCTATTTGAGCATGATATCATGAAATCATAACATCATAACATCATAGCATCATGACTAACCATTTCAAGGATCTAGGGGATTTATCTTTGTTCTGTGTTGCAGAGTCGTGGATTCCAATTGTAGGAATACCATCCGGATCAACTTTGTAAAGATACCTTCTCAACTTAAGGAATTAGTCTCAAAGGTTCTTGACAATTCTCAATTCACCAAGATACATGGTCATCTACTCAGTTTGGTTACTACTGGCTTTCAGGAAGACATGATGAGCATTCTTTTCCAGTTCTTTGATCTGAAGCATCACTATTTTACCTTCCCAGATTATCAGTTGGTGCCCACAATAGAAGAATTCTCTAAGTTGCTCGAAGTGGCTATTCTTGATCAGATACATTTCACCTGTCTATAGATAGTTCCGAAACATGAAGACGTCACAGTAGCTCTACATCTGAAACGATCAAACATTGTATCTAATTGGGAAATAAGGAATGGAGTCAAGGTTTTCTCTCCTAAATTTCTGATAGAGAAGGCTCAGGGATTTCTAGATGCCATGAATCTTCGTGCTTCTGAGGATATTTTGGCCTTGCTGATCTACGGGTTGGTACTATTCCCTAATTTGGACCAATTCATAGATTTGAGTTCCATTAAGATATTTCTTACTCATAATCAGGTACCTACTTTGCTTGGAGATGTCCTACATTCCCTCCATACTCGTACTATGAAGAAGCAGGGAACTCTTATGTGTTGCATACCTCTACTGTCCAGGTGGTTTATTTTGCACCTTCCCCAATCAGTGATAAAGAACGAACAAGGCTTCAGGTTTGGTCAAAGGTTGATGTCACTTGCTCATGCATATATCCATTGGTGTTCTCGATCTCAGGCAGATGTCACCATTATTGATCATTGTGGGGAATTCCCTAATGTACCACTCCTTGTAATAAGAGGGGGCATCACTTACAACCCTTCTCTATCTTTGCATTAGTTTGGTTATGCTCGAAGAGACGGTCCTCATGATATGCTTATCCAGGGTATTATATTCGATTACGAGAATGATCCTTAAGGTTACCGTCAAAGGTTTATACGTGCTTGGGATACGGTCAACAAGGTTGATAGTAAGAATTTGGGACACAAGAGTTCCATTCCTCTAGAGCCTTACCTCAGATGGGTGTGGTCTCGTGCTCAGAATCTCAAAATGCTATATCCTGCTATCTTACCAGTAATCGTAGAGCCTATTGTTGAAGGGGATGTTTCTCATACTGTTCTTCATCCTGATATGTCTAGCGACCTCGAAGAACTACAGAAGTTCTGGATCCAACTAAAGGAAGAAAGAGATACCTTCGAAGCTCTATTCTATGCTAGTGAGAAGAAAGTACCGGAGCTAACGAAACAAATCCATGAAGAACAAAGCCTTTATGCATATTTCAACATAAAGAGGAAGCGTCCATGAGAGACTTGAATTTATATTTTGCTATTTTATAACTCTTTTATTAAAAGAAATTGTAATTTGAGCTTGTTACTAAAATTTATTGTGTTTCCTTTATTTAAACAAATTTAAATCCCGTAACGATCCTTGAAAACATTGCATCTACATATCATGTATCATTACAAGTTTTCCCCATATAGGTTTTCTCATCTTCTTACTGTTTATTTAGTAAAAGATGGCTCTTGAACAAACTGTTAAGGAACTCTAAGCTCAGAATGCCTAATTCTAGGAGACCCTCCTGAAGCTAGCCCAAGGACAAAAATATATGATGGTGCTCATCGCTAAAAAGAAGAAAACTCAGAAACTAATTGCTATTCTCAACATGGGAAGAAGATTCAAGGGTCATGCTAAACAAGTTCAAACTGCTGATATCACCTCTGATGAAGATGACAACCAAGAGGAGGATGTTAGAAGTGTCAGGGCTGAAGGTGGGAGCAACCTTGGTTTTGGTAAATTTCTGAGGATGAAGACTACTCTGGTGAACAATATCCTCATGCCGGTGACAAATACAAACAGTTAGAAGATCGCTTCAATGCCATGGAAATCCAGAAAGTGCCTGGATCAGATTTCAGAGAGTCGGGTCTTATTCCGGGGGTAGTTATCCCTCACAAGTTCAAAGTGCCCGCTTATGATAAATATGATGGTGTGTTTTGTCCGAAACTTAATCTGAGATCTTATGTTCAGAAGATCCAACCCCATACTGCTGACAGAAAGTTATGGGTTCACTTCTTTCAAAAAATTGTATCTGGTACACAACTCGAGTGGTTCTATCAGCTGGAAGGAACCAACATTAGTACTTGGGAAGACTTGGTTGCTACTTTTTACAAGCAGTATCAATACAATGCTGACCTTGCACTGACTCGTGTGCAATTATAAAACATGACTATGGGTTCAAATTAAGGATTCAAGGAATATGCCCAGACGTGGAAAGATTTAGCTGGATGGTGGCAACCTCCCTTTTATGACCGGGAGCTAGTTAATATGTTCATGGGAATTCTAACAAGTCCATTATTTAATCATCTAATTGGGAGTTCTTCATCTGGTTTTACTGAGCTTATTCTAATGGGAGAACGTGTGGAAAGTGGTATTAAGAGCGAAACAATTCCAGTGGCTGCATCTTCTATGGCTGTAAAGAATACATTCAATGGTAAGAAGGAGACCAGTGTTGTTTACAACCAGAAGAGCCATGGTAAAAATGACCGCAATCAGTCTGTGGGAGCGGTATTGATTTCTAATTCTGCACCGGTTCAACAACAACAGGGTAATAGGCGTAGGTCAGATGCTCTAGGAAGGAAGTTCACCAAGATTAATATGCCATTATTTTAGGCGTTACAACATTTAATAAAAGAGGAGCTGATTATGCTAAGGGATCCTCCTCAAAACCCCGACACCTCTTCTCCTAAATACAATCCGACCACAAAGTGCGCCTATCATTCCAACAATCCTGGGCACAACACCAACAACTGCTGGACCCTGAAAAACAAAATTCTGGACATGATTGACAATAAGGAAATTGAGTTTGATCCTCCAGAAACCCCGAATGTGATTACTGCACTAATGCCAAAGCATGACAAAGGCATACGTTCTATTGACGATGTTCTTCATGTTTCTACTGTAAGTAAGTTTATTACTCCTCTACCAATTATCAAGAAGAATCTGTTGCAGGCCGGTTTATTTCCGGGTTATATTGAGAAATGTTACTGTTGTGCAACCCAACCCAATGGCTGCATGTTACTAAAGGAAGGCATTCAACGCCTAATGAACAATCATATAATTATGATCGAGAAAGTTCCATCTGCTGAGAATCTGTGTCGAGATTTATCTGTAATCTCTGGTCCTCCTGTTAGGATCACCTCCAAAGGCCTTTGTAAGGATTACTGCTAATCTGAAATCTTCTCCTCTAGTCATCACTACACCAGGACCTATCCCATATTCTTCGGATAAAGCTATTCCTTGGAACTATGGATCTGACGTCTACTACTATGGAATCAAACAAGAACTACCAAATGTTGAAGATGAAGTTACTGAAGTTGCTGATCCTGGAAATATTGTTGGAACCAATAAGGTTACTAGAAGCGGAAGGGTTTTCTCTCTGGAAATCTCTCCAAAGACTATTTCTATACATGTTCGAGATACAGCCACTGAGTCAACTACTGAGGCTCAATGCAAAGAGCCAATAACAGAGCCTTCCCAGATGGAGGCGCCTAAGGAAGCCACAGTTGAAGACATATCTAGATAAGAGTTGGAAGAGGTATTGAAGATTATCCGCAAGAGTGACTACAAGATTGTTGAACAGCTAGGGCATACCCCGTCCAAGATCTCTATGTTATCTTTGTTACTATGTTCTGAAGCTCATGCACAGGCTTTAGTAAAGTTCTTGAAGACTGATCACGTTCCATAAGAGATCCCTGCCGATCAATTTGGAAGCTATGTTGCTATCTTAACGACCTAAAATGGATTAGGTTTCTCTGATGCTGATCCAACTCTTGAGGGAAGAAACCACAATAAGGCCCTGTAGGTTGCCATTGAATGCAAGGGCACTACCTTGGCCCATGTATTGGTTGGTACCGGTTCCTCACTAAATCTGCTACCGAAGGGTGCTCTTGACAGACTTGATTGTGAAGGGGTTGTACTTAAACCTAGTGATATTATGGTTCAAGCCTTTGACGGATGAAAAAGGATGGTACACGGGGAAGTGAATCTTCCAATCAAGGTAGGGTCGCAGATCTTTGAATCTACCTTCAATGTTATGGATATTCGGCCAGCTTATTCTTTCTTACTGGGAAGCCCCTGGATCCACGGGGCAGGCACTGTCACCTCTACCCTACTTCAGAAACTAAAGTATCCTGTGAACAGAAATATTGTTACTGTCTGCGGCGAAGAAGAGTATATGGTTAGCCACTTGAATTCTTTCTGGTACATAGAGATGGACGACGAATTCATCGAGACTCCCTGTCAAACTTTTGAAGTCATTCCTCCTACCACTATTGAATATGTCTATGCCATTCCCAAAGTTACTAGGGTTCCGCCCAGGATGTCTTCATTGAAAGATGCTAACGCTACTATAGAAGAATATGGTTGTACTATTTGGGGTCAACTTCCTTGCATCCCTTATAAATCTGACAAGTTTGGTTTGGGTTTCACTGCAAGGGGTCAGAGGGTTTTTCGTCTCACTCGAGCTAGAAGGCCACTATTCCGCATCAACAACAACAAAGTCAATGTAATAGAAGATGCTGACAGTGATTATGACCTTGACAATTGGATCTTTCCTACCATTGGCAATGGCCTCAACAACTGGAATGCCAAGGACATCATCTCTATCTCATTTAGTCTGGAGTAATAGCTACATTTCTGTTTTTTATTGCTTTCAAGTTTTGACTTTGTAATATTTGAACAATAACTTTAAGCCTCGTCCCTTACTCGGGGCACAATGGTGCATTTGTTAGGTTTGTCATTTCATAAACATATTTTCATTTAATAAAGCATTGGACATTTTGCATTTAAATTTTATGCTCTATGTCTTTCTTTTTACTATTATCACTTTCAAATAGCTATGTGTTCTTACACACACCCATAAAATACATTGTAGATCCACATCCACTCTGGATCCCGCTGATAACGATTATGCTATTGCCACTTATGACTTTGAAAATCTGATCTACCAAGCCGAGGATGAAGGTGAGGAAGATTGTGAGATACCAGGAGAACTTGCCAGACTGTTAATGCAAGAAGAGAAAGTTATTCAACCACATGAAGAGCTAGTTGAAGTGATAAACTTGGGTTCTGAAACAGACAAAAAAGAGGTCAAGATAGGTGTCAACTTAGAGGACAGTGTCAAGAACAAGTTAATACAGATGTTGCATGAATATGTTGAGATCTTTGCTTGGTCATACGAAGACATGCAAGGGATTGATACTAATATTGTGGTTCACCGTCTGTCAATGATAGAGGGTTATGCTCCGATAAAATAGAAGGTCCATCGTATGCGTACCGAGATGTTCGAGAAGATCAAGGCTGAGGTTATGAAACAATTCAATGCAGGGTTATTAGCAGTAACATCATATCCTCAATGGGTTGCAAATGTTGTTCCGGTACCAAAGAAAGATGACAAGGTACGTATGTGTGTAGACTACAGGGATCTGAATAGGGCGAACCCCAAAGACGATTTCCCACTTCCACATATTAATGTTTTGGTCGACAACACCGCTCGGCACATGGTATTCTCTTTCACGGATGGTTTCTCGGGATATAATCAGATCAAGATGGCACTTGAAGACATGGAAAAGACTACTTTTGTTACATAGTGGGGCACTTTCTTCTACAAGGTTATGCCTTTTGGGTTGAAGAACACCGGCGCAACATATCAGCGTGCTATGGTAGCTTTGTTTCGTGACATGATTCATCACGAGATAGAGGTCTATGTCGATGATATGATAGCCAGATCACAGACTGAAGAATAGAATATGGACCATCTATATAAGTTATTTGAGAGACTGAGGAAGTATAAGCTGAGATTGAATCTAAACAAGTGCACATTTGGGGTGAGATCTAGTAAACTCCTAGGTTTTATTGTCAGCAGTAAAGGAATCGAGGTTGATCCCTCTAAAGTCAAAGCTATTAAAGAAATGCCTCCTCCCCGTACTGAGAAGGAAGTCAGCGGTTTCTTGGCACGACTGAATTATATTGCCAGATTTATTTCTCACTTGACCGCTACTTGTGAGCCGATCTTTAAGTTGCTGAAGAAAGATCAGGTAGTGAAATGGAACGACGATTGCAAAATAGCTTTTGACAAAATCAAGGAGTACTGTAGCGGTAGAAATGTTGAGACTAAGCCATTGGATTGACTTAACTCGTATAGATCAAAATAAAAATCGCCACCGCGCTTTATTGTTTCCAGAGGAATGGGAAAAGAGAGAATAACCCAAAAAGAGGGGGAGAGAATCTAAGTTCGGGGGTTGGTTATGCAAAGGGAAGGTATTATTACCCTAAACATCTATGGTACTCCACAAGAACCTCTTTGTAAATATGTGTGTTTTGGCTATAAAATTTGTATACAAAATAGATTATGGGGATGAGAAAAGAAATATTTTTTTTATAATTTTTGCACCCGCCGAGGTTGTAAACCTTTAGTGCCTACGTACCACCTTCCACGAAATAAGGGATCATGTTACTCATAGTTCACCTTTAAAAAATTTAAAACACGTGTGTGTTGGTTAATTTTAAGATACAAGACATCATCGTCGTATCCGAGTGGAAAACATACTTACTACCCATGATTATGAGAAAGGATAATTTGCATCAACTCAACATGGAGGATATAGCTTGGATTTTAAAAGAAACAAAGCCCTACTCAACACCCAAATGGAAAATATCTCACTTCACTACATATCGTAGAAGTATAGTAGTTCGCATCACTGCAAGGATTGACAAGAGTCTAATCTTTTGAGAAAAGAGTTTTAAAGTAAAAACCCAAAGTGGCAAAAAGGTTTGAATGAGATTGATTGACTTTTAGTCTTCTCAAAAAATATCAAAGTATTATGAAGTTGGTTAAATTTTGATTAAGAAAACATTTTTGAAAATGCATGGACATAAGTCTAAGTTTATTATGAAAGTGGTTCAAGTTTAGAAAACAATAATAGTTTTGAAAAGGAGGGAGAAGATTTTTGAAATTAAATAAGATGGGAGGAGATGAAAGGAGTATCATAAAGCATAAGGTAAAAGCTAGGGAAAAGAACCATCTAACCAACAAGAAGCCAACACTTGACACAATGAGTCAATGTAGAATTCCCATCCTTTGGATTGAAACCAAACAAGCAAAAATAATAAACCTCTTAAGAATACAAAGTTTCAAATGCATTAAGTAAAACAAAAATTGGGCAGAGTAACGACTGTATACAAATGAATTCCCGATCAAAGACAAAGCATATAATCAGAATAACCCGCACACAAAGAAAACAAGCAACCCAATGTCTCGGGGTAAACCCCAAGAACATCAGATAAAATTACAATAGAAGTCACTAGGTCACTAGGTCTCAAGGTAAGTCAAGGTCTCTAATCCTAAGTCCAAGAAGTTCATAACTCCATCATGCCAAGGATAGTAACCAAATATTCCAAATAACATTAAAGTTTTTTATGGTTCAAGTTGATTATTAGGTATCTTCAAAAAGAAATGAAAAGCTCAAGTGAGCAAAACAAAAATCACATAAAGATAAATGCTCAAGTGAGCAAAGATGAAAATAGCATGAAATGAAAATGCTAAAATAAATGTGCTTAAAGTAAAAAAGCATAAAGTAAAAACATATAAATAAAAAATTCCATTGTTAATGGGTTAGATATTAGAGGTTAGTTGAATGACCATCTTGAAACATGCATTTGAAAAATAATTATAAGATTGATAAAATCAAAGCCTCTCAACAACAAGTTTCATTTGCTTTTTTTTCAAGTATATCATTCATTTCGAAATCTCAAGGAAAAAAACAAATTATCAACGATGTTTAAATGATTCACTTAGTCCAAAATTTATGAAAGTCCATTAGAGGATTGATAAGACCAAAGCCTTCTAACAATGAACCTCAAGGTTATTGGATCAAAGGTTTCAAATTAAACATACTTGGACTTGCAAACATAGGTTTGGGCCACGAATGATCATTTCTCAAATTGGGATAAAATTTAGCGCTATGTTAAGCAATCGTAAGTGGACTTATGTAGAAGTCACACCTATTTTGAGGCCGATCAATAGTAATCTATGTACCATATGTTTGGAGTGATGATATATAGATAATCCTATAACAACATGTAGCACAAAAGAGAAAGGGATAAGATGAAGAGGGAGGGGATATATTTGAATAAAAAAACTTTGATCAAACTATCATTAAAATCATCCATTCGTTTTGGTGGAGTTGAACTCAACACCCAAGATCCAATGATGTTAATGTCGTTTTTGATCAAAAAACACATGGCCAGAATATATTCAAAAAATAAATTGTAATTAATAAACAAGATAAAAAAAGAAAATCATTTTTAAATTGTTTTTAAAATGAAGATAAAAGGGAAAATAGAAAACTATATTCAAAGTATCAAAGAAAAATTAAAATAGAGCATAGGAAAATCAGAAATCATCTAAAATATTTTTATAAATTTCGTAGTCATTTTTTTAAAACAGAAAAGTATTTTTAAACTAATTAAAATCATTAAAATAAGTGAAAATATCAAAAATAGTAGAAGTCAAGATAAAATTCTAGAAAATTTTCAGAAAGTCAGAAATGAGTAAAATGATTTTTATAAAATTTTTCAGAATTTAAAAATATCAAAAAGTATTTTTAAATAATTAGAAACAAGTCAAAATAAAGGAAAAATTATAAAAAATATTAAATATGAAAATAAAATCATAAAAAAATAAAAATTAGAAAGATAATATTTAAGAATAATTGTGTATTTTTTTCATGATTTTTGAGTCAGAAATGAATTTGCTATGATTTTTTGAAGTTTAAATCAATTAAAATAAAAAAAATCAGAAAATAAAATAACAAACCAAAAAAATGTGGACTATTGGATGAGAGTCAAAATGCGCTAGTAATAAGATCCAAAGGATCAAGCACGATGTGCATATCATGGTCAACTTTTGAAATTTCATCGAATCACCTTTTAAATATTAAAAACAACTAAAATTGTGGCCCGTTGGATGGAGTCTGACTAATGAATGTAATCAGATTCAAGGGCTCTCAAAGCGCGCACATGATAAAGCAAACACACCAGATTGAATTTAAAAAATCAAATGTCATGCTTTCATTGATTGAAGCACGACACGTAGGTCGTCTTGAACCTCCAGACGCCTTAGATTGGGATTCCTTAAACTGTAAAATTAGAGGACCAGACCGGTACCATTAGATTCATCTCTTCAAGACGATTCAAATGGTACCATCGCACCAAATTTATATAAACTGAGCAAGGCTTAAATTGAGAAAATGCAGAAAATAATAGCGTGCACGAAATTCTGGAATATCTCACTCAAATCCCAATGAAATCACAAATTATAAATAAACATGAGAATCAGAAGGATGCAAAGAGTAGATTAGTCTTTTATTTGGATCGATTTGACCAAGAAATCTTCCTGAACAAAGTAGCATAAGGTCGCTCTGAAAATAGACTTATGTAGATCACTATAGGTTACAATTCTTGAAGGTGAGAGTGTGGTTAGCTTCAGAGAAGTTCAATGAAGCTAACTAAATGGATCTTGTAGTGTTTTGGAGTGAGAAAGCAAGAAATCAAAAATTCAAATTCAGAGTTCATGTGGGATCTAAATAGGGGTCAATTGACTATCAAAGCTTGAGGAAATGAACGCAATATGTCCCTCTATTTATAGGGAAGCAAATGGGATACTCAAGCGTGTGGAATGATGAAGTTTGGAGGGAAATCGTGTGAAGTTGCAAGCATAAAAAGTGTGACTCATATTTTGCTCAAAACTCAACTAAAACTTGTGTTAGAAGATGCTAATCACTTCTAGAAGATTGTTAAACATGAATAGAAGTAAAAACACAGAAAAATTTAGTGATTAGAAGCTGAATTGTGCATTTCAAATTCTGAGTTGGAGGAAAAAGTCAGTTTCAAGGTACCAACTTTGAATCAATGGCCTTCACAACTCAAGGGGTCTTAGGGCATTATTCTTGAAGCAATTGAAAGATAAGGTCAAAAATTTTACAATGTGCAAAGAATGATATCAAATGGATACTTGAGCTATGAGTTGTGATGAGTCAAAGTTGAGAAAAAGATGTTGACTTATTGTACTTAGAAAAATTTTAAGTTTTTTCTTCAAAAGTGACTTATAATGTTTTGCATCCAAACATGGCCTTCCACCCAAAATTTGCTTTTAACCAAAACATATGTCATGAAGTAGATCTCTTAAATTACATTTTGAGATTTGAACCACTTAAAAACTCCAATAATTGAGAAAGTTATGGGTTTTTGATGTTGGAAAAAATCCATGAAATGACCTATAACCTTTTGGATTCTTAGGGCATCTTCCATCCATTTTCAAGCTTTGCACATAAAAGAAGAGTTAAATTTCACATCCATAAGATCATTTTGGAAATATAATGGGCTCAAGAAGATAATAATAGATCAAGTTATGACTTTTTGAAGTCACATAATGGAATTTGATGGCCTATCTAGGGGACTTGTAATCTTTCTTCATTATTAGGATTCTTCCACACAAAATTTTCTTGAAACTTTTGAAGTTATTAGTTGATAACCCTTTAAAGATAAGTATGTATTTGGAATCACTCAAAAATACCAAAAGATGGGCAATATATAGCCCTTAGAAGTTCAAAACCCTAGCTCCTAGAACACCAAATGACTTGGAAAAACCCTTTAATTCTGACAATCTTCCCTGCACAATAACTCTTGCCATGTGAACATAAGCTATTGTGGATAATAACAAGAACCCATAGCAACAAAACCCACCTACAAATATTAATAATTGAGAGAGTTATGCACTTGTGACCAAGAAATCAAGAACTTGTCTGATTAAGTCAAACTTCTTCAATCAACTCTTGCATCTTTTGATTTTCTTTGACAAATTGATGCATGATAAATCATAGTAGACCTTGTCATGATATTATTTCAAAGTATCTTCAATGATGAAGCTTGAGTCTCAATGAAGCTTTATTGAAGAAGGCATGGAAATAAACTCATGAACCTATAAATCAAACTGATGAAATGTGTTGTTCCCTTACCTATAATATCATCAATTAGAGAAAACATTCATTGTACTTATTAGTTAAAATTTAATCAATGCAAAACATAGATGATCACAATATACAAATCAAGGTGCTTGGTGATTCCTCGTGAGAAGACCTAGAGGTAGGGATAAGAGCCAAACCCTAGTGTGATCTTGATACGATTGAGTTGATATAAGATGATAGAGGAATCTTAGGGGGGGAAATTGGGGTATAATAGTTACCCTTATTTAAGTGTCTTCTATCCAGAGATACGAAGGTTAAAATCCTCGTGTCGACGCAACTGAAGATACATAAATACAAAATGTGATACAGTGGGAGAACTGACTTGAAGGTTTTTGCGTTTTATCGCAAATGTTGCGGTTAGCAAGAGTCGCCATCGACTTTTCGTTTATCCAAAAAGGAAAGGTGAAAAAGCACAGGAAAGACCTTTAGAGATGTTTTTTTTGAGTTCGGGGGGTAGATTATGAAAAGGGAAGGTATCAGCACCCTTTTCATCCATGGTTTTCCATGGGCTCTTAGTTACTTGCTAGATCACTTGCTTTTGTTTGAATGTGTGCTTGTGGTGGTGATTTTTGAAAGTATTTTGAAAATGGAACTTCGTAATGGTTCTAGTTTCTATGAGAACACATACAAAGTGTTTGTTTAGAAAATAGTTCAAAAGGTGAGAGTGTGGGTGTATAAAATGTTTTTGTCGTGAGCAAGCGAGTAACTGAGAGCGAACCTACCTACTCGAAAGGTCTTAAATATTCTTTTCCTCCTCCTTTAGATGTTGCTATATTACCATTGATTTGATAAGAAGCCCCATCGTTGGATGTAAAGGGACGGGCATTGGGACGTTTGTATAGTCATAGAAGGCAACATATGGGACGTTTTAGCAATGTCGTTTTAGGGACTAGATTGTTTACCAAAGGCAACATCGAGGGTCATCGAGGGACTAAGATCTTTTTATCGAGGGTCTTTGCTAAAATGCCCATGCTCGAGGGACATGACTATTTTCCGAAAGGGGCAACGAGATGGGATTACCCGAAGGGTGCATGTGTGAATAGTGTGTTAGTTTGCATGCATTTTGTCTTGTTTTTTCGAAAGTCATCTATTTGTTGATTTCATCTTGCCATACATCTTATTTACTAGAAATATATGAAAAGCAAGTAAAAAGCAGAAAGTAAAATCTAAGCTATTACATCACTTTGGGGGAATGGGGATACAATTTAACAATGGGGATGAAGTAGGAACTAAAATATTATAACCACATCGAATGATAATGAAAAGAATGTGAAAACAGTGTAGAATAAAGGAAAATGCATTTTGAACTGCTATGTGTCGACCCATGCAGCTATGCATCGACACATAGCTTTTCCCTGCCCCTGTAAAACAAAATTAGTTCAGTATGGGTCGACCCATAATGGGATGTATGGACTCATACGCCTTTTGCATCGACGCGAAATGCGTATGTATCGACTCATAGGCCTTTCCAGCTTCTGTAAAGTGAAACCTGTTCAGTATGAGTCGACACATAATGGGATGTATCGACACATACACCTTTTTGCATCGACGTGAAATGCGTATGTGTCGACTCATAGTCCTTTCCAGTTTCTGTTTTGTGACATGAACTCAGTATGGGTCGATGCATGAGGGTCATGTGTCGACTCATACCCTGCATTTTCACTAAGATGGGTCGACACGTGTGGATATGTGTCGATACATATTGCCTTTTTCTGCCTTAAACACCATTCTTTGCATACATCGGTTAGTTTTTAACATATAAATGAATAACATGAAAAAATGATTAACTTCAAAAATAGTGATTACTACATCCTATAAACAGAAAAATTGATGTATGGAAAAGGCAAGGTAAAGATGACTTACCTTAAAACTGCACTTTAGGTTTTTGAATCCAAATACCCTTCAAGATGTTGTATGAACCTTAAGGAAGCTCCAACAGGCTGCTAGACTTCTTTTTTTGTTGAAGGTTACTAAACAACTTCTGTGTGGTATGAAATGTTTGGATGGTATTTAGATGGAATATGCAAAGTGTGAGAGGTTTTAAGGTTTAGACTTCAAAACTCAAGAGTGGACGTCTTAGCGACTGTTATGGCTTTTTTTGAAGGTTTATCAATAAAACTACTGGTTGTTCTCCTTGTTCTCTCTCTCTATTTTTTCTAACCTCTTTTCCTTGCAAATGCTTCTTCTACTTATAGGCAAGGGACTTGTGAACAAATGTTGAATAGGTTTACCAACAACATGTTATGGTTTAGTTGGGATGTAAGTGTCAAGTATTCCATGGTTCCAATATCAAGTACCAAATTTGCTGGTTTAGAGGGGTTGGTTTCCCTGTTTTATGGTGGAGTGAAATCAGAAACCAGCAAGGTATGGGCTCAAGACAAACTTTGTACCAAAAGGCTTGCTTTTTAAGAGTAGCAATGGTACCTTTATGCATACATGGAAAGATCCTTTGGAAAATGGTTTAAACACTTGGGTAATAGCTCAAAAGTGGGTGCAAGCATTAAATTATATTGAGATTTGCAAGTCACAAGACCTGCAAAGTGAGATTGTGCAGCACATCATGCCAATTGTATTATGTGTTCTTCAACAAAAATGGCTTGTAATTCAAGAATGGATGCTCAACTTTAGATCCTTGTATCTTCTAGCTCAAATATGATAAATTCATGCTCTTGGATGTTTTGGAAAGCTTGAAACACCCTCTATAACTTTCATGTTGGCCATTTTGACAAAATCATCTTGGAACTATGTGAATAAACGCCAAGAAGTTGGGATAAAATCCTGCACAAAATCTGTTGAAAATTTCTCTAAATGTTGAATGAAAATGTCATGACTTCATGAATTTATAACTTGAGATCTAAGCATATTTAGGAGAAGTTGTGTAAAGAAATGTTGTAGATATCATGGAGATCTACAACTTTCATGTTGAAAGTCTCCCTTGAATTGTCTTGCATCTTAGTGAAAGAATGGCATGAAGTGATGAAAATTATCATGTATAAAGACACTTAGAAAATTTCTAAGTCTTGGAAATCTTGACTTTTCAAGTTGACTTTTGACTTTCTTGACTTCTTGATGATCAAGCTTGATATTTTTGAATGTCTTAATGAAATTTGATCTTTGGGTTGTAATGTTGACCAAAAAAGTCAAAGTTTGACTTTCTAGTATGCAATTGACCATTTTGCCCTTTTGCCAATTCCAAGCCTAAATTAATGTATCAGTGCTGCAAACTTGATGTCTTAGAATATCTTGTGAGCAAATACTTGACAAATGAGAGGGCAAATTTTGGGGTACAACAGCTGCCCCTGTTCAATCTTCTTAAACCTGAAGAGTTAGATTGGCGAGTTTTGCCATTCGTGACTCGAAGGTGGAAGATGATTGGACACTAGATTGCCCATAAATTTGCACTTGGTGATGCGATGATAGAGGGAATGGGCTTAAAGATGCCATTTGGAGAGGTGATAGAATCCTGTTGGAGATGGGCTTGTAGATGCCATCCAAGAATGCCTGTTGAATTGTAATTTGTAAGTTGGAAGAATGAGTATGAAAATTGCGTCCATGTCTGGAATGTATCTGAGCTGTATCTGAACGAGTATCAGGATGGCATCCGTATCTAGAGCGTATCTGAACTGTATCTGAAAGTTGAATCTGAATGAGTATCAGGATGACATCCATATCTGGAGCGTATCTGAACTGTATCTAAAAGCTGAATCTGAATGAGTATCAAGATGGCATCCGTATCTGGAGCGTATCTGAACTGTATCTGAAAGCTGAATCTGAATGAGTATCAGGATGGCATCTGTATCTGGAGCGTATCTGAACTGTATCTGAAAGCTGAATTTGAATGAGTATCAGGATGGCATCCATATCTGGAGCGTATCTGAACTGTATCTGAAAGCTGAATCTGAATGAGTATCAGGATGGCATCTGTATCTGGAGAATATCTGAACTGTATCTGAAAGCTGAATCTCAATGAGTATCAGGATGGCACCCGTATCTGGAGTGTATCTGAACTGTATCCGAAAGATGAATCTGAATGAGTATCAGGACGGCACCCGTATCTGGAGCGTATCTGAACTGTATCTGAAAGTTGAATCTGAATGAGTATCAGGATGGCATCTGTATCTGGAGCGTATCTGAACTGTATCTGAAATCTGAATCTGAATGAGTATCAGGATGGCATCCATATCTAGAGCGTATCTGAACTGTATCTGAAAGCTGAATCTGAATGAGTATCAGGATGGCATCCGTATCTGGAGCGTATCTGAACTGTATCTGAAAGATGAATTTGAATGAGTATCAGGGTGGCATCCGTATCTGAAGCGTATCTGAACTGTATCTGAAAGCTGAATCTAAATGAGTATCAGGATGGCATCCGTATCTGGAGCGTATCTGAACTGTATCTGAAAGCTGAATCTGAACGAGTATCAGGATGGCATCCGTATATGGAGCGTATCTGAACTGTATCTGAAAGTTGAATCTGAATGAGTATCAGGATGGCATCTGTATCTGGAGCGTATCTGAACTGTATCTGAAAGCTGAATCTGAATGAGTATCAGGATGGCATCCGTATCTGGAGTGTATTTGAACTGTATCTGAAAGCTGAATCTGAATGAGTATCAGGATGGCATCCATATCTGGAGCGTATCTTAACTGTATCAAGAGGTTGAATTGTTTGAGATGGTCTAGTAGATATTTGTCCTGTCTAGTTTCAGGTATTAATCTCTGACCTGAGAAAGAAAGATAGTTTTCCTGGCTTGCTACAGGTATTGATCTTCAATCTCTTCATGTAGATAGTTTTCCTGGCTTGTTACAGGTATTAATCTACAATCAGTCGTCCACAGATAATTTTCCTGGCTTGCTACAGGTATTAATTTGGAACTTGAAAAGGTTGTTTGACGAGATAGTTGTCCTGTCTGGTTTCAGGTATTAACCTCTGACCTGAGAAAGAAAGATAGTTTTCCTGGCTTGCTACAAGTGTTAATCTTCAATCTCTTCAGGTAGATAGTTTTCCTGGCTCGTTATAGGTAATAATCTACAATCAGTCGTCCACAGATAGTTTTCCTAGCTTGCTACATGTATTAATATGAAACTTGAAAAGGTTGATGGTAACCATCTGTTGATCGATCTTTCCTAAAAAAGGTAGAACGTCAGTTATATGCAATGTCATGATGTATGAAATGCATGATGTCATGATGTTCTAAAAAATAAATGAGATTGTGTCGTATGCACTTTATCATGTATGTAAATAGGAGGTATGAAATGTGAAATGTTTATGAATGTATTTTCGTCTGGGAAAATAAATCCTTGACAAATGTCGGGGATTTTGTTAAATCCTGGACTGCTGTTGAAGAGTATTGTCTTCAAACTTTGCTTAGAATGTTTCCATTGGGGATTCCTGTTTTTTTATTTGAGGAGAAATCCGCTGGGTGATATTGAAAAACTCAATGGGGAGTATGTTTATTCCTGCTTGGGGAAAGAGTTCAAGAGTCTCGGTTGTCCGTTGCTCTACTGGGGAGTCAAAGTTGAACTGATATCTGGTCGGGTCCAGGTTTCACAGTAACTTGTTGGGGATTGTAGAGTAGTCTACTGGGGAAGAGGAGTCGTGGTCCTTTGATTTGTAGTAGTTGGAGAGGCAAACTCAAGCTGGGGAATCTGTAGTTTGTTGGGGAAATAAACCCTGTTATCGGTCCGCTTGAGAGGTGACGACTTCGTTGGGGGAAAGTCTTTGAGGATTCTTGAGGTGGTCTCATCTAGGGAAAGGTGTTCAGAGATTAAACTCTGGAAGGGGAGTCATCCTATGAGAAGGACTTTGGAGAGATTCGTCATTGCCCCTAGTAGAAAATGTTTGTGGCATTGCAAAAAATGTTTGATTGTATGTAACTCTTTGCTGAGATTTGACGTTTAATGCCCCAAGTGACGAAGATGGAGGCCTGCCCCTGGTTACTCTGCACTGCTTGAGAGATTTCCTGGAATCTTGACTGGACTTCCCCAGGTGTGTTGGATAGTGACATGTCATGCCCCCTTGTTGATAGGAGATTTGTCAATGGAAGTGTCATCCTTTTTGAAGTGATTTTGTTTATTGAGAGGGCTTTTGTTCATCGGATATTCGTTGTGTGAATTTCTCCGCTGTCAAACAAATAGCCAAATGCAAACAGTGATATTCAAGTAATGCAAAGTTTATGCTTGTCTTGAAGTTTTGAAAAATGCATTTTTAGCAGGTAAAGATGTTTGTAATTCAACTCTGGATTTAGAGTAAAGCCTTACAGGAGTCAGGATACCTTTTGTAACAGTATGCTTTCGAACTAACCCATGCTTCAATTAGGACTTTTAAAGGGTTGTAACGTGGTTTGGTTCATAGTTTAAGAAACAAAGGATAAAGGCTCAAATGTATTTGTACCCACCCGTTCTTCGCGATGTTCTTCAGTCCTAAGCTCAGTTAATTGTGCGTTTGAACTCCAATTGAGTCTGGAATGACGTTTTGGTGATGGTTCAGACAAGTTATGTTTGTCGAAAGGCCGTCATTTTCTGCAACATTTTTTCATTTTGTTGAGGATTTGTAGTGACCTCTTTTGATTGATTTGTTATCCCTAATTTTTGCCTGACTGTTCTTGTTTTGGGATTACAGTCAGCGGGATGCCCCAGTTTTTCTTGAGTTTCCTTTGTAGGTTTTAACTTAGTGGGCTTTTCTCTCTTTTTTTTAGAGATAATGACTGCCTATGTGATAGGGAACCATCACCATCTTTTGATTCCAGAGGAATGTTTTTGATGTCATTCTTTGTATGAGAGTTTGCGGCTAAACGCGCATTTGAATTAACTGAGAGACTACCCTGCCCCAGGTTTTGATTACAGGTTTCAATTTGTGTAAAAATAGAAAACTTCTACTTCTTTGGCTCGAAGGGGTTGACTAGGGATTATCTTCCTTATAACTCCAGTGTTTAGGATTTGAAAGAATGCCTGTACATCGTCAGCGCGGTCTGTCCAAAAGCATACTGTATGAGATAATGGCATTGTTTTCGTCATCCTCCCTCTAAAGGCTTGTAACTTTTAGCAAGAGTTGAATGTCATAAAGAGAGTAAAAAGCATAGTTTAAATGTAATGAAAATGAGTGGATCAAATCAAGACAAACATATGCAATGCATTAATGAAAACAAAGTTTGACATTAATAGATAATTGTTTGAATAACAAAAGAGAAATTACAACTTGAAAATTCAAAATGAACATAAGCCTCTTTGTTTGAACTTGTCACTTTAGGTGGTGAGCCTTTGGAAGAAGAATTCAGTCTGGCCATCTTGTGTGAACTCTAGCATTCCTTCATCGATCAGGTTTTGAATCTTGTACTTTAACGCCCAACAATTGTTTGTATCATGTCCAGGACTATCAGAATGATATGCACACCTGGCATCTGGATTGTAGCTGGGAGAAAAGGTTTTGGGATTTGGATGAGGTCTTATTGGTGTAATCAGATTCATTCTCAGCATGTGTTGCAAAGCTTGGGACAGTGGTATGTTGATGTTGGTAAACTATCTTTTGGGCTCGCTTTTCCTTTGCTGATTTTCCGGTTGATGTTGACGAAGTCGTTGTTGGGATCATGACGTGGAAGCAATTTGAAAAGGTACACTCTTCATCGAAGGCTGATTGATGACTCGATCTCCAATTCTGGCTGTTTGCCCCATTTGGCTGCATCTGTCTTGATGAAGCCTGTTGACAAGGGCTCTCAGCTCCTCCTATCCTTGAGCCAGGTTTTGGATAAGAGCCATCTGGCCCACCAGTTGTCCCATCATCTGCACTTTCATTATGGCTATCTCGGTTTGTAGCCGTTCCAACTGGTCATCTTTGTCGTCCCCAGGATTTCCCATGGTCATTCCCCTGGTGAGGAAAGCTTTCACCTCTTCTTGCCCCTTGGATAGGTTCAAGAACATCTCTTGAAGTTGAGCGTTTTGAGTCTGGATGTCTTTCACTGTTTGTTCCATCTTACTGAAATAAACAGTAGGAAGATAAGGAGACTGGTATGGGAGAAACCTGTCATGATATGATGCATGCTATGTGGATGCAATGTTTTCAAGGATCTCATGGGGTAAACACAAGAAAAAGTTAGAGATTGAATTTTTGATCAACATCTTTGATTGGAGAACTTTGTATCAGTGGATGTCCTTCCACAAGAATTAAGCTCACCATGTCAAGTGGGTCATAGCCCTTGACTCAAGTTTGTTGTAATTGATCTTTGACGGTGTTTGTTTAGAGGAAAATAAATCCCCTTTCCCCCTGGGTAGATGTCTGGTTCAATGTGACCCTGCATCAAAGACCCTCGAGATCCTTGAAATGGTTATTGAAAATGCTATGGTATGATGTTATGATGTTATGTACAAATATGCGTGGTAAGCAAGTTTATATACAAATAATCATATTCACACAAAGCAAACAAGTCCTTAGTTTTAGGCTTGCGTGGAGTTTGTAGGTAAGTACCCTCTTGAAGTTTAGTTGGCTCAACCTGTCCTAGTAATACTAACCAGGTTCTAAGGAGCTCAATATCACCGGATTATTTACTTGGTCATTGTTTCAGCTGAAGCCTCTTTAATGGCGACCGAAATATCCCAAGAAACCAAACCTCAATGAGTGTAGTATCGAGTATCTACCAACTTCGGACAGCATCAAAGCCGGTCATCTCACTACATCCTAAAGGCCAAGTTGGTCAAGTAAAGGTTCTAGAAGTTCATTAGTGCTTCATGACATCACTCAGCGGCCCCGTATTCTCTTTGATTAACTCAAAGGCTACCGATACCCACAAATATGTCACAGTAACATAGTTATTGCTTAGACCATGTCGGTATACCCCACACAGTTTCCACAATGTATTGCTATTTACCTATAATGTTTCCCAAATCCGGGTGGAGGATTCAAACCCAAACAAAGAACCAAAATGTAAAGCAAACAAGTCAAACAATGTAAGCAAATAAATGTGATCTAGCCCTAAGGTAACCCCACTTTTAGAAAACATTTCCCCAGCAGAGTCGCCAGTTCTATGATACGGTGGGAGAACTAACTTGAAGGTTTTTGCGTTTTATCGCAAATGTTGCGGTTAGCAAGAGTCGCCACCGACTTTTCTTTTATCCAAAAAGGAAAGGTGAAAAAGCATAGGAAAGACCTTTAGAGATGTTTTTTTTTGAGTTCGGGGGGTAGATTATGAAAAGGGAAGGTATTAGCACCCTTTTCATCCATGGTTTTCCATGGGCTCTTAGTTACTTGCTAGATCACTTGCTTTTGTTTGAATGTGTGCTTGTGGTGGTGATTTTTGAAAGTATTTTGAAAATGGAACTTCGTAATGGTTCTCGTTTCTATGAGAACGCCTACAAAGTGTTTGTTTCGAAAATAGTTCAAAAGGTGAGAGTGTGGGTGTATAAAATGTTTTTGTCGTGAGAAAGCGAGTAACTAAGAGCGAACCTACCTACTCGAAAGGTCTTAAATGTGATTTTCCTCCTCCTTTAGACGTTGTTATCTTACCATTGATTTAATAAGA
Source organism: Vicia faba (assembly GCA_948472305.1). Classification (NCBI taxonomy): domain Eukaryota; kingdom Viridiplantae; phylum Streptophyta; class Magnoliopsida; order Fabales; family Fabaceae; genus Vicia; species Vicia faba. The sequence goes on from OX451739.1 coordinate 213,023,867, forward strand.
AGCCCCATCGTTGGATGTAAAGGGACGGGCGTTGGGACGTTTGTATAGTTATAGAAGGCAACATATGGGACGTTTTAGCAATGTCGATTTAGGGACTAGACCGTTTACCGAAGGCAACATTGAGGGTCATCGAGGGACTACGATCTTTTTATCGAGGGTCTTTGCTAAAACGCCCATGCTCGAGGGAGATGACTATTTTCCGAACGAGGCAACGAGATGGGATTACCCTAAGGGTGCATGTGTGAATAGTGTGTTAGTTTTCATGCATTTTGTCTTGTTTTTTCGAAAGTCATCTATTTGTTGATTTCATCTTGCCATACATCTTATTTACTAGCAATATATGAAAAGCAAGTAAAAAGCGGAAAGTTAAATCTAAGCTATTACATCACTTTAGGGGGATGGGGATACAATTTAACAATGGGGATGAAGTAGGAACTAAAATATTACAACCACATCGAATTATAATGAAAAGAATGTGAAAACAGTGTAGAATAAAGGAAAATGCATTTTGAACTGCTATGTGTCGACCCATGCTGCTATGCATCGACACATAGCTTTTCCCTGCCCCTGTAAAACAAAATTAGTTCAGTATGGGTCGACCCATAATGGGATGTATCGACTCATACGCCTTTTGCATCGACGCGAAACGCGTATGTATCGACTCATAGGCCTTTCCAGCTTCTGTAAAGTGAAATCTGTTCAGTATGAGTCGACACATAATGGGATGTTTCGACTCATACACCTTTTTGCATCGACGCGAAATGCGTATGTGTCGACTCATAGTCCTTTCCAGTTTCTGTTTTGTGACCTGAACTCAGTATGGGTCGATGCATGAGGGTCATGTGTCGACTCATACCCTGCATTTTCACTAAGATGGGTCGACACATGTGGATATGTGTCGATACATATTGCCTTTTTCTGCCTTAAACACCATTCTTTGCATACATCGGTTAGTTTTTAACATATAAATGAATAACATGAAAAAATGATTAACTTCAAAAATAGTGATTACTACATCCTATAAACAGAAAAATTGATGTATGGAAAAGGCAAGGTAAAGATGACTTACCTTAAAACTGCACTTTAGGTTTTTGAATCCAAATACCCTTCAAGATGTTGTATGAACCTTAAGGAAGCTCTAACAGGCTGCTAGACTTCTTTTTTTGTTGAAGGTTACTAAACAAATTTTGTGTGGTATGAAATGTTTGGATGGTATTTAGATGGAATATGCAAAGTGTGAGAGGTTTTAAGGTTTAGACTTCAAAACTCAAGAGTGGAAGCCTTAGCGACTGTTATGGCTTTTTTTAAGGTTTATCAATAAAACTACTGGTTGTTCTCCTTGTTCTCTCTCTCTATTTTTTCTAACCTCTTTGCCTTGCAAATGCTTCTTCTATTTATAGGCAAGGGACTTATGAACAAATGCTGAATATGTTTACCAATAACATGTTATGGTTTGGTTGGGATGTAAGTATCAAGTATTCCATGGTTCCAAGATCAAGTACCAAAGTTGCCGGTTTAGAGGGGTCGGTTTCCCTATTTTATGATGGAGTGAAATCAGAAACCAGCAAGGTATGGGCTCAAGACAAACTTTGTACCAAAAGACTTGCTTTTTAAGATTAGCAATGGTACCTTTATGCCATACATGGAAAGATCCTTTGGACAATGGTTTAAACACTTGGGTAATAGCTCAAAAGTGGGTGCAAGCATTAAATTATATTGAGATTTGCATGTCACAAGACCTGCAAAGTGAGATTATGCAGCACATCATGCCAATTGGATTATGTGTTCTTCAACAAAAATGGCTTGTAATTCAAGAATGTATGCTCAACTTCAGATCCTTGTATCTTCTAGCTCAAATATGATAAATTCATGCTCTTGGATGTTATGGAAAGCTTGAAACACCCTCTATAACTTTCATGTTGGCCATTTTGACAAAATCATCTTGGAACTATGTGAAAAAACGCCAAGAAGTTGGGATAAAATCCTGCACAAAATCTGTTGAAAATTTCTCTAAGTGTTGAATGAAAATGTCATGACTTCATGAACTTATAACTTGAGATCCAAGCATATTTAGGAGAAGTTGTGTAAAGAAATGTTGTAGATATCATGGAGATCTACAACTTTCATGTTGAAAGTATCCCTTGAACTGTCTTGCATCTTAGTGAAAGAATGGCATGAAGTGATGAAATTATCATGTATAAAGACACTTAGAAAATTTCCAAGTCTTGGAAATCTTGACTTTTCAAGTTGACTTTTGACTTTCTTGACTTCTTGATGATCAATCTTGATATTTTTGAATGTCTTGATGAAATTTGATCTTTGGGTTGTAATGTTGACCAAAAAAGTCAAGGTTTGACTTTCTAGTATGCAATTGACCATTTCGCCCTTTTGCCAATTCCAAGCCTAAATTGATGTATCAGTGCTGCAAACTTGATGTCTTAGAATATCTTGTGAGAAAATACTTGACAAATGAGAGGGCAAATTTTGGGGTACAACACAAAACAAACCCTATTTTTAGCCCTAAGATTCCATGCGATGCTTATCATTGTGCATGCAAATAAACAAATCCAAAGGTGACATGGGATACCACTGAGGAAACAGAAAATAAAAGATCAAAAGAAAACTGGACCAGGAAAATAAATCACTGGTGAACAGAAGACTCAACTCTATTGGGGTAAATCCCGAGGAGGAGACCAAGTAACATCAACTCAAATATTGAGGAGAGAAAATAAAGGATAATAGTGATCGACAGATAACCGCAAACTATCCATTCATTAGGAAAATAGAAAAAAAAGGTAATGTTGACCCACAAGGGGGAAAGAAGTGGTAGGATAATACCAGCAAACATCAACATTAGGGTAAGCCACAAATGATTAGTATCAGTACTTATGACTAGAAACAAATAAACTTCTTCAGAGCAAAGTGAATCTCAATGACAAACTATCTCCCATAATGACGAGACTACCATTCATTGGAGTAACAAATCTAAACAACGAACTATCTCCCATAATAAAGATACTACCATTCATTGGAGTAACAAATCTCAACAACTAACTATCTCCTATAACAACGAGACTACCATTCATTGGAGTAATAAATCTCAACAACGAACTATCTCCCATAATGATGAGACTACCATCCATTGGAGTAACAAATCTCAACAATAAACTATCTCCCATAATGATGAGACTACCATCCATTGGAGTAACAAATCTTAACAAAAAACTATCTCCCATAATGATGAGACTACCATTCAATGGAGTAACAAAATCTCAACAACGAACTATCTCCCATAATGAAGAGACTACCATTCATTGGAGTAAAAAATCTCAACAACGAACTATCTCCCATAATGACGAGACTACCATTCATTGGAGTAACAAAATCTCAACCACGAACTATCTCCCATAATGACGAATCTACCATTCATTGGAGTAACAAATCTCAACAACAAACTATATCCCATAATGACGAGACTACCATCCATTGGAGTAACAAATCTCAATAACGAACTATCTCCCATAATGACGAGACTACCATCCATTGGAGTAACAAATATCAACAACAAACTATCTCCCATAATGAAGAAACTAGCATTCACTGGAGTAACAAATATCAACAACGAACTATCTCCCATAATGACGAGACTACCATCCATTGGAGTAACAAATCATGAATATTCTCTGGGAATTAACAGACTTACTGGGGAAGTACAGGTTGCTCAAATAAAGAGACCTGCCACTTGTTGTTATGAGAGGGAGTTGTAATAATGACTTCCTGGGGAAATGCCAATATATTCTTGCTGAGGAGAGAAAAGTCTTCTCGTTTAAAATAAATGCACATTCTCGAATCAGGGCTCAAAGCCTGCAGAAATTAAAATAATAATGTTGCCAAGAACCACTAATCCAAACCAGAAATAAACCGGAATGAAACAGTTAACCAAGATAGCACATGATGAGGACTAAACTTAAAATGGGAACACAAATCATCCAGATAATGAGATGAATAGGAAGGCTAAAACAAAATTCTTCCACGAGGGATAACTCAGTGGGGAAATTGAAAAAATATACCCTTGATGCTTAAGGTTGACACTCTATTGGAGAGAGGGTATCATAACTCTGCAAAATAGGGTAATATGCCAACAAAATATTAATGAATGAAAATGAGAAATGAATTTTAATTCAGCTATGCATGATGTATATGTGAATGTATGAATGTTGTCATGCATATGCTGACAAAATAGACATACAACACTGGGAATAACCAGACAAGACCATCTTGAGTAAAGTCAACACTCGGCTAAATCACATCTTGGATGAAAATTTATAAGAAAGTAAGCACCAACTGAGGAAACAAATTCCTATTCCACGACTTAACTTCACTGGGAAAAACATAATCCGAAAGTAATGAAATCAAAATAATAAAATCAGTGTAAATACAGAGATATAACATCCTCTTCCATGCTTCACCGAGGAACATTACACAGACTTCAATGGGGAAAATAAATGCCTCAATGTCTAGATTTCCACTAGAGATTACAATACTGACTTCATTAGGGCAGGTGAAAACCGCATCATCAAGATATTAGCTAGGGATCTCATGCTAACTTCATCGGGAAGAACAATACCACATCATCGTGGGGAGCCCAAAATACATTCTTCAATACCAAGAGTGAAGATTACAGAAATTTCCCTGGGGATAAATTATGAAATCACATGGGGATAACAAACTTTCAGAGAGAAACATTATCCCAACTTTACTTGGGGATTTAAGAAGTCAAACAATATTGCAACAAGTAAAAATTATGGGGATTTTAAATCAAACCCAACACTTGGCGGGAGAAAACCCAAAAAGTTGACAGCTATTTCAACACTTCTTAGAAAAGATATTACCCTTGTCTATTTGCCTAGGGAATAAACAACAACAATAATGCCAACACTGTAAAAGGGAGACGTTTTGTAAATGATTCCACCTCAGCACTCAAAGGAGAAGGGACTTTCGTCATATGGGCGAAGACCTTACTGGGGAATCTGGGATAGAGGCTTCAGACCATGCAAACCCGAAATCAAAATGAACTAAACTTGATTGGGGAAAAATGGGATCACAAACCCAACATCGCACCATACATCGGTTGGTATCATCTCCAACTATCTGAGAAACACAAGAAGATCACACACATACCAGCAAAAGTGACCTGGGAGAACCTTCCTGGTGAATACATACCTCCAAAATTTCAGAGTTCGTCTATCCTTGGAATCACCATTTTTGTTTCTCTTGAGTCACAAAATCTAAAGTAAAAAGTAATTTGTAAATTCTTTTCAAAAAACAATTTTGTTATTTAATCTTTTTGTTTTTAAAATTACTATCAATAATAAATGGAGTCTTTTTAAGGTGAATAAAATAAGAATTGCAAAGAATTGGATAAAAGCTCAAACTTTATTAATAGAATGGTAGCCTGTGAATGGCGAGACCCCACAGATGATTACAAAGTTTGGAAAATAGTAATATATTGGAAATAATACATTGAGATACAATGACCACTATTATCCCTAACAAATTTGAATTCCTAAGAAGTGACTTCAAGTATGGTGATAATCCAAGAAGATTGTTGCTTCAAAATGATCAAGTCTTGTCTGATGCAGTTACTTGCCAAGAAATCCCTAACTTTTGTCTAGGCTACCCTTGCAGGTTTTCAACCTAGCAGGAAAAATGTATTATGTTTATGTCTCTTATTTTTGCCTAGACTTCCCTTTCGAGTTTTCATCCCGTCGAGATGCTCTTTTTTTCCTAAGCCGCCCTTTCGGGTTTTCAACTTAGCTAGCTGTTCTTTTATTTCTTTAGGCAAAGTATTTCTTGACTGCATCAGCATTCATAGGATGTGGGAACTCCTCGCCATCCATAGTTTCAAGAATCAATGCACCGTCAAAGAAGGATTCCTTTACAACATATGGGCCTTCAAAATTTGGAGTCCACTTGCCCCTAGAATTAGCGTTAAAAGACATGATCTTCCTGAGCACGAGGTCACCTTCTCTGAATTCACGAGGCTTGACCTTCTTATCAAAACCTTTCTTCATTCTCTTTTGGTATAAATGGCCATGACACAAGGCCGTCATTCTTTTTTCTTCAATCAAATTCAATTGGTCAAACCTGTTATGGACCCATTCAGCCTTTGACAACTTGGTTTCCATTATCACACGTAAAGAGGGAATCTCAACCTCAATGGGGAGCACTGCTTTCATTCCACACAAGAGAGAAAGGGGTTGCCCTGTTGAAGTGCAGACGGATGTTCGATACCTGTGCAAAGCAAAAGGGAGCATCTCATGTCAATATTTATAGGTAACAACCATTTTTTGGATGATCTTCTTATTGTTTTTATTAGCAGCTTCAACAGCCCCATTCATCTTTGGCCTGTAAGGAGATGAATTGTGATGGACAATCTTGAATTCTTCACAAAGTTCTATCATCATCTTGTTATTCAGATTCGAGCCGTTATCGGGGATAATCCTGCTTGGCACACCATACCAACATATAAAATTGTTTTTAATAAAGCGTACTACCTCCTTCTTAGTAACATTAGCATATGAAGCTTATTCCACCCATTTGGTGAAGTAGTCAATTTCCACCAAGATAAAGCGATGTCCACTGGACGCCTTAGGTTCAATCATTCCAATCATATCAATACCCCACATAGAGAAAGGCCACGGGGAAGAAATAACATTGAGAAGCGTCGGAGGCACATGAATTTTGTCAGCATAAATCTGGAATTTATGACACTTCTTTGGAAATTTATAACAGTCAGTTTCCATTGTCAGCCAATAGTAACTTTCCCTAAGCATGTTCTTTGCCATCGAATGTCCATTGGCATGAGTGCCAAAGGAGCCTTTACGGATTTCATGCATCAACATGTCTGCTTCGTATATATCCACGCATCTGAGCAAGACCATGTCATAATTTCTTTTGTATAACACATCTTCATTGAGGAAAAAGCTTCCTACTAACCTTCTCAATGTCTTTCTATCTTTGTTTGACAAACCAAACGGGTATTCCTAAGTCTCGTGAAAATGCTTGATATCATAATACCAAGGTTTTTCGTCTGACGTTTCCTCTGTTGCAAACACATGAGCTAGTCTATCCAAACGTCACACTGTGATACGAGGCACATTGTTCCAAGTATTCACTTGATACATAGAAGCCAAAGTGGCTAAAGCATCCGCCATTTGATTTTCATCTCTGGGAATATGATGGAATTCAACTTTATTAAAGAAAGGTAATAATCTTCTAGCATAATATTTGTAAGGAATCAAGCCAAGGTGACAAGCATCCCATTCTCCTTTAATCTGATTTATTACCAAAGCTGAATCACCATACACATCTAGAATTTTGATTCTAAGATCAATAGCCTCTTCGAGTCCCATGATACAAGCTTCATACTCTGCCATGTTATTGGTGCAATCAAATATCAATCTTGCAGTAAAAGGAATATGCGATCCATGAGGAGTGATAATCACAACACTAATTCCTTTCCCATAGGAATTCACAGCTCCATCAAATACCATGCCCTAACGAGATTCAGGATCAGGACCTTCCTCAAGCAACAGTTCATCACAATCTTTTATTTTCAGAAACATAACATCCTCATCAAGTAAATCATATTTAACAGACTGCTAGTCATCAACCAGTTGGTGAGCAAGATAATCCTTCAACACACTTCTTTTTATAGCCTTCTGAGTACGGTATTCAATATCATATTTCAGACAACAACATCTGCCAACGGGAAATTCTCCCAGTAAGAGTAGGCTTTTCAAAAATATACTTAATTGGATCCATTTTAGAAATCAACCAAGTAGTATGATTCAACATATATTACCGCAACCGCTTTGCCACCCAGGCCAGAGCATAACATGTCTTTTCCAACATAGAATATCATGACTCATAGTTAGTAAACTTCTTGCTGAGATAATAAATGGCATATTCCTTCTTCCCTGTTTCATCTTGTTGTCCCAAAATACAGCCCATAGAATTATCTAACACTGTCAGATACATGATCAATGGTCTTCCTTCAATAGGAAGGAGAAAGATAGGAGGTTCAAGCATATACTCTTTAATACTTTCAAATTCCCTATGGCAATCATCTGTCCACACACAACCTTGATCTTTCTTTAACAACTTAAAGATTGGCTCACACGTTGCAATCATATGGGAGATAAATATGGAAATGTAATTTAAACGCCCAAGGAAGCCTCTAACTTGCTTTTCAGTTCTTGGCACTGACATTTCTTGAATTGCTTTGACTTTATCAAGATCAACTTTAGTTCCTTTTTGTCTAACAACGAAACCAAACAATTTTCCTGATCGGACACCAAAGGTGCATTTATTTGGATTCAAGTGGAGACGATACTTCCTCAAACGCTGAATTTTTTTTTGAACAAATCTTCTATATGCCCTTCTTCAGTATGGGATTTGGAAATCATATCACCAATATATACCTCAGTTTCCTTGTGATTCAGATCATAAAATAGGGTTGTCATAGCCCTCTGGCACGTTGCACCAGCGTTCTTCAACCCGAATGGCATCACTCTGTAACAGAATATTCCCTAGGGTGTGATAAACGTTGTTTTTTCCATGTCCTCAGGAGCCATTCTAATTTGATTATATCCGGAAAATACGTCCATGAACGAGAATACTTTGAATTTTGTTGTACTATCAACCAACATATCAATATGTGACAATGGAAAATCATCTTTTTGACTAGCTTTGTTTAAATCCCTATAATCAACGCACATGCAAACTTTTCCGTCTTTCTTTGGTACTGGGACAATATTGGAAATCCACTGAGGGTGCACCAATGTCACAAGAAAACAAACATTCATCTGCTTTAAAACTTCTTCTTTAATTTTCACTACCATATCAGGGTGAGTTCTTTGCGATTTATGCTTGATTGGCGGGCATTCTGGCTTTAACAAAAAATGATGTTTCACAATATCAATATTCAAACCAGGTATGTAATGGTATGACCAAGAAAATATGTCCACACTCTTTCAATAATTCAATCAACCTACTCTTCACGTCGAGATGCAACAATGCTCCAATGTTGACTTCTTTCAGATGTTCCTCTGAACCCAAATTGTTTGTCTCCAACGGCTCCTTATACGGCTGAATGGCACATTCCTCGCGCTCAAGCAACTATGAAACCTCTTATGGGATTTCATCATATTCTTCTTCTTCGTCCACATATGCAGGATATTCAATGTTGGGAGAGGGTGCAAGGTCATTGTATTCAACATGTTTTTTAATTAATCTGCACATATGATTCATGATTGCTTTTAGAAACTGACACATATAACAAGTGATTATTTAGATTAAATTACAATTATTATTAATTTTGAAAGGTTTTCTTTTAAATTTTTTTTATTACCATTTTCTAACAAAAAGCAGAAAATAAAGACACAATTTGGAAATCAAAGACAACTTTTATTATTGATTTTAAACATCTAAGCAAAAGATAAGTCCGTACAACATCAATACTTTCACCTTGGGCAGAGTGAATGATTTTTGAAAAGATTAACAAAACACAAATTACTTTGAGACATGAATGAAAAAGGGAACATCAATAGTGATCCAATTTTGGACTCTAATTCCATGCGTCACATAGTTCGGCATCTCCTGCTATGCTTCTCCTTCCACAATAGCATTGATCCTAGGAACAGTTGGATGAAGATAACCTCCGATGTGAAAGATATCCTGATATTTGCCCAAAGCAGACTTCAGCTTCATGTTCTCACCTTTACCATTCTTCACAGAGAATCCAAAACCAACTCTATTCTTATTCACAGGTGGATCCATATCTTCCCCCATACTTTACTAGGGTCATTATGCACTACCTGTTAAGCATCCTTCAACGAAGCTATAGAATTCTCATTTTCCCTTACATTATCAACGGATAAAGCCTAAAACTAAGTTCCAACAACAGATTCATCCGCTTCCATAACACTAAAAGAGGATAAATGAGATATTAACAATGCATGTTCTCCATTTATGATGACCACCTTTCCTTCCCGAACAAACTTCAGCTTCTGGTGTAAAGTTCAAGTGATAGCCCCTGCCTCGTGTATCCATGGTCGTCCCAGTAAACAGTTGTAAGCGGGCATAATATCCATAATCTGGAAAGTAATATGAAATAAGTGCGGGCCTATATGAATAGGCAAATCTATTTTCCCGATGACAGACTTCCTCGATCCATCGAAAGCTTTCATAATTATGCCACTCGGGTGTATCGGAGTTCCTTGATACTCCAGCTTCATAAGCGTACTCCTCGGTATGACATTTAAATTGGATCCATTGTCAATCAACACATTAGACAATGAATCATTCTTACAATTCATGGAGATATGGAGAGCTAAGTTATGATTCCTTTCTTCGTCGGGCAACTCGTCATCACAGAAAATCAGGTTATTATAGGAGGAATATTCCAAACGACACTACTGAATTAGTCCAAAGGCATATCACTTTCCATGAAATATTGATCCAATACTCTCATCAAAGATTCCCTGTGGGCAGAAGAGTTCATTAGCAAGGCTAGAATAGATATCTTTGATGGAGTCTGCAACAATTGATCTACGATCTTGTAGTCGCTCATCTTGATAATTCACAATATATCGTCCACATATTTTTCCAGAGTAGTACCACTAGATTCCCCCACTGCCTTCTTGGGTTCAGTACTTTCAATAACCTTTTATCAGCATTAACATTCCCTCGAATGACAAGTGCAAAAACATGGCCACTGCGGGTCACTCGGCTGGCTTCAGGAATATTCTTAACATCAGACAAAGGTTGGATGGGAACCTCCATACCATCCTCTAGGATTGTAGCATTTTATTTATATGGCATGACTTTGTCTGATTCGTAAGGAATAGGACCCGACAAGCAAATCACCACTAGAGCAACAACTGGTTTGCTTTGGTACTCAATCTCTACAGGGGCAGGAACACCAAAACAAGGCACAATAACATTCACCCCTTTTTCAAAATACTTAGACATCACATAATAATTGATGGAGAACATATCTTCTTCTGAGGAAAAGAAATCATCTGTGGAAACATACTCATCATCTGACACAGTCTCAACCAAGAAATCTTCAATCACATTAATCCTACGATAATCATATTTATTGCCTGAAATCTTGATAGTACCATGGTCCAACAACAAGTGAAAACCATTTCTCACTATGGAACAACCACATGAATCTCTGTAGCAAATCCGACAAGACCCATAATTGTGTTCTTCTTGATCATCCATGTGATAGAAGGTAGCGTGCAACTGCACCAAATCATCATTCATATGGTTCACATCAAAAATCCAGAATTCTCTAGGAAATCCAAAGACCATATTCACATCTTCTCCATACTCTGCCATAAGCATGATTATATGAATGAGGCCCTTGTCCATCGTTTCCTGAAGATTAACTTTTATCTTATCACATCCATGGACATTTATACTGCAAATACCACAACCAGCATGGTCATGCGTATAGTAACTAAACTCACAGAGGTCATCGTGCATCTTTAGAAAATCTCTTCTAACCAGGTTAATATAAAAAATATGGAAGTCACCTGCACAAACAGCAACCATGTTTACAACATTTGCTCCTCCATGTTTTGGTAAAGGATTATCTTTCATGTTAGGGCCAACATCTTTAAAGGATAAAAGGCCAGATCTCACCATCTTTTGTACTTCAGATTTCAAAGGATAACAGTTCTCAATTTTTTGCTCTGGTGCTCCCTGATGAAAAGCACATGTATGGTCTGCCTTATAATACCAAGGCAAAGGTGATGGTATAGCAGGGGGCGGCCTGGTCTGAACCAACTTCTTCTGAATAAAAGGCGGAAGTAACTCTGAATAGCTCATTTGAATTGAGTCAAGAGCTTATCTGTTATGACTTTTCCCTTGATTCCCCTGAGGAGATGGTCTCTGATAGGCAACTGTGGTTGGAGCTACATTGACGACAAGAGTCACAGAAGCAACTTTTTGCTGGTACCACTGATGCCTTCTAGTTGGTCTAATCTTCCTTTCTCTAATAATAACATTTGTTTCACTTTCTTTCTTTCGATAGAAACCATACAATGACTTCTTTGTCCCTTCATCTCTTGTTAAACGCCCCTCTATGAAAACCTCTTCAAAATGAACACCCATGCTTACAATTTCGGTAAAACCAGTCGGCGCACTGGGCGACCATACTTTCATAATAAAATGATTCAAGGGTTTTCAGGAAGACCTTGGTCATTTTTTGGTCTCCCATAGGTGGCACCACCTGGACAGCTATTGCGTGCCATCTCTGTGCATATTCTTTGAACAACTCCTTTTATCTCTGAGCCATTGCCCTTAATTGGTGACGGTCAAGCACCATGAGCATATTGTACTTGTACTGTTTGATGGAGGCTTCTCCCAGATCATTGAAGGTACGAATACTACTACTTTCCAGACTCATATACCTCTTCAGAGCAACACCAGTTAAACTCTCTTGGAAGAAATGAATGAGAAAGCGCTGATCATCAGTATGGGTAGACATTTTCATGATATACATCACAAGGTGGTCACGAGGACAAGATTTGCCCTTGTACCTCTCAAATTCTGGTACTTTAAACTTCACTGGCACCTTTACATTGGGAACCAGACAGAGCTCACTGACGTTTTGTTCAAACAACTCTTTTCCTCCAAGGGCATTCATTTCCTTCTGCATCTCATTGAATTGGTCTTGAAAGTCATCCAACCAGTCATAGAAACCCACACTTTCACTCGGTGGAGGAACAAGAGGATAAACTTCATCATTAACATACGACATATTATTCACCGAATGAGGTGCAGTATAGTGGATCTTATTTCCAGAAGCAGGAGTAATATGCACCACAGAAGGTGCGAGAGTGGCACAGCTTGCACAACTGAAGTAGCTTGAGTGTCAAGATTAAAACCTTCTGGCATGAAGTTTTTAGGCATTCCCCATGGGTAACCCTGAGGCATACGGTTCTGAGCAATAGTTACTGGGGTAACATAAACGGGAACTGATGGACCTTCAGGAGCATTTATTGTTTGTTGAGGCTGAGCAAGTGGTGGCTGATTCTCAGCAGCCACCAATGATTCCATCAAAGTAGTCAGATTGGCCATACCAGCCTTCAAAGCAGTAACTTCTTCGTGCATCTCGCAATTCTCTTGTTCAACGTTCTCTATTTTCTTCCTGGAATTAGCTCGAGTATTGTAACGGTGAGACAACTTGCTGAACAAAGTAGAGAAACTCAGTAAGACCCCTGGGTATGAACAAGAATGCAAGAAATATGTACAAAATGATGCATGATATTCAATGCACATGATTTATTTGATTATCATTAATATTTCAAGGGACTCAAAGAATTATAGACAATTTGAAAATACTAAAGTACTAACACATTTTTGAAATACTGAAAATCTTATTATAATAACTTCAAAAATGGATTACAACTTTTAGTACAAGTTTAAAAAATCCCAAGTATAAAAGAAGATAGAATCTAAAATCCTAAGAAAGGAAAGTTGATGAAGATCACTCCATACATTGACGCTTTCCCGCGAGTCTTGCAATCTGAGCCTTCAATTGCTTGTTCTCTTCTGCATACCTATCGACAACCACTTTCTAATGACCAGTTTCGAGAAGTGAATGACTAAGTCCTGACTGAGCTCCAGAGGAAAATAAATCCTCTTTCCTCTCCATCATCTCTACAACACGACTCTTAAGAATCTCGATCAAGTCATCCATCTACTTCAAGTCTGCTCGGTAGGACATCTCTAAAGTTTGAGACTTATTCTTCTAAGCCTCCTTCTCCTACTGCATCCAGACTAGGGCAAGCTGAAGCTCTTCAACATCATCTAAAAAGGGGAGGAGTGGTCTTCACAAACATATCAGGTATAGGTGCTTCACGGGAATACGACATCTTTAATTGGATTTCCTTTTCTTGTACCCGCCGGAGATAAGGCTCCAAAGAAACAACTCCTCTAGGTCCCAAGTCCTTTCTACTCTTCCCGTGTATATGGCGCCAATTCTTTGCAATATCCTCTTTAGCTTTCTTATGATCCTCTCCCTCTTTGAGAAAGAAACTGCTCAGATTAATACTATTTGGCTTATCTCTCATCGGATATCCAAGTTGTCATCGTGCAAGAACGAGATTGTAGTTAATTCCTCCCTTTGTACCAAGAAGAGGTACATTGGGGAAACTACCACAACTATTGACAATCTCTACGTCATGGTAAGCCTGATGATACCAAACATTATCTGAATGAGCGAGGGACATAATCTTTGGAGCCCGACGAGGTTCCTTCCTGACATCCCAGAAAGCGTCAGAACTAGGTAAGTGAGAAATAAACCACTGATACAACAAAGGCGTGCAACAAATGATCATCCCTCCATGATAGGAATCCCGAAGATGAATGGAGTAATAAGCATCTTCTAATTATGTAGGGACTGGATTCCCTATCAAAAAGATCCTGATGGCCATGATATCCATAAAGCTATCGATGTTTGGAAATAAGAACAACTCATATGCAAGTAAAGAAAATGTAACCTCAAAAGTAATTGTACTCTTCATCCTAGAAAAGTAGCGAGCTTTCTATAATAAAAACTGAGCAGGTAATCCTATAATTCCTCCTTTGGTAGTCATGTGGGCCTCAATCTCAGACTTCCCCAAACGAACCATAGCAGTAATCTCATGAGATTTTGGCCCCCCCTTCAAAATGGTGAAAGGAACACGATTGGTGATAGGTAAACTCAGTAGATAAGAATACTTCTCCAATGTAGGCATCAACTGATAATAAAGGAAAGTAAAGCATTGATACATCGAATCATAGAACTGGACCAAAGTCGAGAGAATACCCTCCTTCATCCCGAGCTTCATTAGAGACACGATGGATCCATACTTCTTCCGAAAATCTGTAAAACTCTCAATCTCGGGAATCAGGCTCATCAAATCATCTATCTTAGGATTCTTGAAACTGTACTTCTGATTCTTTCTTTTTCCAGAATCCATGGTCAAAAGTACCTGAGATATTCACAAAAAGTCAACTTTAAGTCCCTTGAAACAAAATGTTTTAAAGGATGATCATCGTTGCATGAATGCATGATGCAACAATCACACACAAGATCACAAACATGGGGTTCATAGGTTTGACATCATGAGCATGAAGTCAAAGGTACTACCCACAAGGTATGATCTAATAGTTTATCACCTATCAAATAAGGTTCTAAGAGGTTCCTAGAGTATACATCCTTCCTTCGGATATTACCAATGTCCCGATTGACTCGGTAATTAGTAATATTCTTAAGAAAAACTCGTCTGAGTGTAGTATCGCGTGACAACCATTTCCATATTACTCCGTCATAGTTTCCGCACTACACCTAAAAGGCTAAGATTGGTTAAAGGTTCTACGGTCCTCAATTTCAGTAGGCTCCTAGGTCGAAAGCAGAACGTCTTCCTGATTACTCGGTAAATAACACTACAGTCAAAGGAGCCTCCACTAAGTGGGGGATCTCATGCCTCCTTTTTTGGGATTACTCCCTCAAAGTTAACATGACTATATCTCCCGTCCTATCTTAAGTTTTCCCAAGTTTGGGTAGAGGACTTATGAGAAATCACCAAGCACCCTGAAAACCATGAAAATCCAGACAAACATATATGCAACACATGATTTACAACAAATAATAGCACATACACATATAAACAAAGATAGGTTCAACCCACTTAAGGATGGACCAGCATTTAGTTGATTTGTCCCCAGTGAAGTCGCCATTTTTTCTGTAGCGGTAGAAATATTAAGACTAAGCCATTGGATTGAGTTAACTCGTATAAATTAAAATAAAAATTGCTACCGCACTTTATTGTTTCTAGAGGAATGGGAAAAGAGAGAATAACCCAAAAAGAGGGGGAGAGAATCTAAGTTTGGGGGTTGGTTATGCAAAGGGAAGGTATTAGCACCCTAAACATCAATGTTACTCTACAGAAACCTCTTTGTAAATCTGTGTGTTTTGGCAATAAAAGTTGTATACAAAAATATATTGTGGGGATGAGAAAAGAAATAGTTTTTTTAAAATTTTTGTACCCACCGCAGTTGAGAACCATTAATGCCTACGTACCATCTTTCGTGCAATAGGGGATCAGGGTACTCGTAGTTCACCTTTAAAAATTTTAAAACACATGTGTGTTAGTTAATTTTAAGAGGCAACACATCATCGTCGTATCCGAGTGGAAAACATACTTACTACCCACGATTATAAGAAAGGAGAATTTTCATCATGTCAAAGTGGAGGATATAGCTTGGATTTTAAAATTGACAAAGACCCACTCAACACCCAAGTGGAAAATATCTCACTTCACTACATATCGTCGAAGTATAGTAGTTCGCATCACTACAAGGATTGACAAGATTATAATCTTTTGAGAAAAGAGTTTTAAAGTAAAAATCCAAAGTGGCAAAATGGTTTGAATGAGATTGATTGACTTTTAGTCTTCTAAGAAAATGTCAAAGTATTATTAAGTTGGTTAAAGTTTTATTAAGAAAACATTTTTGAAAATGCATGGACCTAAGTCCAAGTTTATTATGAAAGTGGTTTAAGTTTAGAAAACAAGAATAGTTTTGAAAAGGAGGGAGAAGACTTTTGAAATTAAATAAGATGGGAGGAGATGAAGGGACTAACCTAAAGAATACAGTAAAAGCTAGGAAAAAGAACCATCTAACCAATAAGAAGCCAACACTTGACATAATGAGTCAATATAGAATACCCATCCTTTGGATTGAAACCAAACACGCAAAATAATAAACCTCTTAAGAATATCAAACTTCAAATGCATTAAGTCTTCACAAAAATTGGGCAGTGTAACAACTGTATACAGATGAATTTCCGATCACAAACAAAGCATATAATCATAATAACATGCAGACAAAGAAAATAAACAACCCAATGTCTCAGGGTAAATCCCAAGAACTCCAGACAAAATAACAGTAGAAGTTACTAGGTCTCAAGGTAAGTCAAGGTATAATCCTAAGTCCAAAAAGTCCATAACTCCATCATACCAAGGATAGTAACCAAATAGTCCAAATAACATTAAAGGTTTTTATGGTTCAAGTTAATTATTAGGTATCTTCAAAAAGAAATGAAAAGCTCAAGTGAGCAAAATAAAAATGACATAAAGATAAATGCTCAAGTGAGCAAAGATGAAAATAGCATGAAATGAAAATGCTAAAATAAATGTGCTTAATGTAAAAAGCATATAATTAAAAAGTCAATTGTTAATGGGTTAGAAATTAGAGGTTAGTTGAATTACCATATTGAAACATGCATTTGAAAACTCATAATAAGATTGATAAAATCAAAGGCTCTCAACAACAAGTTTCATTTGCTTTTTGTCAAGTATATCATTCATTTTAAAATCTCAAGGCAACAAACAAATGATCAACAATGTTTAAATGATTCACTTAGTCCAAAATTTATGAAAGTCCATTAAAGGATTGATAAGACCAAAGCCTCCTAACAATGAACCTCAAGGTTATTGGACTAAAGGTTTCAAATTAAACATACTTGGGCTTGCAAACATAGATTTGGGCCACAAATGATCATTTCTTAAATCGGGATAAAATTTAGCGCTATGTTAAGCAATCGTAAGTGAACTTATATAGAAACCACACCTATTTTGAGGCCGGTCAATATCCATCTATGTGCCATATGTTTAGAGTGATGATATGTAGATCATCCTCTAACAACATGTAGCACAAAAGAGAAGGGAATAAGATGAAGAGGGAGAGGATATATTTGAATCAAAAAACTTTGATCAAACTATCATTAAAATCATCCATCCATTTTGTTGGAGTTGAACTCAACACCCAAGATCCAATGATGTTAATGAAGTTTTTAATAAAAAAACACATGGCCAGAATATATTCAAAAAATAAATTGTAATTAAAATCACTCAAATAAGTGAAAAAAAGATTAAAAATAGTAGAAGTCAAGATAAAATTCTAGAAAAATTTCAGAAAGTCAGAAATGAGTAGAATGGTTTTTATAAAGATTTTCAGAATTTAAAAATATCCAAAAGTATTTTTAAATAATTACAAACAAGTCAAAATAAAGGAAAAATTATAAAAAATATCAAATCTGAAAATAAAATCATGAAAAAATAAAAATCAGAATGAGAATAATTGAAAATATTTTTGTGATTTTTTTCATAACTTTTGAGTTAGAAATGAATTTTCTATGATTTTTTGAACTTTAAAATAAAAAATAAAAAATCAGAAAATAAAATAACAAACCAAAAATATGAGGACCATTGGATGAGAGTCAAAACCCGCTAGTAATCAGATCCAAAGGATCAAGCACGCTGTGCATATCATGGTCAACTTTGGAAATTGCACCGGATCACCTTTTAAATATTAAAAACAACTAAACTTCTGGCGAGTCGGATGGAGTCTGACTAATGATAGTAATCAGATCCAAGGGATCTCAAAGTGCGCGTATGATAAAGCAAACACACTAGATTGAATTCAAGAAATCACATGTCACACTTTCATTAGTTGAAGCACGACACGTAGGTCGTCTTCAACTTCCAGACGCCCTAGATTGAGATTCCTCACACTGTAAAATTAGAGGACAAGATCTATACCATTAGATTCGCCTCTTCAAGATGATTTTAATTGTACCATCGTGCCAAATGTATAATGTCGAATTAAAATATCCAGCGTCAATATTAGGGATTCGAAAGGGCTTAACATCCCACCTATGGGCGCTTAATAAACTAGGTGCAGCCCCTGAAAATGCTCGTACTATATGGAAATAAAGTTTCACCTTGGCTACAAGCAATTTTTTTAGCTCAATGGTAAGCGCTTGATCCTACATGTGGTATTAGAGCTTGGTCATGGGTTCGAATCCCCCCGGCTGACACTGGGGGGGGGGGGGGGGAGATTGTTGAATTAAAATATCCAGCGTCAACCTTAGGGATTCAAATGAGCTTAACATCCCACCCATGGCCGCTTAGTAAACTAGGTGCAGCCCCTGAAAATGCTCGTACTATATGGAAATAAAGTTGCACCTTGGCTACAAGCAATTTCTTTTAGCTCAGTGGTAAGCCCTTGATCCTACATATATAAACTGAGCAAGTCTTAAATTAAGAAAATGCAGAAATAATAGCAAGCTCAAAATTCTGGAATATCCCACTCAAATCTCAAGGAAATCAAAAATTGTAAAAAGCATGAGAATCAGAAGGATGCAGAGAGTAGATTAGTCTTTTATTTGGATCGATTTGATTAAGAAATCTACCTAAATAAAGTAGCATAAGGGGGCTATAAATATGGAATTCTATATATCAATATAGGTTAAAATTCTTGAAGGTGAGAGTGTGGTTAGCTTCAGAGAAGTTCAATGAAGCTAACTGAATGGAACTTTTAGTGTTTTGGAGTGAGAAAGCAAGAAATCAGAATTTCAAATTCAGAGTTCGTCTGGGATCTGAGCAGGGGTCAATTGGATATCAAATCTTGAGGAAATGATTGCAATATGTCCCTCTATTTATAGGGAAGAAAATAGGATGCTCAAGCATGTGGAATGATGAAGTTTGGAGGGAAATCGTGTAAGGTTGCAAGCATGAAAAGTGTGACTCGTATTTTGCTCAAAACTCAACCAAAACTTGCGTTTCAAGGTGCTAATCACTGCTGAGAGATTGTTAAACATGACTAGAAGTAAAAACGCACAAAAATTTAGTGATTAGAGGAAAAAGTCAATTTCAAGGTACCAACTTTGAATTAACGGCAGTCACAACTCAAGGAGTCTTAGGGCATGATTCTTGAAGCAATTGAAATATAAGGTCACAAATTTTACAATGTTCAAAGAATGGTATCAAATGGATACTTGAGGTATGATAAATAATAGTAAACCTTGTCATGATATTATTTCAAAGTATCTTCAATGATGAAGCTTGAGTCTCAATGGAGCTTTGTTGAAGAAGGCATGAAAATAAACTCATAAACCTATAAATCAAACTGATGAAATGTTGTGCCCTTGCCTATAATATCATCAATTAGAGAAAACATTCATTGTAATTGTTAGTTAAAATTTAATCAATGCAAAACATAGATGATCACAATATACAAATCAATGTGCTTAGTGATTCCTCATGAGCAAACCTAGAGGTAGGGAGAAGAGCCAAACCCTAGTGTGAATCTTGATATGATTGAGTTGATATAAAATGATAGAGGAATCATAGGGGGGAAAATTGGGGTATAACAAGTACCTACAAGAACCTTCAATTCTGATGCCACCATTTGAAGGAAGACCTCTAGTCATGTACCTAACAATGTTAGAGAACTCAATGGGTTGTGTACTATAGAAACATGACGAGTCTGGTCGAAAATAGCATGCAATATACTATCTTAGCAAAAAGTTTATCGACTGTGAGACAAGATATTCAATACTCGAGAAAACTTGCTACACTTTGGAATGGGCTGCTCGCTGACTAAGACAGTATATGTTGACTCATACTACTCTATTGATCTTTAAAATGGATCCCATCAAATACATATTCAAGAAGCCAGCTCTCTCTAGAAGGATAGCCTAATGGAAAATGGTCTTAACAGAATACGATATTCAATATACCACTTAGAAGGCAATTAAAGGAAGTGTACTGGCAGATCATTTGGTGCATCAAGTTGTAGACAATTATAACCTTTGAATTTTGAGTTCCCAGATGAGAACATCATGATAGTTATAGATTGTGAAGAACCCAGACCGTCTGAAGGACCTGAGATAGGATCCCGATGGACTATGGTTTTCGGCGAAACGTCTAATGCACTTGGAAAAAAAATTGGTGTCGTAATTATATCTTCTCAGGGTTTCCATATGCCCTTCACCGCCAGATTATGCTTTGATTGTACCAACAATATGGTTGAATATGAAGTGTGCATCATAGGCATGAAAGGTGCTATTGACCTGAGAATAAGTTCTTGAGCGTATATGGAGACTCAGCCCTGGTAATCATCCAGAATAAGGGAGAATGAGATATTAAGCATCTGAATCTCATTCCGCACTGAGAGCATGTGTTGACCTTAATTCCGTACTTCAAGGAGATCACTTTTGAGTGTAACGCCCTGATAATTTAATTAATTATTTAATTAAAATTATTAGTTAGAGTTGAGAAATATTGTGAATTATTGTTAAGTTGCTCTGTGACATTATTTGATTAAATGGTGGTTTAATAATATTAAATATATTGGAGCATTATAAGATTAATTGTTGGGCTTATTTAAGTGATGTCATGTAGTAAATATGACAGTGTAGATATTGGCCCAATAAGAATTACTAGAATTACAAGGTTAAGTGGATATAAAAGGAATTAAGTTAATTGAGAAAAGGTGAGAGAATAGATGGGAGAAACTCATTCCCGTTTTTATTGCAGCAGTCTCACTAAATCGGAAATCCCCGATTCATTAACCGTTGGATCATGCTTAAATTTTGAGGGTAGATTCGTAACACTTACATCTAACCTTTGACCATTGGGATCTTAAAAATAAGGTGTGAGTTGGGAGATATCATCATCGCACTGGAGCTGCATATTTGGGAAAAATATTAGCTTTGATTCTGATCTAGAGAGAAAAAAATCTTGGAAGGTTTTGGTACAAGATAAGTTGCAGAGAAGAGAAAAATAAGGGTTTTTAGGAGAAGAAGAGGGATACGTGGAAGTTACACCAAGCGGCCAAGAGGAGATTCAATCGGAGACCCTTAGAGTTACCTTCAATCCAAACCAGGTAAGGGTGGGGTTCAATTTCTATAACCGGATATATAATAAACCATATGTCGGGTTGGGTTGAATAAATTTGTGCCATGAATTATTGTCGATTTGGTTATATTGTGATTCTGTGAAGATTATGAGTCCTGCAATTTTAGTTGTCAGTGAATGTTCATAATGTATTGATGAAGTTGTTCTGCAATTTATTTAAATCGTATTTCAGTTATGATGTTGTTATGGCTATTATTGAGTTGTTGTCCTGAGATGAGACTCGAAAGAATATATAGACGTGGTGGAAAGACTATGTCATATCTTATATTATTAATAAGTTAATATAATTAGTAAAATAATTTAGTATCAGATTGGATTAAAGAAGTTGCAGGAATAAATTGTAATTCTTTAGTCAAATGAATAGCAGGATGTATATGTAAGAGTAGCAGAAATAATAGTGTATGGACTAATTTAGCTGAGCATTGTTAGGAAGTATCAGTAGATGTAGAAATTGCAAATTATCATACAGAAAGTATAATGTAGAATTTCAGTAACAGGAGGAATAAGTTGAAATTGGTTTTGGTTTATAACTAATATTTGTCACTGGTAGGAAGTTGTAGTAATAGAAGTTGTATATAGCAAACAAGTAGTTTTGGCGGAGACCAATAATAGCAGTAAGCTAAATAACAGAGGTAGCATAATTTAGTAGAATAAATTGATTAGTAGCAGTATAAATAAATAGTAGTAATAATAGTATATAAAATAGTACCAGTTAGCCGAATTTGTAGATTTAGGCGGTAAAAGTAGTTAACCGGAATTAGTTGAAATTGTCGGAGTGAGTTGTATACACATATGGGTATTTTTAGTTGGTTTGTTTTGTTATAATTATGTAGAATAAAGTTGATTTCCAGGAGAAGTCGATTAAGTTGAATGGTTCCGGTTTATGAAATTGTGTTGTATACCTTGCTGAAAAATATGAAATTGCAGGTGATGATGAATTTGGTTGAATTGCCTTTATTTATGGGCAATATTATGTTGTAGGACTATGGCCAATGTTGAGATGTTGTGTTGTTGTGATTATCTCTGTGAATTCTTGTTGATAATGTGAAGTTGCAGAGATTTTAGATGATGATGAATCACCTCTATTTACTGGTAATAATAGTGATGTGGGCTTATGCCTTATGATGAATGATGATTGTTGTTAGTATGTGATGGTGCATTCATTGAGTCACATACATTTGCATACTCTGTGATGGCATGTATTGGCGGATTTTGTGAAGGCTTGTATTGGCAAACTGCGAAGAAGGCTTATGCTTTGTTGATGCCTATGTTAATTGGTAATTTTTAAGTTGGGAGTTCTACTCCGATGGTACCACATGCATGTGCATTGTGATTGAGTCGCATTTGATGTTGCATCTTGAGTTGTGGTGAAGATAGATTCGTTGTTGCTTTTATGTTGTTGACTTGTTGTGACAAGTATTATCTAAAAGCTGTGAATTTAGTAGTTATATCGTGTTGATGTTTTATTGTGATTAAAGTTGTTTGTAAGTTGTGAAGTGGTGATTTTATATGATCTGATTTAATATATTATTTATCATATGAATAATTATATAGTTTGATATCTCACCCCTTCTATTTGAATGTTGCTCTATGTTGGTAACGTGCAGGTAATCAAGAAGGATAGTTATTACCTCGTTAGTTCGAGTCGGTGTTGTTGCTCTGATACGTAGCACTCAAGGGATGAACGCTTGATGTTTAGTTGTTGATTATTATTTCAGTTGCTGAATTTTTAAGTTGATTACATGAAATAATTGTTGTCTTGAGGTTGTTTTAGTTGAAGAAAAGATGTTAAGTGAATTGAAGTTGAGTATGTATATTCCGTTGTTTATCAATAAAAAGTTGTTTGATTTTGAAGAATAAATCAGATTGTTATCGGTTCATCTGAGTTAAGTGTTATGTATCTGTTTGTATGCGATTAGACGAAGATTGATTTTTAGTTGAAAATGTAGCATCCTATTTATGTTGAACTCTGACTTTCTTATTATCCGTCGGGTAAAAATGGAGTGTTATATTGAGCACATCCCACGAGAAGAGAATTGGTTGGTAGACGCATTAGCTACCATGTCGTCTATGTTCAAAGTCAGATGGGATAACGAGGCTCCCATAATTACCATTGAAAGGCTAGACGAACCTGCACACTACTATGAAATTAACACTAACGGAGTGGAAGAGAAGCCTTGGTTTCATGAAGTGAAAAGATATCTTGAGGCTCAAGAGTATCCTAAAGGAGAATCAATGAATGACAAGAAATTCCTATGGAGGTTCTTAGCTAAGTTCTTCCTGAGCAACAAAATTATGTACAGGCACAACCATGGTTTGACTCTGCTACATTGTATGGACAAGAAAGAGGCAGAGAAGATTATGGAAGATACGTACAAAGGTATATTTGGTATTCATTCAAGTGGACATATTGTGGCTAATAAAATTCTTAGAGCGGGTTACTATTGGTCGACTATGGAAACTGACTGTCATCACCACTCAAGAGCTTGTCACAAGTGCCAGATCTATGTTGACAAAGTACATGTGCCTCTAGTACCTCTGAATGTCTTGACTGCTTCTTGCCCATTTGCAATATAGGGAATTGGTATGATTGGAGAGATCAAACGTACTGCTTCTAACGGACATCACTTCATCCTCGTCACCATTGATTACTCCATAATGTGGGTTGAAGCAGCCTCGTTCGCCTCTATTACCAAGAATGTGGTCACTCGATTCATTAAGTATAACCTTATCCGTCGATATGATATCCCCAAAAGGATTATCATAAATAATGGTACCAATCTCAACAATACTATGATCACGAAACTTTGCACGCAGTTCAAGATCAAGCACCACAATTCTTCTTCGTATTGACCGAAGATGAATGGCGCAGTGGAAGCCACCAATAAGAACATTAAGAAGATTGTGCAGAAAATGGTTGTGACCTACAAAGAATGGCATGAGATGTTACCATTTTCTCTTCATGGCTATCGCACTTCAGCTCGAACATCAACTGGGGTAACCCCATTCTCTCTGGTCTATGGTATAGAGGTTGTATTACTTGTTGAAGTTCTGATTCCTTCCTTAAGAATTATGAAAGATGAAGACTTGGACGAAGACGAGTGGATACATACTAGGTTAGATTAGTTGAATTTAATTAACGAGAAGAGGCTTGCGACTGTCTGTCATGGTCAGATGTATCAGAAGCCTATGATCAAATCCTTCAATAATAAAATCAAGCATCAGGTATATCAGGCTGCTGACTTGGTAATAAAGTGCATCATCCTACCGCAAGGTGATCCCAGGGGCAAATGAACTCCTACCTACGAAGGGTCACTTGTGATCATGAAGATATTTTCGGGCGGTGTTATGATACTTACCACCATGGACGATGAAGATCTTCCACACCCTGTGAATACAGACATAGTTAAAAGAAACTACGCATAAAAACGCCCCGCCAGGTTGACTGGACTAGGCAAAAATAAGGGCATCCCGGCAAACCAAAAGGGTTAGGGAAAAAATCAGGGATATATATATAAAAGATCGTACACCCGGAAAGTCAAAAACCTGAAAAGGAGGCGTGGGCAAAAAAAGGGTATCCCGGTGGACAGAAAACCCGAAAGGGCAGTCTAGGAAAAAGTTAGGGATTAAAGCGTACGACTATGTTCCGTTGGATCACTTACATACAACTTTATTACCAACTTCAAGTTCGAATGGTGCTGATAAATTCAATCAACTTCTTCCGACAAGCAAGGGATGAGATGCTCGAAGACATAGGGGCAATAACAAAGTTGGAACCCGACGAGATCATTTACACATAGCTATATATTTTGTTTTCACTTTGTACTCTCTTCATTTTGCACGACGATTTCCTCTTACTAGGATTTATATCTCCTTGTATAATGATCGCCTGTTTATGGGAAAACTATCAATATAAACACAATTTCAAAGTGTAAATTTTGTTTTACTTTTTCTTTTTTGTTTGCAAAAACGTCCAATGACTAAATTGAATAAGCATATGCATATGAATATGATTAATGCTAACAAATATGTGCATAAAAATAGGAATAAGTTTTTACTCAAGAGTGTAGGGGCGGGATAATGTTCAAGTTGCCCATAAAACCCCACAGAGTAATCCCCAGCAAAGTTGCCCCACAGAACAGTTTCCATAAGATTATCCCTCGCGGAATCAGCTTCACCAGCTCATCTTCAACAAAGACATATTCCCTGCAAGCCTAAAATAATCTAATCCTACTCACCAGCAGATCCCCTAGCGGAAAAAGGACTATAATTTTTTCCCCAGTAATATCACCAACCTATGGAGTTTTGACCTTTAGTATATTATGATAGCAACACAGTTCATAGGAATTCTCTTCCCCAGATGAGTTTATTTCTTAAACACTGTAAAATCCCCTACAAAATTCTCTTCTCCAGCCAGATTCAAATCCCTCGGCAAATCATATTCCTCAATAGAGTGTTTCTCTAACATGGTTTATTTCCCCAATAGGGTTTATTTCCCCAATAGGGTTTATTTCCCCAACAGGGTTTAATACCCCAGGGGAATTCAGTCTCCCCAACTTGAGTCTATCCCCCTGACTACTGTAAATCACCGATAAAACTTCTCTCTCTCTAGAA
Organism: Vicia faba; assembly: GCA_948472305.1. NCBI lineage: Eukaryota > Viridiplantae > Streptophyta > Magnoliopsida > Fabales > Fabaceae > Vicia > Vicia faba. The sequence continues at coordinate 213,050,311 of OX451739.1, forward strand.
AAGGGTAGTCCAGACCACTATCCCTAGAGAGTTGCTACGAAATCTGAAACTGGACCAGATATCAGTTAATCTTATCCTCCCCAAACGAGTCAGCATCCATGTCAAAAACTCGGTCAGACAACACCTCGGAAGGTTATCCATCTTTTTTATCCCCAGTCAGGGTATATAATAATTAAAGTCCCCGGTAGAGCGATGAACAACCAATGTTCTTGAGTTCTTCTCCCCAAGTTGAAATCAAATTCCCCAGCGGAGTTTCCTCAAACCGCAATAAGGAATCCCCAACAGATTGAAGATCACACATATTCTTCATCCCCAGCAGTAGTCCGGGATTTATTTTCCGATCAAATATGTTATGCAAATCTATCGATACACTTCAATGACATCTCACATTCATACATCATTTATCTTAGCATATGCATACGAAATGCATTAGCACATTCACATTTATTTCGAGAGTATCATTACGCAATGTATTACATATATCATGACGTTGCAACCAGACAAATATTAACAACAATTTTCTAACAAGTCACATAGTAATTCCTGAAATCGGACGGGATGACTATCTGGATAACCAGAAAATTTCCTTCAGAAGCCGAATTCTGACAATTATTTCCCTCAGATATTAAATCTGACCGGTAGCTACTTAAACATTTCCTCCAGAGAGTCATTCTGAAAGATATCTCTTCTAGATGAAGTTGGGCGTAGACATCTTCTAGTGCATCATTCAGATGAAGTCAAACATAGGTTTTCTTCTGATACTCTTTTTGGAAAAGTCAAGCGTAGACTCATTCCAATACCTCTTCTAGTTAAGGTTGGGTGTAGACATCTTCTAGTTCGGATGAAATCAAGCGTAGATTCCTTCTGAAACTCTTTTGAAAAAAGTCAGGCATATACTCTTTCCAATACCTCTTACAGTTAAAGTAGGGCATAGACATCTTCTAGTTCAGATGAAATCAAGTGTAGATTCCTTCTGAAATTATTTTGGACAAAGTCGGGCATATACTCATTCCAAACATATCTTCTAGAAAAAGTTGGGTGTAGACTCATTCTAGTATATCATTCAGACAAAATCAAGCATAGATTTATTCTGATATTCTTTTTGGAAAAGGTCGGACGTAGACTCATTCCAAACGTATCTTCTAGACAAAGTCGAGCGTAGACTCATTCTAGTATATCATTCAGACGAAATCAAGCGTAGATTCACTCTGATATTCTTTTGGACAAAGTCGGACGTAGACTCATTCCAAATACATCTTCTAAAGACAAAGCCAGACGTAGACTTATCCGGATATTCCTATAAACAATTACTCTGGATGGAATCTATAAGCCCATCTCCAACAACATCCTGTCACTCTCCAAATGGAATTTGTAAGCCCATTCCCGGTATAATCAACCAACAATGTTACTTCGTGCACAAGCGAGTACAGATTTCTGAGCACTTAAGTGTTCAATCATCTTCTACCTTCAATCACGAATGGAGGACATGCCAATCTAACTCTTCAGGTTTAAGAAGATTGAACACGGGCAGTTGTTGTACCCTAAAATTTTCCTTCCCATTTTTTCTTTAAGACATTCTAATGAGATCCTCATTTGCTCAAGTTGACTCAAGAATTGATCAAACAAATTCTCCTCCTAGGCAGTGGGTCCACAACTAGGGTTTGGTATTTCTCAAGGAAGATTGGGTTTTCAAGGTCTCAAGTGTTTTTCATGGTTCTCCATAGGTCTTCAAGAATGCTCATGTCAAGTTTCATTCCATGCATCACAAGTTTGCTCAGTCAATTGCTCAGATGATGGAAAATCAATTGTATTGGGTAAAAAGTCAACTATGATCAACATACAGTAAAACCTCAAGATTTTTGGTCAACATCAAGGTTTTGAATTCATATTCATCATTTGATCAAGGGTTGATCACGAGTCATCAAGAAAAGCCCTCAAATCATCAAAAGTCATAAGTTGTCAATTTAGGGTTTCCTTAGGAGAAGTCAACTGAACTTTGACCAAGTATAACTTTCAAATTCTTCATCATCTTTTTCCCTAACCAAGGCTCATTTTGAAGGAAATTCAATTCTCTACAAAAAAATGCATCATTTGAGAGATATAAGCCAATACATTACATGTCATTTCAAAAGTCAACAAAAAGATACTTTTTGTCAAGGCAACTTACATCAAGATAAATTATTCAAAAGCAAAAATGATCAACATAGAGGTTGTAGAGGACATCTTGAGATTTCCAAAAAGACCATGATCACCTTCAAAATATAAAAATTGAGTGAGTTATGACCATTGCAAGTTGGAAAATTTTGATAGAATGCATGAACTCCAAATTGAGCATATTTTTAATTTTGAGTTGTTGGGCCTAAGTCTTCATATCCAAACGTGTTCATGACATGTTCAAAGACCCATGAGTCCATTCATGCATTATCTTTTATTTTGATTTTATTTATTTTGATTTTTATTCAATTAAACTCAAAATAAATCAAATAAATATAAAATTATTGGGCTAAAGCATAAGGCTTTTGATTTCAGTCATGTTGGAGGCCCAAGATCTCATGTACAAGCTGTCAAATTCGTGCAAGAGATATTGGTGCAAGATTGATCAAAAATAGCAAGTTTGACATAATTCTAAATCAAATATTTTTCTCCTAATCATGCATGCTTCTTTCAATTTTTGTTGACCTAATCTCATGTCCTGTATATATCTAACAAGACCAGACCAATAACACACGAAAAAGCTGCCTCAAAAACCCCTAGAAAATTCTCAAATTTTCAAAGAATTAGGGAAACGTCAAGCTCTCATATCTAACCCTTGTCAATCAATTCCGATCATCCAAACACGTTCCTGAAGTTTCCAGGAGGCAATTCATACCCTTGCTCAAGCCAGAAGAACCCCATAACTCCCTCTCTCAAGCACACTGGTTGGGTAGTATTCCTTAAATTAAAACTTTTAAACTATGTGATTTAAATGGATTCGATGCATATATTCATGTTCACATTGATGTTTGGAAGTGTTTTGACGTATTACTTGTAAGGTTTAGTGTAGGAATAAGAATTCACCATGGCTAGGGCATTAAGATCGGATTCCTTTGAAACTCCAACTATGATCATTTTTAGACCAAACTAACCATACCACTGAAATCACAGGGCCTTAATTAGTCAACTAGGGTTGTTTTATTTTTCATTTTGATTGATTTTGCAGGTTTTTGGTTTTTGTCCAAACAAAGAAGATAACTGGAAACCACCATCCAGGGTGGTTTGACCAGTGGCTGAGTCGCGTGGCAGAATGAAACAACATGATTGGATCATTTAAAATACAGGGGACCCACTCAGGCGTGTGTTTTGAATTGTCTGACTTTTAGGATTTTTTATATATTATATATTCATTATTTTAATCAGGTTAATGGATGTACCGCCACCCCAGTGGTTAAAACGTGTGCGCTAAGTCACTCCTCTCTCAGGTCACGGGTTCGATCCCCGGTTTTGCTATTTTTTTCATATTTCCATTATCTTTGCAGGTTTATTACAAAACATGTTGGAGGCGTTACCTTGACACTAAGGCGCGCTTGTCCTGGTGGTATACTTGCTTCTAAAACTGCTTGAGGGTGTGGGTCCAAAACCCACCCCTACTCATTTGGTTATTTATTTTTCCAGTTCTATGTTTCTCACTCTTTTACGAACCTTTTTTTCAAAACCTTTTTAAAACAAACCCAAATTTTAATTTTAGGTTTTAATTTCAGGTTTTAATTTTAATTTTAGGTTTTCTTAATTTAATCAATTTTAGGTTTTCTTAATTTAATCAATTTTAGGTTTGAATAATTAACCTTAATTTAGTTTTAGGTTTTCATTAATAAACCCTAATTTATTTTTTTAAGTTTTCTTAATTAACTTAAAATCGACCTAGAATTTAGGGTTTTTTTCTTAATTAATCAATTAATTCTTTTCTTCTGAACTAAAATCAATTAGGTTTTCTTTAGATTAATCATCAAACGATCACAAAACTATTTTTAACTTTCTTTTTGTTTTAAAATATTCGCGTGTTTACTTTCGCATTAGTTTTTCCGATTATGTAACTGCTATAGTATGTAATAGCTTAATTAGGGCTTTTATTTGATTTCTTTCTCCCCAGTTTTATGGTTTGTACCCCCTTCCTCCAAGCTTTGTAATAGCGTAGGACTTTTAATTTCTGCCTTTATTGTTTTCCTTATAACTACTAGTAATTAGGGCATGTATGACAAGATCTAAAATCATATGTTAGATAACCCTAAACGCAAGATAAAATAATCGAATTGAATCACTTTTCACACACTTACATTTAGGGTAACCTCACTTATTGCATTCAAATAAAAATAGTCACGTCCCTCGAATGTGGGGACACTTTAGCACTGTCTCTCAGAATCAAAAGATCATAGTCCCTCGATAACCCTTTTGAATGTTGCCTTCCGTAAACGATCTAGTCCCTTAAACGAAATTGCTAAAGCATCCTTACTAGTTGCCTTCTATGACTGAACGATGACCAACACCCATCCCTTCACATCCAACGATAGGGCTTCCTACTAACTAATGGTAGGATAACATTATCTAAAGGAGGAGGAAAAGTACAATAAAGACCTTGAGTAGGTAGACCGTTGTTAATTGCTTGCTCACAAAGCTCTTGAAAACAAAACATTTCACACAATAACACTTTTCAATAAATATTTTTGAACAAAAACTTTGTACGCTTTCTTGAGGACAGATACGAGAATCATTACAAAGTTCGCCTTACAATTGGAATTTTCAAAATACTTTCAAACATGCACAACACAAAGAAATTTTCAAAATAAATTGAGCTAATCGATTAAGAGTCCGTAGATAACTGCGGTCGAAAAGGGTGCTAGCACCTTCCCTTTTCATAACCTACCCCTCGAACTCAAGAAAATTCTCGAAGGTTTTTCCTGTTAATTTCACCCTTTCCTTATTGGATAAAATAAAATTTGGTGGCGACTCTTGCTATCCGCAAAATTTACGATAAAAGGCCAAACCAAGTCAGTTCTCCCACTGTATTACACACGTTATAAGATGAAGGGAAACAATGCTGATGACAATGACTATGACAATACTAGTAGGAAGCATCCTCCTGCTAAAGTGTTATGGCACTTGCTAATAATTTTACAATTTAAGATACTTTTTGCTAATTTGAATAACACAATGAATTTTGGATGGCATGCAGATGAAATGACTCGTTATGGAAACATTCTGCATGTAGCTGATTCATTGCAATGGAAGAAAATTGATTTGTTATTTCCATATTTTGGATTTGAACCAAGAAACCTTAGGCTTGGGCTTGCCACCGATGGAATGAACCCCTTTGGTAATTTGAGTACTAATCACTCTTCGTGGCCTGTTCTTCTCACTATTTACAACCTGTCTCCTTGGTTGTGCATGAAGCGCAAGTATATACTGTTAAGTATGATGATTTCTGGGCCACGACAACCTTGTAATGACATAGATGTTTATCTTGCCCCATTAATTGATGATTTATTACTCTTGTGGAATTAAGGCATTGAAGTTGATGATGCATATTCTGGGGAAACGTTTAAGATGCGTGCAATGTTATTTTGCACAATCAACGACTTTCCTTCTTATGGTAACTTGGTTGGATATAGTGTCAAAGGACATAAAGTGTATCCTATTTATGAAGATAATACTTGTTATTACCAACTTGAGTTTGGAAAAATACCGTTTACCTTGGGCATCTAAAATTTCTAAAACCCGGCCATCCTTATCGTAGATTGCGGGAGGCTTTTAATGGAGAGAAAGAGTTTGATGAGGCTCTTGAACCTTTAATCGAGGATGGAGTTTATCAATGACATGAACACATTAATGTTGTCTCTGTGAAGAGAAAAAAAGAAAAAAGGGGAAGTTGCGAAAAATATTAAGAAAAAGAGGTCCATCTTCTTTGATCTTCCATATTGGTCAAGTCTTGATGTTAGACATTGTCTTGATGTGATACACGTGGAGAAAAATGTGTGTGATAGTTTGATTGGCACACTTCTAAATATTTCAGGCAAGACTAAATATACTAAGGCTTCCCGTCTTGATATGGAGATGATGGGTATACGAAAACAGTTGGCTCTAATAGAGAAAGGAAAAAGAATTTATCTGCCTCCAACATGTCACACTTTATCTAAAAAGGAAAAGAAAATTTTCTGCGAGTGTTTGCAAGGTATTAAAGTTCTGCAAGGTTACTCATCAAACATCAAGAAACTTGTATAAATGAAAGATCTCAAGTTAATTGGTTTAAATCTCATGATTGTCATGTATTGATACAACAACTTATACCAATGGCTATCTGTGGGATCCTACAAAAGAATGTGAGAGTAACTATAACAAGATTGTGCTTATTCTTCAATTCCATGTGTAATAAAGTTCTTGATTTCAAAAAATTAGATGAATTAAAGAAGAGGAGGCTGCCATAATCTTGTGACAATTAGAGATGTATTTTCCTCCATTATTTTTTGACATTATGCTTCACTTACTTGTTCATCTAGTTAGAGAAATCAGATTTTGTGGTTCGGTTTATTTAAGGTGGATATATCCAATAGAGCGATACATGAATATCTTTAAAGGGTATACAAAGAATCATCATCGACCAGAAGCATCAATTGTTGAAAGGTACATCACTGAAGAAGTTGTTGAGTTTTGTACAAACTATTTGTCAGAAGTATATTCTATATGCATTCCGAAGTCTCGTCACACTAATCACACAAACAAAAGAGGTATTCAAGGTTTAAATGTCAAGTCAATGGCTCCAGATGTAGTTATTCAAGAACATTTCTATATATTGAATAATATAAATGAAGTCCGACCTTTCATAGATACTCACAAAAGACTTTTGAGGAAAAAATATCCCCGAATGAGTGACAAGTTGTTGATGATAAAGCATAACAAGAGGTTCATAGATTGGTTTAACAAAAGTGTATCTAATGATCGTAGTGCATCCGAGATACTTAAATGGTTTTCATATGATCCAAAATTTGTTGTGATTACTTGGACTGCATACGACATTGGTCTTTATACCTTTTATACAAAATCAAAATATGATCGTAGGACAATGCAAAATATTGGGGTTATGGTTGAAGCTGAATCAATGTATTTCTCTAGTTTGAAAGATAAGAATCATGTATTGGAAACTACTGCGTTTTATGGTGTCATTGATGAGATTTGAGAGATTGGTTATGTTATTTTTAAAGTGGATTTATTTAAGTACAAGTGGATTCCCAATAATAGTAATGGTGTACACATTGATAACTTAGGATTCACTCGAGTCGACCTTGGCAAGGCATCTTTTATAACTGAACCATTCATCATGACTACTCAAGCAAGAGAAGTTTCCTATATTACCGACCTATCATATCCAAGGAAAACATATTCCTCTTAGTGATGAAAGTCTTGATATTCCGTCCATAACTTCTTACACAACACAAGTTCCTACCTCATCTGATGAAGTTGATGGAGATGATGTCCATGCTATTCGAATCAATCATGAAGAAGGCATTTGGGAAAATTAAGAGGTACATAATTTATTCTTTATTCATAATATATTCATGTATGTTATAGTTTCCAAGTATAACTTACTAACAAGTATAATTCTTTGAAATTATAGGTCTTTAAAGTCAAGAGACCAAGAGACAAGATACCAAGAGACAAGATTGTGATATGTAGGATGAATTATAGGTCTTTATGTAATGTAAACTGTAGATTGTTTGTTCTGATAAATTGTAGGATATTTGTGTATGGTACAAATTCAATATGATACAATTATTTGATATTATGAATATGATATATTATAATTATTCAGATAACTTTATCACAAATGTGAGTTTTATTTTCTGCTGTGATATGGTGAACAATAGTACATGTTAAAAAAATGGGATGAATTATAAAACCATAACAATATATGTTAATTATGTAGAATATTAAACAACGGTTATAGTCATAACCATTATAATATCTTGCGTGCTTTCCATAAAAGAAAAAAATCAACACGGCACATCTAGGAATCGAACCCAGGACCATTAAATTTATCACAGCGGACGTTTGGAAAACCGTTGTGATAAGGGGCGCACTTTCCAATTTATTAACACGGCTACTGGGCCATGATTATAAGTATCATATATTCAAAGACCCTCTACATAACAACTCATGGGCCTGTGTTGTTATATATCTTTCCCAACCATTGTTAATTGTGTTTTCCGTAGTAGTGTATGAATTTAAATATGGAAGCATTCATACATTGTTAATCCTGAAATCGTTTCTCTCTTAGATGCGGGTAGTTTGAGTGTAATTCTCTAATTGTGAAGAAATGAAACCACTAACACAAATACAAACATTTTCTTAAATAGAAATCATAAGTATGTAATCGTCGATGGTTACTAGCCCATGTTGGGACTTTGTGGAGAAATTTCCCTAAACTGCTTTGAACATCCCTATGTTCTTACTGGCTTGTGCGTTGATAACCGTTTACTCCACTATAAATTCTTGCTCGTAGACCCCTACGCCTGTCGATAAGTGCCTTTGAATCCCATGTCTTTCGTCGACTAGCTCTTCTGGTCGATACCCTTCAACCTGGTCGACACCTCATGTTGTTTTGCACAAACTTATCCCTTTTCAGCCAAAGAAACCTTACAACTTAAGGCTTATTTCCATAGTCTAAATTTTCTTGTTAACAAATTGCACCCCCAAAATGCCATGTTCGACAGAACCATGTCGATGGGAGAACTCTAGCGTTTTCTCTTCCAAGTTTTCGACCGCATGTCTCTTTGGGATGACATCATGCATAATCATGGTTAATTTTTGTGCAACAGTTTCCCATGTCACTTTAATCACTTCTCATGATTACTCTTAGGTTTTAGGGCGTGGGTTTTTAAACAAACTCCACTAACTTTTCCACTTCCTGGGATTTTTATCGTTGGATCACTACCACTTGTTAATGATCAACGAGTCTAATTTTCTTTAAATAACCTCTTTGGGCTAACATTACTTATTTCCTTCCTTTGCCTTTGCTTTTGCTTCTTGCCCATTAAAAACCCCTTCATTTTCTGCACTTTCTTTCAAGATAATCAACTAGACAAGATAATGGCAGCTTCTGGTTCTTCTCCTGTTTCTACTGGTACCAACCCAATGGCTTTTTATCTTAGAAACAATGCCAGTCCGCCAGTTATTCCGCAACCAACACCCACTATTGCTCGAACCACTGAAACTTGGCAAAAACAAATGCTCGTTCCATTCTTTGTTTCTGACGAACTCCATGCTTTTCATAGGCCGTATCCGAACCCGAAAAATGATCCCAAAAAAGTTCAAGAGTTCTTTCCCTGCTATATTCCTATGAAACCCCTCGCGTTTGCTCAAGATTGTACGCTTGAAGTAAAGTTTTTGAATTCTTCTACCAGGCCCTTTCGTTCTACTTCTACTCTTGGAAATTCGGCCTATTTGGTCTGGCTCGACAGAGCCCAAGCTAAGAATTTGAGTAGTATATGTCTATAACAACCCAAATCTCGAGCACAAAGCAAAAATCTAGGACAATAATCGACAAAGATTTGTAATGCAAATTTTATATAACACTATGGGCGACAAATATACATAGGATCAAAGTAAATACATATATAAACCCAAATCTCCCAGTTTTTCAATGCCGATCAAAGAGCAATCTACCCCAGATCATCCGTATGCAAGCTCCATAGTTCTTTTTTAAGCTAATCCACTACAAAAATGAGGATGATAGAGTTGTGAGATCAAAAACCACACCCAAAACAATACCCATAAAAAATGAAATGAAAAATGAAATATAAAGAATTTATGTCCCACACACGTCACCCGACGACATCAAAGCTTCACCCAGTGATGACCATTAAATACGAGGCTCAGGTTGTGCCATGTACGCAACTCAGGAAAAATATATACCCTCGCCCGACGACATCCTTATTTCTTGCCAAGCGTGTTGCTGGAGAGCCCAAGCATGTGGCTACTATAAAAATGATCCTTTCCCTCCTGCGTCTCCGTCGCCCGGTGAGGCAGGCGTGAAGGCTCCTCCTCCAGGCTTCTTCAGCGAGGCATACCAGAACAATAACTTTTGTTGCTCTTCCTGCATAACTCTAATGACTTTCTATTCTTGACCTTATTCCTTTATTGATCCAACAATACATCTTGGATCTTTTATTCCTCTTGCTCCAACAATGCTCGAATACCTACAAAATGAGTACAAAACTATCAATCAATACACTATGTACACAAAAACCCATTATACACAAACTAAACATATTTATACACAAAGTTGGGCTATTCAACTGATATTAACAGCAAAGAGTCGATAAGTGTAACATAAGTATATACAAAAATAAATACAATTTGTACTTATCAAACATTCCCCAACTTGAACTTGTTTATTCTCAAACAAGATATAAACAACTCGAAGAAAGAAAAATGATCAACCAAAGAATCACGAATCGACAAGTTTTGAAAATGAAAAAAATGCAATGGTTCAAATGAAAAACAATACACACAAAGTAAAAACTAATCACTAAACTACGACTATAATATAAACACGACACAAATGCTAAATACAAAAATCATGCCAAACATTCTAAAACAACACTAGTTTACAATTGAATCACACATAGAAAAATCAATCATCGATAGATGACAAATACATAAAAATGAGGTACTTTCGCTCATCCAACAACCTTGTAAACAAAAGATTAAATTATACACACGTATAAAAATTCATGTTGAGGACATAAAAGCAAGATCACAAGGGATTTTCAAGGTTGTAATGTGGCTTGGTTAACAAATTAGGGATAAGTCCTAAAGCTAATTGAAACAAAAACTTGCCTTAACCTAAGGGAGTGATCAACTCACAAAGACTCAAGCAACACAATTTCAATCAAACTTCTTCTTCATTCCAAATTTCTCAAACCAATCACAATACTTATTTGCACAATTATTCGAACTCTTTTTTGTTTTTGTTCTTTTATTCTAAGCTTTTTCAATTTTTCCTTTATTTTTCTTTTTCTTTCTCACAAATTGTTTTTCTTTTCTTTTTCTTTCTTTTACAACCTAGTATCAATTACCACATAAACATTCCTTTCCCGAACTTGAAATCAATCATCATCATAATATGAATACTCTCTACTTTCTAAGGCAAGGTAAATATTCAAACAATAAATCATAGTTAAGGGTTCAAGGAAAAAAGAATCAATATTCATTCAAAAAGGAAAACCAATACTCATAGATAAGCATTATGCTCAAAAACAACATGAACATTGATAAAAAGGCTCAAAAGGGGTTACAAAAGTTCACACACTCACAAGGTTTGGCTAAGTAGATTTGCTCAAAACAAAACACAAATACCTTGATCTTTTTCATGCATTCATACAATCAATACAAAATAAAATATTAAGCATAATAAAATCTACTTAAAACAAGAATTGTGACCTCCAGCATATATGAACAATGGAAAGCTACTTCACAAAAATGGTAGGAACTAAAGTGATTCACAAATGAAAAATTATACAAAATAATGAATGACATAAAGATTGTAAAAAGTCTAAATATCATGATTATTCTAAAGTATAGAAAGTGATAAACACATACCTCGAACGTGTACAAAACCTTAACAAAAATCGTTACCACGCATTTGTAAGTAGAAACGGTCAAACTTGATAAATCACCTCAATATCCCTAAGATATTCACATCAAGCTCAAAGGAAAAAACAAATATGAACACAAATAATATACACATATTAAAAGACCAAATGAAACTGTCTAAAAAAATTTAAAAGTGAAGATTTGAAATTTAAGAACTAGTCCGAGTTAAATTTGTTTAGGAAATTGAATTCAACTACCTAAACTAACAAAATAAAAAACAATAAAAAACATGCTTATTTTACGTCGTAAGCTCAACTTCTGTTATTTAAGAACGTTCCTCCAAGTTTCTTCCACCTGGTTATTTCTAACCAACACACAAGCAAACGTGAAAGGAAACAAACAATGATATAACAAATTTATAAGTATAGTGAACATATACAAGTATCACAAAGGAATTAATCAAAGACACCCAAGTTAATAATAGCACTAAATCTATCTCTAGAATCTAGATACTATTAGAAAATCATCTAAGATGAGAATTCGAGCAGTATATGTATATAACAACCAAAATCTTGAGCACAGATCTAAAATCTAGGACAATAATCGACAAAGATTTGTAAAGAAAGTATTATATAACTCCATGGGCGAAAAATATACATAAGATAAAAGTAAATACATATACAAACCCAATTAAAAGAGAATACATAAAGAATAAGAAAAATGAACCATAAATCTTATGGTTTTTCAACACTGATCGAAGAGAAATCCACCCCAAATCATCTGAATGCAAGCTTCATAGTTGTTTTCTAAGCTAATCCACTACAAAAATGAGATTGATGGAGTTGAGAGATAAAAAACCACATCCAAAACCATAACCAACAAAAATTAAATGACAAATGAAATATTAAGAATTTATGTCCCGCACGCGTCGCCCGACGACATAAAAGCTTCTCCTAGTGGCAACTATTAAATACTAGGCCCAGGTTGCGCCACGTACACAACTGGGGAAAAATATCTATCCTTGCCCGGCAAAGGGAAGCTTCACCCAGCGAACTCCTTATTTCTGGCAAAGCGAGATACTGGCGAGCCTAATATGTGGCTACTAGAAAAATGATCCTTTCCCTCTTGCCCCTCCATCGCCTGGTGAGGCAGAGGTGAAGGCTCCTCGCCTAGGCTTCTCCTAGCGAGGCACACCAAAACAACAACTTTTGTTGCTCTTTCTGCATAACTCCAATGGCTCTCTCTTCTTGCCCCTATTCCTTTATTGATTCAATAATGCATCTTGGAGTTTTTATTCCTCTTTCTCAAACAATGCTCAAATACCTACAAAATAAGTAGAAAGCTATCAATCGATACATTATGTACACAAAAATGCATTATACACAAACTAAATGTATTTATACATAAAATTAGGTTATTCAACTGATATTAACAACAAAGAGTCGATAAGTGTAACAAAAAGTATATAGAAAAATAACTACAATTTGGACTTATCAAACTTTCCCCAACTTGAACTTGTTTGTCCTCAAACAAGATACAAACAACTTGAAGAAACAAAAACGATCAACCAAAGTATCACAAATCCACAAGTTTTGAAAACAGAAAACAAATGCAAAGGTTCAAATGGAAAATAATACACACAAAGTAAACACTTACCACTAAACTACGACTATAACATAAACACAAAACAAATTCTAAATACAAAAATCATGTAAAATATTCTAAAACAACACTAGTTCACAAATGAATCACACCTAGAAAAAGTAATCATAAATAGATGACAAACACATAAAAATGAGGTATTTTCACTCATCCAACAACCTTGCAAGCAAAAGATTAAATTATACACTCATCCAAAAATTCATGTTGAAGACATAAAATCAAGAATCACAAGGGCTTTTCAATATTATAATGTGGTTTGATTAACAAACAAGGGATAATTCCTAAAGCTAATTGAAATAAAAACTTGCCTTAACCTAAGGGAGTGATAAACTTACAAAGGATCAAGCAACACAATTTCAATTAAACTTCTTATTCATTCCAAATTTCTCAAACAATTAACAATATATATTCGTACAATTATTTGAAATCTTTTTGTTTTTATTTTTTTCAATGCTTTTTCAGTTTTTTCTTTCTTTTTCTTTTTCTTTCTCACAATTTTTTTTCTTTTTCTTTCTTTTACAACCTCATAGCAATTACAACATAAACACATTAACATTCCTCTCCCCAAATTGAATTCAATCATCATCAGAATATGAATACCCCGTAATTTCTAAGGCAGGGCAAAAATTCAAACTATAAATCATGGTTAAGGGTTTAAGAAAAACAAAGAATCAATGTTCATTCAAAAATTAAAACCAAGACTCATAGACAAGCATTAGGTTTAAAAACAACATGGACATTGACAAAAAGGTTAAAAGAGGGTTACAAAAGTTCACACACTCACAAGGTGATATGACTATTTGGCTAGGTAGTTGTGCTCTAAATCAAACAAAAATGTCTCGATCCTTTTCATGAATTCATACAATCAACACAAAATAAAATATTAAGCATAACAAAATCCAATTAAAACAAGAATTGTGGTCTCCAACATATGTTAAAAATGGAAAGCTACCTCATAAAAAGGGTAGGAACTAAATTAATTCACAAATGAACAAGTATACAAAAGAATGAATGGCATAAAACACATACACTGAACGTGTACAAAACCTTAACAAAATCATTACCACGCATTGGCAAGTCAAAACGATCAAACTTGACAAATCACTTCAATATCCTCAAGCTATTCACAACAAGCTAAAAGACAAACAGAAATAATATACATATACTAAAAGCCCGAATGAAACTAACTAAATAAATTTAAAAGTGAAGATATGAAATTTAAGAACTAGTCCAAGTTAAATTTGTTTAGACAATTGCATTCAACTACCTAAACAAACAAACTGAAAAACAATAAAACATGCTTGTTTTACATCGTAAGCTCAATGCCTATTATTTAAGAATGTTCCTCCAAGTTGCTTACACCCGGTTATTCATAACCAACACACAAGAAAATGTGAAAGGAAATAAACAATGATATAACAAATTTATAAGTATAGTAAACATATACAAGTATCAATATACATAAGTACAAATACACAATGTATACGATATCTAAAAACATAAAAAAAACAAAGGAATTATCACAATGCGAGAATATAAACCAATCCCCGGCAACGGCGCCATTTTGTTGCAGCGGCAGAGCGGCAAGCAAAAAGTCTACATAGACTGGTTATCAAATCGTTGTTTGAAAAATCATTCATTAATGAGTTTGGGGTTTGAATGGAAAGGGTAAAATTAATCAACAGAAAATAAATTCATTCTTCAAATCAAGCATGCATATAATTCACTTATCACAGACTTAAACCTATCGACCAATTATACTCAACCCATGATACTCGTCAATTTCATCACATATCACTCACAACCTAAGTCATTTATAAACCAAATTGACAGTCCTAATGTATCTCCTTGTTAGCGATGTCTCAACCACCTCAACAATACATAAGTCAACTTTGATTATTGCGTCTATGATCTCTCAGAGTGACACAACCAACACAGAGGCACTAATCACAGACACCCAAGTGAATAATAGCACTAAATCTATCTCTAGAATCTAGACACTATTAGATAATCATCTTAGATAAGAATTCGAGCAATATATGTCTATAACAACCCAAATCCCGGGCACAGAGCTAAAATCCAAGATAATAATCGACAAAGATTTATAAAGCAAGTTTTATATAACGCCATGGGAGAAAAATATACATAAGGTCAAAGTAAATACATATACATACATTAAATTAAAGATAATACACAAAGAAGAATAAAAATGAACCATAAATCTCTCAGTTTATCAGCACCAATCGAAGAGTAATCCACCCCAAATCATCTACATGCAAGCTCCATAGTTGTTTTCTAAGATAATCCACTACAAAAATAAGGTTGATGGAGTTGGGAGATAAAAAACCACACCCAAAACCATAACCATCAAAAATGAAATTAAAAATGAAATATAAAGAATTCTCGTCATGCACGCGTATCCCGATGACATAAAAGCTTCACCTGGCGACAACCAATAATACAAGGCCCAGCATGCGCCACGTACATAACTAGGAAAAAATATCTACCCTCGCACAGTGACGGGAAGATTCACCCAGTGACATCCTTATTTCTCGCCCAACGAGCTGTTGGAGAGCCCAAGTCATTGGCTACTGGAAAAATGATCCTTTCCCTCTCGCCCCTCCGTCGACCGGCGAGGCAGATGCGAAGGCTCCTCACCCAGGCGTTGCCCGACGATGCACACCAGAACAACAACTTTTGTTGCTCTTCCTGCATAACTCCAATGGATCTCTCTTCTTGACCTTATTCCTTTATTAATCCAACAATGCATCTTGGAGGTTTTATTCCCTTTGCTCCAACAATGCTCAAATACCTATAAAATAAGTACAAAACTATTTATCGACACACTATGTACACAAAAATGCATTATACACAAACTAAATTTATTTATACACAAAGTTGGTTTATTCAACTGATATTAACAACAAAGAGTCGTTACGTGTAACAAAAAGTATATACAAGAATAACTATAATTTGCTCTTATAACCTGTGTGTCTGCAAGTGGCGAAAGATTTTGTCCCTCTGGCCATTCAACTACACGAGGGTCGACAGATTTCTTTGGTCAAGCTCCTGTTGGCCCATCTTTATCATACTCTTGGTGTTTCTTCCTCTAGGCTCAAAAGTCTTTCTGGAAATCCTAATGGACCAGGCATGTCTTAATGAAGTATATTAATTCATTCATAGAGACATCTTATTTTGTTAAGGCTATGGCCTCATTCGTGAGAAGAACCATTGGCCTTACATGGTTTAGGGATCCCTTTCCTGGAGTTAGCCCCAAAGCGGCTGATAAATCAAACACTATGTTGAGAGCATTTTTGACTCCTACATTTTTGTCCTCTCTATTTAACACTGGATTAAAAGGCTATGGCTTTGTGACGTTCCATTCCAATATAGTTTCTTGATAATTTGACCTTAGCCAAATGATGCCAAAATCTCTGATCTCCCATCAACACGATATCCTTTGTTTTGGACGACAATTGAATGACAAAGAGAACATGGAAGGTCTCCATTATGTTAGTGTAATACGGTGGGAGAACTGACTTTTTGGTTTTATCCAAATGTCGCGGTTAGCAAAAGTCTCCACTGACTTTTCTTTTATCCAATATTTAGGAAAGGTAAAAAAATAGGAAATACCTTTGATAGATTTTGAGTTCGGGGATTAAGTTATGAAAAAGGAAGGTGTTAGCCACCTTTTCCTCCGTAGTTTTCTACGGGCTCTTAATTGCTTAACGCACTTTAAAAAACTTGCTTTGTGTGTGGGTGAATTTTTGAAAATATTTTGAAATGCCAATGTAAGACAGCCTTTGTAATAATTCTTGTATCAATACTCAATATTGTATACTAAGTGTTTTTGAAAATATTTATTTGAAAGTGTCGTATGAAAAATGTTTTGAGTTGTGAGCAAGCATTCAAGAGTCCTACCCACTAAAGTATTTCTTACTATTTTCCTTCTCTTTTGAAGATAGTATTATCCATACCATTAGGTGGTAGGTAATCCTATCTATTGGATTTGAAGGGACAGGCGTAGGGTCATCGTATGGTCATCGAAGGTAACATGTAAGGATACTTTAGTAATTGTATCGAATGGACTATTATCATTTTTTTGTAGGGTCATCGAAGAGACTAGATCATTTTGTAAGCAACTCAAAGGGTCATGGAGGAATTATGATCTTTATTAGAAAGGGACCATGATGATATATTTAAATCCAGGGTCTTTTGCTAATGTATCCCCACTTTCGAGGGACATGACCAAAGTATCGTATGGAAACAAGAGAGGTTACCCTAGAGGTGTAAGTGTGAAGAGAGTGTTAGTTTTTAGTTATTTAGTCTTGAAAGTTAGGGTTTTATAGACTAATTTTAGTCATATCATACAAACCCTAGTTACTAACAGTTAAATATGTATATGAAATTAAAGTGCGGAATGTAAAGTGCAGAAATTTAAATCTAAGCTATTACATCCTATGAGCAGTTACATAATAGGAAAAGATGCGAGAAAATAAATCTACGCAATTACATCGATAGTTGTGACCTATACAATTGTTCTACGAATTTAAATAGCGGAAAATAAAAAAATGTTAGAAAAATGTTTAAAAACCTAAAGTTCTAAGTTGATGTTTTTGGTTCTTTTTGTAGAAAATAATTTAAGTGATAATAGTAATAAAACCTAATTATTTCTAATTAATTTTAATATTAAGAAAAATTTAATTAACTAATAATTAATTAATAAACAAAAATATATCAAAATTAATTACTAATTAGAAAACCGTAATCCTAATTTGTTATGTTTTTTAAAAAAATTTGTTTGTTAATGGTTAATTAGAAAAACAATTAGTTAATAGAATGCAAATTAGGGTTAGAAAAATAAGAAAAATAACCAAATGCATAGGGTGGGTGTTGAACCCACGCCCTTAGTCTTTTTGCTACACTTCTTTTCCACCGCGCCACGCTGTTTTTTGTGTTATGGAATGAGAATCAACTGATACATTATAAACCTGCGTTGAAATCCTGAAAAAACAAAATAATTTGACAAAAGTTGGGATCAAACCCACGCTCTCACGCAATAACAGCGCATCACTCACCACTACACCATCTGTGATTTCGTGTTATAGAATACAAATAAATCAATATATAATAAAAACACTAGATCAGAGAAGCGCCAGAGCCCTAGCTCCGGTCGTCTTTTCGGGTGGATGAAAAAATCAACCTGCAAAAATATCTAGAATCAAAGATCAAAATGGATTATGTCCCCCTAATTTTGACCTCCTGAATCCATTAGTGATATTATTTTGTCCTAAAAACGCTTGTAACGTAAGATTCGATGAAAATATCTCAAACTTCCCTAACAATGACAGATCTCTACTCATGCGTCAAACCTCACAAGTAATGGATCAAAATTGTTCCAAACATCATTATGAACATATATGTATCCATCAAATTCATTTAAATTGCATGAAATAAAAGTTTGGACTCAAGGAAAGTTACCAAACCAGTGCAATCGAGGGAGAGTGTTCTGGAGTGCTTCAGGCTTCAGGTATGATTGGAATGAGCTCATGGGATCTTCATGAGAATGATATAATGTTTGGAATGGATTGATAGGGGATGGAGATAAGGGTTTCGAGTTGCCTTAGTTTCTTGAAATTTTTTAAGTGTTTAGGGTTCTTCTTGAGGCAGCTTTTCGTGTCCTTTGATGTCTGAATATGTTGGGTATTTACATAGAGAAGATTAGATCAACAAAAGTGAGATAAATCTTGTGTATTTCATGATCAAATATTTGATTGGAATTTTGCATGAAAACTTTATTTTTTAGGCATATCTTATGCCAATCATCCTTACACAATTTTGCCAATTTGTGATGATATTTTTGGGTTTTAAATCTGATCAAAACAAAAGTCCACACGCCTTATATCATTTATTTGGTATTTTATTTGATTTATTTTGCTTTTAATTGAATAAAATCAAAAGAAAAATAAATAAAAATCACAAAGATACATGAATGGATTTAGGGGTCCTTTATGAGGTCATGAACACGTTTGAACCTAAAAACTTAGGCCCATTAGCCCAAAATTTCAAGTTTGCTCAATTTGAACTTCATGCATTTCTCAAAATTGCTCAACATGCACCAATCATAACTCCCTCAATTTTTGTCATATGAAGATGATATTTTAATTTTTAGAAACCTCAAGATGTCTCCTAAACCTTTCATGTTGGTCATTTTTCTATTTGAAGTTTTTATCTTCATGTAAATTGCTTTGAAAAAAATATCTTTTTGTTGACTTTTAAAATGACCTGTAATGTTAGGGCTCATATCTCTCAAATGAAGCATTTTTTGGTCTTGAGCTTAGAGATGCAAAGTTGTAGAGAATTGAATTTCCTTCAAAATAGGATTTGGTTGAGTAATTTCTGATGAAGTATGTGAAAGTTGTGCTTGGTCAAAGTTCAGTTGACTTCTCCTAAAGAAAACCCTAATATAGTAACTTTTGACTTTTGATGAATCTTGAGTTTTCTTGATGGATCATGATCAACCCTTGATCAAATGATGAATGTGACTTCAAAATGTTGATGTTACCAAAAACTTGAGGTTTTACTGTAGATTAATCAAAGTTGACTTTATGTCCAATATAGTTGATTTTCAATCTTTTGACTAATCGACTGAGCAAACTTGTGATGTAAGGCTTAAAACTTGGCATGAGGGTACTTTAAGACATATGAGAAACCATGAATTCCATTTGAAGCGTTAGAAGTCCAATTTCCTTTGAGAGAAGCAAAACCATAGTTGTAGGTCATTGGCATAGTAGAAGAGTTTGTCAAGTCAATCTTTGAGTAATCTTGAGTACTTGAGAACCCTAGGAGCATGAGGAGACCTATTGAAATAATTTGTCTAAAAATTGGGAGGGAAAATTTTGGGGTACAACAACTGCCCCTGTTCAATCTTCTTAAATCTGAAGAGTTAGATTGGCATGTCTTCTTTTCGTGATCTGAAGGTGGAAGAGGATTGAACACTTAAGTGCCCAGAAATTATGCTCGCGGATGCAAGAAGTAATTTTGCGGGTTGATTATATCATGAATGGACTTAAAGATTCCATTTAGAGAAGGTGACGGGATATAGTCGAAGATGGCTTATAGATTCCATCAAAAGTAAATATTGATAGGAGTATCAGAATGAGTCTATGCCCGACTGTATCTGAAAAAGTATACTAGAATGAGTCCGTGCCCGACTGTATCTAGTAGACATGCTGGAGAATGTCAGAATGAATATTATGTCTCGATTATATCAGAATGATGTTCTAGAATGACTATATGTCTTGACTGTATCTATGAGAGGACCAGGATGAGTCTTCGCCCGACTGTATCGGAACACTATATTGGAATGAGTCTACGCCCAACTGTATCAAGAAATGGATCAGAATGAGTCTTTGCATGACTGTATCTGAAAGATAAATTAGAATGAGTCTTTGCATTAATGTATCTGAAAGATAAATTAGAATGAGTCAATGACCGACTATATCTAAAAATGGATCAGAATGAGTCTACTTCCAACCTTATCTAGAAGATGTATTAGAATAAGTCTACGCCCGACTTTATCCAAAAGAGTGTTAGAATGAACTTTCATCTGGTTTTATCTGATTGATGCTTTTTAGATGAATCTATTCGATTTTGTCTGAGGGAAAAGTTTTTCAGAATGGATCCATCCGATTTTATCTGAGGGAAATGCTTTTCAGAATGGATCTCTGAAGGAAATTCTCGTCAGAATTAGTCTTTGAGGGAATGCTTTTCAGAATGAATCTCCAAAGGAAATGTTCGTCAAAATTAGTCTCTGAGGGAATGTTTTTCAGAATGAATCTCTGAAGGAAATGCTCATCAGAATTAGTCTCCGAGGGAAATGCTTTTAAGAATGAATCTCTAAGGAAAATGCTCTCCAGAATTAGTCCTTGAGGGAAATGTTTTTTAGAATGTATCTCTGAGGGAAATGCTCATCAAAAATAGTCTTTGAGGGAAATGCTCGTCAGAATTAGTCTTTGAGGGAAATGCTTTTCATAACGAATCTCTGAGGGAAATGCTTGTCAGATTTAGTCTTTAAGGGAAATGCTCGTCAGAATTAGTCTCTGAGGGAAATAATCTGGTAATGTAGATAGTCTCCCTGCCCTGTTTCGGGAGTTGATCTATAACCTGTCTATAAATTGTTGGTAATATTTGTCTATTTGTGAACTTAACCTGAAAACAAAGTTAGCTTTATGCAATGTCATGATGTATGAAATGTATTTCGTAGTGATGTTCTCAAAATAAATGAGAATAGTATATGCATATAGTATGCATATGTTATGATATTTTGTAAATGATGTATGGATGCAATATGTTGTTGGAGCATATCGGTAGCTTCGTGTAACAACATCTAGTTGGAGAAAATAAATCCCTGACTGTTGTTGGGGACGAAGAAACTAATTCTTCAATTTTGTTTAGAATGACTTTACTGGAGATTCCAGCTTTCTATTTGAGGACACTTTGTTGGGGATCTTTGACTTCTGCTTGGGGATAGAAGCATTCAAGGAGAGTCAGTCGTTCGTTGTTCTTTATTATTGAAGGATTTGATTCTTATTTACCCTGACTGGGGATAAAAGAGATAGATATTCCTCTGATGCGCTCTTCTGGGGAGGACAATGTTGAATGATATGTGGCTGGAGAAGAGAACACTGTCGGGGAATTTGCAGTATTGGAGAAATAAAATCCTTTGGGGAATTAAATCCTGTAGATTGCATTGAGGAAATATTCTCTGATGGGGATTAGAAATTCATAAGCTGTGTTGAGAATGTTTCCACTGTACGCTGGGGAAATGATCCAACTTACTTTTTTGCTAGGGGGCCTATTGGGGAAGATGATTATGTTAAGTTATCCATCAGGGATATGGAGGTGAACTGCTAGAAGATTCCCCAATTTTTGTCTAAGGGCATATTAGACTTGTCGGGGAATATATCTTTGTTGGGGATGAGCTTGTGAAGATAGCTCTGTAGAGATAGTTCCATTGCTTTGTGGGAATTTATGGATAACTTGAACATTATCCCAACTCCTAGAGTCTTTGGTAAATGTTAATCCTGTTTTCATGCATATGTTTTGTAAATAGTAATCATATTAAAATGTATGTTCATTCTGTAATCATTAGACGCTTTTGCAAACAAAACAGAGAAAGTAAAAACAATTTTGAATTTTGAAATATATTTAATTGCATTGATTCTAAAAGTTTTCTTATAAAGAGGCAGTTTTTAAGAAGACATAAATCCTAGTAAGAGTAAAACATCATAAAAATTGAAAAAGGGGTACAAAGTGATAAACAAATAAAAACAGCTATGTGGAAACGATCCCATCGAGTTTCAACTCTGATATTGCCCCTATGTTTTCAAGTGTCTCATCACTTGTTATTGGAAGAAGATGATTGAATTGATCTGTACCATTTGGACTTGACGCTAGTAATAAAGCTGGCTGTAAGTAGATGGGTGATCCAACGTGACATAGTCGTACGCTTTAATCCCTAACTTTTTCCTGAACCTCCCTTTCGGGTTTTCAGTCCATCGGGATATCCTTTTTTGCCCAAGCCACCTTTTCAGGTTTTCGACTTTCCGGATGTACAAATATATATATATATATATATATATATATATATATATATATATATATATATATATATATATATATATATATATATATATATATATATATATATATATATATATATATATATATATATATCCCTAATTTTTTCCTGAACCCTTTTGGTTCACCGGGATGCCCTTATTTTTGCCTAGACCTGTCAACCTAGCGAGTCTCTTTTATGTGTAGTATTTTTTGACTATGTCTGTGTTCACAAGGTGCGGAAAATCTTCACCGTCCATGGTGGTAAGTATCATAACACCGCCAGAAAATATCTTTTTGATCACAAATGACCCTTCGTATGTGGGAGTCCATTTGCCTCTGGGATCACCTTGTGGTAGGATGATACGCTTTATTACCAAATCACCATCCTAGTACACCTAATGTCTGACTTTCTTGTTAAAAGCCTTGATCATATGTTTCTGATACATCTGACCATGACAAACATCCGTAAGCCTTTTTTCATCAATCAAATTTCTCTGGTCAAGTCGAGCATGGATCCATTCGTCTTTGTCTAAACTTGTGTCTTTCATTATCCTTAGGAAAGGAATCTGGACTTCAACAGGTAAGACAACCTACATACCATAAACTAGAGAGAACAGGGTTTCCCTAGTTGATATACGTACTGAAGTGTGGTAACCATGAAGAGAAAATGGTAGTATCTCATGCCAATCTTTGTATGTCATCGTCATCTTCTGCATGATCTTATTGATATTCTTGTGTGCAGCTTCCACTGCACCATTCATCTTCGGTCGGTACATAGAAGAATTGTGATTCTTAATCTTGAACTGCATGCAGAGTTCCGTGATCATAGTATTTTTAAGATTGGAACCATTATCTATGATGATCCTATCGGGGATGCCATACCGACAGTAAGGTTATGCTTAATGAACCGAGCCATAACATTCTTGGTAATGGAAGCAAACGAGGCTGCCTCCACCCACTTTGTGAAGTAATCAATAGCGATAAGGATGAAATGATGTCCATTGGAAGTAGTAGGTTAATTTCTCCAATCATATAAATGCCTCACATTTCAAACAGCCAAGGAGCAGTCAAGACATTCAAAGGAACGGAGGCACATGTACTTTGTTAGCATAAACCTGGAATTTGTGGCAAGTTCTAGAATGGTGATGGCAATCGGTTTCCATGGTAGACCAATAATAACCTGCTCTTAGAATCATCTTAGCCTTTGTATGTCCACTGGAGTGAGTACCAAAGACACCTTCGTGCATATCTTCTTTAATTTTCTCAGCTTCCTTCTTGTCTACACAACGGAGCAAAGTCGAATCGTGGTTGTGCTTGTACAAGATTTTGTTACTCAGAAAGAACTTGGCAGAGGACTTCCTTTTAAATTTCTTATCATTGAAAGATGATTCTTCAGGATACTCTTGAGTTTCAAGGTGTATTTTTACTTCGTGGTACCAAGGCTTTTCCTCTACTCCATCAGTATCAACTTCGTAGCAATGTGTCGGTTCGTCTAGTCTCGCAATAGTAATTCGAGGAGCTTCGTTATCCCATCTGACTTTGAATATAGATAACATGGTAGCTAGTGCATCTTCCAATTGATTCTCTTCTCGTGGAATGTGTTCAAAAATGATTTCTTCGAAGTACGAAATTAATGTCAACACATGCTCTCGATAAGGAATGATATTTCGATGCTTCATGTCACATTCTCCCTTAATCTGACTAATCACTAGAGTTGAGTCGCCATACACATTCAAGAATTTAATTCTCATATCCATGGAAGCTTTGATACCCATGATGCATGCTTCGTACTCGGCCATATTGTTGGTACAGTCAAAACACAATTTGGCGCTGAAGGGCATATCGCAACCCTTGGGAGAGACAATCACGACACCAATTCCATTACCAAGCGCATTGGAAGCTCCATCAAAACCCATAGTCCATCATGATCCCGGTTCAAGTCCTTCATATGGTCCAGGTTCTTCATAATCAGTAACTAGCATGATATACTCATCTGGGAACTCAATATTCATAGACTGATAGTCATCTACAGCTTGATGAGCCAATTGATCTTCCAGTACACTTCCTTTGATTGCCTTATGAGTAGTGTACTGAATGTTGTATCATGTCAAGATCATTTTCCATCATGCTCTTCTTTTGGAGAGAGCGGGTTTCTCGAATATGTATTTTATTGGATCCATCTTAGAGATCAACAAAGTAGTATGAGTCAACATATATTGTCTTAGTTGGTGAGCAGCCCATGCCCAAGCGCAACAAGTTTTCTCGAGCAATGAGTATCTTGTTTCAGAGTTGGTAAACATTTTTCTAAGGTAGTATATTGCATGCTCTTTTCGACCAGACTCGTCGTGTTTCCCCAATATACACCCCCATTCAGTTCTCTAATACTGTCAGCTACATGATCAGAGGTCTTCCTACAACCAGTGGCATTAGAATTGGAGGTTCCTGGAGGTGCTCCTTGATTTTTTTCGAAGGATACCTGACAATCATAGTTCCACTTCACTACTTGATCTTTCTTCAGCAAATTGAAGATCGGATCACAAGTAGCGGTCAAAGGGGAAATAAATCATGCAATGAAATTCAATCATCCTAAGAAACCTCTGACTTCCTTCTCAATACAGGGAGTTGGCATTTCTTGAATGGATTTAACCTTGGTAGGATCAACTTCAATACCTTTATTACTGACGATGAAACCTAGGAGTTTATCGGATCTTACCCCAAAAGAGAACTTGTTTGGATTCAACCTCAACTTGTATTTCTTCAATCCCTCAAACAGCTTGTGCAGGTAGTTGAGATGTTCTTCTTCAGCCCAAGACCTGACTATCATGTCATTAACGTAAACCTCTATCTCATGATGGATCATATAATGGAACAAAGCTACTATAGCGCACTGATATGTTGCACTGGCGTTCTTTAAACCAAAAGGCATAACTTTGTAACAGAAAGTGCCTTACTGTGTGACAAAATTAGTTTTCTCCATGTCTTCAGGTGCCATCTTGATTTGATTATAACCAGATAAACCATCCATGAAGGAAAATACTTTGTGTTGAGCGGTGTTGTCAACCAGAACATCAATATGTGGAAGCAGAAAGTCATCCTTGGGGCTTACCCTATTCAAATCCCTGTAGTCTATACACATACTCACTTTATCGTACTTCTTAGGTACCGACACCATATTTGCAATCTAATGAGGATAGGAGGTAACAACTAAGAGACCTGCATTAAACTGCTTCATGACCTCAGCCTTGATCTTTTTAGACATCTCGGGACGCATACGATGAACCTTCTTCTTTAAAGGAGGACAACCTTCCTTCACCGGTAGACGGTGAACCACAATGTCAGTATCAAGCCCTGGCATGTCTTTATAAGACCAAGAAAAGATCTCAACATAGTCACGTAACATCTGGATTAACCTCTTTTTGACACTGTCTTCTAGGTTGGAACCTATCTTGATTTCTTTCTTGTCCTCTTAAATACCTAAGTTCATAACCTCGATTGTTTCTTCATGCAGTTGTATGGCTCTTTCTTCCTGCTCTATCAGTCTAGAAATCTCTCCAGGTGATTCACAATCTTCCTCACCTTCAGCCTTGGCTTGGTAGAGTTTCGAAGTCATAATTGGCAATAGCTGAATTATTGTCAATGGGACCCATGGTGGTTGTGGATCTACAATTTATTATATGGGTGTGTGTAAGAACACATAGCTACTTTGAAAGCAATAAAGTAAAATAAAGACAAAGAGCGCAAAATTTGAATGCAAACATCCAGTGATTTATTAAATGAAAATATGCGGATGAAAAATGATAACCCTAACACATGGACCATTGTACCCCGGGTAAGGCACAATGATTAAAGTTATTGTTCAAATTGCATAACCAAAAACTTGAAAGCAAGAAAAAAGAAAATAGCATTTACTCCTGACTAAAGGAGATTGGTATAAAGACTTCAGCCTTCCAATTGTTGAGCCCACTTTCGGTAGTAGAGAAAATCCAGTTGTCTATGTCATAGTTGCTATCAGTGTCTTTCATGGTGTTGACCTGATTTTTGTCATGATTAGTAGTGATCACATTAGGAGTCTCAAGAGGATAAATTCAATATCCTTAGAGTCAATCATATCTTGAATATTTTTTTTCAGAGCCCAACATCCATTAGTGTCATGTCTTGGACTATTGGAATGATAGATACACCTTGCATTGGGATTGTAACTGGGAGAAGAAGTATTGGTATTCTGAAGAGGATCCTTCAATGTAATCAGTTATGCCTTCAACATGTATTGTAATGCTTGAGACGACATGTTGATTCTTTTGAACTGTCTCCTGGGTGCCTCCTGCCTACGTTGATTGCCTCGATATTGCGTTGGTGCAGGATTAGAGATCAAAACTGCCCGCACAGATTTGTTGCGGTCACTCTTATTTCGACCCTTTTGGTCGTACACAACATTGGATTCTCTCTTATCATTGTATGACTTCTTCGTAGTATTCAAGATGTAGCCACCTGAATTTTACCACTTCTGATTCCATTCTCAACATGTTCCCCTGTTAATACCAGTCCGATGAAACCGGCTGAAGAACTTCTAAGTAGGTGATTATTGAAAGGACCTATTAGCGTACTCATGAACATGTCAACCATTTCCCTATAATCCAAATGAGGTTGAACTCTGCCTACAATATCTCTCCATTTATGTGCGTACTCTTTAAAGCCTTCCTCGAAACCTATATACATACTCTCTGATTATATGCGTGTTGGTGCAAATCAGAATTATGCTGATACTGTCTATAGAAAGCTGCAGCCAAATCTTCCTAGGTATTGATATTGGTACCTTCAAGTTGATAAGAACATTCCAATTGTGTTCCAGACACACTCTCTTGAAAGAAATGCAACAACAATTTCTTGTCAACAATGTGTGGTTGAATTTTATGAACATATGATCTCAGATGCAGCTTCGGGCAAGAAACATTATCAAACTTAGAAAAGGTAGGTGTTTTGAACTTAGGATGAAAGCCGACTCCTAAGACATCACTCAGCGGCCCCGTATTCTCCTTGACTACTCAAGGGCTACCGGGACCCACAAATATGTCACACTAACATAGCTATTGCTTAGACCATGTCAATATACCCCGCACAGTTTCCACAACGTATTGCTACTTACCTATAAGGTATCCCAAATCCGGGTAGAGGATTTAAGCCAAAACAAAGAACCAAAATGTAAAGCATACAACTCAAACAAAGAAAGCAAGTAAAGGTGATCTAGCCCTAAAGTAACCCCACTTTTAAGTTTATCCCTAGCAGAGTCTCCAGTTCTGTAACACTGTGGGAGAACTGGCTTGGTTGTTTTTCGTTTGATCGCAATTGTGCGTATAACAAGAGTCACCACCGAATTTTATTTTATCCAAAAGGAAAGGCTGAAAAGAACAGGAAAGACCTTTACAGATGTTTTCTTGAGTTCGGGGGGTAGATTATGAAAAGGGAAGGTATTAGAACCCTTTTCATCCGTAGTTACCTACGGGTTCTTAGTTGCTTTCTAAATCACTTGCTTTTGTTTGAATGTGCTTGTGGTGTGGGTTTTGAAAGTATTTTGAAAATGTCTTTGTAATGGTTCTCGTTTCTATAAGAACGCGTACAAAGTGTTGTTTCGAAGATAGTTCAAAGATGTGTTTGTGGAATGTGTTATTGAAAGTGATTTTGAAAAGGTGTCTTTGTAATGGCTCTCGTTTCTATAAGAGCACGTACAAAGTGTTGCCTTTTGAAAATGTTTCAAGATGAAAGTGTTGGTGTATTTTTTTATTATGAGCAAGCGAGCAACTAGGAGCAAATCTAACTACTCAACAAATCTTAGATGTTCTTTTCCTCCTCCTTTAGATATTGCTATCTTACCGCCGTTTTGGTAAGA
Source organism: Vicia faba (assembly GCA_948472305.1). NCBI lineage: Eukaryota > Viridiplantae > Streptophyta > Magnoliopsida > Fabales > Fabaceae > Vicia > Vicia faba. The sequence continues at coordinate 213,079,103 of OX451739.1, forward strand.
AGCCCCATCGTTGGATGTGAAGGGATAGGCGTGGGTCAATCGTACAATCATAGAAGGCAACTTGTGAGACACTTTAGCAATTTTTCGTAAGGGACTAGATCGTTTTATCGAAGGAAACATCGAGGGACTAAGATATTTTTTATCGAAGGGTCTTTGCTAAAGCGTCCCATATTCGAGGGACGTGACTATATTTCCGAGGCAACAAGCGAGGTTAACCTAGAGGTGTGCGTGTGAAAAGTGTGTTCGATTCGAGTTAATTTTGTCTTTGATTAGGGTTATCTAGCGATTGATTTTAGATTTTTCCATGCACGCCTAATTACTATACAGTATAAGGAAAAAAGTAAATTGCGGAAATTAAAATTCTACGCTATTATAGAACTTTCGGGAATGGGGGTACAGATTTTCAAATGGGGATGGATTAATGTGATTAAAAGTCCAAATAGGCAACCAATACAACTAAATCGAATCGAGCAATTAATGAAAACTACAACAATCCATGAAGTAAATTAATTGACAAAGCATGGAAATAAAGTTCTTGATATTTTTTTGTTTGTGAGAAAATTTGAAAAGAATAAAATTCTTTTATATTAAAGAAAATAATTGACTAAAGAAATTAAATCAACTGTATATATTTTTTTTATTTTTTTAGTATTTTTTTATTATGTAGAAACTAAATAAATTAGTAAAATATTAACTCAATGATAAAATAAAATTATTCACAAATTGTCCTAATTTAAATTTAGAACTAAGCTAATTAAGAAAAATTAACTAACAAAACTACATGAGCAAATAAAATCAAAACTAACAAAACAAAGTAAAATGGTGGTGTTAAACTGACAAAGGGGTCTGCCCTAGCTGTTCGACTACATTATAGACGCTTCTCTTTATAATTTTCAAAATTTCTTCCATCTCTTTCTTGGAAGCCTCAGTGATATATACTGACTGCGCCTTCATCCAGACAGGCTCAACCAAAATGTCTTTGCCCCGAGTCTCGGTCGACTCGGTGATAGGGGTGTTAGCAGGAGTAATCACAAGAACTTTAGTAGTAGTGTCAGCAGGAACAAAAGAAGGAATAATCACAGGACCAGTAACAACTTTCGGAGGAGCAATCTCAGGGGAGAACACTCTTCCACTTCTGGTTATTTTGTTGGTTCCCACAATCTTTCCAATGTCGGGGTCAGCCTTCTCAAAAACCGGGTCTTCATCAGCCAACCAATCTTGCTTGATGTCGTCGTAGTAGACGTCACCCCCATAGTTCCAGGGAACAATTTTTTCTGACGAGTACAGGATTGGCCCTGGCATAGTAATTATCAGTGGAGTCACCTTCAGAACATATGTAATCCTAACGGGTCTTTTGGTGGAGACCCGGGGAGGATTGGCGGAAATGGTTATTATTGAAACATCCTTGTAAGAAATGGTTGGAACGAGAGTCTTTTCAAACAAAATCTCTTTTTCATCCATCATGCGCTGGACACTTGCCTTCAATAAATGACAACCAGTCGGTAGAGATAAACAGAGGTAGCAGCCTTCGCCACATCCTGGAAATAAAACGGCCTTCAACAGGTTCCTTTTGACGGTTAGGAAAGGAGTAACAAGTTCATCAACAACATTAACAAACACATCATTTTCAACAGCGTTAACACCACGGCCGTGCTTGGGCATAGGAGCGGTGATAACATTTGGGATCTCAGGATCGTCAAATTCAATTTCCTCTGCCTCGAGAAGGTCTTGCACCTTGTTTTTCAAAGCTCAGCAGTCGTTTGTATCATGACCTGGACTTTCTGAATGGTAAGCATAACGAGCATTTGGGTTATAACGGGGAGAGGCAGTGTTGGGATTCTTCAGAGCTTCCCGCAAGGTTATCAGATTAGATTTCAACAAATGCGGCAAGACTTGAGACAACGTCATATTTATCCGGGTAAACTATCTTACCGGCCTTTCCGTTCTAGACTGATTGTTCCTTTGTTGAGTAGGTGCAGGCTTAGAGATCATGACAGCCCCTACCGCTAGACGGTGTTCAGTTCTTTCCTGATTCCTATGGTCATATGCAACACTGACCTCCTTCTTTCCGGTAAAGGGATTTTTTATCGGCCTCGAGGATGCATCTCTTTGAATTTTTCCACTTTTTATACTCGCTTCTACCCATTCATCGGTCATGATTAATTCGGTAAACCCAGCCGAGGAGCTTCCGATCAGGTGTTTGAAGAATGGACCAGATAGCGTGCCTAAGAACATATCCACCAATTCTTTGTCAGATAGAGGGGGTGGGACCTTTCCCGTGAGATCTCGCCATTTTTGAGTATAGGTTTTGAAACCTTCACCTGTACCCATAGATATGCCTTCCAACCATGTCCATGTTGGAGCTAAGTCAGCATTATACTGGTATTGCTTGTAAAAAGCGGCGGCCAAATCTTCCCAATTGTGGATGTTGGTCCCTTCCAACTGAAAGAAGCAATCCAACTACGTCCCTGACAAGCTTTCTTGGAAGAAATACACCCATAGATTCCTATCCGCAGTATGGGGTTGAATTTTCCTGACGTATGATCTCAAATGCAGCTTTGGACAAGAGACACCGTCATATTTAGCGAAAGTAGGGACCTTGAACTTCTACGGTATGACAACCCTTGAGACAAGTCCTAGTTCTTCAAAATCCAACCCGAGTACCTTCTCGATCTCCATAGCATTGAGGCAATCTTCCAACTGTTTATATTTGTCATCAGCTGGAGGATACTGCTCTTCAGAGTAGTCAACCTCTTCTTCCTCTTCAGATTCTAGAGGGTCAGTCACTTCCTTGTTTTTCCCTTCTTGATTATCCCTTTCACCCGATGATGTTGTGAAGTCTAGAGTCCGTCTGGCTGGTCCTTTGAACCTTCTTCCCATATTCAAAACACCGGTTGATTTCTTCGCTTTCTTCTTCTTCTCTTTGATCAGCAGAGTTTTCAACTCATCTTGTCCTTTTGCCAGAGTCAAGAACAGTTGTTGAAACTGGGCGTTCTGCACCTGGAGATCTTTTACAGTCTGTTCAATATCCATATACTTAAATAAATAGTAGAAAGATAATGAGACCTGTTGTAAGAAACCTATTTGTGTTATGATGAATGAAGATGCATATGCTAATGATTTCAAGGAAATTAGAGATTTAAATTTGCTTTAGAAAAAAAAGAACACACGTTATATTAATAAATCCTAGTTTGAGTACATCATGCCTCTTTGGGCTTACAATGAAAGAAATAAAATACAAAAAATCCTAAGATAAAAAAGTTGAACGCATCCTCTTTGGTGCGATGTAGGCATTCAGACTCCGCTCTTCATGAAGCTGCTTGCTGAGTTCCAGAACCTTCTTCTCGCTGGCGTAGAATTGGGATTCGAAAGTTTCTCGTTCTTCCTTAAGCTATATCCAATCCATTTGTAAGTCTTCGAGAGAGGTAGGCATGTTAGGATGAAGGATAATGTATGTGACATCTCCTTCAACAACAGGCTTTATGATAACTGGGAGAATGGAGGGGTAAGGCATTGCGAGACTCTGAGCGCGAGCCTGTGCCCACCTAAGGAAAGGCTCAAGGGGAATGGAATTATTGTGCCCCAATGTCCTACTGTCCACCTTGCTTACCATCCTCCAAGATCGTATAAACCTTCGACCGTAGTCTTGATTGTCACTTTCATAGTCGAACACTACACCTTGGATGAGCGCGTCATTTGGACCATCTCTTTGTGCGTACCCAAACTATCGCAGAGCTAAGAAAGGATTATAAGTGATGCCTCCAATAACACCAAGCAGAGGAACATTAGGGAATTCCCCACAACGATCGATGATAGTAATGTCCTCCAAAGATCAAGAACACCAGTAAATATACGAATGCCCGAGTGATATCAGCCTGTTGGACCACCTGAAAACTTGATCATTCTTCACAACGGATCGGGGAAGATGCGAAACAAACCATTTAGCCAATAGAGGAGTACAACACATGAGGGTTCCTCTTCTCCTTATGGTGCGAGTGTGGAGAGAATGCAAGATATCTCCCAATAAAGTAGGCACTAGATTGTGAGATAAAAAGATTTTAACAACATTCACATATATAAGTTGGTCAGGATTTGGAAATAGTACCAACCCATAGATGATAAGAGCCAAAAAAATTTCTAAAGCTTGTAAATCCAAGTTGTTCCGACAGTCTTGAGCTTTTTCCAGCAATAACTTGGCTAAGAACCCTTTGACACCACTTCTTGTTTCCCAATTAGCGGTGATGTCGGATTGTTGGAAGTGTAAAGCTAGGGAAACCTCTTCAGGGCTTGGGTCTTTTTCGGTACTTTTGAAAGGTAGTTAATCGAGGATAGGAATTCCCAAGAGCTAAGAGAACTCTTCCATAGTCGGTAGAAGCTGGTAATCTGGGAAGGTAAAGCAATGGTGCAACGAATCAAAGAACTGGAAAAGCACCTTCATTATATCTTCATCAAAGCTCGAGGTAACCAAGTTGAGAAGTCGTCCATGTCTTTTGGTGAACGGAGAATTCTCAGGGACCCTTGACGCTAAATCCTTGAGCTGAAAAGGTACTCGTACAAGGTTGACTTGGATTGTATTCTTGTGAGTGGGAGTCATATCCTACAAAGCAGAACAAAGATGAATCTCAAAATCCTTGAAATGGTTAGTCTAAAATGCTATGGTATGATGTCATGATGTTATGTACAAGAATATGCACAAGTTAAATCAAACAAATCCTTAGGTTTAGGCTTGCATGAGGTTTTATAGGTAAGTACCCTCTTGAAGTTTAGTTGGCTCAACCTGTCCTAGTAATAGTAACCAGGTTCTAAGGGATCTCAATATCACTAATTTGTCTTCTCGGGCATTTTTCAGCGCAAGCCTCTTTCACGGCGACTGAAATATTCCAAAAAGCCAAACCTCAATGAGTGTAGTATCGAGTATCTACCAGCTTTAGACTGCACCAAAGTCGGTCATCTCACTACGTCCTAATGGACAAGTTGGTCAAGTAAAGATTCTAAAAGTCTGTTAGTGCTTCATGACATTACTCAGCGGCTCCGTATTCTCCTTGACTACTCAAGGGCTATCGGTACCCACAAATATGTCACACTAACATAGCTATTGCTTAGACTATGTCGGTATACCCTGCACAGTTTCCACAATGTATTGCTACTTATCTATAAGGTATCCCAAATCTGGGTAGAGGATTTAAGCCCAAACAAAGAACCAAAATGTAAAGAATACAAGTCAAACAAAGAAAGCAAGTAAAGGCGATCTAGCCCTAAGGTAACCCCACTTTTAAGTTTATCCCCAGCAGAGTCGCCAGTTCCGTAACACGGTGAGAGAACTGAATTGGTTGTTTTTTGTTTGATCGCAATTGTTCGGATAGCAAGAGTCGCCACCTACTTTTCTCTTATCCAAAAGGAAAGGCTAAAAAGAACAGGAAAGACCTTTAGAGATGTTTTCTTGAGTTTGGGGGGTAGATTAAGAAAATTGAAGGTATTAGCACCCTTTTCATCCGTAGTTACCTACGGGCTCTTAGTTGCTTGCTAGATCACTTGCTTTTGTTTGAATGTGCTTGTGGTGTGGGTTTTGAAAGTATTTTGAAAATGTCTCTGTAATGGTTCTCGTTTTTATAAGAACGCGTACAAAGTGTTGTTTCGAAGGTAGTTCAAAGATGTGTTTGTGGAATGTGTTTTTGAAAGTGATTTTGAAAATGTGTCTTTGTAATGGCTCTCGTTTATATAAGAATGCGTACAAAGTGTTGTATTTTGAAAATGTTTCAAGATGAAAGTGTTGGTGTATTTTTTTCATGAGCAAGCGAGCAACTAGGAGCGAATCTACCTACTCAAAAGGTCTTATATGTTCTTTTCCTCCTCCTTTAGATATTGCTATCTTACCATCGTTTTAGTAAGAAGCCCCATCGTTGGATGTGAAGGGACAGGCGCGGGTCAATCGTACAGTCATAGAAGGCAACTTGTGAGACGCTTTAGCAATTTTTCGTAAGTGACTAGATCATTTTATCGAAGGCAACATCGAGGGACTATGATCTTTTTTATCGAAGGGTCTTTGCTAAAGCGTCCCATATTCGAGGGACATGACTGTATTTCCGAGGCAACAAGCGAGGTTACCATAGAGGTGTGCGTGTGAAAAGTGTGTTCGATTCGAGTTAATTTTGTCTTTGATTAGGGTTATCTAGCAGTTGGTTTTAGATTTTTCCATGCACGCCTAATTACTATACAGTATAAGGAAAAATAAATTGCGGAAATTAAAATTCTATGCTATTACAGAGCTTTCGGGAGTGGGGGTACAGATTTACAAATGGGGATAGATTAATGTGATTAAAAGTCCAAATAGGCAACCAATACAACCAAATCAAATCGAGCAATTAATTAAAACTACAACAATCCATGAAGTAAATTAATTGACAAAGCATGGAAATAAAGTTCTTGATATTTTTTTGTTTGTGAGAAAATTTGAAAAGAATAAAATTCTATTCTATTAAAGAAAATAATTGACTAAAGAAATTAAATCAACTGTATATTTTTTTTATATTTTTTTTTGTATTTTTTTATTATGTAGAAACTAAATAAATTACTAAAATATTAACTAAATGATAAAATAAAATTATTCAGAAATTGTCCTAATTTAAATTTATAACTAAGCTAATTAAGAAAAATTAACTAACAAAACTACATGAACAAATAAAATCAAAACTAACAAAACAAAGTAAAATGTTGATGTTAAACTGACTATGGGTGTGTGAGGTAGAAATATGGACGGGCCAGAAAAGAAATGTAAAGCCCAAAGTTTTTTGTTAATAAGGAAAATTATGTGTTTAAAAATACAAAAAAAAGAAACAAAACATCTTCCAGGAATCGAACTCAGAACACCACGCTTGCAAACCTACAGTCCAACCACTACACTATTATATTTCATTCGTTATTGATATGACTTAATTGAAATATAAGGGGAACAAATGGTGTGATTAGGCCAGCAAGCCCAACGGGGTGACCCGGTTGGGAAGAGGAAAAGAAGGAAAAAATTGTAACCCTAGAGGCGCGCCGCATGCTGTTATTGGGAAAGGGAGAAAATTGAATATTTTACTATTCCAACACAAACAAATTCGATTTTCCAGACAAACAAAAAATTGATTAGCATCGAAACTAAAACCTAAGCCATATCTCCTCTCTTTCTAATCCTCTCTATAATTCATCAATCTTCATCGCCTCTTCTTCTTCGAATCTGGAAATTAGCATCTTTGATTTTCTCCTCTAATTGTTATCAATCGACAATTTCAACAAAAATCTGGGAAATCCTCGTTTTCGTGGGAGTTGAGAACGACCAATAAATGGAGGCAGTATGACCGGAAAAGAGGAGGAAAAGCGCCATGTTTGTGAAGCTTAGATAGAGAGAAAGTTCCATCGCGTTTTTTTGATGAAAAAGATAAAGGTCAAGGCTGTTGGGCTGTCCGAAAAGAGAGAAGCGAAGAAGACGTATACGCGGAAGATGAACCGTCCGTTTTCTCTTTACCCTAGACTCTCACTAGATGGTACCATATACTTGTTGATTATGTTGATATCGTGAAACTGCATTGCTCATATCTGAAAAACGGCAGATGAAGACTGAAGGGTGGGGTTACAGTTGTTACGCGACGTGTAGTGAGGTTCTGTTGATGGAAATTGGAGTGGCAAACTGAGGTGAGACGTTTATGGAAAGAGTGTTCGTTAATAGTTTTGTGAAGCTGGGTTCGCAGAAGATCAATGGAAGATGGAAGCTTGCTGCATGATAATAGAAGGTGATGTGTGTCACGCGGTGGGAGATGTGGTTTGTGTATGATATGAAGGTTAGTATGAAGGTGAGGTTAACTCAGTAGAGTTTATAGAGAGTTGAGCAGAGTTTGAGTGGTTTTCCGTGTATTCTCTGTTTCTTGTCTGAAATTTAAACAAAAGCTTTTTTCTTTTGCAGGTGGATGGGAGTGTTGTTTAGGTAGGGGTTTTGGTAGCCAGAGAAGATATAGCGATTACAGTGGAGAGAGTTCAAAGATTTAAACAGTTCTAGAGTGTTTATCTGGATAGCTAATAAAGCAGTTATCGTGGCTTTTGTCTCTACTGCCTTCTTTGCTTTGTTACTAAAAAACGATATAGATTTTTATCTCTGAACTTATATGTTATTTATTGTGAGTTTTTCTTTTATGACAACAAAACTAAATTTTCATACAGAAAAAAAAACAGAGCGTAGCAGCCTCAAGTGTTCAATATAACAACAATTAGTGGGACAAAAGTTAAGAGAGAGAAAGAAAAGAAGTTACCAGATTTGAGTTTTGGTTCTTCTTAGGTAAACTTTGACGTCTTCTCTGCACTTCTGATTCAGCTTTAACTCTTCTTCCTTCTTCTGAAACTGCTACAAGAATTCTCACGCGAAATGTATTGTTGTAGGTGAATGGTAGGGAGTTTGTTTAAGAAACTAACATGGTATGATGAGTTTATGGTTGAAGTAGGTTGAATGATTATGGAGAGGGATAGGATAAAATGTATTGGCGTATGCAAAGGTTTGGAAGATCAAAGTTGTGATGAAGATGGAAGGTTGTAAGTTAGTTTTTGTGGGTGATTTTTGAGATGATGCAGAGGGAGCAAGCAAGGTTTTTTCTGCTGTGTCCTCTTTTCATACAGGGTTTCCCTATTTTATACTCAACAGTAGTGGGTTAAAGGGGGGGGAAATTAATGGTTTTTTGAACAATTTTGGCTACTGTTTTATTGCTTTCTGGTGTAGATTTTTACTTGCTAACTTTGTCCAATTGCTGGACTGTTTTGGTTCAGATTTTTTGGACTGTATTGACAGGGTTATTGTGTAGGCTAGGTGATATTTGTCTCTTTATCTTTCCTCTTTCATCTTTCAAGGATGCAAAACATTTTGCTTTTTTTTTAATTTGAAATTCTGAAGGGTTTGCAGTTTAAGGAAAATGATGATGCATGTTTTATGTGAGCTAGTGCTAGCTTGCATGTTGTTTTTGAATTGTTGCTATTGTTTGGCATCCTAGCTGCTGCGCTAGCCTGCTGTTTTGTTGTTTTATTTAGGCTCCCCATTTTGTTGATGTTTTTTGCCTGCTATTTGGTAGCGTTGCTTCTTTATTATGTTGTTTTGGTTCTGCTGCATTGCAGCCTGTTTTGTTGTTTGTGCAGCTTGCTGTGCTGTTTTTCTTTTGGTTCTGCTGCATTACAGCCTGTTTTGTTGTTGCTGCAACATTTGCTTTACGCTGATGTTTGGCAGCTTTGGGGCTGTTTTGAAAAATGTTTAGCATTTTCTTTTCCCTTTTGTGAACCAAGAAAAACCACATTTTTTTTGTGATTTGCAAAAGTAGGAGGAGATATCTTATGATTGAAGACAAAAACCTTTTCAATTCTGATTCCAAATGCAAACCCTAATGATGAATTTTCCTTTTTTGCAAATCATTCTTGCTTGAATTTCCATATATTGATTTCTTGCTAATTTCCTTTTTCTTGTTTCATGAACACGAGGAGTGGATGGAAAGTGAGGTAAAGTGAAGAGAAAACCATGGCGAGGTGTGGATGAATTTATTGAAGATGAAGCAAGAGAAGATTTGAAGACACAAAATTTCTTTTTGTAAACAAAGCATTGTAATTTATATTTTACTTGTAATGTAATGAACACAAAGCTTGAATAAATTTGTGAGTGATGAAATTTGTTGTGCAAATCTTGGATTTTGTTAGAATTTTGAAATTCTCAATTGAATGGTTTGAATGATACATCTTGATTTTGTAACTTGAACTTCAAGAAAATCACAAATGACTTTTGTAACTTGTATTTCAAGTAAAGCATGCACCTTGTATTCCAATCAAATTTCTAAATAAAATAAATGTTTAAGAATTCAATTCCACTTGGTTAGCTCGAACCCAAAACCTTGGTCATTTAAATGAAAATCTTAATCTTCACATCATGTCCAAATCAAACTTGCATTCAAAATGAACTCGCACGCAATGCTCGATTAAAATGGAACTTTATTGCCCAAACAAACATGCTTTAAGAACATTCATCAATCTTGTAAAATTAACAAACTTCAACATGAGAATCAAAGTCCTGAGAGAATAATTGTGGTTAAGAACATTCGAAATCAAACAAATGACTTGTGATGATTCGATAACTTTCAAAGTCTTCCAAACACAATTTTCCTTTGATCTTTGAAGATAAACTCGTAAGCGATATCACTCATGACCATATGCAGAAATAATCATCTCAAGATCTTGTAATTTGAGGAAATCACATTTCTTAGAAATCAGACGACAGTTACTTAAGATTAGGTCAAAGTCCATGTAGTGATCCCTAAAGTTTTCGAATTTTGGTGATCCTCCACACGTAATCAGCTCTTGATTTGTGAAGAGAAATTGGAGATGATGTTAAGGAAAGTCATACACTAGAAGAACCGCTCAAAAATATCGAATAATGAAGAAGTTACAATCGGTTGAACTTGGTCTCTCAAAAGGTCGACTTTTGGGTCAATGGAGTCGTTTTCAGTCATCTGAACCCTTGACTGAGAAAACTTGCAATGCGAGGTTTGAAACTTGGCACGAATATCCTTGAGGAGACATGAAGATCTATGAAGACCATTTGAATTCTAGAAAGAGAATCTGTCTGATCAACTCTTGAGCCAAATTATATATTCGAGAAACCCTAGGATAGTATCTTGTATGAAAAATGGGAGGGAAAATTTTGGGGTACAACAACCATGATTGGTTTTTTCAATTTTAACACTCTTACCATCTTCATCCCGTTCGTCATATTCATCCGATGGGATATAAAGATATTGAGTTCACTTGACTAGACCTCTGGACTTTCTCCTCATGTTAAGGATGTCGGTTAGTTCTTTCTCTTCTTCTTCTTCTTCTTCTTCTCGTTGGCGATGAGCCCCTTCAGTTCTTCTTGCCACTTGGCTAAATTTAGGAACATCTCTTGGAACTGAGCATTCTGAGCAAGGAGTTCTTTGACTGTCTGTTCGAGAGCCATTTTTGCTGAAATAAACAACAAGAAGATGAGAAACCTGTCTTGGTAACCTGTTATGCAATGATATGTATGGCATGCAGATGCATATGCAATGTTTTTAAGGACCTCGTGGGATTTAAATTTATTAACCAAAAGGGAATAGAAATAAAGACTCTTATTAGTAAGTTCAAATTATAACTGCCTCTTAGGCTTACAATGAAAACAAAAGGTTACAAGGAAAAAAATTATGACTCAAGTCTCCCATGGACGCTTCCTCTTTGTGTTGACATATGCATTAAGGCTCTGCTCTTCGTGAAGTCGTTTTGTCAGCTCCAACACTTTCTTCTCACTAGCATAGAACTGAGTCTCAAAGGTATCCCTTTCTTCTTTCAATTATATCCAAGACTTCCATAGCTCTTCAAGGTCAGTAGGCTTATTTGGATGAAAGATGGTATCAAGGAATATCTCCTTCAACAACAAGCTGCACGATTACTGGTAGGACAACATGATATGGCATTATAATATTTTGAGCACGAGATCACACCCATCTGAGGTATGGCTGCAAAGGGATGGAGTTTTTTTTTTGTTTCAAAGTCTCGCTATCAATCTTATTCACCATGCCCCAAGCACGTATAAACTTTTGACGGTAACCCTGTGTATCTTTCTCGTAATCGAATACAATACCCTAGATAAGCATATCATGAGGACCATCTCTTCGAGCATAACCAAATTCATGTAGATCTAGAGAAGGGTTATAAGCAATACCTTCCCTTATGCCAAGGAGTTGCGCATTATGGGATACCCCACAACAGTCAATAATAGTGATGTCCTCCTGAGGTCGAGAACACCAATAGATATCACAATGAGAGAGTGACATCATCCTTCAAGACCACATCAAACCTTGTTTATTCTTCATCACTGATCGGGGAAGGTGTGAAATAAACAACCTGGATAGTAAAGGTATACAACACATGAGGGTCCCTTGATTTCTCATAGTACGAGTGCAAATAGAGTGCAAAATATCTCCAAGAAAAGTAGGCACATGATTATGAGTAAGAAATATTTTGACGGCGTTCACATCTATGAGTTGGTGTGGATTAGGGAATAATACTAAAACATAGATCAACAGAGCAAAGATCTCCTAAAAATCATGAAAACTCATAGCATATAGAAACAACTGAGCCTCCTCTATCAGAAACCTAAAAAGAAGACCTTTAACTCCACTTCTTGTTTCCCAGTTAGACACAATGTCTGACCGCTTCAGATGTAAGGTTGCTGCAATAACTTCAGATTTTGAAACTTTCTCTAAACCGGTGAAGGGTGTCTGATCAAGAATAGGTACTCCAAGTAGCTTAGAAAACTCTTCCATTATGGGTACCAACTGGTAATCTGGGAAAGTAAAATAGTGATGCTTAGGTTCAAAGAACTGGAACAAAACACTATCATGTCTACTTCAAAACCTGAGGTAACCAAACTGACTAGATAACCACACCTCTTGGTGAATTGAGAGTTTTCGAGAACCTTTGAGACTAACCCCTTAAGCTTGGAAGGTACCCTTACAAAGTTGATTCAGATAGTATTTCTATGAGCGGAGGCCATAAGCTGCAACAAGGAACAAAGATAAATCCCTAGTCCTTGAAATGGTTAGTGAAAATGTCTTGTTATGATGATATGATGTTATGTTCATGTTGAATAAGCAGCAAACACAAACAAGTCATACAAGAGCCTTAGGTTTAAAATCTTGCACGAAGTTCATAGGTCAATACCCTTCCCTACTATTATACCCAAAAATTTCCCTCCCATTTTCTTCGAGGCACCTCCTCATGCTCCTAGGGTTTTTAATTGCTCAAGGCTACTCAATGTTTGATCAGACAAATTTTCCTCCTAAGTAGTTGACCTACAACTAGGGTTTCACTTTTCTCAAGGAAATTTGAGCTTATAATGCCTCAAGTGGATTTCATGGTTCCTCATATGTCTCAAGGAATTCTCATGCCAAATTTCAAGCCTTACATCACATGTTTGCTCAGTCAATTGCACAGATGACTGAAAATAAACTATATCGGACAAAAAGTCAAATGTGGTCAACATACAGTCAAACTTCAAGATTTTTGGTAAACATCAAGATATTAAAGTCACATTCATCATTTGATCAAGGGCTGATCATGATTCATCAAGAAAACTCTCAATTAATTAAAATTCAAAGTTGCCAAATTAGGGTTTTGTTAAGGAGAAGTCGACTGAACTCTGACCAAGCATAACTTTCACATGTTTCATCAGATTTTTCTCAACCAAAGCTCATTTTGAATGATATTCAATTCTCTACAACTTTTTCTCTCTAAGCTCAAGTCTAAAAAATGCTTCCTTTGAGAGATATGGGCCAAAACATTATGGTTCATTTCAAAAGTCAACAAAAAGACACTTTTTGTCAATGCAACTTACATCAAGATAAATTCTTCAAATGAAAAAAAGATAAAAATAGAGATTGTATGGGACAACTTGAGCTTTCCAAAAGTCCAAGATCACCTTCATATGATAAAAATTGAGAGAGTTATAATTGGTGCAAATTGGGAAATTTCGAGAAAATGCATGAAACCCAAATTGATCAAATTCAAATTTTTGGCCTAATGGGCTTGTGTTTCAAGGTTCAAACGTGTAATAGGCCTCATAAGTGAACCTCTGAACCTATTCATACACCCCTTTGATTTTTATTCCATCTATTTTTTATTTTATTTATTTAAATTCAAAATAAATTAAATAAAATCAAGGCTTTCATACAAAGCTCCAAACCCACTTCTTTTGACCTAATTTTCCTCTCTCTCTCTCTCTCTCTCTCTCTCTCTCTCTCTCTATATATATATATATATATATATATATATATATATATATATATATATATATATATATATATATATATATATATATATATATATATATATATATATATATATATATATATTCAGACAACAACAAGACACGAAAAAACTTGGCAAGAGATCACTATTCCAAAAAAACTCTAAAATTATCCAAAACTAGGGCAAACTTCAAACCCTATATTCAGCCTCTCTCCAAGCAAGCCAATCATCCAAATCAATCCCCGAGGCATTATAGGGTAAGAATTGGTCAATCTTAATGATCCAAAGGGCCTGGAAATCACATACATTCATCTCCAGTTTCCTTGTTTTTTTTTGTAATTCGTATTTTTTGTTTTCATGTTGTTTTAATGCATACTAACATTACTAACTTGCTTCTGAGGTATAACTATGCAGGATAAACCCTATTTTCCATTGATGCTTCTTCCCCTATCTATTTTTTTGCAAGCCATGTTGTTGTGAAGGAAAAGGGCGTGGGTTCAACACCCACCCTTGACATTTGCACTATTTTTGTTCTCTAACCCTATTTTCCATTGATTTTTCTTCCCCTATCTATTTTTTTAGCAAGCCATACTGTTTTAAAGGAAAAGGGCATGGGTTCAACACCCACCCCTGGCGTTTGCACTATTTTTGTTTTCTAACCCTAATTTTCATTGATGTTTCTTCCCCTATATATTTTTTTACAAATTTAATTCTTTTTTTTTATTTATCATTAAACATAAACCTTCTTTTAGCAATTAAAATTAATTAGGTTTTAGGTTTTTTTTAATTAACATTTTTTTTAAATTAACATTTTTTTATTAATTAAAATTATTTAGGTTTTAGGTTTTTTAATTATTTTTTTTTTCAAAATTAACCTTTTTTTTAAATTAAAATTAATTAGGTTTTAGGTTTTTTAATTAACTTTTTTTCTTTCAAAATTGACCTTTTTTTTATTAATTTAAATTAATTATATTTTTAAGTTTGTTTAATTAGTTATCATAAATTATTTTTTTCATAAAAAATCACCAAAAATATTTTCTTTGCTATTTTTATCTTCCTAGATAAAGTGTATTGTATGTAACTGCACATTTTCTTTAATTAGTTCAACTGTAGTAGTGTAGCTTTATTTTTTCCACATTTTTCTATTATGTAATTGCTCCTAGTTTGTAATAGTTGTAGGTTTTTATTTTTCTTACTTCATTATTATGTAATCTCCCCAAAGCTCTGTAATAGCCTAGGTTTAAATTTCTATCTTTACCTTCTGCTACTATATTTTATACAATTGTTAGTAATTAAGGTTTGTATGGCAAGATAAAAATGAATAATAGAAAACCCTAATTGTAAGACTAAATAACTTAATTGAATACATTTGCACACTCACACCTTTAGGGTAACCTCTCTTCGTTGCCTTTCAGAATAATGGCCATGTCCCTCGAAAATAGGGATACTTTAGAAAAAGACCCTCGATACAAAAGATCATAGTCCCTCGATGACCCTTCGATGTTGCCTACAAATAACATGATCTAGTCTCTTACGAAACTGCTAAAGCATCCTTACAAGTTGCCTTCGATGACCGTACGATGACCCTTCACTTGTCCCTTCACATCCAACGGATGGGGATACCTACCAACTAATGGTATGGGTAGCACTATATCTAAAAGGAGGAAGAAAATAACAAGAACGACCTTGAGTGGGTAGAATACTATTAATCACTTGCTCACAAAATTTTTAAAACAAAACATTTTCACATCACGCTTTCAAAACAAAATATTTTCAAACAAACACTCTGTACGCATTATCGAGGACTGATACAAGAGTCATTACAAAGTTCGCCTTACATTGGCGTTTTCAAAATATTTTTCAAAACACTTACACAAAAAGAATTTTTTTAAAAGTGAGCTAGCGATTAAGAGGCCGTAGATAACTACGGATGAAACGGATGCTAACACCTTCCCTTTTCATAACCTACCCCCCGAACTCAAAATCTTCAAGGTATTTCATATTGTTTTTACCCTTTACTTATTGGATAAAATAAAATTCAGTAGTGACTCTTGCTATCTGCGACATTTGCGATAAAACATAAAAAACAAGTCAATTCTCCCACCGTATTACATAATTGGCGACTCTGTTGGGGAAACACTTAAAAGAGGGGTTACTTTAGAGTATTAGATCACTTTTATTGCTTTAAATTATTTGCATAGTTTGCTTTATTTTTAAGGGATGCTTGGGTTTAAATTCTTGCAAAGATACACCCGGATCTAGGGATGCCTTAGGTAAGTAGCAATAGATCATGGAAATTGTACGGCGTAGACCAATATGGTTGAAGTGATGGCTATGTTAGTGTGACACTTTGGTTTGTACTGATGTTCCTTGAGTCAGTATAGGATAACATTGGGTTGTTGCATGGTGTCATAAGCACTAACTAAAATTTAGAACCTTAATTGACCAATCTTGGCCATTAGAAGGTAGTGAGATAGCCGACTTTGGTGCAATCCAGTGTTGCTTGATACTCGATGCTACACTCATTGAGATTCGACTCGCGGGATGTTTTGGTGGCAAATTAGTTGTTGTACTAAATTAAAACCTCCCTAGAATCTAGTTACTATTTTAGGACAGGTTGAGCCAACTTAACTTCAATAGAAAAGGGTACTTACCTATGGACCCCATGCAAGCCTTTAAACCTAAGGCTCTTGTGTGATTTGTTTGTGTTTTCTATCTGTTTAAACATAAACATAACATCATGACATCATAACATCCGACATGACATTCAATAATCATTTCAAGGATCTTAGGGACCTTTGATGCTGGGTTATCATAAGTCGGACTGCTAGCAAAGGGCAAGAGGATTTATTTTCCTCTAACCAGATGCCGTCAAAGACCGAAGTACACTCCTTTGAGTCTGAGGCTAGGACCCGCTTGATATAGTGAGCTCGATTGTTATAGAAGGACGTTCAAAACCAAAGACGCAAAGTTATTCAGACAAAGCTGCAGCCAGACTCAATTTCTGACATTTCATTTTTATTTATACCTAAAAATCCTTGAAAACATTGCATATACATCCGCATACCATGCATATCATTACATAACAGGTATTTCCAAGACATGTTTTCTCATCTTCTTGCTATTTATTTCAGTAAATGATGGCTCTCGAATAAACAGTCAAAGATCTTCAGGCCCAGAATGCTCAGTTCCAACAAATTTTCCTCAACTTAGCCAAGGGGCAGGAAGAACTGAAGACCCTGATCACCAAAGAGAGAAACAAAAAGACAAGGAAACCAATCAGCATCCTCAACACAGGAAGAAGGTTCAGAGGTCCTATCAAGCAAGTTCAAGACTGTCATATCCCATCAAACAAATATGTCAACCATGGTGAAGATAGTAAGAGTGTGAAGGCTGAGAAAGGAAGCAACCTTGGTTATGTCTAATATTCGGATGAAGATGAAGAACACTATTCGGATGAACAATATCCTCCTGCTGATGAAAAATAAAAATAGCTGGAAGATCGTTTAAATGCTATAGAGATCCAGAGAGTTCCTAGGTTGGATTTTGAAGAGCTGGGTTTAGTCTTGGGGGTTGTTATTCCTCATAAATTCAAGGTCTCTACTTTTGCAAAGTATGACGGTGTTTCTTGTCCAAAGCTTTATCTGAGGTCATGTGTCCGGAAGATTCAACCACACACTGCTGATAGGAAGTTATGGGTGCATATATTTCAAGAGAGCTTATCTGGGACACAATTGGAATGGTTCTATCAACTGGAAGGAACCAATATCCGTACTTGGAAAGATTTGGCTGTTGCTTTCTACAAACAATACCAATACAATGCTGATCTTACACCAACCTATGTGCAACTGTAGAATAAGACCACAGGCTCAAACGAAGGCTTTAAGGAGTATGCCTAGAAATGGAGAGATCTAGTAGGAATAGTTCAACCTCCTTTGTCTGATAGGGAGCAAGTTGACATGTTCATGGGAACTCTGGCAGGTCCTTTCTTTAATCATCTAATCAGAAGCTCTTCAGCCGGATTCACCGAACTGATATTAATAGGGGAACATGTTGAAGGTGGAATCAGAAGTGAGAAAATTCAGATGGTTGCATCTTTAAGTATTGTGAAGAAGTCACTCAACAGGAAAAGAGAAGCTAATCTTGTGTATGGTCAAAAGGGTCGTGGTAAAATTGACCGCAATTAATTTGTGGGGGCAGTGCTAATTTCTAATCCTGCCCCGATGCTACAACATCAACAAGGAAATCAACATAGGCTAGACGCACCAAGGAGACAATTTACCAAGATCAGTATGCCATTGTCTCAGGCATTGCAACACCTATTGAAACCAAAGTTGATTATGCTGAGAGAACCTCCTAAGAATCCCAACACTTTCTCTCCTCGGTACAATCCTAATGTAAGATGTGCCTATCATTCCAATAGTCTTGGACATGACACAAATAATTGTTGGGCTTTAACAAATAAAATTCAAGATATGCTTGACTCCAAAGAGATTGATTTTGATCCTCCCGAGACTCCCAATGTGATCACTACACCTATGCCTAAGCACAACAAAGACATTAATGTTATTAATGGAGTCAACACGGTAGAAGATGCTGATATTGACTATGACCTATACAATTGGAATTTTCCTACCACCGGCAACTGGCTCAGCAATTAGAATACTGAAGATGTTATACCAATCTCCTTTAGTCAGGAGAAAATGTTATTTTCTATTTTCTTGCTTTCATGTTTTGGTTATGTAATTTTAAACAATAACTTTAAGCCTTGTGCCTTACCCGGGGCACAATGGTCCACTTGTTAGGGTTGTCATTTTTCATTCACATGTTTTCATTCACATGTTTTCATTCAGTAAAACATTGGTTGTTTGCATTCAAATTTTGCGATCTTTGTCTTTGTTTTAATTTATTACTTTCAAAATAGCTATGTGTTCTTATACACACCCACACAATGAATTGCAGATACATATCCATCCCAGATCCCATTGATAACAATTCTACTATTGCCAATTATGACTTCGAAAATTCAATCTACCAAGACGTGGACGAAGGTGAGGAAGATTGTGAAGTACCTGGAGAGCTTTCTAGACTGGTAGAGCAAGAAGAAAGAGCTATACAACCGCATGAAGAGCCATTCGAGGTTGTGAATTTTGGTACTGAAGAAGACAAAAAATACGTCAAGATAGGTGCCAACCTAGAGGACAATGTCAAAAATAGATTAGTTCAGATGTTTCATAATTATGTTGAGATCTTTGCTTGGTAATACAAAGACATTCTAGGTATTGATATTGATATTGTGGTTCACCGTCTACCGATGAAGGAAGGTTGTCCTCCTATAAAACAGAAGGTTCATCGTATGTGTTCCGAGATGTCGGAAAAGATCAAAGTTGAGGTTATGAAGAAATTCAAAGTGGGTTTCTTAGACACTACGTCCTATCTTGAGTGGGTTGCAAATGTGGTTCCAATACCTAAGAAGGATGGCAAAGTGTGTATGTGCATAGACTACAGGGATCTGAATACAGCAAGCCCCAAAGATGACTTTCCGCTTCCGCATATTGATGTCCTGGTTGACAACACCGCTCAACATAAGGTATTTTCCTTCTTGGATGGTTTCTCTAGGTATAATAAAATCAAGATGGCACTTGAAGACAAGGAAAAACTACTTTTGTTACACAGTGGCACACTTTTTGTTACAAGGTTATGCCTTTCGGTTTGAAGAACGTTGGGGCAACGTATCAGCATGCTATGATAGCTTTGATCCATGACATGATCCATCATGAGATAGAGGTTTACGTTGAAAACATAATATCCAGGTCTCAGACTGAAGAAGAACATCTTGACCACTTACACAAGCTGTTTGAGAGGTTGAAGAAATACAAGTTGAGGCTGAATCCAAACAAGTGCACCTTTGGGGTGAGATCCAGTAAACTCCTAGGGTTCATTGTCAAAGGTAAGGATATCGAAATGGATCCTGCCAAGGTTAAAGTGATTCAGGAAATGCCAGCTCCCCGTACTGAGAAGGAAGTCAGAGGTTTCTTGGGATGACTGAACTACATTTCCATATTCATTTCCCATTTGACTGCTACTTGTGAGCGAATCTTTAAGTTGCTGAAGAAAGATCAAGTCGTGAAGTGGAACGATGACTGTCAGGTAGCTTTTGACAAAATCAAGGAGAACCTCCAAGAACTTCCAATTCTGATATCACGTGTTGAAGGAAGACCTCTAATCATGTTCTTAATAGTTTTAGAGAACTCAATGGGGTGTGTATTGGGACAGCATGACGAGTCTGATCGAAAAGATCATGCAATATACTACCTTAGCAAAAAGTTTACCGACTGTGAAACAAGATACCTACTTCTCAAGAAAACTTGTTGCGCTTTGGCATGGACTGCTCGCTGAATAAGATAGTATATGTTGACTCATACTACTGTAAAATCAAGCTTCTCAAATGCACTTTTGTTTTGATGAAGACAAACCATTTTGACAAGAAGACAAAGATTATTGATCAAGCTAAAATCATCTTTGGATAAAGTCTTTGGTTCAATCACTTAGAAAATTTCAAGGTATAATGGTAATACTTACTTTGAACTTAAGACATTGATGCTCAATGGTCAAAAGAAATATTTTATCTTGTCCAAACTTTTTCTCAAGTTTTCTAAGCAAAAAATCAATTTTTACTTATGGGAAATCGATTTACATGTTTGTGCAATCAATTGCTCTCAATCAATTTTTGCTACTGACTTCAAGAGAAATCGATTTACACACTTGTGCAATCGATTTCTCATTCAAAATATTTGAAATTTTTAGCTGTTGAAACCCCGTGCAATCGATTTACACAAGGGTGCAATCGATTGCATGCTGAACGATTTTGAAAAACAGCAGCTTTACTCATGCCTGTTCATAACACCATTTCATGGAAACCTTTCACTTAATCTTGGCAATTGTTCATGATTCATTTGCAGAATTATATGTTGTTTCAAAAGGGTGCTATGAACATATAAATACTCATTTTCAAAATAATTTTAAACACCTCTTCCAATCATATTTTCTGAATTTTCAAAAAATCAAACTCAAGCTTTTATACACTTTCATACACAAGTTTTCTGCACACTTTCACATATTGTGAACCAGAAAACTTTAAGAATTATACATATTGAGTCATTGTATACTATTGTTATTGGAAGAGAAGATCAATTCATTGATAAAATCACTCAAAGTGATCATTGCTACACAAACTCACTCAAATCAAATATTGTTATACTTGCTTATTTTTCAGGATTGTTGAAAATAAGTTCAAGTGATTTTGAAATCTTGTTTTTCCAGGATTGTTGGATACAAGTAAAGTCACTTTGAGAGGATTGTTCTCATTGTAGACATAGTGAAAAATCCAAGAGGATTGTTCTTGGTTTTGGTAATTCTTGTTTAAGTTTGCCAACTATAAGGAAATCTCTTTCATGTTGAAAGGGGGTTGGAGTACTCTCGGACTGTAAGGGGAACCGGGATATATTGCTTGTGTCTCTTTATTTTTCTGCACTTTACTTTTTCATAAACTCACCATAAACCAGAAAAATAATATCCATCATCACTAAAACCAGAAAAAAATTTAAAGTACCTAATTCACCCTGCTTTGTTGATCTCTAAAATGGATCCTATTAAATACATATTCGAGAAACCTTCTCTCTGCGGAAAAATAGCAAGATGGCAAATGGTCTTGACAAAATATGACATTCAATACACCACTCAGAAGACGATCAAAGGAAGTATGCTGGAAGATCATTTGGCCCATCAAGTTGTAGACGAATACCAGATTGTGAATTTCGAGTTCCCGAATGAGAACATTATACTAGTTATAGATTATCAAGAACCAGGACCGTAATAAGTACCTGAGCCAGGATCCCGATGGACTATGGTTTTTGATGGAGCTTCCAACGTGCTGGGAAATGGAATTGGTGTTGTGATTGTCTCTCCCAAAGGTTTCCATACACCCTTTATTGCCAGTTTATGATTTGATTGTACCAACAACATGGCAGAGTATGAAGCATGCATGATGGGCATCAAAGCTGCTATCGATATGAGAATCAAGTTCTTGAATGTATACAAGGAATCAACCTTAGTAATTAGTCAAATAAAGGGAGAATGGGATATGAACCATCCAAATATCATTCCTTACTGAGAGCATGTGTTAACATTAATTCCATACTTCGATGAAATCAATTTTGAACATATTCCACGAGAAGAGAATCAATTGGCATACGCATTATCTACCATGTCATTTATGTTCAAAGTTAGATGGGACAACGAAGCTCCTCGAATCACTATTGGGAGATTAGACGAACCCGTATATTGCTAAAAAGTTGATATCGATGGAGTAGAGGAAAATCCTTCCTACCATGAAGTGAAAAGATACCTCGAAGTCCAAGAGTATCCTGAACAGACATCTGTTAACGATAAGAAATTTATACGGAGGTTCTCGTCCAAGTGCTTTTTGAGTAAAGGAATTTTGTATAAGCGTAATCAAGATTGGACTCTACTTCATTGTGTAGACAAGAAGAAAGCTAAGAAGATTATGGAAGATATGCATGAAGGGGTCTTTAGTACTCATTCCAGTGGGCATATGATGGCTAAGAAAATTTTGAGAGTGGGTAATTAATGGTCGACCATGAAAACTGATTCCCATCACCATTCCTGAACTTGTCACAAATGCCAGATTTATGCTAACAAAGTACACGTGCCTTCGGTTCCTCTAAACGTCTTGACTTCTCCTTGGTCGTTCGCAATGTGGGGCATTGATATGATTGGAGAGATTAAGCCTACTGCGTCTAATGCACACCATTTCATCTTAGTCGTTATTCATTATTTCATAGGGTTTAAGCAGCCTTGTTTGCCTCTATTACCAAGAATGTTGTGGCCCGTTTCATTAAGCATAACCTTATTTTTCAGTATGGCATACCTGAAAGGATCATCACAGATAATGGTACCAATCTCAATAATACTATGATCACGGAACTCTGCATGTAGTTTAAAATTAAACACCATAACTCTTCTCTGTATCGACCAAAGATGAATGACGAAGTGGAAGCCGCCAACAAGAACATTAAGAAGATTTTGCAGAAGATGAAAGTGACATACAAAGATTGGAACGAAATGTTACCATTCACTCTTCATGGTTATCTCACTTCAGCACGAACATCAATTGGGGCAACCCCATTCTCTCTCGTCTATGGTATGGAGGCGGTCTTACCTATCGAAGTCCAGATTCCTTCTCTAAGAATTATAAAAGACCCAAATTAAGACAAAGACAAGTGGATCCAAACTAGGCTGGACCAGATAAATTTCATTGATAAGAAGAGGCTCGTGACTATTTGTCATGGTCATATGTATAAGAAGCGCATGATCAAGGCCTTTAACAATAAGATCAAACCTCAGGCATATCAGGTTGGCGGTTTGGTAAGCGCATCATCTTACCACAAGGTGATCCTAGGGGAAAATAAACTCCCATGTACGAAGGACCATTTGTGATTAAGAAGATATTTTCTGGCGGGGCTATGATACTTACCACCATGGACGGCGAGGATTTTCCACACCCTGTGAATGCGCACATAGTTAAAAAATATTACGCGTGAGAAAGAGACCCGCTAGGTTGACCGGCCTAGACAAAAATAAGGGCATCACGGCGAACCAAAAGGGTTCGGGAAAAAATTAGGGATATATATAAAAAAAATTTACACTCGGAAATTCGAAAACTTGAAAAGTTGACTTGGGCAAAAAAAGTGTATCCCAGTGGGCTGAAAACCCAAAAGCGCGGTCCAGGAAAAAGCTAGGGATTAAAGCATACGACTATGTCCCGTTGGATCATCTACTTAGTCAAGTTCAAATGGTACAGATCAATCCAGTCAACTTCTTCCGACAACAAAGGATGAGATGTTTGAAGACATAAAGGCAATAGCAGAGTTGAAACTCGATGGGATAGTGTCCGTATAGCTGTTTTTCTTTATTTTTCTTTGTACACCTTTTCATTTTACGACGATTTTCTCCTACTAGGATTTATGTCTCCTTGTATCAAATTGCCTATTTATAGGCAAACATTCAATACAAATACATTTCAAAATTCAAATTTGTTTTATTTTCTCTGTTTTGCTTACAAAAATGTTGAATGGCTAAATTGAATGAATATATGCATTTGAATATGATTAATGTTAACAAATATGTGCATACAAACATGAATAAGCATTTACTAAAGACTCTAGGAGTTTGGATAATTTTCAAGTTGTCCATAAATCCCCACAAAGAAATCCCCACAGAGCTACCTTCACAAGCTCATCCTCGACAGAGATATATTCCTCAACAAGTCTAAGATTCTCACAGGTAGAGATTGGAGCATCTTCGAGCAGTTCACCTCCATATCCCTAATGGATAGCTTAATTTGATCATTACCCCCAATAGATCCCCTAGCAAATAAGGAAGTTTTATCATTTCCCCGGCATACAGTGGAGACTTCCTAAGCACAGCCTATGAAATTCCAACCCCCATAAGAGTTTAGTTCCTCGACACAGTTTACGGGAATTTCATTCCCATCGGAGTTTATTGCTCCAATGACTTAAACCCCAACAAAATTCTATTCTCCAGAAGGTTTTAATCAAAGTTACTACCCCTAGAAGAGTTGTTACGGTATCTAAAACCTGGACAAATAGAACACTAGAGGAATATCCATCTCTTTTATCCCCAATTAGTGTGCATAAGAATCAGACCCTTCAACAAAAAGAACAACGACTGACTGACTCTCATTGAATGCGTCTATCCTCAAGCAGAAGTCAAAGATCCCCAACAGAGTATCCTCAAATAAAGCGGGAATCCCTAGCAAAATTATTTCCAACGGAAATTGAAGAATCACTTTCTTCATACCCAACAACAATTTGGGATTTATTTTCCCCAACTAGACATTGTTACAAGGAGCTACTGATACGCTTCAACAACATATTGCATCCATACATCATTTCCCAATACATCATAGCATATGCATACCGAAACACATATAACATTCTCATTTATCTTAAGAGCATCATTAATGCATTACATGCATCACGACATTACGTAAAGCTAATTTTGTATTTTCAATTAAAGTTTACAAACATGCAAATATCATCAGCAATTTTCAAACAGGTCAAAGATTAATTCCCAAAACAAGACGGGGCAATTATCTATACGACCAAACAATATGAATTCTCGAAACAGGACATGTTTACCAACAAAAAAAGCGGGTCAAAGATTAATTCAGGAAACAGGATAAGGAAACTATCTATATGACCAAGTGCTATGAATTCCTGAAACATGACGGGGTTACCAACAAAAAACAGGTCGCAGATTAATTCCTGAAATAGGACGAGGCAACTATCTATATGACCAGGCAGTATGAATTCCCGAAACAGGACGAGTTTACCAATGAAGAATATATTTTAGATCAATTCCCAAAACAGGACGGGGCAACTATCTGCATGACCAAATGATTTCCCTCAGAGATTGAA
This sequence comes from Vicia faba, assembly GCA_948472305.1. Taxonomy (NCBI): domain Eukaryota; kingdom Viridiplantae; phylum Streptophyta; class Magnoliopsida; order Fabales; family Fabaceae; genus Vicia; species Vicia faba. Next base: position 213,104,449 of record OX451739.1, read on the forward strand.
TTCTGAAAAGCATCTCCCTTCAGAGACTGAATTTGGAAAAGTATCTCCTTCAGGGCCTTCATTCTAAAAAGCATTTTTCTTCGGAAATTTTCATTACATCAGATCAAGTTGAGCATGAACTCATTCTGATACTATTATCAACAATTACTTCGGATGGCGTCTTTAAGCCTATCCCTGGAGACATTCTATAATCTCTCTGAATGGCATCTTTAAGCTCATTTAAGCAATACTACCAACCAACAACACTACTTCATGCACCGGCAAGTGCAAATTTCTGGGCACTTAAGTGTTCAATCCTCTTCCACCTTCAAATCACGAATGGCAGACATGCCAATTTAACTCTTCAAGTTTAAGAAGATTGAACAAGGGAAACTATTGTACCCCAAATTTCCCCTCCCCTTTTCTTTAAGACACCTCCTCATGCTCCTAGGCTTTTCAATTGCTCAAGGCTACTCAATGTTTGATCAGACAAATTCTCCTCCTAAGCAGTTGACCTACAACTAGGGTTTCACTTTTCATAAGGAAATTTGAGCTTATAATGCCTCAAGTAGATTTCATGGTTCCTCATATGTCTCGAGGAATGCTCATGTCAAACTTTAAGCCTTGCATCACAAGTTTGCTTAGATGACTGGAAATCAATTGTATTGGACAAAAAGTAAATTGTGGTAAACATATAGTCAAACTTCAATATTTTTGGTCAACATAAAGATATTAAAGTCACATTCATCATTTGGTCAAAGGTTGACCATGATTCATCAAGAAAACTCTCAATTCATCAAAAGTAAAAGTTGCCAAATTATGGTTTTCTTAAGGAGAAGTCAATTGAACTCTAACAAAGCATAACTTTCACATGCTTCATCATATTTTTCTTAACCAAAGCTTATTTTGAAGTAAATTCAATTCTCTACAATTTTATATCTCTAAGCTCAAGTCCAAAAAATGCTTCCTTTTAGAGATAAGGGCCAAAACATTATGGGTCATTTCAAAAGTCAACAAAAAGACACTTTTTGTCAAGGAAAATTACATCAAGATAAATTCTTATAGTGAAAAAATGATCAACATAGAGATTGTAGGGGGCATCTTGAGCTTTCAAAAAAGTTTAAGATCACATTCATATGATAAAAATTTACAGAGTTAGGATTGGTGCAAGTTGGGAAATTTGGAGAAAATGCATTAAAACCAAATTTATCATATTTGAATTTTTGGGCTAATGGGCTTGTGTTTCAAGGTCCAAACGTGTATTAGGCCTCATAAGTGGACCTCTGAACTTATTCATACACCCTTTTGATTTGCATTCCATCTATTTTTTATTTTATTTATTTAAACTCAAAATAAATAAAATAAAATCAAGACTTTCATACGAAGGTCCAAACCCACTTATTTTGACCTAATTTTCCTCTCTCTCACTCTCTTTCTCTCTCTCTCTCTCTCTATATATATATATATATATATATATATATATATATATATATATATATATATATATATATATATATATATATATATATATATATATATATATATCCCATATTTAGACAACAACAAGACACGAAAAAACTTGGCAAGAGATCACTATTCCAAAAAAACTACAAAATTATCCAAAGCTAGGGCAAACTTCAAACCCTATTTTCAGCCTCTCTCCAAACAAGCCAATGATCCAAAAAAATCCCCGAGGCATTGTAGGGTAAGAATGGATCAATCTTGATGATCCAAAGGGCCTGAAAATCGCATACATTCATCTCCAGTTTCCTAGTTTTTTTTGTATTCATATTTTTAGTTTTCATGTTGTTTTGATGCATACTAAGATTACTAACATTCTTTTGAGGTATAACTATGCAGGATAAACCCTATTTTCTATTGATGCTTCTTACCCTATCTATTTTTTGGCAAGCCATATTATTGTGGAGGCAAAGGGAGCGTGTTCAACACCCACCCCTGGCATTTGGACTATTTTTGTTTTCTAACCCTATTTTCCAATTATTCTTCTTCCCCTGCCTTTTTTTTTCCCGGGAAACCATGTTGTTGTGAAGGCAAAGGGCCTGGGTTCAACATCCACCCCTGGCGTTTGCACTATTTTTGTTTTCTAACCCTATTTTCCATCAATGCTTCTTCCTCTATCTATTTTTTGGCAAACTTAATTCGTTTTATTTATTTATTTATCATTAAACCTAAACCTTTTTTATTAATTAAAATTAATTAGGTTTTAGGTTTTTTTTAATTAACTTTTTTTCAAAATAAACATTTTTTATTAATTAAAATTAATTAGGTTTTAGGTTTTTAATTGACTATTTTTCAAAATTAACCTTTTTTTAATTAAAATTATTTAGGTTTTAGGTTTTTTGATTAAATTTTTTTTCCTTCAAAATTAACCTTTTGTAGTTAATTAAAATTAATTATATTTTTAAGTTTGTTTAGTTAGTGATCATAAATTATTTTTTTCATAAAAAATCACCAAAAATATTTTCTTTGCAATTTATATCTTATTTTTATTTTCCTGGATAAAGTGTATCATAGGTGTAGGTTTTTATTTTTCGAACTTCATTATTATGTAACTTCCCCAAAGCTCTATAATAGCCTAGTATTGTACCCAAAAATTTTCCCTCCCATTTTTATTCAAGACATGCTCCTAGGCTTTTCATTTGCTCAAGGTTACTCAAGAATTGATCAGACAAATTCTCCTCTTAAGCAATGGATCCACAATTAGGGTTTCACTTTTCTCAAGGAAGATTGGGTTTCTAAGGCCTCAAATATATTTCATGGTTTCTTATATGTCCCCAAGAATTCTCATACCAAGTTTCAAGTCTTGCATCACAAGTTGGCCCAATCAACTACTCAGATGACTAAAAATCAACTATATCGGACAAAAAGTCAATTGTGGTCAACATACAATCAAACTTCAAGATTTTTGGTTAACGTCAAGATTTTGAAGTCATATTCATCATTTGATCAAGGGTTTATCATAACTCATCAGGAAAACTCTCAAATCATCAAAAGTCAAAAGTTACCAAATTAGGGTTTTCTTTAAGAGAAGTCAACTGAACTTTGACCAAGCATAACTTTCACATGCTTCATCAGATATTCCTCACCCAAAGCTCATTTTTAAGGAAATTAAATTCTCTACAACTTTGTATCTTTAAGCTTAAGTCAAAAAATGCTTCATTTGAGAGATATGGGCCAATACGTTATAGGTCATTTCAAAAGTCAACAAAAATACACTTTTTGTGAAGGCAACTTACATCAAGATAAAGTCTTCAAATGTAAAAATTATCAAAATAGAGTTTTAGATGACATCTTTAGATTTCCAAAAAGTCAAGGATTACCTTCATATGATAAAAACTGAGAGAGTTATGATTGGTGTAAGTTGGGAAATTTTGAGGAACTGCATGAAACCAAAAATGAGCAATTTTGAACTTTTGGGGTTCAAACGTGTGTATGGCATGTTAGAGGACCTATAAGTCATTTGGTACATGGCCATGTTTTTTTTTATATTTTATTTATTTTAATTTTATGCCAATATTATTAAAATAAATCAAATAAAATAGTAAACTAATGGGCCAAGGCATGTGGGCTTTTTGTTTTGGATCAGTTTGAGGCCCAAGATCACATATCTAACCATCCAAAACCGTGTGAGGTATAATAGGGAAAGAATATTCAAATATGGAAACCTGAAAACATGTTTTATTCTTGATTAGTTTGGCCATGATTGCACAAGATATTTTCCATGTTTGTTAACCTAATTCCTTCCTCTTAAAACTAGGGCATCAGCAAACCCTTATTTCCAACCTTTCTGAAGCAAAACCAAGGATAAAATAATACTCTTGAGGTCCACAGAAAGCGATCCATAACCTTACTCAAGCTCAAAGCATCCCAAAACTCTCTTAGATGAACTCATCGGTTTTGGTAGTTTCTCCAATTTTGAACTCTTTATTCACATAATATAAATTGATCTTGTGCATTCATATGTGTTAATGTGTCATGTAGAATAGTTTTGACGCACTACATGAAAGCTTTGATGCAGGGATAAGAAAATGCCATTTTAGGGCATGAAGCTCCGACTTCATCGTATCTCCCTTTACTGGCATTTTCAGGCTGAATGGATTCCACCATTGAGTTTGTAGACCTCGGTTTATGGGGGGTAGGCTTAACCTTGTATTTCCAATAATGTTATATTTACAGGATAGGTTTTTGGGCAATCGGAGAAGATGGTGGTTAACCATTGTGCCTGGTGGTTTGACCCTCCCTGGGTTGCACGGCTTCTCTCTATTCGCCCATTCAAACAATAGGGTCCCACTGACGCTGACTTATTTTTTTGAATTCAAATAAAAAGGCATTTTCATTATATAATTGTATGTTTGCGTTCCACTTACACGATGTACAACCACCCCAGTGGCCAGGAAGCGCACGCTAATGCATTACTATACCAAGGTGTGGGTTCGATCCCTGCCTTTTGTGTTTTTTTTTCCATATTTTCTGACTTTTATATATCACATGCAACGCATCCCCACACATCAACCATGCGCCTTGACGCCTCTCACCACCAGATTTTCACAGATCTGATCCAACACTTCCTGACGCACAGCCTATGATGCAACCTCATGGAGTGACTGCACACGATCAGGCGAATCCAACCTTGGGCCTAGACCTCTTTTGCAATTCACACCCTCCTTTTTTGGCTTATTCAGGCCCATTCTTTTTTTTTTTTGCTTTTCTCTTTTTATTTATTTTATTTTTGTTACATGATTAAAATTAGAAGGCAAAAGTTAGTTTTAGGCTTTTAATTAACTTAACTAATTAATTTTAACTTTTTTAATTAAAATAAATTAGATTATTAGGTTTTTTTTATTAATTAAATTAATTGAATTTTTTTAAATAAAATTAACTTGGTTTTTAGGTCTATTTAATTCATTAATCATAATTTTTTTTCATAATATTTTTTTACCAAAATATGTTATTTTCTATTTTCATTTGATTGATTGTATTTTCGTAATTGTGAGAGCCTAGCTTTCTCGCTTTCCTTTTTCACTATTATATAACTGTTTTCCAGGATGTAGTAGTTAAGGTTTTTCCTTTATGCACTGTCTATTTTGTATTTGCCCCGAAGCATTGTAATAGTTTAGGGTTTAGGTTTCTGCCTTTATCTATTGCTATTATTTTATGATTACTGCTTAGTAACTAGGGTTGTATGGAAAGACTAAAAACAATCGCTAGAAAACCCTAACTTCAAAAGATAAAATAACTGAAAACAACACATTCGAACACTCGCACCTCTAGGGTGACCTCCCTTGTTACCTTCGGAAAATAAAATGGTCATGTCCCTTGAACATAGGGATGCCTTAGCAAAGACCCTCGATCAAGTCATCATACAAAAGATCATAGTCCCTTGATGACCCCTTTCGATGTTGTCTTTCGGTAAATGATCTAGTAGGCCTACGAATAAAACGATGACAATCCCTTACAAACATTGATAAAGCATCCTTACGAGTTGCCTTTGATGATCGTACGATGACCCTCGCCTATCCCTTCACATCTAATGATAGGGCTTCCTACTAACTAATGGTACGAATTACACTATCTAGAGGAGGAAAATTACTAGAACGACCTTCAGGGGGAAAATTACTTGCTCAAATAAAACATTTCTCATAAACACTCCCAAAATATTTTCTAACAAACACTTTGTACGCATTCTTGAGGATAGATACGAGAATCATTACAAAGTTTCACTTTACATTGGCATTGCAAAATATTTCCAAACACACACACAAAGAAATTTTAAAAAAGCGAGCTAAGAGATTAAGAGCCCGTAGATAACTACGGATGAAAAGGGTGCTAACACCTTCCCTTTTCATAACCTACCCCTCGAACTCAAATTCTCTCAATGTTTTTCCTGTTCTTTTCACCCTTTTCTTATTGGATAAAAAAAATCGGTGGCGACTCTTGATATCCACAACATTTGCAATCAAATGCAAAACCAAGCCAATTCTCCCACCGTATTACAGAACTGACGACTCTGTTGGGGAATATACTTAAAAAGAGGGGTTACCTTAGAGTTAGATCACTTTTACCTAAATTTGTTTGCTTTATTTTTAAGGGTTGTTTGGGTTTTAATTCTTACAAAGATCCTACACCCGAATCTAGGGATACCTTAGGTAAGTAGAAATAGATTATGGAAATTGTACGGTATAGATCGATATGGTTGAAGTGATGGCTACGTTGGTGTGACACTTTAGCTTGTATTGGTGTCCATTGATTCAGTCGAGGAGAAAACTAGGTTTCCGCATGGTGTCATAAGCACTAACTAAATTTTAGAACCTTAATTGACCCAACGTGGCTAGTAGAAGGTATTGAGATAGTCGACTTTGGTGCAGTCCAGAGTTGTTTGATACTCGATGCTACACTCATTGAGATTCAAATTTCGAGATATTTCGATGGAAAGTCAGTTGCTCTGCTGAAATAAAACCTGCGAGAAAGATCAATGATATGAGACTCCTAGAACCCGATTACTATTCTTAGGGAAGGTTAGGCAAACTAAACCTCAAGAGGATACTTACCTATGGAACTCATGCAAGCTTTTATACCTAAGGCTCTTGTCTGCTTTGCTTGTGTTTGATACTCGTCCAAACATAACATCATAACACCATGACATCACAACATCACATTTTCATTAACCATTTCAAGGATCTCAAGGGCCTGTGATGCAGGTTTATCATGAACCAGATGTCTAGCAAGGGGCGAGAGGATTTATTTTCCTCTAACCAGATGTCGTTAAAGATCGAAGTGCATTCTTTTGAGTCAAAGGCTAGGACCCACTTGATATGGTGAGCTTGATTCCCATAGAAGGACGTTCAAAGACGTAAAAGTTCTTCAATCAAAGTTGCAGCCAGACTCAACTTCTAACATTTCATCTCTTTGTTGTTTGTCCCACGAGTTTCTTGAAAATATTGCATATGCATTTACACACCATACATATCATTACATAACAGGTTTCCAGGATAGGTTTTCTCACCTTCTTGCTGTTTATTTCAGTAAAAGATGGTACTCGAGCAAACCATGAAAGATCTTCAGGCACAAAATGTTCAAATCAAAGAAACGCTCCTGAGCTTAGCTAAGGGGAAGAAAGAACTGCTGGCGCGTATTGCCAAGAAGAAAAAGACTAGGAAACCGGATGGTATCTTCAACATAGGGAGAAGATTTAGAGGTCCCGCCAAACAGGTTCAAATTTCTAACCTCCCATCAGATGAAGATGGCAATCAAGAGAAAGACAACAAAAGTATCAAAGCCGGGGAGGGAAGCAACCTTGGTTCTTCCAAATTTCCTGATGAAGAAAACTATTCTAATGAACAATATCCTCCCGCTGATGACTGATACAAAGAAGTGGAAGATCGTCTGGATGCCATGGAAATCCAGAAAGTGCTTGGGATGGATTTTGAAGAGCTGGGTCTTATCTCGGGGGTTGTTATCCCTCACAAGTTCAAGGTCCCCATATTTTCCAAATATGATGGTGTTTCTTGTCCTAAGATTCATATGAGGTCTTATGTTCGAAAGATCCAACCCCATACTGCTGACATAAAGTTATGGGTTCACTTCTTTCAAGAGAGGTTATTTGGAACACAATTGGATTGGTTCTATCAGCTAGAAGGAACCAATATACATACTTGGGAAGACCTGGCTGCTACTTTTTACAAGCAATATCAATACAATGTTGACCTTGCACCAACTCGTGTGCAACTACAAAGTATGACTATGGGCTCTCACGAAGGCTTTAAAGAGTATGCCCAGAAGTGGAGAGATTTAGATGGAAGGGTTCAACCTATTTTATCTGATAGTGAGCTTGTTGATATGTTCTTGGGAACTCTGATAGGACCTTTCTTTAATCATCTAATTGCAAGCTCTTCATCTGGTTTTACTGAGTTGATACTAACAGGGGAACAAGTTGAAGGTGTAATTAGAAGTGGAAATATTCAAGTGGTTGTATGTTCAAGTACTGTAAATAAGAAGTTTAATGGTAAGAAGGAAACTAATGTTGTGTATGGCCAGAAGGGCATGCAAGAGGTGACCATAATCAATCTATAGGAGTTGTGCTAATTTCTAACCCTGCTCCTGTGCAACAACATCAACAGAGCAATCAGCATAGGTCGGATGCACCCAGAAGAAAGTTTACTAAAATTAACATGCCAATGTCATAGGAGTTACAACATTTGTTGAAAGCAAAGCTAATAACATTAAGGGATCCTCTTGAAAATCCCAACACCTCCTCTCCTCGATATAATCCAAATGTCAAATGTTCCTACCATTCCAATAGCCCCGGAAACGACATTAAAAGTTGTTGGGCGTTGAAAAATAAAATTCAAAATATGATTGACAACAAAGAGATTGAGTTTGAGCTTCCTGAGACCCCCAATGTAATTACAGCACCTATGCCTAAGCACGACAAAGGCATTAGTTCCATTGATGATGTTATTTTTGTTTCTACTATAAGTGAGTTGACTACTCCATTGACAATTATTAAGAAAAATCGGTTGCAAGCAGGTTTATTTTTGGGTTGTATTCAAAGATGTTATTACTGTGCGGCCCAACCCAATGGCTGCATGTTGCTGAATGAAGGTGTTCAGCGTCTGATGGATAACGAAATAATTCTAGTTGAGAAGATTCCCTCTATGGAAAATTTGTTTCAAGACTTAGAGCTGGAAGAGGTATCTATAATTTCCGGTACTCCTGTCAGGATCACTTCTAAGGGTCTTGTAAAGATTACTGCCAAACCCAAAGTCTCTCCTCTAATAATCATTGCACCCGAACCTATTCCATATTCATCGGACAAAGCTATCCCTTGGAACTATGGATCCGAAGTCTACTACCATGGCGTTAAGCAAGAGCCATTGACTATTGAGAATAAAGGTACTGAAGTTATTGATCCCACTGTTGACAGTATTGTCGGGACCAGTAAGGTTACTATAAGTAGAAGGGTTTTCTCTCCGGATATCTCTCTGAAGACTATCGCCACACCGTTTCGTGTTACTACTACCGAGTCAACTACTAAGACTCGGGGAAAAGGACAAATGACGGAGCCTGCCCAGATGGAGGCACCTAAAGAAGTTACCGTCGAAGATACCAACAGGCAAGAGTTGGAGGAGGTATTAAAAATCATCCGAAAAAGTGATTACAAGATTGTTAAATAGTTGGGACAAACTCCCTCTAAGATTTCCATGTTATCCATGTTATTGTGTTCAGAAGACCATGCTCAGGCTTTAGTGAAGTTCTTAAAATCTGCGTATGTGCCATAAGAAATCTCTACTGATCAATTTGAAAATTATGTTGCTAGCGTAACTACTAATAATGGGCTAGGCTTTTCTGATGCTGATTTGACTCCTGAAGGAAAGAACCATAACAAGGCCTTGTATGTCTTTATTGAATGCAGGGGCACTACCTTAGTTCATGAGTTAATTGATATGGGTTCCTCGCTGAATGTTTTACCAAAGGGTGCTCTAGACAAGCGCGACTGTGAATGGGTTGTGCTAAAACCCAATGATATTATGGTTAGTGCTTTTGATGGATCAAAAAGGATGGTGCATGAAGAAGTGGTTCTCTCAATCAAAGTAGGTACTCAGGTCTTCGATTCCACTTTTTATGTGATGGACATTCTACTGGCCTATTCATGTTTACTTGGACGCCTTTGGATTCATGGGGTAGGTGTTGTTACCTCTACGTTGCACCAAAAACTGAAATATCCCGTGAAAGGAAAGGGTGTTATAGTTTGTGGTGAAGAAGAGTATATGGTAAGCCACTTAAATTCTTTCAAATATGTGGAGATGGACGATGAATTCATCAAAACCCCCTACCATACTTTTGAAGTTATTCCTCGGACAGTTACTGAGGATGTTTCTGCTATTCCCAAGGTTACTAGGGTTCAGCCCAGAATGGCTTCTTTGAAGTATTCTAGAGTTGTAGTAGAAGAAGGTGGTTGCACTACTTGGGGTCAGCTTCCCGATATTCCATATAAGTCTGACAAATTTGGTTTGGGTTTCACCGCAGAAGCTCAGAGGGTTATTCGTCGTGCTTGTGTTGGAAGACCACCATTATGTGTCAGCAACCATGGAGTCAACACTATAGAAGATGCTGATAGTGACTATGACTTAGACAACTGGATTTTTCCTACCATTGGCAACGGGCTCAACAATTGGAAGACTGAAGATGTTATCTCAATCTACTTTAGTCAGGAGTAAATACCATTTTCTGTTTCTTTTTTCTTTCAAGTTTTGGCCATATAATTTTTAAACAATAACTTTAAGCCTTGTGCCTTACCCGGGGCAAAACGGTCCAGTTGTTAAGGGTTGTCATTACATTAACATATTTTCATTTAATAAATCATTGGACATTTTGCATTCAAATTTGATGCTCTTTATCTTTCTTTTATTTTATTACTTACAAAATAGCCATGTGTTCTTACACACACCCACACGACAAATTGCAGATCCACATCCACTCTGGATCCCATTGACAACAATTCTGCTATTGCCACTTATGACTTTGAAAATTCTATCTACCAAGCTGAGGACGAAGGTAAGGAGGATTGTGAAGTACCTGGAGAGCTTGTCAAACTATTAATGCAAGAGGAACAAGATATAAAACCGCATCAAGAGCCAATTGAGGTTGTGAACTTGGGTACTGAAGAAGACAAAAAAGAAGCCAAGATAGGTGCCAACCTAGAAGACAATGTCAAGAATAGATTAATCCAGATGTTGCACGACTATGTTGAGATCTTTGCTTGGTCATACGAAGACATGCCAAATCTTGATACTGATATTGTGGTTCACCATCTACCGATAAAAGAGGGTTGTTCTCCTATAAAGCAGAAGGTTTGTCATATGCGTCCCGAGATGTCAGAGAAGATCAAGGATGTGGTTATGAAGAAATTTAATGCAGGTTTCTTAGCTGTTACATACTATCCTCAATGGGTTGCAAATGTGGTTTCGGTACCAAAGAAAGATGGCAAAGTGCGTATGTGTGTGGATTATAGGGATTTGAACAGAGCAAGCCCCAAAGATGACTTTCCACTTCCACACATTAATGTTCTGGTTGACAATACCACTCATCATAAAGTATTCTCCTTCATGGATGGTTTATCAGGTTATAATCAAATCAAGATAGCACCTAAATACATGGAGAAGACTACTTTTGCTACACAGTGGGGAACTTTCTGTTACAAGGTTATGCCTTTTGGGTTGAAGAACGTTGGTGCGACATATCAGCGTTCTATGGTAGCTTTGTTCCATGACATGACCCATCATGAGATAGAGGTTTACGTCGACGATATGATAGCAAGGTCTCATACTGAAGAAGAACATCTTGACCATCTACAAAAGTTGTTTGAGAGACTAAAGAAGTACAAGTTGAGGTTGAATCCAAACAAGTGCACCTTTGGGGTGAGATCCGGTAAGCTCTTAGGTTTCATTGTTAGTGGTAACGGTATTGAAGTGTATCTCGCCAAGGTCAAAGCCACTCAAGAAATTCCAACCCCCGTACTAAGAAGAAAGTCAGAGGTTTCTTGGGATGAATGAACTATATTGCCAAATTTATTTCTCATTTGACCGCTACTTGTGAGCTGATCTTCAAATTACTGAAGAAATATTAAGTAATGAAATGGAACGATGTTTGTCAGATAGCCTTCGAAAAAATCAAAGAGTACCTCCAAGAACCTCTGATTATGATACCACCAGTGGAAGGAAGACCTCTGATCATGTATCTAACGGTGTTAGAAAACTCAATGGGGGTGTGTACTAGGCCAACGTGACGAGTCTAGTCGAAAAGAGCATGCAATATACTACCTTAGTAAAAAGTTTACCGACTGTGAAACAAGATACTCACTGCTCGAGAAAACTTGCTACGCTTTGGCATGAGTTACTCTTCGACTAAGACAGTATATGTTGACTTATACCACTTTGTTGATCTCTAAAATGTATCCCATAAAATACATATTCGAGAAGCCCTCTCTCTCCGAAAGAATAACCCGATGGCAAATGTTCTTAACAAAATATGATATTCAATACACCACTCAGAAGGAAACCAAAGGAAGTGTATTGGCAGATCATTTGACTCATCAAGCTGTAGACCACTATCAGTCTATGAATTTCGAGTTCTTGGATGAGAATACCATGCTAGTTACAGATTGTGAAGAAACCGGGACCGTATATAGGACCTAAACTAGGATCCCGGTGGACTATGGTTTTTTATGGAGCTTCTAACAGACTTGGCAACAGAGTTAGTGCTGTGATCATTTCTCCCAAAGGTTTCCATACGCTGTTTACCGCTAGCTGGTGCTTTGACTATACCAACAATATGGCAGAATATGAAGCATGCATTATGGGCATCAAAGATGCTATTGATATGAGAATCAAGTTCCTGAATGTGTACGGAGACTCAGCCCTGGTAATCAGCCAGATTAAGGGAGAATGGAATATGAAGCACCCAAATCTCATTCCTTATTGGGAGCATGTGTTTACACTAATTTCGTACTTCGAGGAAATCACTTTTGAACATATTCCATGAGAAGAGAATTAGTTGGCAGACGCATTAGCTACTATGTCATCTATGTTCAAAGTCAGATGGGACAATGAAGCTCCTTGAATTACCATTGAGAGACTAGACGAACCAGCACATTGCTACAAAGTTGACACTGATGGAGTAGATAAAAAACCTTGGTACCATGAAGTGAAAAGATACCTCGAAGCTCATGACTATCCTAAAGGGGCATTTATCAATCACAAGAAATTCCTACGGAGGATCTCTGCCATGTTCTTTCTGAGAAACGGAATTTTGTACAAGCACAACCACGGTTCAACTTTGCTTCGTTGTGTAGACAAGAAGGAAGCGGAGAAGATTAAGGAAGATATGCACGAAGGTATCTTTGGTACTCACTCTAGCTGGCACACAATAGCTAAAAAGATTCTAAGAGCGGGTTATTATTGGTCAGATATGGAAACTAATTTCCATCATCACTCAAGAACTTATCACAAATGTCAGATCTATGCTGACAAAGTATGTGTGCCTCCGGTTCCTCTGAATGTATTGATTGATCCTTGGCCATTTTCAATGTGGGGCATTGATATAATTGGAGAAATTAAGCCTACTTCTTCTAATGGGCATCGCTTCATCCTTGTCGTTATTGATTACTTCACGAAATGGGTTGAAGCAACCTCGTTTTCCTCCGTTACCAATAATGTTGTCTCTCGGTTCATCAAACATAATCTCATCTGCCGATACAGAATTCCTGAAAGGATCATCACATATGATGGCACCAATTTCAATAACACTATGATCACGAAACTATGCATGCATTTCAAGATTAAACACCACAATTCTTCTCTGTATCAACCGAAGGTGAATGGCACAATGGAAGCTACCAATAAGAATTTAAAGAAGATCATACAGAAGATGACAGTGATATATAAATATTGGCATGAGATGTTACCATTTTCTCTTCATGGATATCGCACTTCAGTACGGAAGTCAACTGGGCAACCCCATTCTCTCTAGTCTATGGTATGGAAGTTGTCTTACCTGTCGAAGTCCATATTCCTTCTCTAAGGATTGTGAAAGATGCAAATTTAGACGAAGACGAGTGGATTCAGACTAGGATGGACCAAATAAACTTGATCGATAAGAAAAGGCTTACGGTTGTCTGTCATTGTCAGATGTACCAGAAGCGTATGATCAAAGCCTTCAACAAAAAAATCAAGCATCGGGTATATCAGGCTGGTGACTTGGTAATAAAGCGCATCATCTTACCATAAGGTGATCCTAGGGTCAAATGGACTCCCACCTACGAAGGGCCATTTGTAGTCAAAAAAATATTTTCTAGTGGTGCTATGATACTTACCACCAAGGACGGTGAAGATTGCCCGCACCCTGTGAACGTGGACATAGTCAAAAAATACTACGCATAAAAGTGAACTGTTAGGTTGACTGGAATAAGAAAAAATAAGGGCATCCCGGTGAACCAAAATGTTTCGGGAAAAAATTAGGGATATATATATAAGTTATACACCCGGCAAGTCAAAAACTTGAAAAGGTGGCTTGGGCAAAAAAGGGTATCCCGATAGACTGAAAACCCGAAGGGGAGGTCCATGAAAAAGTTAGGGATTAAAGCGTATGACTATGTCCCATTCGATAACATATAGCAAGCTTGGTTACTAACATCAAGTTCGAATGATACAGATCAATTCAGTCTACTTCTTCCGACAACAAAGGATGAGATGCTTGAAGAAAAAGGGGAAACAGCAGAGTTGAAACTCGATGGGGGTCATTCCCACATAACTTGTTTTTCTTTGTTTCACTATGTACTTTCTTTTCATTTTACGATGATTTCCTCTTACTAGGATTTCCGTCTCCTTGTACAAGACCGCCTGTCTATAGGCAAATTATCAATACAAATATGTTTCAAAATTCAAATTTGTTTTACTTTCTCTGTTTTGTTTTCCAAAACGTCCAATGACTAAATTGAATGAACATATGCATTTGAATATGATTACTGTTAACAAATATTTTCTTAAAAAATAGGAATTAGCATTTACTAAAGACTCTAGGAGTTGGGATATCATTTAAGTCATACATAATTCCCCACAGAGTAATCCTCGCAGAGATTGTCTTTAGAAGCTCATCCCCACAAAGAAACCTTTATGGAGCTATCTCTACAGATCTATCTTCGTCCCCAATGGAGATACATTCCCCAACAAGTCTAATATGACCTCAGTCAAGAACTGGGCCATCTTCTAGCAGTTCACATAATCATCTCCCCAAGTAAGTCCCCTAGCGTACAAGGAAGTTTGATCATTTCCCCAATAAATAGTAGAAACTTTCTCCACACAGCTTATGAAATTCAATTTCCCATCATAAATGATTCCCTCAGTACAACTTACAAGAATTTAATTCTCCAGTGGAGTTTATTTCTCCATCACTGTAAAATCCCCTGCAGAAATCTCTTCTCCAGCGAGGTTTACTTCTCCAACAGGGTTTATTTCCCCAGTAGGTTGTATTTCCCCAACAAAGTTCATTCCTCCAATTTCTGCAAATCCACCATAGAATTCTCTTCTCCAGCAAAGTGCAGTCAAGGTTTCTCTCCCCAGAGAGTTGCTACGAAATCTGAAATCGGGCCAGATATCATTTAATGTTGTCCTCCCTAGAAGAGTTGGCACCCGTATCGGAAACTTGTTCATACAACTCCTCAGAAGGTTATCCATCTCTTTTATCCCCAATTAAGGCATATAAGAACTAAATTCCCTAGTAGAGTGATAAACGACCAATGTTCCTGAACTCTTCTATCCCCAAGCAGAAGTCAAACATTCCCAGCAGAGTATCCACAAAACATAAAACAGGAATCCCCGATGAAGACATTCTAAACAAGATTGAAGATTCATATTCTTCATACCCAACAATAGTCATAGATTTATTTTCTCCAACCAAGACGTTATATGAAGCTACTAATACGCTCCAACCACATCTTACATCCATACATCACTTACAAAATGTCAAAGCATATGCACACGAGATGCGTATAACATGTTCTCAATTACTTTGAGAACATCATTACACAATTTATTACATACATCATGATAATGCATAAAGGCTAACTTTGTCTTTTCACGTATAGTCCACCAATAGACAAATGTCATCAGCAATTTTCTAACAGGTCAAAGATTAATTCCCGAAACAGGACAGGGCAACTATCTATATGACAAGGTCAGAGATTAATTCACGAAATAGGACGGGGCAACTATCTATATGACAAGTGTGATACGGTTGCAGAACTGGACTGTTTTGGAAAATGCTGGTTTGCATTTTGCATTTGTGTTTGCAAAATGTCGCGGTAAGCAAGAGTCGCCACCGACTTTTATTTTATCCAACTGGAAAGGAAAAAAAGTATAGAAAAATTCCTTTTTTGAGATTTTGAGTACGGGGGGTAGATTATAGAAAGGGAAGGTGTTATCACCCTTTCTATCCATGGTTTTCCATGGGCTCTTGGGTACTAGCTCATCTTTTAAAATTGCTTGTGTGTGTTTGTTTTGAAAAGTTTTGTTTTACTTAGTTTTAACCCTTGTATCAGTCCTCAAGAGTGTTACGAAGTGTTTTTGAAAACTTTGTTTGAAAAAAAATGTTTGGTGTGAAAAGTTTGATTTTGATCAAGCACCTACTAGCATCTACTTACTCGAAAAAAGAATTGTTTCTGTTCTCGTTTCCTTTAGACAATGCTATCCTACTATTGAGAAATAGGTAGCACCGTCGTTGGAGTTGTAAACGGTCAATTCGAAAGGGACGTACGATCACTAAAGCAATGTTAGAACGTCTTAGTAATAACCCTATTGTCTTAAGATCATATTCGAGGCAACATTTCCGAAGCAACATTCCGAGGCAACATTTCTGAACGGGACATTTGATCTTTGTTTAGACAGAAGGGCGACCACTAAAATACCCTATACTTAATGATCGTTTACCGAAGGCCACCGAAGAGAGAGTATACCCTAGGAGTGCGCATGTGCCAGTGATCTGATTTCAGTTATTATCTTTGCACATTAGGGTTTGCTAGCCATTTTAAATTGTCATGTAATCTTGTCATATAATCCTATTATCATACATCTAACAGTTAATATTTGCGAGAATTAAAATGCGAGAAATAAAGACTACGCTATTACAAGGCTTCGGGGAGGGGGATTAATTACATAGCCAAAAAACCGTAAAACGATAAATAAAAGAAAACCCTAATTAAACTATTACATACCGTAAGCAGTTACATTAATATGGTAAAAATAAATAAGCGCGCGCGATGAATCGAAATGAGAGAATTAGGGTTTTGACCCTAACTACCTAATGGTTATTTTAAAAAAGAAAAATCATTTTTTGTTGTTTTTGATTATTTTGAGAAAATAACGTTTTAATTGAATAAATAAAAAGAAGCTAACCACTAATTAATTTAAATTAAGAAAAATAATTAATTTGACCTATTTTTGTATTTTTTGTTTTATTGAGAAAAGAAATAAAAATTAAATCATAAGCAACCCTAATTTTCTAATTTGATTTTAATTATTTACAAAAAGTTAGAATTACCCTAAAATTAAATTTAACTAATATAAAATTAAATTTGGTAAAATTAAGTAAAACCTAAATTCTAAATTGGTGAAATTGATTTTATGATTTTTTATGAAAAAAAGAAATTATTTTGTGGTTAGAAAATAATTAAACAAAACTAATTAAATAAAAGAAACAAAAAAAGAAATAGAAATGGGCCTGGTTGTTGCTAGCATGAAGGGGGTGTTGATTGCAAATATCAAGCCCAACAACACTTGGCATGCTTTGACTTTCCAGATATTGTGCATGCGCTTGACTCATGCCCATGGTGGTCCTTCACGTGGGAAGCCTTGGATCTTGGCACACTGGGGATCTGATGGCTGAAAGCTGATGGTACATGGTGGACTTATGAGACGCCTGTACACCTAATCATGCAAGGCAAAATAATATTGAACAAATATGGGGACCTAGGGGTCGAACCCATGCCCTTAGACATTCCACTCCTGTGCGCTTGCCAGCTGAGCTGGCTTTGTTAATTGTATAAAGAACAATAAACAAATATTATATGGAAAAAACAAAGTGATATTTAAAAAACGCGCGAAATTCAAAACTGGCCATTCACAGGATGCCACGCTATCATCTCCTTCCTCCCACCGTTGCTAAAAGTTCTGTAACTTTTACCTACGGTTAAGGGGTGTAGGTATAACCCTGGGCTTCTCCAAAATCCTATACAAGCGTGATAAATACAAAACAATGGTACCAATCAACTCGTGGCAACCTCACAAGCATCATGGTACCCTTATCCATGGCCAATTGTACCTGTACACCAAAACCCTAAAAACGAAGCAAGAACCCTGACTATGGCATCTTGCTGTACAGTTAATGAAAATGCAATTAAGTACCACCATTAGCTTGCAAATGACTCAAGGATTAAGAATATGCAAATAAATCATGCCAAAAGTGCCAGAATTATGATATTCGATTTCAAGAAAGTATGGAAATCGTGGGACACTTATAGTGTGTTTCTGGGTGTTAGGAAGCTTGCTAGTGATTGGAATACGATCCTAGAACATCCAGGAAACGATTTGTCTGACTGCAATGGCTTGAGGAAGCTTGGAACTGGGAAAACAGTTTGCAACTTTTCTTGATTTTTTTGAAAGTTGCTTTCACCTTTGCACGCCTCCAATTCCTTTTCTTTTGATCTGAACCTCTTCCTTATATACCCTAGAATGAATTAGGGTTGCAATTTGGTTTCAAATCTTCTCCAATTATGATCATTGACTCAAGATTTGATCCTTTGTACAAATCTTTCCAAATTGAGAAAATCCAATCATTTTGTGTCCATTTGAAGCTTGCATGATTTGATTCCATCTTCAGCTGTATAATAGACCTAAACATGCACAAAATCTCAAGCTTTGATTAGTTTTTGATATTTTCATGATTTTATTTTGATTTTATTTGATTTAATTGGAATAAAATCAAAATAAATGACAAAAATAAAATAATGACAAATGGTAAGAATCATGGGTCGTGGGTCATGTTACAAACTCAATGCAAGCATAAAACGTTGGGCCCATTTGACAAAAATTGCAATTTTGGGCATATTTAACTTTTGGCAATTTTGCAAAAAGGGTCAAATTTACCAATGCATAACTCCTTCAATTTTGATCCTAGAGAGGTGTTCTTGGACTTTTTAGAAATATTAAGATGTTCTCTAAGCAACCCTTTTGGTCTCATCTCAATTGAGTCTTCCATGTTCATGTATGAGGCTTTGACAAAAAAGGTGTTTTTGTTGACTTTTCAAAATGACCTATAATGTCCAAATTTACATCTTCTTGTGAGTGCATATTTTGAACTTGGGAGATGAATAGGGATTGTAGGTAATTACATCCTCTTCAAAATGAGCTTTGGATGGGTCATTTTTGATAAAGTATGAGAAAGTTATGCTTGGTCAAAGTTGAGTTGACTTTTCCTACAAAACCCTAATTTAGCAACTTTTGGGTTTTGATGAATTGTGAGAAATACTTGAGGAATCATGATCAAACCTTGATCAAATTATGAATAATACTTCAAAATGAGGATGTTGATCAAAAATCTTGAAGTTTGACTGTATGTGGGCCATCGTTGACTTTTGCCCTAGCACAGTCGATTTTCAGGCCTTTGAGCAATTGACTGAGAAAATTTCCTTTGCAAGGCTTGAAACTTGACATGGATGATCTTGAGAACATATTAGGACAATGGTGAGAATTTGGGACCCTTTGGACTCAAACATCTTGATGCAAACTGAAACCCTAATTTGAGGTAGACTGCCTTAGGAGAGAGTTTGTCTGGTCAACCCTCGGACTTCCTTGAGCAATTTGAGGACCTCACTTAAAATGTATTGAGAAATATGGGAGGGGAAATTTTGGGGTACAACAGTTGCCCCTGTTCAATCTTCTTAAACCTGAGGATGTAGATTGGCTTGTCTGCCTTTCGTGATCCGAAGGTGGAAGATGATTGAACACTAGAGTGCCCAGAAATTTGCACTCACATGCAGTGGTACAGGTATTGTGACATCAGGAATGGGCTTATAGATTCCATTTGGAGGTTGATGTCGAAAGATGGGCTTAAAGACGCCATCAGAAGAAGTTTCAATCGTATAAGAGAATCCTTTACGAGAGCCCGTACACCTGTTGTTGAGGAGGACTACGCTGGGGAATGCTGGTCTTTGTCTTGGTAAAAGTAGAATTTTAGGAGCTTCAGTCGTCTGTTATTCTACTGGGGATTCATCTCTTAGTCGAAGAGGTGAAAGTGAACTGCTATCTGGTCGTGCTCTAGGCTTCACAGTGATTTGCTGAGGAAAATAAGTCTGACTGCTATCTGGTTGTGTTCCAGGCTTCACATCGACTTATTGGGGAGATGAGATTAAACTTGCTATCTGGTCGTTCTCCAGGCTTCGCAATTTCTCACTTCTTATCTGGTCGTGCTCCAGGCTTCAGAAGGAATCAATTTGTTATTCGGTCGGATCCGGGCTTCAACTTGTATTTAAGGCAATACTAATATCCGCTCTATTCCGGGCTTCTTAGTAATTGGTCAGGTAAACTACTATTTGGTCTAATTCTAAGCTTCGCAGTACCTTATACTGTTATCAAGTCATGTCCAGGCTTCAGTATCCTTTGCCACTATCTGGTCGTAATCCATGCTTCACGGTGTCTTATACCATTATTTGGCCGAGTCCAGGCTTCATGGTATCTTGTATTGCTATCTGGTCGATTTCCAGGCTTCACAATAACTTGCTAGGGGTTAAGCTGTTTTCCGGTCGATCTCCAGGCTTCACAGCTTGTGTTTATGATATACCACTATCTGGTCGATTCCAGGCTTCATGGTGTTTTGGAGAAATAAATATATTATCCGGTCGAATTCGAGCTTCATAGCTTGAGTCTGAGATATACCACTATCTGGTCGCTTCCAGGCTTCGTAGTATTTGGAGAAATCAAGATATTATCTGGTTGCATCCGGGCTTCATAGCTTGAACTGGAATAGAAATCCAGAGAAAACTTGTGAGGACTTGGTTTCATCTCTCCCTGAAAGGTAAAGAGTTAGTCGTATGCAATGTCATGATGTATGAAATGTGTTGAGTAATGATGTTCTCAAAATAAATTAGATTGTACTGTATGAAGTATATGCGCATGCTACAATGTATGGATATGCAATGCTCTTATGATACTCTCCAGCTGGGGAGAATAAATCCTGGACTGTTGTTGGAGAGTACAAGGAATTGAATTCTTCGTTCTCGCTTGGGATAATAATCGAAGATGATTAGCTGGAGACTTGCGTCTGTTCTGCTCGAGAAAAAACTGCCGGGAGAGACTCTGCTGGAGAATAATCCTGTGGGAGAATGACTCTGGGGAAGAGATACTCTGTTGGACGATCTGCTGATTTGGAGAAATACCTCTGCTGGGGATGAATTACCATTGCTGGTGATAATGAACCTTGTCGGGGATTGAATTTCTGCATGTGGAAGAAATAAACTCCACTGATGGTGAACTTCTATTGTTGGTGATAGATAAACTCTGCTTGGGGAGAATTAACACCACTGTCTTCGAATACTTCCTACTCAGCGGGGAATGTATGTACCTTTAGTTATATTTTTAAGCTGGCTTTATCCCTATACCTGGTGGGAAGAGCAACTGTAAGGTTTGGACACTTCTTGTTTGCCCCTGTTCCTGGAATTACGAGTAATTGTCTTTTGTTTCGTACGTAAATATTTATGAGCAACAATTTATTCTCAAATGCATATATAAAAAATGAACCATTGGACGTTCTTGCAAAACAAAATAGAAAAAGAAAAAACAAGTTGACATTACTTGTGAAATGAATTGTATTGATTTTGAAGTTGGCCTGTAACTGGCGTTTTGTACAAGAGGCTGGCTTCCTAGTAAGAGAACACCGCCGAAAGATAGAAATTATACAATTTGTGTAAAATAAAGAAAAACAACCATGTGAAACAATCCCACTGGGTTTCAACTCTGCTATTGCCTTTATATCTTTGAGCGTCTCATCACTTTGCTACTTGGTCGAAGGTAGATCAGATTGATTGGCGTCGTCCGAGCTTGATAGTCGATACCGAAGTCTGGTCGCAAGATGATCCAATGAGACATAGTGTTACACTTTGATCCCTAGTTTTTGCCTGGACCGCCCTTTCAGGTTTTCAGTCCACCGGGATACCCTTTTTTACCCAAGCCACCTTTTCAAGTTTTCGACTTGCCGCGTGTACAGTTTTTTTCATTTTCATCCCTTACTTTTTCCCGAACCCTTTTGGTTCGCCGGGAAGCCCTTATTTTTTCCTAGGCCAGTCAACCTAGCGGGTCTTTGATTATGCGTAGTATCTTTTCACTATGTCTGCATTGACGGGGTGAGGAAGGCCGTCACCATCCATGGTGGTTAGAATCATAGCTCCTCATGAGAAAATGTTCTTAACCACAAATGGCCCTTCGTATGTAGGGGTCCATTTTCCCCAGAGATCACCTTGCGGCAGTATGATGCGTTTGATCACTAGATCCCCAACTTGATATTCTTGGCGTCTGACTTTCTTTTTAAAAGCCTTGACCATTCGCTTTTGATACGTCTGACCATGACAGATAGCAGTAAGTCTTTTTTCATCGATTAGGTTTAACTGATCAAGTCGGGTCTGGATCCAGTCGTCTTCACTCAAACCTGCATCCTTCATAATCTGGAGAGAAGGTATCTGGACTTCGATGGGCAGGACTGCCTCCATGCCATACACCAGAGAATAAGGTGTTGCCCCTGTTGATGTCCGCGCTGAGGTATGGTACCCATGAAGAGCGAATGGTAACATCTCCATCCAGTCTTTGTATGTCACCGTCATCTTCTGCACAATCTTCTTGATGTTCTTATTAGCTGCTTTAACAACCTCATTCATCTTCGACCGGTAGGAAGAAGAGTTGTGATGCTGTATCTTGAACTGTTTGCAGAGCTTGGTGATCATCGTATTATTGAGATTTGTACCATTGTTTGTAATGATCCTCTCTGGTATGCCATATCGATAGATCAGATTGTGTCGGATAAATCGTGCCACGACGTTCTTGGTTACTGTAGCAAAGGAAGCTACCTCGACCCACTTCGTAAAGTAATCAATAGCCACCAAAATGAAACGATGCCCGTTAGACGTGGTAGGTCTGATCTCGCCAATCATGTCGATGCCCCACATTGCAAAAGGCCAAGGAGATGTCAAAACATTCAGGGGAACTGGAGGTATGTGCACCTTATCAGCATACACTTGGCACTTATAACAGGTCCGAGAATGCTGATAACAGTCGGCTTCCATAGTGGACCAATAATATCCTGCCCGTAGGATCTTCTTTGCCATGGTATGTCCACTGGAATGAGTCCCGAAGGTACCTTCATGTAATTCCGCCATGATCCTTTCCGCCTCGCTTTTGTCTACACCTCGCAGTAAGGTTGAATCATGGTTACGCTTATAAAGGATACCATTGCTGATGAAGAACTTCGCAGCGAACCTTCTCAAGAACTTCTTGACATTAACAGATTCCCCCTCGAGGTATTCTTGAGCCTCAAGATACCTTTTTACCTCGTGAAACCAGGGCTTATCTGTTGCCTCTTCAGTCTCAATGTCACAGCAATGTGCGGGTTCATCCAACCTCTCGATGGTAATCTGGGGAGCTTCATTGTCCCACCTGACTTTGAACATAGAAGACACGGTAGCTAGCGCGTCCTCTAACTAGTTCTCCTCTCTTGGGAAATGTTCAAATGTTATCTCCTCAAAATGTGGAAGCAATGTCAGTACATACTATTTATAAGGAATAAGATTTGGGTGCTTCGTATCCCACTCGCCTTTGATCTGACTGATCACCAGAGTAGAATCTCCGAATACACTCAAAAACTTAATCTTTAGGTCAATAGCAGCTCGAAGACCCATGGTGCACGCTTCATACTCCGCCATATTATTTGTGCAGTTAAAACATAATAGGGCGGTGAGCGGAGTATGACAGTCCTCAGGAGATATGATCACAATGCCAATTCCATTACCTAACGCGTTTGAGGCTCCATCAAAATACATAGACCATCGGGATCCTTCCTCAGGTCCTTCATCCGGTCCAGGTTCTTCACAGTCGGTCACCAACATGATGTTCTCATCCGGGAACTCGAAATTCATGGACTGGTAGTCATCCACAGCCTGATGCGCCAAATGATCTGCCAATACACTCCCCTTGATTGATTTTTGGGTTGTGTATTGTATGTCATACTCAGTTAAGATCATCTGCCATCTTGCTATTCTTTCGGATAAGGCAAGCTTTTCGAAGATATACTTGATTGGGTCCATCTTTGATATTAACAAAGTGGTGTGAGTCATCATATACTTTCTCAGCCGGAGAGCAACCCATGCCAAAGCGTAGCAAGTTTTCTCGAGCAATGAGTATCAGGTCTCGCAGTCGGTAAACTTTTTGCTAAGGTAGTAAATAGCATGCTCTTTTTGGCAAGACTCGTCATGCTGCCCCAGCACGCACCCCATTGAATTATCCAGTACTGTCAAGTATAAGATCAAAGGTCTCCCTTCAACTGGAGGCATAAGAATTGGTGGCTCTTGAAGATATTCCTTGATCCTTTCGAAAGCGGTCTGACATTCATCATTCCATTTTACCACTTGATCTTTCTTCAGCAGCTTGAAGATTGGCTCACAAGTAGTGGTCAAATGTGAAATGAATCGGGAGATGTAGTTCAGACGTCCCAAAAAGCCTCTAACTTCCTTTTCTGTGCGGGGAGATGGTATCTCTTGTATGGCTTTCACCTTTGCAGGATCCACCTGAATACCTTTATCACTGACGACAAAACCCAGCAGCTTACCAGACCTTACCCCGAAGGTGCACTTGTTCGGGTTTAACCTTAGCTTGTACGTCTTCAACCTGTCGAACAGTTTCTGGAGATGGTCAAGGTGTTCTTCCTCATTCTGGGACCTTGCTATCATATCATCAACATAAACCTTGATCTCATGGTAAATCATGTCGTGGAACAAAGAGACCATGGCACGCTGATAAGTGGCCCCAACATTCTTCAATCCGAACGGCATGACCTTGTAGCAAAAGGTCCCCCACTGTGTAACAAAGGTTGTCTTCTCCATGTCCTCGGGAGCCATCATGATATGATTATAACCCGAAAAACTATCCATAAAGGAGAAGATCTTATGCTGCGAGGTGTTGTCAACCAGAACATCGATGTGAGGAAGTGGGAAATCATCCTTGGGGCTCGCCCTGTTCAGATCTCTATAGTCTACACACATCCGTACCTTACCATCTTTCTTAGGCACCGGAACAACGTTGGCAACCCACTGCGGATAAGAAGTGACAGCTAAAAATCCCGCGTCGAACTGTTTCATGACCTCAGCTTTGATTTTCTCAGACATCTCAGGGCGCATACGACGAACTTTCTGCTTTACCGGAGGATAGTCTTCTTTAGTTGGAAAGCGATGAACCACAATATCAGTGTCCAAATCGGGCATATCTTCATAAGACCAAGAAAAGATCTCAACATAGTTGCGTAGCATCTGTTTCAACTGTTGTTTAACACTAGGCACCAAATTTGCTTCTATTTTGACCTTTTTCCTGTCTTCCTCTGTACCCAAATTTACCGATTTGACTGGCTCTTTGTGAGGCTGTATGGCCCTCTCTTCCTGCAGTAACAGTCTAGCAAGTTCTCCAGGTACCTCACAATCATCCTCACCTTCTTCCTCGGCTTGGTTGATCGGATTTTCGAAGTCATGACTGGAAGTAGCAGAGTTGTTATAAATGGGATCCATAGTGGATATGGATCTGCATTATGATACGTGAGTGTGTGTAAGAGCATAGCTGTTTTGATAAAGTGAGAGACAGAAAAGAAAAACATGGAGCGCAAAATTTGTAATGCAAGAAACGTCCAATGTTTTATTGATGATTGTCGTACCCCAAATTTGCCCTATCTTTTTATTTTTGTCTGGCTTTGGACTTTGCATTCCATTTGCATCATTTTATTACTCAGTCATTTGCATACCACGCATCTCATGGAATCGGGCGCTTTGGTTTAAAGTTTTAGGGTTGTGCCCTATTTATGTCTAATCTTGTTTCGAGGTTTTCTTATCAGGTAAAAGGGAAACACATTTGGTTCTCGATTAGCGGATCATGGAATGAATTTTGTCATCACGTTGCAAGGTTGGTTCTCGCTCAAATTTATCAGAGCCTGGATTAGGGTTTATTTCCCTATGTGTGTTGGTCAAGATGCTAGGGTTTTGAGTCTCTGGTTTCTGGGAAGATGTTTCTTTCGCCCGCCTCAAGGATGGCTCAAAGATCAGGGAATTAGGTCAAGAATGTCATCTCCTCGCATTTCCAGTTTTGCTCTTAAAGTCTCTAAACCATTGAGTCGACAGTTTGAAGTTTAAATTGGCAATGAGTTTGGGCACAAGAAATGAGGCTGAGGGTTCATGATGATCAAGACATCGTTTTGGGTTGCTTAAGTTACAAGTTACTTGCGATGTGAATATCAAAAATTAGGTTTCTGGTCGAGAAGTGCGAGTGTGGTTCAGGCATGATATGAAGATCAAGGTTCAAGCGACCGGTGTTTTGGGTTTGAATTAACCAGTCGAATTAAATTCTTAAACATTTATTTTGTTTGAGAGTTTGATTGGGTTTTGAAAGATAAGGCGCATAATTTGTTTGGAATACAAGTTATAACCATTATTCATGATTTCTTGATATTTAAGTTACAAAGTTGAGATGCGCATTCGAATTATTCAAGAGAAAATTTTAGAATTCAAACAAGATTCAAGAGTCATTTTATTTCCACAACAAGGTTCATCATTGATAAATTCGTTCAAATTTGTGCTCATTATATTTTTGAGACAATGTTACAAGGCATATTACAGTGTGAAATACAAATTACATTTGTTTATTTACAAAAAAAAGAGAGAAATAATGTGTGTTTCTTCAAGTCTTCATCTTCAGGCCATTCGTCCTTGCTCCTCGCCATGGCCTCTTCATCTTTCAACCTCGCTCGCCCTTCAACCCTTGTGCTCATGAAACAAGATCGAGAAAACAAAAAGTTAGCAAACAATCAACACATGAAAAAATTCCAAACAAGATTTAATTGATAAAAGGATTTTTGTATTTCATCATAAGGGTTTGCATTTAGAATCAATTAAAGAGGGATTTATTTTTAATCATGGTTTATTTTTCTCCCAATTTGCAAATCACAAAAAGGTGTCCTCTTTGGTTCACAAGAAGAGAGAAAAGAAAAATTGCCAAGGCAAATAACCAAGCTGCCCAAACTAAAAAAAGGGCAACAAACAGCGCTGAAATAGCAGCAAGAATATAAAGCAAAGGCCAGCCCCTACACAATCCAAAACCAGCCAGTTGCCAAACAAAGCAACATCGCTGCAGCATAGCAGAGCAGCTGCAGAAACCAGCAAACAGCAGCTACACAAATAGGAACAAGCAAAGCAGAACAGTACAAAATGCAATAGCAGCCCAAGGCTGCAACCAGTAAATAAAAAGCAACTCAACTCAACAACAAATTAGCAAGCATCAAACAAGACAAATAATATAGAAGGCTAACATTAGCCCAAACACCCTAGTGTTTCATCATTTTCTAAAAGAGGCAAACCATTCAGAATTAATTATGTAAAATCCAAAGCTTTACATCACAGAAAGATAAAAGAGGAAAAGAAAAACCTGCATTAAATCTGCCCAAAACAGTCCAAAAAAACTGCTGTAACATTGCACGAAAATAGGCAAAGCAAACTGCATCAAAAAAGTAACAAAGCAGAGCAGCAAATATGTTCAAAACTCACCAATAATCCTTCCCTCCAATTCCCATCCTCATCTCACTATAAAAGCCACTTGAACACACAGTAAAGAGGGGGGGATTTCACCAAGAATCGTCACCCGAAACGTTGAAAAAGATACAGAAAAGATAATGTAAAAAAAAACTCACAGAAAAATTACTTTTGAAACCAAAGAAACCCTGCTGCTAAAACTCTTTCTGCAAGCTCACTTTACATAGACACCAGTATAAAAACACAAATGAAGAATCAAACCTTGATACCTCATGCATCCCTCAAGCCAAGCCTTGCATCACAGTAGCTCTATAATAATCTCCCTTTGCAAAATAAACAAACTACCAAAAGCTTCACAACATTGTTCCAAACAATACCTCTTCATTAAACCTTCCCACCTGCAAATCAAAACAACAACTCCTCAACTATACCTACAAATGCATCAGCATCAACCTTTCACTTAACTCCTTATCAGAACTTGTGGTTAACAGAGAACACACTCGAAACTCCACATAAGTATCAAAATTGTTACCTCTTTATCAGAGGAAGAAGAAGGAAGATCTGGACCTCACTTTCTCTTGAAGAAATCCATCGGAGAGGCTCCGATAGGTAAAAATTTCTTCATCCCTTTGCATTTTATTTCATATTACCTTCTCTATTTTTTCCCATTACCATAATTTGCTATTGAAACTACATACTATTGATTATACATGATGTTTTCCAGTCACCTTTTATTTTCCTTTCACCTGAGCAAGGCTGCGATAATCAGAGCGTAGAAATGAGTAAGCAACAGTTTTTTTTATCTTTCATAAACAAAGAGTAAGGTTAAAGAGAAAATACTTTAAATAAAAATCGTTTGAAAGGAAATCTTAAGTGTTGTTTGAGTAGTAACCTGAGAAAATACCGTTAGCATAGAAATAGACCGAAACTGCATTTGTTGTTGTTGCTTTTGAACCGCGAGAGGAAGCTTTTTATCTGTTGAGAAGTTGAATTTGATTGTTGTTGTTTTACGAACAAAGAGGGAGGAACAACCCTAAGCCATATCAACAGAGGAATCTTTTGTTCCCAGAAGCTAAAACAGGGGTGAGGCCGAGAAAGTTTAAGGAGAGAACAATATCAAAAGAAACGATTGAATCCGAAATTGATCCCTTGACCTCTATCAAATAACTCCCTCTGTACATAAAATTTGCTGCTTCTCCAACTTCATTACTCCCTCTCCATCTTCCTCGACACCTTTCTTCCGCAAATCCTTCCGCACCATCATCTCTTTGTTAACCTCGATGGTACCCCTTCATTCGCTCATCTTCCATGGTCTCCTTTTTCATCAGTCTTCTGACCATTTCCTTCAATCTCCACCTCAGATGCTCTCCGCGATTACAACCACACTACCACCCACTCCATGCAAACTCCTTCCTCTCTACCTTCACCCGAAAGAGCCAAACAACCATACTCCCTTTGTCACTTCCCTCCGTGCACTCAACATCAACAATCCTCTGTCATTATCGAACACAAAAGTACCATCAACGAATCATCATCACCATTTATGTTCAGCTTCCGCGATGCTACCATTATCTTTTCCGTGAATCCCTCTATTCGAGTCTATCTCAGCACCTCACTGTATCATAAATGTAATGTTAGCTCCTGAAGAAATGGACAGTTCAACGGCGCCCCCAATCTCCTAATGAATTAGGGTTTTCGAAATCTTTCCTTTCCCTTATCCAAACCGGGTCGGCCCAAGGGCCTTTTTGTGGCCCAATCCCATTATCCTCGCTCCTTCTATATTTCAATAAAGACGTGGTAATAACAAGAAGCAATACAGTTCAGTTGGTAAGATCCGTTTGCAGTAATCAGGAGAACGCGAGTTCAACACCCAGATGGGACCTTTTTTCCATTTTCTTTCTTTCTTTTAGTCTCATCTCTACATATAATAACACATATATCTTAACTTCTTACAATTATTATAAAATACAGCAAAAAACATGTTTGTTACAATTAAATTTTTTTAAAAAAACATATTATTAATCTTTCATTTAATTTATTTTTTTTATTTATTAAAGTATTTAAAATACATGTTATAAATTAATCTCTTGTTTATATTTTTGTGATTCATTTACATGTTTTATAAATAAATTTTCTATTTTTATGTTGTTATTTTTTATTTTTTAGATATAGGCTTTTATTTAATTTTTTTTTACTGTTTATAATTATCCAAATACATGCTTTTATTTAATCTTTTGTTGTTTATTTAAATATTCAAAATTGCATGCTAGTGTAAATTAGTCTTCTATTTAACTTTTATTATTATTCAATTGTCATCCTGATTAACTCTGTTTAAGTTTTTATATCATCCGTCCATCTCAAATTCAAGAGAAATATTTTGACTTTGTTAACTTCACGTCGTCAAACATGTCTCGTCTAATCGTGCGAATACCCTCCTTCCTCTTTTATTTGTTTATTATTTTTAAAACTTAAGATAATTTCCCCAAAGATTCAATTTCCAAACTCACACCTTTTAGGTCCAAACTTCTACATTAGGTTGTTGCATCATCGAAATCTCATCCGCATCCACTTTTAGCCAAACAACTTATCACTCACAAATCAAAAATCCAAAACATTTAATTATTACTCGAATTTATTCTAAAACTCGCAAAAACACTCAACCAAGCAAAACTCCCCGAAAGGGCATGTTATCTCCGTTCTACCGCGATACCGGCCGTGCCTATTGCTAGAATGTGTGCGTTAACGTCGCCCACACAAAAAACACAAACAAACAAACCTTTTTCTAGAGGAACTACGGTGTTCTGATTCCTTCATTGGATACGTAGGCAAAGGGTCGCGAAACCCTCACGAACTCAATAATCGAAAACCATCCATTTCCCTTTAAGTAAGCATAGTTGTAGATAAACACACCCTCTAAGACAAACAAACAAAATGGATCACGTTGAGTACAACAGATGTGAGGGGTGCTAATACCTTCCCCTCGCATAACCGACTCCCTTACCCTTTCTCCTGGTCGCAAGACCATCTTATCCATTCCCTTGTGGTTTTATCGATATTTCCCCTTCCTTCGGGATAAGTAAAGTTCGATGGCGGCTCTGTATTTTCTGCCGGTGGCTTCAGCTGGCGACTCTGCTGGGGAAATTTAGCGAGTCTCTCCTAGTTTTATTTATTTGTCTTTTTGGGTGTTTATTTATTTACTTTATCTTGCTTTACTGTTTTATTTCTTTATTTATTTTATTCTTTTGTATATATTGCATATATTGTTGCTACTCACATATTCTGGATACATTGTGATGTTGGGTTTGGTGATTACTTTTGATAAGTCCTATACCCGGACTTGGGTTACACATAGGATTAGGACGGGCGGTATAGTCATGTTAACTTTAAGGGAGTAATCCCGAAGAAGGAGGCATGAAAATCCCCCACTCAGTGGAGGTCCCCTTGAAAGTAGTAATGCTTACCGAGTAATCGGGAAGACGTTGTTGCTTTCGACCTGGAAGCTCGAGAAGCTGAGGGCGGTAGAACTATTAACCCATCCTGGCCTTTTAGGTGCAATGCGGAGACTGTAACGGAGTATTCCAGAAGTAGTTCTCATGCGATATTGCACTCAGACGAGTTTTTACTGCGAATATTACTAATTCCCAAGTAATTGGGACGTCGGTAATATCCAAAGGAAGAGCGTAGACTTCGAGAACTCTTTAGAACCTTGTTCGGCAGGTGATAAACCCCTATCACATACCTCGTGGGTGGTTACTTTGACTCCATTCCTGTGACGTCGAACTTTTGATCCTGTTACTTTCAGCCTGTGCAACGGACTACACAATGGTTATCCAGAATATGTGGAGCTGAGACTTCATGCCATAACATACCATGACATCATATCATCATGTATATATATCTCATATCTAGGGAAATCCAAAGACAAGTCTCGTTGATATAGATTTAAAAAAAAAAAGGGAATTTTTAAAAGATAGACGAGTCTTTGGGTCTCCTCAAAAATGAAGATAAAGCATTCATCCATGTTACCATGCATTCTTTTTTCACAACGAAAACTCATTGGGGTCCCCTTTCTCAGAATCCAGTAAACAACAAAGACGACTCATCCACATCCTTATCGTACCAGAGGAAACCAGCAAAGGCTAATGGATCTGTTTGAAGAGAATCAGAATGCACTCTGTCGGGATATGGACACTATGGGTACTCGCATGGATCAACTCATGGAAACCCTTCATGCCGTGATCAAGGGTCAAGAAGAACTACACAAAAGTGTTGCCAAGCTTACTACTGCTGCTCCTTCCACTTCTGCTAACGGGAGAAATGACAATGCAAATGTTGAGACTCCTACCGGTGCTCCTAGGAATGATGTCGACGATCATCATGATGTTATTGATCTTGATGAACCCCAAGTGAATCTTGCTGCCGGGGTTGCCGAAACTGCAAAAATGTATTATGCTCTCGAAGAGCGACTTAGAGCCATGGAGGGTATCAAGGCTTACGGATTCAGTACTGCTGCAATGTGCCTCGTGCCTGGGGTAGTTATTCCTCCCAAGTTCAAAGTCCCAGAGTTTGACAAATACAAAGGCACTTCTTGCCTAGAGACTCATCTTCATTCCTATTGTCGCAAAATGGCGGCCTATGCTGAAAATGAACCTTTACTCATGCATTTCTTTCAAGACAGTTTGACCGAGGCATCGTTGGATTGGTATATGCAATTGGAAAGATCTCATGTCAGTACCTGGGGAGAGCTTGCTGATGCTTTTTTGAAACATTACCATTACAATACTACCATTGCTCCTAGCCGTACCCAACTCCAAGGGATGGTACAAAAGTCTGAAGAGTCTTTCAAATAATACGCTCAGAGGTGGCGTAAACTGGATGCAAGGGTCCAACCTCCTCTCTTGGATCGTGAATTGATTGATCTATTTATGGATACTCTACGAGGCCCTTATCTCCAACATATGCTCAGTAGCACTTCTACTTCTTTCTCGGATATGGTCATTATTGGTGAACATGTTGAGATGTGCATTAAGGCTGGAACGATTCAAGGTGTTCCTAACAATGTTAACAATAATGCAAGCATGAGTAGAAAACCATTTTCTGGTTTTGTTAAGAAGAAAGAAGGCGAGACCAGTGTCATCACCGTCAACCAAGGAAGAGCTCCCACATTTCCTCAAGTCCGATTCCCTTATTTTCCTACACCTGCTGTTGTTCCCAGCCAATTTGTTCCTCAAGTATATGCTGCTACAACTCCAGCACCCTGGATGGCCCAACAACGGCCTTTCGCTCCGCAACCACATTATGTTCCGCAACAACAGTTTTCACCTTCTACAACTTATCAACAACCGAATCAACATCTCCAAGGCCTGAGAGCTCCTCAAAGACAGAGAGCCCCTGAAAGAAGATTTGATCTCATTCCCATGTCCTACGCTCAGCTTCTCCCACAGTTACTTGCTAGTCAAATGGTTCAATTGCGCGAACTCGGTCCACCGCCAAATCCTCTCCCTAGGGGATATGATATTAATGCTCATTGCGAATTCCATTCTAGTTCCCCAGGCCATACAATTGAAAATTGTAGAGCATTCAAGTGCAAAGTTCAAGATCTCATCGATGTAAAAGCCATCAACTTCAACCCTGTTGTTCCGAATATTCAAAATAATCCCATGCCTCCTCATCAAGGGGGAATAGTCCATGCTATTGAAGAAGTTAATGAACGGGTTTTGGTATCAAAGGTTGATGAAGTTAAGATATCTTTGGAAACTGTCAGAGAACATTTGTTGAAGCATGAAGTGCTACAAGAACTCCATGACTTCTGCTTAACATGTTCTTCCAAACCAGAAGAGTGTGCTGAGTTGAAGACGACCATCTAACAGTTGATCGATGGAGGTGTCTTATAGATAGAGAAAGTATTCCGAGAAGAAGACATTGATGTCCTGGAAATCCCCTACTATCCGAGAAGCTTTTCAGCCACCCCTAGTATCCCGTTAACAATTCAGATTCCTATTATCCCCACAATGATCCAAGCTCCTATTCCTCCTACAAGCAACGACTCGAAGGCAGTTCCATGGGAGTATAATGTAGTCTATATTCATGGAAAGAGGTATGAGTGCCCTCCGGTTGATGACAAGAATGTTACCAACATTGTAGGAACAAGTAACATGACTCGCAGTGGTCAGATCTTTTCTCCTCCATCACCACCTCCTAAGGAAAGGGCATGTTATCTCCATTCTACCGCGATACCAGTCGTGCCTATTGCTAGAATGCGTGCGTTAACGTCGCCCACAAACAAAACACAAACAAACAAACCTTTTTCTAGAGGAACTATGGTGTTCTGATTCCTTCATTGGATACGTAGGAAAAGGGTCACGAAACCCTCACGAACGCAATAATCGAAAACCATCCATTTCCCTTTAAGTAAGCATAATTGTAGATAAACACACCCTCTAAGACAAACAAACAAAATGGATCCCGTTGAGTACAACGGATGCGAGGGGTGCTAATACCTTCCCCTCGCATAACCGACTCCCTTACCCTTTCTCCTGGTCGCAAGACCATCTTATCCATTCCCTTGTGGTTTTATCGATATTTCCCCTTCCTTCGGGATAAATAAAGTTCGGTGGCGGCTCTGTGTTTTCTGCCGGTGGCTTCAATGTTATATGAAAATGACAAATAATAAGCCCTCACAAACAAAACCAAGATGCCTCGGGCAGGGCACCGGGCCATAAAGTTTCAAACTGTTTATTACAAACTTCAAAACAAAAGTCAATTACTGTGAAATAAAAGAAACAGGTATGAAGTCTTTCACCGTCCAGTTGTTCAATCCTCCATTGGTTGTAGGGTAGATCCAGCTGTCAATGTCTGAATCTTCTTCACCATCTTCAATCGCATTAACTACTGATATGCAGAGGAGGTCTTCCAATCCGCGCGCGCCTAATAGCCCTTTGAGCCCCTGTAGTGAAGCCCAAACCAAATTTGTCAGTTTTTTGCGTGAAATCAGGGAGCTGACCCCAATTTGCACACCCACCTTTTTCAATTACAGCCCTGGCATCCTTGAGGGAAGCCATCTTCATCGGAGGTTTGTCAGTAGCAACTTCAGTTAACGCTAAAGTCTGAGGGACCTCTTCAAAGTTCTGACAAGGGGTTTCGATGAACTCCCCATCCATATCCACATAGCGAAAGTAATTGAGATGACTCACCATGTACTCCTCTTCACCTTGTACCGTGACAATCTTCCCTTTTACCGGATATTTTAACATCTGATGGAGCGTGGAAGTCATTGCCCCAACTTTATGAATCCAAGGGCGACCCAACAAGCAAGAATATGATGGTCTGATATCCATCACGTAGAAAGTGGATGCAAAAGTATGAGAGACAACTTTGACAGGGACGTCCACCTCCCCATGCACCATCCTTTTTGACCCGTCGAAAGCCCTGACCACAATATTGCTCGGCTTTAGAATCAAACCTTCACAGTCCAGACGATCTAATGCTTTCTTTGGAAAAACATTCAAAGAGGACCCGGTATCCACTAGTACATGGGCCATAGTCGTGCCCCTGCACTTAATCGAGACGTGCAGAGCATCATTGTGATTTCTTCCTTTAGCAGTCAGATCTGTTTCTGAGAAACCCAACCCATTATCGGCAGTCAGGCTAGCTACGCAGTCTTTGAATTGATCGGCTGAAGTTTCTTGCGGTACGTGCACAGTCTTGAGGAAAGCGATTAAAGCTTTTGCATGGGCTTCCGAACACAATAACAAGGACAACATGGAGATTTTCGACGAGGTCTTCCCCAGTTGCTCGACTACATTGTAGTCTCTCTTCTTGATAATCTTCAGAATTTCCTCTATCTTCTGCTTAGAGGTTTCTACAATGATCTTTTTAGGTGCCATCGTCCGGGTAGGCTCACCTGTGATTTCGTTGCCCCGAGTCCCAGATGGCTCGGCGACAGGGGTAATAACTGGAATATGAACTGGGATAGTAGCTGATGTACTAGCAGATGGAGTAATAACAGGTTTGTGAACATTCAGAGGGGAAATCTCGGGAGAAAAGAGTCTTCCACTTCTGGTGATCTTGCTAGCCCCGACAATATTGCTGACACTAGCACCAGCTTCCTCACTTTTTAAATCTTGCTTAACTCCATGGCAATACACATCTGCACCGTAGTGCCAAGGGATAGCCTTATCTGAAGTGTATAGGATAGGACCAGGGACAGTAATTATTAACGGAGCAACTCTTGGAACAGATGTAATCCTAACAGGTTTTCTCGAGGAAACCTTGGAAGGATTGGCGGAAATGGTTATGATGGCAACATCTTGAATTAGAACCAACAGAATCATAGTCTTCTCGAACAGGATCTCTTTGTTATCCATCAGGCGCTAAACACCTGATTCCAATAAGTGGCAACCAGCAGGAAGAATTGAACACATGTGGCAATCTTCGCCACAGCCCGGAAATAAACTGGCCAACAATAGATTCTTCTTAACTTTCATCAAAAGAGTAGAAATTTCTTCCACGGAAGTCACAAATAAATCATCGTCTATAGCATTTACTCCATGACCGTGTTTGGGCATAGGAGAAGTTATGACGTTGGGCTTCTCCGGAGCGTCAAATTCAATCTCTTTAGCTTTGATCAAATCTTGCACCTTATTCTTCAAGGCCCAACAGTTGTTTGTGTCATGACCTGGGCCGTCGGAGTAATAGGCGCAGCGGGCATTCGGATTATATTGAGGAGATGTGGTGTTGGGGTTCTTCGGGGCTTCCCTCAGGGTTACCAGATTGGTCTTCAATAATTGTGGTAGAATTTGAGACAAGGTCATATTAAGCCGAGTGTACTGCCTCTGTGGTCTTTCCACCCTTTTTTGTTTGTTGCATTGTGGAGCAACAATGGGTCTTGATATGACTACCGCGTTTACTGCTTCACGGTGTTCAGGTCTGCTTTGGCTCCTCGAGCCATAGACTGCACTAGCTTCTTTCTTACCGGTGAAAGGCTTCTTTACTGTACTTGATGAAGTATCCTTCTGTATCTTACCACTTCGGATATCAGCTTCTACTCTCTCTCCAGTCAAAATTTCCTCAGTAAACCCAGATGATGAACTGCCGATCAGATGTTTGAAAAACGGACCAACTAGTTTCCCTAGAAACATGTCAACCAGCTCCCTATCAGACAAAGGGGGTTGGACTCTTCCAGCCAAGTCTCTCCACTTTTGAGCATAGTCCTTAAAACCTTCACTTGTGCCCATTGACATACCCTGAAGCTGAGTACGAGTGGGAGCAAGGTCGGCGTTATACTGATACTGCTTGTAAAAAGTAGCAGCAAGGTCTTCCCAGTTTCGGACACTAGCTCCTTCTAACTGATAAAACCATTCAAGTTGAGTCCCTGACAAACTATCTTGAAAGAAATGTACCCACAAATTTTTATCAGCAGTGTGGGGTTAGATTTTCCTAACGTACAAGCGAAGATGGAGTTTTGGACAGGATACTCCGTTGTACTTGGCAAAAACCGGAGCTTTGAACTTATGAGGGATCACCACTCCCGATACCAATTCCAGCTCTCTGAAATCCAAACCAGGGATCTTCTGAATCTCCATATCACTCAGACGGTCTTCTAACTGCTTGTACCTATCCTCAGCAGGAGGATATTACTCCTCATCATAATTAGTATCATCATCAGAGATGGCAAGACTGGGGCCCTTTTCTTCTTCTTGGTTCTCCCCTTCCATGGATAAAAGGGACATATCGGCTTGCTGTTTCAACCTATCCCAAAACCTTTTGCCCATACTCAGAAGAACAACCTTCTTCTTCTTCTTCTTCTTCTTCTTCTTCTTCTTCTTCTTCTTCTCTTTTTCTTTCAGGATCAAGGCCTTCAAATCCTCCTGCCCTTTAGCCAAGTTTAAGAACATCTGTTGGAATTGGGCATTTTTGTGCCTGAAGATCTTTGATAGCTTGATCGGAAGACATAACTGCTGAAATAAACAGCGAAGAAGATGAGAAACCTGTAATGGTACCTGTAATGGTGTGCATGATAATGGGATGCGTATGTAATGATTTCAAAGACTTTGGGAGTTTTAAATTTGCAAACCAAAAAAATAAACAAACTTTATTAGATTAACTGGTAATAAGGTTCAACAATGCCTTTGAGGCGTTACAAAGAAATAAATGAAAAACAAATCTAAACTAGAAAAGCAAAATCAAAAATCCCACGGACGCTTCCCCTTGGTGCTGACGTAGTCATTGATCGTTCTTTCATTCTTGAGTTTCCTGGAGAGCTTCAATATCTTCCTTTATTGCTCATGATACTTTTCCCGGTAAGTATCCCTCTCCTCCTTCAGCTGGATCCAGGATCTCTACAGTGCCCCAAGATCAGTGGGCATGTAGGGATAAAGAACTGTGTAAGGAACGCCCTCTTCATTGGTGGGCTCCACAATCACTGGCAACACAGCTTCATAAGGCATCCCAAGCTTCTGGGCTCGAGCTCCGACCCACTGGAGATAAGGCTGCATAGGGAGAGAAGTCCTTGGTCCTAGCTCTTAGGGGTCAGATCTGTTCACCATGCCTCAAGCTCGTATAAACTTCCGGAGATGCTCGTCAACGTCCTCCTTATAGTCGAATGCAATATCTGTAAGAAGTAGCTCATGAGGACCGTCTCTCCGAGCACAACCGAATTTTCGCAAAGATAAACAAATACTGTGGGTTATACCCCCTCTGATTCCAAGCAACGGGACATTAGGGTATCCCCCACATCGATCAATGACAGCAGTGCTTTCCATAGCCTTGGAACTCCAAAGAATGTCTGTATTGGAAAGGGACATTATCCTGTAAGACCATCCTAAACCTTCTTCAATCTTCAACATAGACTTGGGGAGATACGAAATAAACCACCTTTCCAGCAGCGGCATGCAACACATGAGAGTCCCTCTTCTTCGCACAGTACAAGTGTAGAGGGCATGCAAGATATCACCCAATAAAGTAGGCACAGGATTGTGAGAGAGGAATATCTTAACCGCATTCACATCCACAAAGGAATCCGGATTCGGGAAAAGAACCAAACTGTAGATAAGGAGAGCCAAGATATCTTCGAAAGCCTGAAAATCCAAATTATCCCAGAACAGCTGAGCCTGATCCATCAGAAATTTGGCTAAGAAACCTTCAACCCCGCTTCGTGTTTCCCAATTGGACACTACATCAGTCCTTTTCAGATGTAGACCTGAGGCAATGTCTTCTGGTTTAGGAGTCTCTTACATACCTGTGAAGGGCATCTGTTCAAGGTTGGATATGCCCAATAAGTGAGAGAACTCTTCCGGAGTGGGAACCAACTGGTAATCCGGAAAAGTGAAACAATGGTGCACAGGATCGAAGAACTGGAAAAGCACACTCATCATCTGCTCATCAAAATTTGAGGTGACCAGGCTAAGAAGCTGACCATGTCTCTTAATGAACATTGAAGTCTCGGAAACTCTTGAGGCTAACTCTTTGATTTGAGCAGGTATTTGCACAAAGTTAACTCGGATGGTGTTTCTGTGCATGAAAGCCATAATCTGCAAAACAGAACAAAGATAAATCCCCTCGGTCTTTGAAATGGTTAGTATAATGAAGTATGCATGCTATGTTATGATGCATGATGTCATGATAAAACAAACAACAAGTATAGAAGGTAACAGGCATGGCAAAGGAAAACAAGTCACACAAAAGCCCTTAAGTTTAAGGCTTGCATGAGGTCTAGGTACTACCCTCTTGAAGTTCAGTTGGTTCCAACCTGTCCTAGAAAAAGTAACCAGGTTCTAGAGGTTCTCAATATCATTGACCATCCTCCATCGGTCATGGTTTCAGCTCACGCAATCTTTTCTTGCGACTGGAACTATCTCGAGAGTATAGTCTCAATGAGTGTGGCATCGAGTATCAACCAGTTCTCAGCTTTACACCGAGGCCGGGTATCTCACTACTTTCTAATGGCCAAGTTGGTCGATTAAAGGTTCTAAGGTCAGTTGATGCTTAACGACACACATAGAGGCCCTGCATTCTCCTCATTTATCCACAAGGGATACATGTACCAACCAATGTGCCACATCAACGTAGCTACTGCTTCAACTGTATCGGTCTACGCCGTACAGTTCCCTCACTGTTTATTGCTACTTACCTAAAAGGTGTCCTCAGATCTGGGTTAGGATCTATAGTAACTCCTAATACAAAACCCTTAAAAGTAAAGCAACCAAAACAAACAAAAGAAGCAAATATGATGAACTAATCCTAAGGTATACCCCACAGATGATTCCCCAGCAGAGTCGCCAGTTCTATGATACGGTGGCAGAACCGGACTGTTTTGGAAAATGCTGGTTTGCATTTTGCGTTTGTGTTTACAAAATGTCGCGGTAAGCAAGATTCGCCACCGACTTTTATTTTATCCAACTGGAAAGGAAAAAAAGCACAGAAAAATTCCTTTTTCGAGATTTTGAGTACGGGGGGTAGATTATAGAAAGGGAAGGTGTTAGCACCCTTTCTATCCATGGTTTTCCATGGGCTCTTAGGTACTAGCTCATCTTTTAAAATTGCTTGTGTATGTTTGTTTTGAAAATTTTTGTTTTACTTCATTTTAACCCTTGTATCAATCCTCAAGAGTGTTACGAAGTGTTTTTGAAAACTTTGTTTGAAAAAAAGTGTTTGGTGTGAAAAGTTTGATTTTGAGCAAGCACCTACTAGCATCTACTTACTCGAAAAAAGAATTGTTTATGTTCTCGTTTCCTTTAGACAATTCTATCCTACTATTGAGAAATAGGTAGCACCGTCGTTGTAGTTATAAAGGGTCAATTCGAAAGGGACGTACGATCACTAAAGCAATGTTAGAATGTCTTAGTAATAACCCTACTGTCTTAAGATCATATTCGAGGCAACATTTCTGAGGCAACATTCCGAGGCAACATTTCCGAACGGGACATTTGATCTTTGTTTACACAGAAGGGCGACCACTAAAATACCCTATACTTAATGATCGTTTACCGAAGGCAACCGAAGTGAGAGTATACCCTAGGAGTGCGCATGTGCGAGTGATCTGATTTCAGTTATTATCTTTGTACATTAGGGTTTGCTAGCCATTTTAAATTGTCATGTAATCTTGTCATACAATCCTATTATCATACATTTAACATTTATATTTGCGAGAATTAAAATGCAAGAAATAAAGACTACGCTATTACAAGGCTTCGGGGAGGGGGATTAATTACATAACCAAAAACCCGTAAAACGATAAATAAAAGAAAACCCTAATTAAACTATTACATACCGTGAGCAGTTACATTAATATGGTAAAAATAAATAAGCGCGTGCGATGAATCGAAACGAGAGAATTAGGGTTTTGACCCCAACTACCTAATGGTTATTTTAAAAAAGAAAAATCATTTTTTGTTGTTTTTGATTATTTTGAGAAAATAAAGTTTTAATTGAATAAATAAAAAAAAGCTAATCACTAATTAATTTAAATTAAGAAAAATAATTAATTTGACCTATTTTTGTATTTTTTTGTTTTATTGAGAAAAGAAATAAAAATTAAATCATAAGCAACCCTAATTTTCTAATTTGATTTTAATTATTTACAAAAAGTTAGAATTACCCTAAAATTAAATTTAACTAATATAAAATAAAATTTGGTAAAATTAAATAAAAACTAAATTCTAAATTGGTGAAATTGATTTTATGATTTTTTGTGAAAAAAAGAAATTATTTTGTGGTTAGAAAATAATTACACAAAGCGAATTAAATAAAAGAAACAAAAAAAGAAATAGGAATGGGCCTGGTTGTTGCTAGCATGAAGGGGGTGCTGATTGCAAATATCAAGCCCAACAACACTTGGCCTGCTTTGACTTTCTAGATCCTGTGCATGCGCTTGACTCATGCCCATGGTGGTCCTTCACTTGGGAAGCTTTGGATCTTGGCACACTGGGGATCTGATGGCTGAAAGCTGATGGTACATG
Source organism: Vicia faba (assembly GCA_948472305.1). NCBI lineage: Eukaryota > Viridiplantae > Streptophyta > Magnoliopsida > Fabales > Fabaceae > Vicia > Vicia faba. The sequence goes on from OX451739.1 coordinate 213,145,780, forward strand.
GTGGACTTATGAGACGTCTGTACACCTAATCATGCAAGGCAAAATAATATTGAACAAATATGGGGACCTGGGGATCGAACCCAGGCCCTTAGACATTTCACTCCTGCGCGCTTGCCGGCTGAGCTGGCTTTGTTAATTGTACAAAGAACAATAAAGAAATATTATATGGAAAAAACAAAGTGATATTTAAAAAACGCGCGAAATTCAAAACTGGCCATTCACAGGATGGCACGCTATCATCTCCTTCCTCCCACCGTTTCTAAAAGTTCTGTAACTTTTACCTACAGTCAAGGGGTGTAGGTATAACCCTGGGCTTCTCCAAAATCCTATACAAGCGTGATAAATACAAAACAATAGTACCAATCAACTAGTGGCAACCTCACGAGCATCATGGTACCCTTATCCATGGCCAATTGTACCTGTACACAAAAACCCTAAAAACGAAGCAAGAACCCTAACTATGGCATCTTGTTGTACAATTAATGAAAATGCAATTAAGTACCACCATTAGCTTGCAAATGACTCAAGGATTAAGAATATGCAAATAAATCATGCCAAAAGTGCCAGAATTGTAATATTCGATTTCAAGAAAGTATGGAAATCGTGGGACACTTACAGTGCGCTTCTGGGTGTTAGGAAGCTTGCTAGTGATTGGAATAGGATCCTAGAACGTCCAGGAAACAATTTGTGTGACTGGAATGGCTTGAGGAAGCTTGGAACTGGGAAAACAGTTTGATACTTTTCCTGATTTTTTTGAAAGTTGCTTTCACCTTTGCATGCCTCCAATTCCTTTGCTTTTGATCTGAACCTCTTCCTTATGTACCCTAGAATGAACTAGGGTTGCAATTTAGTTTCAAATCTTCTCCAATTATGATCATTGACTCAAGATTTGATCCTTTGTGCAAATCTTTCCAAATTGAGAAAATCCAATCTTTTTGTGTCCATATGAAGCTTTCACGATTTGATTCCATCTCCAGCTGTATAATAGACCTAAACATGCACAAAATCTTAAGCTTTGATTAGTTTTTGATATTTTCATGATTTTATTTGATTTAATTGGAATAAAATCAAAATAAATGACAAAAATAATATAATGACAAATGGTAAGGATCATGGGTCGTGGGTCATGTTACAAACTCAATGCAAGCATAAAAAGTTGGGCCCATTTGACAAAAATTGCAATTTTGGGCATATTTGACTTTTGGCAATTTTGCAAAAAGGGTTAACTTTACCAATGCATAACTCCTTCAATTTTGACCCTAGAGAGGTGTTCTTGGACTTTTTAGAAATCTTAAAATATGCTCTAAGCAACCCTTTTGGTCTCATCTCAATTGAGTCTTCCATGTTCGTGTATGAGGCTTTGACAAAAAAGGTGTTTTTGTTAACTTTTTAAAATGACCTATAATGTCCAAATTTACATCTTCTTGTGAGTGCATAATTTGAACTTGGGAGATGGAGATGTATTGTAGGGAATTACATCCGCTTCAAAATGATCTTTGGATGGGTCATTTTTGATAAGGTATGAGAAAGTTATGCTTGGTCAAAGTTGAGTTGACTTTTCCTACAAAACCCTAATTTAGAAACATTTGGGTTTTGATGAATTATGATCAATCCTTGAGGAATCATGATCAACCCTTGATCAAATTATGAATAATACTTCAAAATGAGGATGTTGACAAAAAATCTTGAAGTTTGACTGTATGTGGGCCACAGTTGACTTTTGCCCTAGCATAGTCAATTTTCAGGCCTTTAAGCAATTGACTGAGCAAATTTCCTCTACAAGGCTTGAAACTTGACATGGATGATATTGAGAACATATTAGGACAATGGTGAGAATTTGGGACCCTTTGTACTCAAACATCTTGATGCAAACTGAAACCCTAATTTGAGGTAGACTGCCTTAGGAGAGAGTTTGTCTGGTCAACCTTTGGACTTCCTTGAGCAACTTGAGGACCTCTCTTGAAATGTATTGAGAAATATGGGAGGACAAATTTTGGGGTACAACAACAACGTCAAAGATTAATTCGCAAAACAGGATGGGTGCAACTATCTATATGATCAGGTGGTTTGAATTCCCGAAATAGGACGGGTTTGCCAATAAAAAGCAGTTCAAAGATTAATTCCTGAAATAATACGGGGCAACTATCTTTATAACCAGACAAAGATTAATTCTCGAAAAAAGACGAGGCAACTATAAATATGACCAGGTGGTATTAATTTCCGAAACAGGACGGGTTTACCAACAAAAAACAGATTGTAGATCAATTCCCGTAGCAGGACGGGGCGACTATCTACATGACAAGCACTTCTCTCAGAGACTAAATCTGACAAGAATTTCCCTTAGAGACTAAATCTGACAAGCATCTCCCTCATAGACTAAATCTGACAAGCATTTCCCTCAGAGACTAAATCTGACAAGCATCTCCCTCAGAGACCAAATATGATAAACAATTTCCTAAGAGATTCATTCTAAAAAGCATTCTTCAGATACAGTCAAGCGTAGACTCATTCTGGTATTCCTATCGATAATTACTTTGGATGACATCTATAATCCCGTCTCTGACGATATTCCGCCATCTCTCTGAATGGTATCTTTAAGCCTATTTGGGCAATATTATCAACCGATAACTTTACTTCCTACACAAGCGAGTGCAAATTTCTGGGCACTTAAGTGTTCAATCCTCTTCTACCTTCAGATCACAAATGGTGGACATGCCAATCTAACTCTTCAGGTTTAAGAAGATTGAACAGGGGAAACTATTATACGCCAAAATTTTCACTCCCATTTTTATTCAAGACATGCTCGGGTTTTCATTTGCTCAAGGTTACTCAAGAATTGATCAGATAAATTATCATCTTAAGCAATGGATCTATAATTATGGTTTCACTTTTCTAAAAAAAGATTGGGTTTCTAATGCCTCAAAAGGATTTCTTGGTTTCTTATATGTCCCCAAGAATGCTCATACAATGTTTCAAGCGTTGCATCACAAGTTGGCCTAGTCAATTGCTCAGATGACTAAAAATTACCTATATTGGATGTTGTACCCAAAAAATTTCCCTCCCATTTCACTTAATATATGCCCGCAGAGGTCCTCAATTGCTCAAGTTGACTAAGGATTGACCAGACAAATCCTCCTCTTAAGACAATGAACCTCAAACTAGGGTTTCACTCCTCATCAAGATGTTTGAGTTCCAAGGGTCCTAAATGGTTTCCATTGCCCTAATATGTCTTCAAGATCATCCATGCCAAGTTTCATTCCTTGCACAACAAGTTTGCTCAGTCAACTGCTCAAATGCCTGAAAATCAACTGTACTAGGTCAAAAGTCAATTGTTGCCCAAATACAGCCAAACTTCAAGATTTTTGGACAACATCAACATTTTGAAGTAACATCCATCATTTCATCAAGGGTTGATCATAATTCCTCAAAAAATGCTCCTAACTCATCAAAAGTCAAAAGTGGCAATTTAGGGTTTTTATAGGAAAAGTCAACCAAACTTTGACCAAGCATAACTTTCTCATACTTTATCAGAAATTTTCCAACTAAGGCTCATTTTGAAGAGAACCCAATTCCTTACAACTTCTCTTCATCCCTCAAAGTCAAGAAATGCGTCAATCAAAAGATACAAGTTCCTACATTATAGGTCATTTCAAAAAGACAACAAAAACACCTTTTGGGTCAAAGCTCCTTACATGAACATGGATGTTCCAATTGAGATGAAACCAAAAGGGTTGTTTAGAGGACATCCTAAGATTTCTAAAAAGTCAAAGAACACCTTCTTAGGGTTAAAAATGATAGAGATGTGCATTACTAAAGTTGAGCAATTTTTTGAAATGTGCATGAAGTCAACATTGGTCAAAATGACTTTTTTTCCAAATGGGCCCATGTTTTCTTGTTTGAAACTTGTTCCTAAGATGGCCCAGGATCCTTGAGCTTATCAAACTATTATTTAATTATTTTTATTATTTATTTTGATTTTTTATTCATTTAAATCAAAATAAATCAATTTAAATAGTGGAATAATCAAATAAAATCAAAGATTTGATTTTGTGAGCACATTATGAGTCCATGAACAGCTAGCAAATCAGGAAAATTCATGCAAGGGCTAATTGATTGGAAATGATCATGATTTGGTTTGTTTTAGAAACAAATCATACAAGGCAAAACAATCAAATCTTTTTCAACAATTTGCAAAGATTGAATACAGTTTTGTTAACCTAATTGCTTCTATTATATATAGACAACATTTCCAAAGCATGAAAAGAAGGATTGGTCGTGAGAATTGGAAGAACAAAAACTCAAATTTTGGACAAAAAGTGAGAATCGGATTTCTTTCTACAAAGAGATTCAAGGTGTTTCAATGCCAAACATTCATTCCTGGAAGTCTTTGGGAACTCTCTGGACCCTTACCATGCATCAACACCTTTAGAAATCGCACGTACCAGTACCACGGTTTGTTCATCTTCTTGAAATTGGTTTTTGGAATTTACGCATGATAAACTATTTCTAAGTATATATTCATGCTTGTACAATCATTTAGAACGTGTTTGCATAATCAATTATGTGCTTTGATGCCTGTTTGATGGAATTCCATTTTTAGGGTTTAGAGCTTCGTTTTAGGGCTTTTAGATACAGGTACAATTGGGTCTAATGAAGGACACCATCATGCTCAGAGGATCAAACCCAATTGATCCATGGTCTTGAATTTAATTTATGTTGCCTGATCATGATTTTTGAGATGCACAGGTTATAGTTATGGCAAATGTCCGTAGGTAAAAGTCTTTACCTAAGACAACAGTCTCAGCGAAGAAGATAAAGGCGTGGCAGATCCTGAATGGCCCATTTGAATTTTTGCGCGTTTTTTTATAAAACTGACTTTGTATATTATATAATATATGTTATGCGTGTGTATTAACGAATGAAGCAAATGGTTCAGTGGCAAGAGGCAAGGCTTTGCAAGGCTCGCGTGTAGGAGGTCAGGGGTTCGATCCCTTCCTACTACATGTTATTTTTCTTAATAACTATTTGCAGATTCAATGGTTTCTTCACATGTATGTGCACCATACGCCTTCGTATCATCATCATTGGATCATTCACTATCCAGATCCAACGCCTCAAGCATGTAGGCGCATGATGGACTCTCTTGGCAAGCTTCTCACTGAATCCAACGCTGGTGATGGGCCAACCTGATTGGGACTGGAACAGAATTCAGCAACATCACCTCCGATCTGGGCCTACACCCCCTCGGACTTAATTTCTCATCTTTTCTAGTTTTTTTTATTATTTTTATTATTTTGTTTAATTATTTTTGTTAATCAATTTTATTATAAAATCATAAAATCAAAATCACAAAAAATAGGTTAGTTTTTTTTTTATATATAAGTTAATTTTTGTAAATAAATTAATTTCTTCAACTTTAATTTATTTTTCATTAAATAAAATCAATTAGAAATTAGGTTAAATTCAAATATTTTTTCACAAAAAATCAAAAAATATTTTAAGGATCCAATTAGGGTTTTTTTAGGGTTTTAAACTTTTTCCAGTTTTTGATTCTCGTGCGTAATTATTTTTTTCGTACGATTATTTTTTCACTATTAATGTAACTGCGTTCGGTTTATAATAGATTAATTAGGGTTTAATTTCCGCAAATTTACTTTCAGTCAATTCTTTATGTATTTGTCCAAAAGCCATGTAATAGTGTAGGACTCTTTTTACTTTCTCGCTTTTATATCATATGCTTGTATATAATTGTTAGCAACCTAGGCTTGTATGCTTAATCAATCAATCGGTAGATCACTTAACTTCAAGATAAATATCTGAAAACAAACACTGCTGCACACTTGCACCCCTAGGGTATTCCTCACTTGGTTGCCTCAGAAACAATGGTCATATCCCTCGAATGTAGAGATGTCTTAGCAAATATCCTCAATTAAAAAGTCGTCATAAAGATCATAGTCCCTTACTGTCCCTCGAGTTGCCTACGAGAAATGATCTTATGATGATAGTCCCTTCGAAATGATAAGGTATCCTTACATGTTGCCTTCAATGACCATTACATCCCTTTCGATAGTCCCTCAACATCCAACGACTAGGGTTACCTACTCATTAATAGTAGGATAACACGGTCTAAAGGATAAGAGGAAAAGAACGCCTTTTTTCGAGTAGGTAGATAACTGTTAGGTACTTGCTCAAAATAATCTTTTACTCCATACACTTTCAAACATACTTTTCAAACAAAACTTTCAAAAACGCTTTATCACACTCTTGAGGACTAACGCAGGGGTTACCATAAAGTGAAACGCTGCACTAAGGCATTTTCAAAGCTTTTTCAAAACACACACAAAAGCAATTTAAAAATGAGCAAGTACCTAAGAGCCCATGGAAAACTATGGATAGAAAGGGTGCTAACACCTTCCCTTTCTAGAATCTACCACCCGTACTCAGAAACATCTCGAAAAAGGTTTTTTCTGTTCTTTTTCCCTTTTCCTTTTATAGATAAAATAAAAGACAGTGGTGACTCTTGCTTACCGTGAATTTGCAAACAAAAAACAAAAACCAGTATTAACAGTCGGTTCTACCATCATATCACAGAACTGGAGACTCTGCTGGGGACATGATTTATAAAGTGGAGTTTACCTTAGGATCTAGGTCATTTTAATTGCTTCTTTGGCTTGTCTTGTTTGATTTACTTTTAAGGGTATCTCTTTGGGTTGTTTGGATCCTAAACCCGGATCGGGGAATTCCTTTTAGGTAAGTAGTAATAAACTATGAGGGAGCTGTGTGGGGTATACCGACACGGTTGAAACAGTAGCTACGTTGATGCGATACTTTGGTGTGTACCGGTAGCCCTTGAGTAATCAAGGATAATACGGGGCCACTGTGTGGTATCATAAAATGTCAATTTACCTTAGCACCTTAATTGACCAACTTGGATTTTTAGGACGTAGTGAGATAGCCGTCTTTAGTGTAAACCTAAAGTCGGTTGATACTCGATGCTACACTCATTGAGGTTTGACTCTTGAGTTTTGTTTGGTGGCAAGTTAATTTTCTATCGGAACGAAATTTGGGGGGAAAGATCGGTGATATTGAGATCCCTTATAACCCGATTACTATTATAGGACAGGTTGAGCCAACTAAACTTCAAGAGGGTACTTACCTACAAACCCCATGCAAGCCTAAACCTAAGGCTGCTTGTATGACTTGTTTGCCTTCATTGTCTAACAACTTGAATTCTTTGAAGGGTTGTGTTTGTCACCTTACATTTTTGCTTAGCGCATAACATACACATCATAACATCATGCCACATCATTTTCTTAACCATTTCAAGGATCTCAAGGGTTTATGATGCAGGTTATGATGAATCAGATGTATAGCAAGGGGTAAAGGGATTTATTTTCCTCTAGCCGATATCGTCAAAAGACCAAACACGACAACTTGAGTCAGGGGCTATGACCCACTTGATATGGTAAACTTGACTCTTGTAGAAGGACTCTCAACGATACAAAGTTCTTCAACCAAAGATGCAAAATTTCAACTTCTGACATTTCTTGTTTACCCCGTGAGATCCTTGAAAACATTTCATACATATATCATACACATCATAGCATAACAAGTCTTCCAATACAGGTTTCTCATCTCTTTGCTATTTATTTCAGCAAAAGAAATGGCTCTTGAACAAACAATTAAAGACCTTCAGGCTCAAAATGCCCAGTTTTAACAAATGTTCCTGACTCTGACCCAGGGGCAAGAAGACCTGAAAGCTCTGATCGGCAAAAAGAAGGCTACAAGGGCAAAGAAACTAGTTCGTGTTTCGAATATGGGAACAAGAAGGCCAGCTAACCGAGCTCTAGATTTTGCAACCCCATCAAAGGGAGGAGGTAATCAAGAGGAAGAAGATGAGGAATCGGATGAAGGAGACAAAAATTCAACGTCTGAAGAAGATGAACTGGACTATGATGAGGAGAAGTATCCTCCTGTTGATGAAAAATACAAACAGCTAGAGGATCGACTCAATGCCATGGAGATCCAAAGGGTACCCAGTCTGGATTTCGAAGAGTTAGGTCTGGTTCTTGGAGTGGTCATCCCACCAAAGTTCAAGGTTCCCACATTTGCTAAGTATGACGGTATCTCCTGCCCTAAATTGCACTTAAGGTCCTATGTCATGAAGATCCAGCCTCATATTGCTGACCGAAAGTTATGGGTCCATTTCTTTCAAGAGAGTTTGGCTGGAACTCAACTGGATTAGTTTTACAAGCTAGAAGGAACTGACATCCAAACCTAGGAAGACTTGGCTACTGCTTTCTACAAGCAGTACTATTGTACCCCAAAATTTTCCCTCCCATATTTCTAAAAACATTTCAAGAAAGATCCTCAAGTTGCTCAAGGAAGTCCAAGGGTTGACCAGAGAAGCCCTCTCTTAAGGCAGTCTACCTCAAATTAGGGTTTCATGTTGCATCAAGATACTTGATTCCAAGGGATCCCAAATTTTCACCATTGTCCTAATATGTTCTCAAGATCATCCATGTCAAGTTTCAAGCCCTACAGAGAAAGTTTGCTCAATCAATTGCTCAAAGGCTTGAAAATCGACTGTGCTAGGGCAAAAGTCAACTGTGGCCTACATACAGTCAAACTTCAAGATTTTTGGTCAACATTCTCATTTTGAAGTATCATTCATCATTTCATCAAGGGTTGACCATGATTCATCAAGGATTGCTCATAATTCATCAAGAACCAAAAGTTGCTAAATTAGGGTTTTATAGGAAAAGTCAACTCAACTTTGACCAAGCATAACTTTCTCATACTTTATGAGAAATGACCCATCCAAAGCTCATTTTTAAGAGGATTCAATTCTATATAATCCATATTCAGCTCTCAAGCTCAAAATATGCACTCACAAGAAGTTATGAATTTGGACATTATAGGTCATTTTGAAAAGTCAACAAAAACACCTTTTTGTCAAAGCTTCATACATGAGCATGGACTATCAAATTGAGATGAGACCAAAAGGGTTGCTTAGAGGACATCTCAAGATTTCTAAAAAGTCCAAGAACACCTTCAAAGAGTCAAAATTGAGGAAGTTGTGCATTGTTGAAGTTGACCTTTTTTGCAAAATTGTCAAAAGTCAACTATGCCTAAAAATGCAATTTTTGCCAAATGGGCCCAATCTTTGGCACTTGTTTTGAGTTGGAAACATGGTCCACGAGCCCTAGCCTTTTCCACTTGTCATTATCTTATTTTTATTATTTATTTTGATTTTTATTTGAATTAAATCATTTTAAATCAAAACAAATCATAGAAAATCCAAAACATTGAAATTCAAAGATTTGGTACATGTTTCAGGTCTTAATATCCAGCTAGCATGAGATTGAATTCGTGTAAAGACTTGGTGTGCACAAATTTTTTTGGATTAGGCCTATTTTTGGAAGGTTATTTAAAGGAATCAAATCAAAATCAAATGCAATGATGGAGGAAGATTGAGCATATTCTTTCAACCCTAATTCATTCCTCAATACATAAGGATCGTTTGCAGACCTAAAGCAAGGCTAGAGAGAGGCGCAACAAGCAGAACAAAACTTGAAAAAAAACAAGAAAAAGTGTTGAATCGAATTCCTAGTTGCAATTACAGACCTTCCTGACCATTCAAATCACTTCCTTGGAATGTAGGCAAGAGAAATCAATCAAGAACAAGTCTTTTCCAGTACCAAAACGCGCTGTAAGTCATCCACGATCATGGTTCTTTCTTGAAATCGAAATGTGTAATTTTGGCACTTATAGCATGAAATAATTATACATTTTTACTCCTTAACACATTTGCGAGCTTTCTGTAATATTTAATTGCGTTTTCATGGCCTGTATTGGAGTTTTCCATTGTTAGGGTTTGTAGCTCCGATTTGGAGTCTTCGTGTATAGGAAAAATTGGGCCATGAAAGGGGTACCATTGTGTACAGTAGGTCCAGACGAAGCTATCCATGGCTTTGGTTTTGATTTATCTTACTCATGCTTGATTTTGAGAAATTACAGGGATATAGCGACGAACATATGTCCGTAGGTAAAAGTTTTCAACTTTTACCAACGGAGCAAGGTGAGGGATAACCTGCGTGGCATCTTTCTATTGGGACATTCAAATTTCTGGCGCATTTTCTTTTGTTTCCTCCACTAATGCCCTTTATTATATATTATCATTATTACTTATTATGTGTACAACAAAAGCAGCTAGCACAGTTGGTAGCCAGTCACTGGAATATGCCTTGGGGCCTGGGTTCGAATCCCAGGTCCCCCTTTATTGCATATAATTTGTTTTTTCATGATTCAGCATGCATACAAAGCCAAGGAGCACCATGCTCCCTCAAGATCCAACTATCCAGGTGTCCAAGAAGCCAGGTCTAATGGCCATGATGTGGTGACCATGGTATGCCTCAGTCAAGGCAATGCACTAGATCCAAGAAGTCAACGTGGACAACTTTGTTTTGGGCTTCGTAGCTGCTGTTTGCACCCCCAAAATCTTTTTTCAGGCCCATTATCTCTTTCTCTTTTCTTTTACATTTTTGTCTTTATTAATTTATTTTATTTATATTTTACTAACAAATTAATTATTCTTTTTATCAAAAAATCACAAAAATAATATTTCTTCACCAAATTAGGTTTAGATTTTATTTTTTATCAAAAATTAAACTAATTTAATTAGGTTGTTAACTTTAGATAACTTTAATTCTTTTTCTAAATAACTTAAAAATAATTAGAAAATTAGGGTTTTGTCTAAACTTAATTATATTTCTTTTTTTCTTAAAATAACCAAAAACATAAAAAAATAGGCCATTTATTTATTTTCATTAATTAATTTAATTAGATAACTAATTTAGTATTTAATTTAAAACCTAATTATTTTCTTATTAAAAACAAAAAAAACATTTTTCTTTTAATTAGGTTAAAAAGGGTCAAAACCCTAATTTCCTGTCGATCTTAATTTCATCGCGCGCTTTATTATTATTTTTACCATATTGATGTAACTGCCCACAAGTTGTAATAGTTTAATTAGGTCTTTTACTTTTATTTATCGCTTTATTTTTAAGGGTTTGTTTTTGGCTATGTAAATACTCGAAGCCTTGTAATAGCTTAGTTTAATTTCCGCACTTTAATTTCTGCAAAATATTAACTGTTAGATGTATGATATAGGGATGCATGACAAGAATGTATGATTAAATTTAAAACGGTTAGATAACACTAAAATGTGCAAAGATAAATAATCTGAAATTGAATCACTCGCACATGCGCACTCCTAGGGTACACTCCCACTTGGTTGCCTTCGGTAAACGGTCATTGAGTATAGGATGCTTTAGTGGTCATCCTTTTGTCTAAACAAAGATCAAAGTCCCGATTAGGAAAAGTTGCCTCGGAATGGTTGCCTCAGAATTGTTGCCTCGAATAATTGATCTGAGACATTAGGGTTACTACTAAGACGTCCTAACATTGCTTTAGTGACGGTACGTCCCTTTTCGAATTGACCCTCAAAACTCCAACGACGGTGCTATCTACTAACTAATAGCAGGATAACATTGTCTAAAGGAAACGAACATAGAACAATTCTTTTTTTCGAGTAGGTAGATTAGTTCTTAAGTACTTGCTCAATCCAAACAAACTTTTTCACACTTACACTCCTTTACAAACAAAGCTTTCAAAAACACTTCGTAAGACTCTTGAAGACAGAAGCAACAGTTAAATCGAAGTCAAAAACTTTTCAAATCACACAAACACACAAAAAAAAAATTTTGAAAATGAAGAGCAAGTACCTAAGAGCCCGTAGATAACTACGGATAAAAAGGGTGCTAATACCTTCCCTTTCTATAATCTACCCCCTGTACTCAGAAAATCTCGAAAAAAGGAATTTTTATGTGCTTTTTTCCTTTCCTGTTGGATAAAATAAAAGTCGGTGGCGACTCTTGCTTACCGCGACATTTTGCAAACACAAACGCAAAATGCAAACCAGCAATTCCTAAAAGAAACAGTCCTGGTTCTGGCCACCGTATCACAGAACTGGCGACTCTGCTGGGGAGTTAATAAGTGGGGTATACCTTAGGATTAGTTCATCATATTGTTTTCTATTGTTTGATTTGATTGCTTTATTTTTGTGGGCTTTGTATCGGAGTTACTATAGATCCTAACCCGGATCTGGGGGACCTTTTAGGTAAGTAGCAATAGATTGTGAGGGAACTGTACGGCGTAGACCGATACGGTTGAAGCAGTAGCTACGTTGATGTGGCACATTAGTTGGTACTGATATCCCTTGTGGAGAAACAAGGAGAGTATGGGGCTGCTATATGGGTCTTTAAGCATCAACTGACCTTAGAACCTATAATTGACCAACTTGGCCATAGGAAGTAGTGAGATGCTACACACATTGAGACCATACTCTCGAGATGGTTCCGGCTGCAAGAAAAGATTGAGTGAGCTAAAACTATGACCGATGGAGAATGGTCAGTGATATTGAGAACCTCTAGATCCCGGTTACTATTATTAGGACAGGTTGAACCAACTAAACTGCAAGAGGGTAGTACCTAGACTCCATGCAAGCCTAAACTTAAGGGTTATTGTGTGACTTGTTTGCCCTTACCATGTTTGCTATCTGTGATACCTGTGATGTGTTTTTATCATGACATCATGCATCATGACATATCATGCATATTTCATGAGACTAACCATTTCAAAGACCAAGGGGATTCATCTTTGTTCTGTTTTGCAGATCATGGCTTCTATGCGCAAAAATACCATTCGAATCAACTTCGTGCAAATCCCTGCTCAGCTCAGAGAGTTAGTCTCAAAGGTTCCTGATACTTCTTCATTTGTTAGAAGACATGGTCACCTCCTTAGCTTGGTCACTTCAAAGTTGGATGAGCAAATGATGAGTGTGTTATTCCAGTTCTTTGATCCATTGCATCATTGTTTCACCTTCCCGGATTATCAGCTAGTCCCTACTTTGGAGGAGTTTTCTGATTTACTAGGCATATTTATCCTCGAGCAAACACCCTTCACAGGTTTGGAGAAGGTTCCTAGACCTGAGGACATTGCTTTAGCTTTACACTTGACAAAAGCTGATATAGTGTTGTGATCGGTGGATCTGGAACTGACTGTTTAACGCTGGTTCGCGAAATGTCGCGGAAGCAAGAGTCGCCACCGTCTTTTATTTTCTCCAAATGGAAAGGACAAAAGCACAGAAAAATTCCTTATTGAGATTAGTTCTCGGTTCGGGAGGTAGGTTATAGAAAGGGAAGGTGTTAGCACCCTTTCTATCCATGGTTATCCATGGGCTCTTAGATACTTGCTCATTTGTGTTTTCAAAAATAGTTTGTTTGCTTTTCAACTGTGGGTTTTAAAAAGTTTCTTTGAAAATTCCAGTTCGACTCTTGTATCGGTCCTCAAGAGTGTTTGAAAAATTGCTTTCGAAAGCTTTTTGAAAATGTGTTGGTGTGAAAAGAAGTTTTTGATTTTTGTTTTGAAATTAGAGCAAGTATCTAGAGTCGTCTACCTACCCTAAGGAATTCGTCTGTGTAGATGTCCTTTAAAGTAGTGCCATCCCACCATTGAGAGGTAGGTAGTACCACCGTTGGAGGTGTTCGGGTCAATTCGAGGTTTGGGACATGGTGATCACCAGAGCAATGGGAAGACACCTTAGAAGCTACCCTCATGCCAGGTTCCCGGATCATGAGGACTTACCAAGACATCCTCTACTCGACGATCACCTTTCGAGGCAAGGCAACAGTGAGGCGTACCCTAGGGGTGGTGTGTGATTTGTGTGTCATGTTCAAATATTTTTGTCTTTTGTCATGTTATTGGTGATCTAGCGTTTGTTTTTATTTTTGTCCATACATTCTTTCATGCCTTGATTAAACAGTTAAAGATTGCGAGAAGTGAAAATTCTAAGCTATTACAAAAGGCGCGGGTCCACATCGCCAAAATTTCTCGAACCCGATTTGACAGAAAAATAAAGAATTAAAAGAAAGGTAAAATGCAAGAAAATTAATTACAAGGCTTTGGGAGAGATACATAAATATTAAAAGAAATAAACAATAAACGCGCGAATTAAATAAGAATTAAACGAGGGCGTTGGACCCTTTTTGCAAAATTAAATTATATGATGGAATTAATTAATTAAAAAAGAGAAAGAAATTGTTTTTGGTATTTTTGGTTTTGATGAGAAAAGGAATTAAATGCAATTAAAATAAATGCTAACCCTAATTCTAGTTGTTTTTTAATTTATTAAGAAAAGATGTTAAAGTTTTGAAACCTAAAATTAACCCTAATTAATTTACATGCAATTTAATTACAAAAATAAATATTTAATTATTTAATTATTATGAGAGAAAAATAAAAAGGAATAAAAATTATCATAAACCCTAGTTCTATAATTTTTTATATTTTTATTAAAAAAAGTATTACAATTAAACCCTAAATTAAAACTAAATGAATTAGTGCAATTTATTTATAAAAATACTAAAATAAAATATTTATTATTTTTTCTCTTTTCTGATTTTTTATGGTTTTTGTGTTTTTTATATTTATGAAAATAATAAATTAATGAAGAAAACAATAATTTAAAAGAAAATAGAAATAATAAAAAGTTTTAGCAAACCTAGGGGGGTTGCAGTCCCCAAAGTGGAGGTGAAAGTCCAGGAATTTGAGCCCAAATAAGCCTGGCCTCGTTGACTCTGACCCTAGCGTGTATACGCGTTGACTACCGTCCATGGTGTTATGCAATTCTTGGCCTTCTGATTGTTCTATTGGGCACGTGGACGGATGGATTTTGGGGGCGCATGATACGCTTCAGCATTGAAACTGCATGGGAATATTGATTGCAAAATAACATGGAAATAGTGAGGACCTGGGGCTCGAACCCAGGTCCTGAACGTTACCTCACATATGCCTAACCAACTAAGCCAAACGCGCGTTCTGATTATAACATCCCTAAGAAAAAATATAAAATAAAACAACGTTAGTGGGGCCTCCGCGCGCGAAAATTTGAACCAGCCATCCATGCCTCGCCACCTAAGCGTCTTCCTCATTTGTTTTATTTTTCCTGAAACATAAAAACATAGGCCACGGTTTTTCAAGTGTTCTTTTAGGCCATCTTCTGGAAAATAGCGAATAGCCCAAGAACACTCATAAATTGAGCGCGAGGGTGGCTTTGTCTTCGTCCAAGTGTGCTGATCATGGCCATGGGATCGTGGTAGTCTAATTTTACACTATCTGAAAACGCCCAATTCACAGTTCTGCAAACCCTAGAATTTGATAATGGTAGATTCGCATAGAGGTGATAAAAACACAATTAAGCAATTGGTTTAGCTTGCAAACATTATTCTAAACACAAAAACAACCATGAAACATGTTAACAATGCATGAATGATAGAAACCGGTTCTGAAAATTTCCTTACCAACTTCAATGGTGATTTCACGTTTTCTTGAGTATGGGGCTTAGGGAATGATTGGAACACGTTCTATGATCCTTGAGGAAGCTAATGGGATAGTTATTTAGCCTTGAATCGCCCTAGAATGTGGTTTTCAGATTTGAGTTTTTTTACTAATTTTCAAGTTTGCCAATGGTGTTTTCTGCGCAGCTTTGTGGTCCTTTTTGCTTCTGATCACTTGTATACATCTTATGCAATGTGTTTGGATGAGAATTATGGCCAATAATGCCCTGCATTGATGCTTAGGATTTTGACATAAACCTCCATTAACACACCTTCCTTTTTTGACTCATTTTTGAATTCTTGCTCTATTAACCTTTGCACGAATTTGGTATTGGCTTAATGGTAGTTCAAGGTTAGTTAAGGCCAAATATTCCATTTAATTAAGCTTTTTGATTTTCTTTTGATTTTAAAAGATTTAAAACTAATTAAATCCAATAAAATCAATTAAAAATGAAAAAATTAATTAAAAAATATGAAATAAAAGGTGGGACACGTGGGAAGCATGGCCAAGTTAATTCAAGTGAAAAAAGTGGGCCCCTTTTGTCAAAAATGAAGTTTCAAGGATAATTGACTTTGGCCATTTCACAAAAATTTCCCAACTTCTCCAATGCATATCTTGCTCAATTTTTAGGCTTTGATCATGTTCTTGGACATTTTGGAAAGGTCTTGAAGTCCTATAACCAATGTCTTTGGTCCCATGTCATTTTGATTTACCAATCTCAAGTTATGTCCTTTGACTTAAAGTCCCTTTTTGTTGACTTTTGAAAATGACCTATAATGTTGAAATTGATAACTTTTTGTGAGAGCATTTCTTGGACTTGAAGTATGAAGAGGAGTTGTAGGAAATGTCTTTCTCTTCAAAATGAGCTTTGGATGGGATTTTTCTGATGAACCATGAAAAAGTTATGCCTTGGTCAAGTTACCGTTGACTTTTCAGCTGTCCAAAAATAGAAACTTTTGCATCTTGATGATTTTTGATCCATACTTTGAGAATCATGATCAAGCATTGATCAAATGATGTTTGTGGCCTCAAAATAAGATGTTGACCAAAAATTTTGACTTTTGACTGCCAAATGACCATTTTGCCCCTACAGTTGACTGTAGTGTAATTAGGGTTTTTGACTGTGCAATTTTGTGCTGAAAGTCTTGAAACTTGGTATGAGGAGGCTTGACCATATTTATAGGCATGTGAGACTTGATTGGACCCTTGGAAACTTCATTTTCTTGATCAGAACCAAAACCCTAATTTTGACTGTTTAGGAGGCCCTTGCACTGTGCAACCCTTGGGGGATTTTGAGGCTTGACTTGGCAATTTCTTGAAGAATATGGGAGGGCAAATTTTGGGGTACAACAGTTGCCCCTGTTCAATCTTTTTAGACCTGAGGATGCAGATTGGCTGACGTGCCTTTCGTAATCCGAGGGTAGAAGATGATTGAACACTAGAGTGCCCAGAAATTTGCGCTCACATAGAAGCAGTGTGATGGTGGAATGGGCTTATAGATGCCATCTGGATGTCAATCGCATAAGAGATTCCTTAGCGAGAACTTGCATACCTGCAAAAAAGAAAATGATTACCTGACCTGTTACGGGGCTGGTCTTCAAACTCTTTGTATAGATGTGTCCTGACTGGTTACAGGAGCTGGATCTGGAGCTTCAAAAGGTGATGAATGAACCAGGGGTGGTTACTAACTCAGCAGGAACGGTGAGAGAACCTTGGATGACCTTAACCTCAACAGCAATCATTGAGAAAATCTTGGTGGGAATTATCGTCTCCGCAGCATCGGGGAGAGAACCATAGGAAATTATAATCTCAAAAGCAAACATTGAGAAAATCTTGGAATGGAATTATCGTCTCCGCAGGATCGGGGAGAGAACCATAGGAAATTATAATCTCAAAAGCGGACGTTTGAGAAAAACCTGGAATGGAATTATCGTCTCCGCAGCATCGGGGAGAGAACCATAGGAAATTATAATCTCAAAAGCAAACATTGAGAAAAACCTGGAATGGAATTATCGTCTCCGCAGGATCGGGGAGAGAACCATAGGAAATTATAATCTCAAAAGCGGGTGTTTGAGAAAAACCTGGGATGGAATTATCATCTCCACAACATTGGGGAGAGAACCATAGGAAATTATAATCTCAAAAGCGGGCGTTTGAGAAAAACCTGGGATGGAATTATCATCTCCGCAACATTGGGGAGAGAACCATAGGAAATTATAATCTCAAAAGCGGATGTTTGAGAAAAACCTGGGATGGAATTATCGTCTCCGCAACAATAGGGAGAGAACCATAGGAAATTATAATCTCAAAAGCGGACGTTTGAGAAAAACCTGGGATGGAATTATCGTCTCCGCAACATTAGGGAGAGAACCATAGGAAATTATAATCTCAAAAGCGGGCGTTTGAGAAAAACCTGGGATGGAATTATCGTCTCCGCAACATTAGGGAGAGAACCATAGGAAATTATAATCTCAAAAGCGGGCGTTTGAGAAAAACCTGGGATGGAATTATCATCTCCGCAACATTAGGGAGAGAACCATAGGAAATTATAATCTCAAAAGCGGGCGTTTGAGAAAAACCTGGGATGGAATTATCGTCTCCGCAACATTAGGGAGAGAACCATAGGAAATTATAATCTCAAAAGCGGGCGTTTGAGAAAAACCCGGGATGGAATTATCGTCTCCGCAACATTAGGGAGAGAACCATAGGAAATTATAATCTCAAAAGCGGGCGTTTGAGAAAAACCTGGGATGGAATTATCATCTCCGCAACATTAGGGAGAGAACCATAGGAAATTATAATCTCAAAAGCGGGCGTTTGAGAAAAACCTGGGTTGGAATTATCATCTCCACAACATTGGGGAGAGAACCATAGGAAATTATAATCTCAAAAGCGGACGTTTGAGAAAAACCTTTGATAACTTCTACTGAGTCTTCATCAGAAAAATCTGTTTGGGGTCGATTTAGCTGGACTAGAGAAGGCCTTGGACTGGATAAGAAATCTTCGGAGTCGATTAACTGAACCGGTCTAGGTCTTGAAATATGATTGAGAATTTAGCTGAATCTTTCCTGAAAGATAGAGGTCAGTCATATGCAATGCATGATATGGATCAAGCGATGATGTTCTCAACATAAATGAGATTTGTATGATGCGTATATGCATGCTATAATGATGTATGTGATGTTTAGGAATGTATGTTTTCGTCTAGGAAAGTAAATCCTTGACGGATGCCGGGAAGTCATATCCTGGGCTGATGTTGGAGAACAGATTTTGCTTCCGCTGGGGATGATAGTTGCAAGTATACCGATAGGAGAAGATAACTCCGTTGGGGAATAAACTTGGCGAATAGATATTTTGCAGGGAGAAAAGTATTCTGACGATCTTGCTGGGAAGCAAAACTCTGTGGGGATAGAGATACTTTGTTGAGTTGTTGATAATAACTTGCTGGGGATATTTTTGCTGTATTGGAAGTATTGATAGACTTCGCTGGGGATAAGAAAGCCGTACCGACGACGATCTTTCCGTGGCTTTTGGCTGAGGATAACCCAGTTATATCCTGGTAGGGAAATAACTCTTTGAATAAAGCCGGACGACGCGTTCGTGCTCTGCGAGGGGATAAGCTTCCAGAATCTACTGGGGATAAGCTTACTGCTTGGGGAGATAAATTCCAACTTTCCTGGGAATACTGGATTGGGCTCTCCTGGGGAAGTTTTGAACTGCGGGGGAAGTGATTCCTTTGAATGTTTGATATGCCACCGGGGAACAATCTTTAGACCAAGATTGCCGGGGATGCTTGTTAAGAATATATGTATACATGCTGCTGGGGAATGTTGAGATCTACGGGAGTATACCCAACTTCCTTAAGACTGACTGTAACTTTGCTGGAGAAGAGTATGTTGACTTGCTGGCTCACTCTCTGGGGAATTAGGATATCTGGTTGTGTTTTTCAACTGAACCTACTTTGGTACCTTGGAGGACAGCATAACTAGATTGCTTGGACAAATCTTTATTGCCCCTGTTTCTGACGTAGGGAGAGGAGGACCTGTGAGGTGCTGATAGTCGTTGATGGACAAACCTTCTTCTGGCAGGCAGGTGATGAGATGGTAGGACATAATCGTACGCTTTGATCCCTAACTTTTGCCTGGACCGCCCTTTCGGGTTTTCAGTCCACCGGGATACCCATTTTTGCCCAAGCCGCCTTTCCAGGTTTTCGACTTGCCGGGTGTACAGATTTTTTTCATTTCATCCCTTCATTTTTCCCGAACCCTTTTGGTTCGCCGGGAAGCCCTTATTTTTGCCTAGGTACGTCAACCTAGCGGGTCTTTGATTTTGCATAATATTTTTTTCGACTATGTCCATGCTCTCAGAGTGTAGGGAGTTGCCCCTGTTAGAAGTGTGTGTCATGCCACCAGAAGATGTTTGATCAGGCAAGATTCGTTGTTGGAATGCCCCAAGTGGCTCGGGCGGAGATTTGCCCCTGGTTATCTTGGCATTTTGAAAGATTCTCCGAATCTTGACTGAATTGCCCCAGATAATAGACAATAGTCATGCCATGCCCCTTGATTGGAAATGCTTTTGTTCACTAGGTATTCATCGTGCGAATTTCCCTGTTGCTCAAACAAATGTTCATATGCAAACAAAGTTATGTTAAAAATGCAAAGCTTATGTCTGTCTTGAAGATTTTGAAAATGCATTCTTTTTCATAAAACAAGTGAATGTTTGTAAAACGTGATGTCAACTTCGTATTTACCGTAGGCCTTAAGGAGTCAGGATACCTTTCGTAACAGTATGCTTTCGAACTAACCCATGCTTCAGCTAGGACTTTTGAGGGTTATAACGTGGCCTGGTTCATGGTTTAAGAAACAAAGGATAAAGGCTCAAATTATTTGTACCCACCCGCTCTTCGTGATGTTCTCCAAACCTAAACTCAGCTGATCATACATTAGACCTTGTTTGAGTATTTGCTCTGATTTTCCAGTGATGGTCGGATACTGAACATTTATGTTGGATAGACAGTCATTCCTTTTTGTTATTGTTGAGGGTTTATAAGACCTCTTTCTTTTTTTGATTTTGTTTATCCCTATTTTTTTTGCCTGAACTGTTTCTTTTTGGAATTACAGTCAGCGGGATGCCCCAGTTTTGTAAGTCTCCTTCATAGGTTTTGACTTAATGGTTTTTTAATTTGAGAGGTAATGACTGCCTTTCTTTATTGAATATTCGGAACCATCACTATCTTTTTTGTAAGGATCTCTTTGGTGCCATTCGTTATGCACTTGGATCAACTGAGAGACTACCCTGCCCCAGGTTATGATTAAGGGTTTTAAATTTCGAAAAGAAAAACTCCTACTTCTTTGGCTCAGAGGGGTTGACGAGGGCTTATCTTCCTTATAACTCCAGTGTTTAGGGATTGAAACAATGCCTGTACCTCATCAGCGGGGTCTGTTCACAAGCATACTGTAGGTTATGGTATCGTTTTCGTCATCCTCCCTCAAGAGGCTTAGAATTATTTTTTAAGAATTGATCATCAGAAAAAAATATGAAAATAATTTGCATATAGTGAATGCGAATATATTGCTTCAAAACAGACATATGCGATGCATTAATGAACTAACAACGTTTAATCATGAATAAATGTTTGAACAGTTAAAAGAAAGTTGCAACTTGAAAATTCTAATAAACACAAGTCTTCCAGTCTTAGGGCTTATTACTTCGACTGGTGCATCTTGTAGGGATGGCAGGAGCATTCAGCATGGCCCATCTGGGTGAAATCCACAGCTCTTTCATTAATCAGATCTTGAATCTTATTCTTCAAAGCCCAGCAGTCGTCGGTGTCATGTCCTGGACTGTTAGAGTGGTATGCACATCTTTCCTCAGGATTGTACTTTAGGGAGGTTGTGTTGAGACGCTTAGGAGGGTCCCTTAACGTCACCAGATTCAACCTCAACAATTGTTGTAAAGCTTGAGACGGTGACACGTTGAGTTTGGTGAACTGCCTTTTAGGCTTGTCTGGCTTGCTCTGATCAGCCCGTTGTTCTTGGCGAGGTCGTTGTTGGACCTGTGAAGTAGTAGCAATTTAGAGAGGCCCTCTCATTAAACCAAACCTTTGTCCTCTCGGAAGCTGTTCAATGACCTGGTCCCTGACTTGGGCTGGTTGCCTCCTGTCTTGATGAAGCTGACTGATCATGGCCCTCAGCTCTCCTTGCTCCTGAGCTAAACCTTGAATGAGGGCCCTTTGCCCCAGCATCTGGGTTTTCAATGTGTCTACCTCAGCTTGTAGACGTTTCAGTTGTTCATCCTTGTCGTTCTCAGCATTGTTCTTGACCAGAGTCCCTGTGAGAAGTGTCCTCAACTCCTCCTGCCCCTTGGATAAATTCAGGAGGGTTTCCCCGAACCGAGTCTCTTGAGCAAGAAGGTCCTGGTTATCTTGTTGGGAAGCCATTGCTGAAATAAACAGCGCAAATGGTAAGTGACCTGCAACAAGGATACCTGCAATGCAATGATATGTATGATATGCATGCAATGTTTTCAAGGACCTCGCAGGGTAAACAAGAAAATAGTTAGCATTGGAAACTGGTGGCTTGATTGAAGGTACTTCATATTGTTGAGAGTCCTTCTTCAAGGGTCAAGGCTCACCATATCAAGTGGTTCATAGCCCCTGTCAACCTTGGCTCGGGGAACTTTCTTCAAGCGTCAAAGCTCACCATATCAAGTGGGTCATAGCCCCTGACAACTTTGGCTAGAGGAAAATAAATCCTCTTTGCCTCTTGCTAGATGTTGATTCATCATGACCTGCATCACAAGCCCTTGAGATCCTTGAAATGGGTTAGGATGTATGCAATGGTATGATGTCATGATGCATGGGGTAATGTAGGTAACCCTGTTATGAGTCCCAATTAAGGACTATGGACAAACCCTGCAAGAAATTCAGTATACTTTGTTATGAGTCCCAATTAAGGACTATAGACAAACCCTGCAAGAAATTCAATATACTTTGTTATGAGTCCCAATTAAGGACTATAAACAAAACCTGCAAGAGACTTAGTAAACCCTGTTACGAGTCCCAATTAAGGACTATAAAAAAAACCTGCAAGTAGTTCCTGTGTTAGATAACAAGCATGCAAATAGTCAAGTACGAAGGCACGCAAGTCACACAAGAGAAGCCCTTAGAGTTTAAGGCCAGCATGAGGTCTGGGTATTACCCTCTTGAAGTTGGTGGGTTCATACCTGTCCTATCAAAGTAACCGGGTTCTTAGAGGATCCCAATATCATTGACTACCCTCAATCGGTCATAACTCCAGCATCGCAATCTTTTCTTGCGGCCAGAACCATCACGAGAGTTTAGCCTCAATGGGCGTAGCATACTGCTACTGTTCTAATGTCCAAGTTGGGTCATTTAAGGTTCTAAGGTCTGTTGGTGCTTAATGACTCCTCAGAAGACCCATATTCTCCTCGTTGCAACACAAGGGATATCAGTACAGACCAAGGTGCCACACCAACGTAGCCACTGTTTCACCCGTGTCGGTCTACGCCGGACAGGTCCCTCACAGCTTATGCTACCTAAACAGGGTATCCCCAGATCCGGGTTAGGATCTATATAACTCCCATGCAACCCACAAATTTAAAGTAGACAAGTCAATACAATTGAAAACACAATTATGAACTAACCCTAAGGTACACCTCACTTTATAAGAATCCCCAGCAGAGTCGCCAGTTCTGTGATCGGTGGATCTGGAACTGACTATTTAACGCTGGTTCGCGAAATGTCGCGAAAGCAAGAGTCGCCACCGTCTTTTATTTTCTCCAAATGGAAAGGACAAAAGCACAGAAAAATTCCTTATTGAGATTAGTTCTCGGTTCGGGAGGTAGGTTATAGAAAGGGGAGGTGTTAGCACCCTTTCTATCCATGGTTATCCATGGGCTCTTAGATACTTGCTCATTTGTGTTTTCAAAAATAGTTTGTTTGCTTTTCAACTGTGGGTTTTAAAAAGTTTCTTTGAAAATTCCAGTTCGACTCTTGTATCGGTCCTCAAGAGTGTTTGAAAAATTGCTTTCGAAAGCTTTTTGAAAATGTGTTGGTGTGAAAAGAAGTTTTTGATTTTTGTTTTGAAATTAGAGCAAGTATCTAGAGTCGTCTACCTACCCTAAGGAATTCGTCTGTGTAGATGTCCTTTAAAGTAGTGCCATCCCACCATTGAGAGGTAGGTAGCACCACCGTTGGAGGTGTTCGGGTCAATTTGAGGTTCGGGACATGGTGATCACCAGAGCAATGGGAAGACACCTTAGAAGCTACCCTCATGCCAGGTTCCCGGATCATGAGGACTTACCAAGATATCCTCTACTCGACGATCACCTTTCGAGGCAAGGCAACAGTGAGGCGTACCCTAGGGGTGGTGTGTGATTTGTGTGTCATGTTCAAATATTTTTGTCTTTTATCATGTTATTTGTGATCTAGCGTTTGTTTTTATTTTTGTCCATACATTCTTTCATGCCTTGATTAAACAGTTAAAGATTGGGAGAAGTGAAAATTCTAAGCTATTACAAAAGGCGCGGGTCCACATCGCCAAAATTTCTCGAACCCGATTTGACAGAAAAATAAAGAATTAAAAGAAAGGTAAAATGCAAGAAAATTAATTACAAGGCTTTGGGAGAGATACATAAATATTAAAAGAAATAAACAATAAACGCGCGAATTAAATAAGAATTAAACGAGGGCGTTGGACCCTTTTTGCAAAATTAAATTATATGATGGAATTAATTAATTAAAAAAGAGAAAGAAATTGTTTTTGGTATTTTTGGTTTTGATGAGAAAAGGAATTAAATGCAATTAAAATAAATGCTAACCCTAATTCTAGTTGTTTTTTAATTTATTAAGAAAAGATGTTAAAGTTTTGAAACCTAAAATTAACCCTAATTAATTTACATGCAATTTAATTACAAAAATAAATATTTAATTATTTAATTATTATGAGAGAAAAATAAAAAGGAATAAAAATTATCATAAACCCTAGTTCTAAAATTTTTTATATTTTTATTAAAAAAAGTATTACAATTAAACCCTAAATTAAAACTAAATGAATTAATGCAATTTATTTATAAAAATACTAAAATAAAATATTTATTATTTTTTCTCTTTTCTGATTTTTTATGGTTTTTGTGTTTTTTATATTTATGAAAATAATAAATTAATGAAGAAAACAATAATTTAAAAGAAAATAGAAATAATAAAAAGTTTTAGCAAACCTAGGGGGGTTGCAGTCCCCAAAGTGGAGGTGAAAGTCCAGGAATTTGAGCCCAAATAAGCCTGGCCTCGTTGACTCTGACCCTAGCGTGTATACGCGTTGACTACCGTCCATGGTGTTATGCAATTCTTGGCCTTCTGATTGTTCTATTGGGCACGTGGACGGATGGATTTTGGGGGCGCATGATACGCTTCAGCCTTGAAACTGCATGGGAATATTGATTGCAAAATAACATGGAAATAGTGAGGACCTGGGGCTCGAACCCAGGTCCTGAACGTTACCTCACATATGCCTAACCAACCAAGCCAAACGCGCGTTCTGATTATAACATCCCTAAGAAAAAATATAAAATAAAACAACGTTAGTGGGGCCTCCGCGCGCGAAAATTTGAACCAGCCATCCATGCCTCGCCACCTAAGCGTCTTCCTCATTTGTTTTATTTTTCCTGAAACATAAAAACATAGGCCACGGTTTTTCAAGTGTTCTTTTAGGCCATCTTCTGGAAAATAGCGAATAGCCCAAGAACACTCATAAATTGAGCGCGAGGGTGGCTTTGTCTTCGTCCAAGTGTGCTGATCATGGCCATGGCATCGTGGTAGTCTAATTTTACACTATTTGAAAACGCCCAATTCACAGTTCTGCAAACCCTAGAATTTGATAATGGTAGATTCGCATAGAGGTGATAAAAACACAATTAAGCAATTGGGTTAGCTTGCAAACATTATTCTAAACACAAAAACAACCATGAAACATGTTAACAATGCATGAATGATAGAAACCGGTTCTGAAAATTTCCTTACCAACTTCAATGGTGATTTCACGTTTTCTTGAGTATGGGGCTTAGGGAATGATTGGAACACGTTCTATGATCCTTGAGGAAGCTAATGGGATAGTTATTTAGCCTTGAATCGCCCTAGAATGTGGTTTTCAGATTTGAGTTTTTTTACTAATTTTCAAGTTTGCCAATGGTGTTTTCTGCGCAGCTTTGTGGTCCTTTTTGCTTCTGATCACTTGTATACATCTTATGCAATGTGTTTGGATGAGAATTATGGCCAATAATGCCCTGCATTGATGCTTAGCATTTTGACATAAACCTCCATTAACACACCTTCCTTTTTTGACTCATTTTTGAATTCTTGCTCTATTAACCTTTGCACGAATTTGGTATTGGCTTAATGGTAGTTCAAGGTTAGTTAAGGCCAAATATTCCATTTAATTAAGCTTTTTGATTTTCTTTTGATTTTAAAAGATTTAAAACTAATTAAATCCAATAAAATCAATTAAAAATGAAAAAATTAATTAAAAAATATGAAATAAAAGGTGGGACACGTGGGAAGCATGGCCAAGTTAATTCAAGTGAAAAAAGTGGGCCCCTTTTGTCAAAAATGAAATTTCAAGGATAATTGACTTTGGCCATTTCACAAAAATTTCCCAACTTCTCCAATGCATAACTTGCTCAATTTTTAAGCTTTGATCATGTTCTTGGACATTTTGGAAAGGTCTTAAAGTCCTCTAACCAATGTCTTTGGTCCCATGTCATTTTGATTTACCAATCTCAAGTTATAGCCTTTGACTTAAAGTCCCTTTTTGTTGACTTTTGAAAATGACCTATAATGTTGAAATTGATAACTTTTTGTGAGAGCATTTCTTGGACTTGAAGTATGAAGAGGAGTTGTAGGAAATGTCTTTCTATTCAAAATGAGCTTTGGATGGGATTTTTCTGATGAACCATGAAAAAGTTATGTCTTGGTCAAGTTACAGTTGACTTTTCAGCTGTCCAAAAATAGAAACTTTTGCATCTTGATGATTTTTGATCCATACTTTGAGAATCATGATCAAGCATTGATCAAATGATGTTTGTGGCCTCAAAATAAGATGTTGATCAAAAATTTTGACTTTTGACTGCCAAATGACCATTTTGCCCCTACAGTTGACTGTAGTGTAATTAGGGTTTTTGACTGTGCAATTTTGTGCTGAAAGTCTTGAAACTTGGTATGAGGAGGCTTGACCATATTTATAGGCATGTGAGACTTGATTGGACCCTTGGAAACTTCATTTTCTTGATCAGAACCAAAACCCTAATTTTGACTGTTTAGGAGGCCCTTGCACTGTGCAACCCTTGGGGGATTTTGAGGCTTGACTTGGCAATTTCTTGAAGAATATGGGAGGGCAAATTTTGGGGTACAACAAGTGTCTAACTAGGAGACTCGGAGTGGGGTTAAAGGTTTCTTGGCTAAGTTTTTGATCGATCAAGCTCAACTGTTCTGAGATAACTTGGATTTTCAAGCATTTGAAGACATCTTGGCTCTCCTCATCTACGGCTTGGTTCTTTTCCCAAATCCAGATTCTTTCATAGATGTGAACGCGGTCAAGATCTTCATGTCTCGTAACCCAGTGCCTACTCTTCTAAGTGATATTCTACATGCTCTCTATACCCGTACTGTGCGAAGAAGGGGAACTCTCATGTGTTTCACACTGTTGCTGGCGAGGTGGTTTATTTAGCACCTCCCCAAGTATGTATTGAAGAATGAGGAAGGTGTAGGTTGGGCTTATAGAATCATGTCCCTTGCTCATACGGACATCCTTTGGAGTTCTAAAGATATGGAAAGAGTAGTTGTCATTGATCGATGTGGGGAATACCCTAATGTTCCGTTGCTTGGAATTCGAGGGGGTATAACCTACAATCCTTGTTTGGCTTTACGATAGTTTGGACGCGCTCGGAGAGATGGTCCCTATGAGCTGCTGCTTACAAACATTGTCTTTGACTACAAGGGGGATGTTGAGGGACATCGCCGTAGGTTTATACGAGCCTGGGGCATGGTGAACAGGTCTGACCCACATGATCTAGGTCTAAAGACTTCTCTCCTAATGCAACCATATCTCCAATGGGTTAGAGCTCGTGCTCAAAAGCTGGGGATGCCTTACAAAGCTGTTTTGCCCGTGATTATAGAGCATACTAATGAAGAAGGTGTTCCTTATACGGTCCTCCATCCATACATGCCTACTGATCTTGGGGCATTGAAGAGATCTTGGATCCATTTAAAGGAAGAAAGGGATACATACAGAGAAAAGTATCATGAGCAGGAGAGGAAGATCTTGAGGCTTACAAGGCAGCTTGAGAATGAAAGTACAATCAAAGATTATGTCAGCACAAAGGGAAAGAGACCATGGGATTTCTGATGTCTTTTATTGTTTCTAGTTTAGATTTACTTTTCATTATTTCTTTTGTAACGCCTTAAAGGCATTGTTAAACATTTTACAAGTTTTATCTAATAAAGTGTGTTTTATTTTGGTTTACAATTTTGAATCTCCCAAAGTCTTCGAAATCATTTCATACGCATTCCATTACCATGCACCTCATCACAGGTACCATTACAGGTTTCTTATCTTCCTTGCTGTTTATTTCAGCACAACATGTCTTATGAAACACCTACTGATCAAGCCATCAAGGCTCTTCAAGCTCAGAATGCTCAATTTCAAGAACTGTTCCTGAACTTAGCCAAAGGGCAGCAAGATTTAAAGTCTCTCATCTTAAAGGAGAAGAAGAAGAAGAAGAAGAAAGTGGTCCTCCTGAATATATGTCGCAGATTCGGGAACAATTTGCGACAGGAAACTGATTTGTCCCATTCATCTATAGGGGGGAGAATCAAGAGGAAAGAAAGGTGCCTAGTCCCGTGGTTTCTGATAACGACATTGATTTTGATGAAGACCAGTATCCTCCTGCTGAGGATAGGTATAAGAAACTTGAAGACCGGTTGAGTGCAATGGAGATCCAGAAGATACCTGGGTTGGATTTCGGAGATTTGGGTTTGGAATCTGGGGTGGTGATCCCCCATAAGTTTAAAGCTCCTGTCTTTGCTAAGTACAATGGGGTATCCTTCCCGAAGCTACACCTCCGCTCGTATGTCAGAAAGATTCAACCCTATACTGCTGATAGGAACCTGTGGGTTCATTTCTTTCAAGATAGTCTGTCAGGGACTCAACTTGAATGGTTCTATCAACTGGAAGGAGCTAATGTTCGCAACTGGGAGAACCTTACTGCTGCTTTTTATAAGCAATACCAGTACAACGCCGACCTTGCTCCCACGCGTACTCAGCTTCAGGGTATGTCCATGGGTGCGAGCGAAGGATTTAAGGACTATGCTCAGAAGTGGAGAGATCTTGCTGGAAGAGTCCAACCCCCACTGTCTGATAGGGAGTTGGTGGATATGTTTCTTGGGACTTTGTCTGGTCCCTATTTCAATCATTTGATCGATAGTTCATCATCGGGGTTCACTGAACTGATTTTGACTGGGGAAAGAGTTGAAACTGGTATTAAAAGTGGCAAGATACAGAAAGGTGCTTCGTCAAGTACAGAAAAGAAGCCTTTCAGAAAAGAAGCTAGTGCAGTTTACAGCTCGAGAAGCCAAAACCGACCCGAACGCCGCCAAGCGGTTAATGCGGTAGTAATATCAAGACCAATTGTTTCCCCATAACGCAATAATCAACAAAGAGTAGAGAGACCACAAAGACAGTATACTCGGCTCAGTATGACTCTATCTCAAATTTTACCGCAGTTATTGAAGACTAACTTGATAACTCTGAGGGAAACCCTGAAGAATCCCAGCACCACGTCACCGCTGTATAATCCAAACGCCCGTTGCGCCTATCACTCTGATAGCCCAGGGCATGATACGAACAACTGCTGGGCCTTAAGGAATAAGGTGCAAGATTTGATTGAAGCTAAGGAAATTGAGTTTGAAGCGCCGGAAAAGCCCAACGTCATAACTGCCCCTATGCCCAAACATGTTCAGGGAGTAAATGCAATTGGGGATGATGAAGAAGAGTCGGAAATTGACAGCTGGATTTATCCGACTACCGACGGTGGATTGAGCAATTGGACGGCGAAGGACTCCATGCCCATTTCTTTTATTACACAATAATAGACTTTTGTTTTGAGATTTGTAACAGACAATTTAAAACTTTACGGCCCGGTGCCTTGCCCAAGACACCGTGGCTTTGTTTGTGAGGGCTTAATATTTGTCATTTCCATATATCATCAATAAAGCATTGGACGTTTTCTTGCATTACAAATTTTGCGCTCCTTGTTTTTCTTTTCTATATTGCAAAAAAGCTATTGTCTTACACACACTCACATATCACAATACAGGTCCACATCCACTCTGGATCCCACTGATAACGACTCTGCTACTTCCAGTTATGACTTCGAAAGTCCGATCAACCAAGCCGAGGACGAAAGTGAGGATGATTGCGAAGTGCCTGGGGAACTTGCTAGACTGTTACTACAGGAAGAGAGGGTCATACAACCCCATGAAGAGCCAGTGGAATCAGTGAATCTGGGTACAGAAGAAGACAAGAAAGAGGTCAAGATAGGTGCAAATCTGGAGTCTAGCGTTAAGAAACGGTTGATACAGATGTTGCGTGACTATGTTGATATCTTCGCTTGGTCTTATGAAGATATGCCTGGGTTGGATACTGATATTGTGGTTCACCGCTTACCAACTAAAGAAGATTGTCCTCCAGTGAAACAGAAAGTTCACCGAATGCGTCCAGAGATGTCTGAGAAAATCAAAGCTGAAGTCATGAAACAGTTTGATGCCGGTTTTCTAGCTGTTACTTCTTACCCGCAGTGGGTTGCCAACGTGATCCCGGTGCCGAAGAAAGATGGTAAAATTAGAATATGTGTTGACTATAGGGATCTGAACAGGGAAAGCCCCAAGGATGATTTCCCTCTGCCTCACATCGATGTTTTGGTCGACAACACCGCACAACATAAGGTCTTCTCCTTTATGGATGGTTTCTCCGGATACAATCAGATTAAGATGGCTCCCGAGGATATAGAGAAGACAACCTTCTTCACGCAGTGGGGTACCTTTTGCTACAAAGTCATGCCATTCAGATTAAAGAATGTTGGGGCAACGTATCAGCGCGCCATGGTCGCTTTGTTCCACGACATAATTCATCATGAGATTGAGGTATACGTTGACGACATGATTGCAAGATCCCAAACTGAAGAAGAACACCTTGACCATCTCCAGAAGCTATTTGACAGGTTGAAGTTGTACAAGCTGAGGTTAAACCCGAACAAGTGCACCTTCGGAGTAAGGTCTGGTAAGCTGCTAGGTTTCGTCGTTAGTGATAAAGGTATTCAAGTGGATCCTGCAAAGGTGAAGGCTATACAGGAAATGCCATCTCCCCGAACAGAAAAAGAAGTCAGAGGCTTTCTGGGACGTCTGAATTACATTGCCCGATTCATTTCACACCTGACTGCTACTTGTGAACCAATCTTCAAGTTGTTGAAGAAAGATCAAGTGGTAAGATGGAATGATGAATGTCAGGCCGCTTTCAAAAGGATCAAAGAATATCTCCAAAAGCCACCTATTTTGATGCCTCCAGTTGAAGGGAGACCTTTGATCTTATACTTAACAGTACTCGACAACTCGATGGGGTGTGTGTTGGGGTAACATGACGAGTCTGGCCGAAAAGAGCATGCTATTTACTACCTTAGCAAAACGTTTACCGACTTTGAGACCCGATACTCACTGCTTGAGAAAACTTACTGCGCTTTGGCATGGGCTGCTCGCCGGCTGAGACAGTATATGCTGACTCACACTACTCTATTAATATCAAAGATGGCTCCAATCAAATATATCTTCGAAAAGCCTGCCTTGTCCGGAAGAATAGCAAGATGGAAGATGATCTTGACTGAGTACGACATCCAATACACGACCTAAAAGGAAATCAAGGGGAGCGTGTTAGAAGACCATTTGGCACATTAGGAAGTGGGTGATTACCAGTCTATGAATTTCGAGTTTCCAGATGAGAACATCATGTTGGTGACCGACTGTGAAAAACCTGGACTGGATGAAGGACCTGAGGAGGGATCCCGATGGTCTATGTATTTTGACGGAGCTTCAAACGCTTTGGGTAATGGCATTGGCGCCGTGATCATATCTCCTTAGGGTTGTCATACTCCGTTCACCACCCGATTATGTTTTAACTGCACCAACAATATGGTGGAGTATGAAGCATACATCATGGGCCTTCGAGCAACAATTGACCTAAGGATTAAGTTCTTAAGTGTATTCGGAGATTCCGCTCTAGTGATCAGTCTGATCAAGGGCGAGTGGGATACGAAGCACCCAAATCTCATTCCTTACAAAGAGTATGTATTGACGCTGCTTCCACATTTTGAGGAGATAACCTTTGAACACTTCCCCAGAGAGGAGAATCAGTTAGCGGACGCGCTAGCTACTATGTCTTCTATGTTCAAGGTCAGGTGGGACAATGAAGCTCCCCAGATTACCATGGAGAGGTTGGACGAACCTGCACATTACTGTGATATTGAGACTGAAGAAGTACTAGATAAACCCTGGTTTCATGAGGTAAAGAGGTATCTTGAGGCTCAGGAGTACCCCGAGGGTGCATCTGTTAATGATAAGAAGTTTCTGAGGAGGTTCGCGGCGAAGTTCTTCATCAGTAATGGCATCTTTTACAAGCGTAACCATGACTCAACCTTACTGCGATGTGTGGATAAGAATGAGGCAGAAAGGATTATGGCAGAGTTACATGAAGGTACTTTCGGGACTCATTCCAGTGGACACACTATGGCAAAGAAGATCCTACGGGCAGAATATTATTGTTCTACCATGGAAGCCGACTGTTGTACCCCAAAATTTTCCCTCCCATATTTCTCAAGACATGTCAAGAAAAATCTCCAAGTGGCTCAAGATTGCTCAAAAGTTGGACAGTCAAATCATCTCCTAAGGCAGTCAATCTCAAATCAGGGTTTTGTGTTGCATCAAGGTCCTTACATCCAAATGACCTCAACTGCTCCTTAATTTCCTAATATGTTCTCAAGGTCATCCATGTCAAATTTCAAGCCTTGCAGAGGAAGTTTGGTCAGTCATTTGCTCAAGAGATCCAAAAATCGACTGTGCTAGGGCAAAAGTCAACTGTGACCTACAAATAGTCAAACCTCGAGATTTTTTGTCAACATTATCATTTTGAAGGATAATTCATAATTTGATCAAGGGTTGATCATGATTCATCAAGGATTGCTCAAAATTCATCAAGATTCAAAAGTTGCTAAATTAGGGTTTTGCAGGAAAAGTCAACTCAACTTTGACCCAACATAACTTTCTCATAATTTATGAGAAATGACCCATCCAATTCTCATTTTTAAGAGGATGCAATTTCCTACAATCCATATTCACACCCCAAGATCAACAAATGCACTCACAAAAAGTTACAAATTTGGACATTATAGGTCATTTTTGAAAGTCAACAAAAACACCTTTTTTCCAAAGATTATAACTTGAGCATGGAATATCAAAATGATATGAGACAAAAAAGGTTGGTTATAGGACATCTCAAGGTTTCTAAAAAGTCAAAGAACACCTGCAAAAGTTCAAAATTGAAGAAGTTATGCATTGTTGAAGTTGGGCATTTTTCCAAAATTGCCAAAAGTCAACTATTCCCAAAACTTCAAATTTTGTCAAAAGGGCCCACTTTTTTCCACTTGATTTGATCTTGTCACACTACACACGTGTCCTATCTTAAGTCTTGTGTGCATTCATTGATTTTTCTATTTTATTTGATTTTTATTCATTTAATTCATTTTAAATCAATTTAAATCCAAATAAAATCCAAATATTGATGAAATAAGATCTTTTTGATTGATACAGGTCTTTAATATCATTATGGACATGATCAAATTCGAATCAAGGCATATCATGCACAAAATATTGGTTTTTGACATTTTTGGAAGCTTTGTTAATGGTGAATCATATCAAATCTTGGATCATCAATACACAAGGATTCCAAGCCCAAGACTCGACCTAATACAATGCTTGATACATATACAACACAAAAGGCACGAATTTCAAGACCTAGAGGCTGCTGATTCACAAGAACAAAAACTAAAAAAAGCTTGAAAAAGTGTGGGATCAAAATCTTGGTTAGAGGCCAATTCAACACAAAAACTCAATGTATACTTCTTGTTTGATATCCACTGAGTCTAAAGGAATCAAAAGCAAGCCCTGAAACATCCCCAATCGCGCTGTAAGTCTTCTTAAACACCGCCCTGTACATGAAATCGAAATCTCTTATTCTTGCATCCTTTTGCCAAAATCTTTGCACAATCATGCTAATCGGTCCATCTAGAGACTTTCTGCAATATTTGATTTTATTTTTGTAGCTTGTAAAGCCCTACCCGAAACTAGGGTTTGGTTTTCTTGTTTTTAGGCGTTTGCTTTGCAGGAAAAATTGGAACAAATAATGGGTATAGACGTGCTCAGGAGGAAGAGACGAACATGCCCATGATTTTGGTTTGCATTTTTATGGCCTAGGATTCGTTTTAGGATGAAGCCACGAATTTTGTTGCGGATTCAAATCCGCAGGAAAAATAACCAGAGTTATGTGGGGAAGACGATGACGCGTCCCTTCCCAATTGGCCCATTCAAAATATTCGCGCTTATTTTTTTATTTTTCAGGCATAATAGTTGTTTTCATATATTATATGTTTTTCTCATTAGACTAACGATTAAGCATGATGGTTAAGTTGGTAAGTGAAGCGTGTCAAAATCCAATGGGACCTGGGTTCGAATCCCAGGTCCCCCAAATGCCTATTATTATTTTGTTACAGGTGATCCAGTGTAAAGCTAATGGTGTGATCCATCATACACCTCCAAATCTCCAGGCGCCAGATGGCCTTCAGGCCAAATCTAATGGCCAGGATTGAACGTCCAACATGGTCTCCAGTCAACCCAGGCATAGAGAATCTGGGAAAGTCAATCAGGCTTGTTTGCAATGGGCCAACGAAATTGCCAGTTTCACCCCCTTTCTAGGCCCAACACCCCCTTGGTTTATTTCTTTTACTTTTCATTATATTTATTTATATGTTTTATTGTTTTAATTAATTATTTTTATTTAAACTAACCAATTAAATTATTTTCCTCATAAAATCAAAAAACACAAAAATATATTTTATTTATTAAAATTAAATTCATAACTTTTATTTTTGTAAATAAACTAATTTAATTAATTTAGTGTTAATTAGGTTTAACTTTTAATATCTTTTGCAAAATAATTAAAATTCATGTAGAATTAGGTTTTTGCTAACTTTTAGTCAATTTATTTTCTTTCTTTAAATATTCAAAAATCCAAAAATATTTTCATTAATTAATTAATTTAATTGTTAATTTAGACTTAGTTTCTTTTAATTAAAAAAAACAAAAATCTTTTCTTTAATAAAAAAGGGTCAAAACCCTAAAAAATGCGCCGATTTAATTTTCTCGCACGCGATCCATATTTTCTTATTATTATGATTGTTTCCCGGAATGTAATAGCTTTTAATTAGGACTTTAATTATTTATCGCTTTATTTATTTTCTGCATTTTAAATTAAAGGGTTGTTTTTGGCGATGTAAATACCCGACGCCTTGTAATAGTTTAGATTTAATTTCCGCAATTTAAATTCCACAACTATACACTGCTAGATGTTTGATAGTAGGGAATGCATGACAAGATCAAATGTATGAACTTAAAATCAACATAGCTCACCCATGACATGTACAAAAGATAAATTAACCGAAATAACACACTCGCACATGCGCACTCTTAGGGTACACCTCACTTAGTTGCCTTCGAACGTGGTCATTGAGTATAGGAAGTTTTAGAGGTCGCCCTCTTGTCCAAAGATCATAAGTTGCCTCGGAAAAAATGATCTAAGACGTTAGGGTTACCGCTAAGGCGTCCTAACATTGCTTTAGTGACCACACATCCCTTAATCGAATTAACCCTTAAACTCCAACGATGATGCTACCTACTCATCAATAGTGGGATAGCATTGTCTAAAGGACATTTGTACAGATTAATTCCTTTTCGAGTAGGTAGATGGTTCTTAAGTACTTGCTCTCTCAAAAAAAAACAAACTATTCGCACTTACACTCCTTTCAAACAAAAACTTCTTTCAAACCCACAAACACAAAGAAAAGCAAATTTTGAAAACACTTTGAGCAAGTACCTAAGAGCCCGTGGATAACGACGGATAGAAAGGGTGCTAACACCTTCCCTTTCTATAATCTACCCCCCGGACCCGAGAAACATCTCGAAAAAGGAATTTCTCTGTGCTTTTTTCCTTTCCTTGTTGGATAAAATAAAAGACGGTGACGACTCTTGCTTACCGCGACATTTTGCGAAAACAAACGCAAAACGCGAACCAGCATTCCAAAAAACAGTCAGTTCTCTTCCCACCGTATCACACCGACTATTATCAGCATTCTCGGACCTGTCATAAGTGCTAAGTCTATGCTGATAAGGTGCACATACCTCCAGTTCCTCTGAACGTCTTGACAGCTCTGTGGCCTTTTGCAATGTGGGGCATCGATATGATTGGTGAGATCAGACCTACTGCGTCCAACAGGCATCGTTTCATCCTTGTAGCAATTGATTACTTTACAAAATGGGTTGAGGAAGCTTCATTTTCTACAGTGACCAAGAACATCGTGGCACGGTTTATTCGACACAATTTGATATGTCGATATGGTGTACCCGAGAGGATCATTACGGACAACGGTACAAATCTCAACAATACGATGATCATCGATCTCTGCAAACAGTTTAAGATACAGCATCACAACTCTTCTCCTTACCGGCCAAAGATGAATGGGGCTGTTGAAGCGGCTAATAAAAACATCAAGAGGATTGTGCAGAAGATGACGGTGACATACAAAGATTGGCATGAGATGTTACCATTTGCTATTCATGGATACCGAACCTCAGTGCAGACTTCAACAGAGGCAACACCCTACTCTTTGGTGTATGGCATAGAAGCAGTCTTACCCATTGAAGTTCAGATACCCTCTCTTCGGATTATGAAGGATGCAGGTTTGAGCGAGGACGACTAGATCTAGACCTGACTTGATCAACTGAACTTAATCGACAAAAAGAGACTTACTGCTATTTGTCATGGTCAGACGTATCAAAAACGAATGATCAAGGCATTTAACAAGAAAGTTAGACGACAAGAGTATCAAGTTGGGTATCTGGTGATCAAACGCATCATATTACCTCAAGGTGATCCCATGGGAAAATGGACCCCTACGTACGAAGGGCCATTTGTGGTTAAGAACATTTTCTCAGGAGGAGCCATTATTCTAACCACCATGGATGGTGACAACCTTCCTCACCCCGTCAATGCAGACATAGTGAAAAAATACTACGCATAATCAAAGACCCGCTAGGTTGACTGGCCTAGGCAAAAATAAGGGCTTCCCGGCGAACCAAAAGGGTTCGGGAAAAAATAAGGGATGAAAATAAAAAATCTGTACACCCGGCAAGTCGAAAACCTGAAAAGGCGGATTGGGCAAAAAAGGGTATCCCGGTGGACTGAAAACCCGAAAGGGCGGTCCAGGAAAAAATTAGGGATTAAAGCGTAACACTATGTCTCATTGGATCACCTTGTAACCAGACTTCGGTATCGACTATCAAGCTCAGAAGGCACTAATCAATCTGATCTACCTTCAACCAAGTAGCAAAGTGATGAGATGCTCGAGGATATAAAGGCAATAGCAGAGTTGGAACCCAGTGGGATTGTTCACATAGCTGTTTTCTTTGTTCTATGCAAATTGTATAAATTCTATCATTCGGCGACATTCTCTTACTAGGACGTCAGCCTCTTGTACAAAAATGCCTATTTACAGGCCAACTTCAAAATCAATACGATTCATTTTCACAAAGAAATGTTAAATTGTTTTCCTTTTTCTGTTTTGTTTTGCAAGAACATCCAATGGTTCATTTTTTTGATATATGCATTTGACAATAATTGCTGCTCATAAATATTTACATGCGAAACAAAATACGGTTACTCGTAATATCAGAAACAGGGGCAAATAAGAAATGTCCAAACCGTACAGTTGCTCTATCCACCAGGTATAGGGATAGACCTAGCTGGAGAATACGATTAAAGGTACATTCACTCCCTGCAGAGTAAGAAAAGGACAGTGATGTTAGCACCACTCTCCCCAGTTGAGGCTCGCAACCACGAATGAGTCGACAATATTCTCCCCAAGCAGAGTTTATCTATCATCAGCACTGAAGGATTATCCCCAGTAGAGTCTGAAGGATTGTCCCCAGTAGAGTCTAAAAGATTATCCCCAGTGAAGTCGCCACTGGAAAATCGTCCCCAGCGGAGTTCATTTCTTTCACAAACAGAAACTCAATCCCCAACAGGGTTCATTATCACCATCAACGATAATTCATCCCCAGCCGAGGTTGTTCCTCCAAATCAACAGGTTCTCTAACAGAGCATCTCTTTACCACATAATTATTTTCTCGCCGGTTTATTCTCCAGCAGGATTATTCTCACAATCATCTTCACTCATTATCCCTAGCGGAAACGAAGAAGTCAACTCCCTTCACTCTCCAGCAGCAATCCAGGATTTATTTTCCCCAGCTAGAGAATGTCATAAAAACATTACATATCCATACATCATGACATACGCATAAACATCATACAGCACAATCTCATTTATTTTGAGAACATCATTGCTTGATACATATCATGCATTACATACGATTAACCCTTTACCTTTCAGGAAAGATACAATCAAATTCTCACAAAGTTCAAGCTATGAAACCCGGATCCAACCGGATAGTATTTTGATCTCTACAACATATTGTGAAGCACGGATTACGATCGGATAGCAGTATCAAACACCACGAAGCCTGGATTCGACCAGATAGTGGTTTATCTTTAAGCAATGAAGCCCGGAGAATGACCGGATAATAATTTAATCCCCAGCAAGCCGTGAAGCCCGGATTACGACCAGATAACAGCTCAGCAAGGTATTGTGAAGCCTGGGTTACGACCAGATAGCAATACAAGTTTTTGTGAAGCCTGGGTTACGACCAGATAGCATCCAAAGACACCGCGAAGCCTGGATTACGACCAGATAGTGGTATATCTTTAACACAAGTTATGAAGCCCGGATTACGACCGGATAGTATCTTGATTTCCTCTGAACACCATGAAGCCTGGATTTGACCAGATAGTGGTATGAGACATCGCAAAGCCTGGATTACGACCAGATAGCGGTAAAAGACACTATGAAGCCTGGATTTCGACCAGATAACAGTAAGGGACACTGTGAAGCTTGGATTACGACCAAATTGCAGTTTACCCAGCCAAATACTATGAAGCCCGGATTATGACCGAATATTAGAAGGCCCAAAACCAAAGGGAAGCCCGGATTACGACTGGATAACCATTTGATCTCTTCTGAAGCCTGGATCACGACCAGATAAGAAGTAAGGTATTGTGGAGCCTGGATTACAAACAGATAGCAGTACGGAACACCATGAAGCCTGGATTCGACCATATAATGGCACAAAGCATCATAAAGCCTGTATTACGACCAGATAACGATAAAAGGACTGAAGCCTGGATTACGACCAGATAACAGTACGAGACACTGTGAAGCTTGGATTTCGACCAAATAGAGGTTTACCTGGACAATTACTAAGAAGCCTGGAGTCGACCAGATATTATTGTGACCTAAGTTCAAGTTGAAGCCCGGATGCGACCGGATAACAACTCATTTCCTTCTGAAGCCTGGATCACGACCAGGTAAGAATCGAGAAATTGCGAAGCCCAGATTACGACCGAATAGCAAGTTTAATCTCATCTCCCCAGTAAGTCACTGTAAATCCTGGATTACGACCGGATAGTAGTCGATCTTGTCACTATGAAGCCTGGATCACGACCAGATAGTAGTTTCATTTTCACCTCTTCGACGAAGAGACGGTTCCTTAGCAAGAATAACGGACGACCGAAGTTCCTAAAATTCAACTTTTCTCAAAACAGAGATAACTCCCCAGTAGAATAATGGACGACCGAAGCTCCTAAAATTCTATTTCTCTCAAGACAGAGATCAGCATTCCCCAGCGAAATCTTCCTCAACAACAGGTATACAAGCTCTCGCTAAGGAATATCTTATGCGATCGACACTCCTTCGGATGTCATTTATTTCCAAATGGCATCTGTAAGCCCATTCCCGGCATCGCAAGACGGACACCACATCATGTGAGTGCAAATTTCTGGGCACTCTAGTGTTCAATCCTCTTCCACCTTCGGATCACGAAAGACACGCAAGCCAATCTACATCCTCAGGTTTAAGAAGATTGAACAGGGGAAGCTGTTGTACCCAAAAATTTTCCCTCCCATATTTCTCAAAACATTTCAAGAAAGATCCTCAAGTTGCTCAAGGAAGTTAAAGGGTTAACTAGACAAGCCCTCTCCTAAGGCAGTCTACCTTAAATTAGGGTTTCATGTTGCATCAATATACTTGAGTCCAAGGGATCCCAAATGCTCACCATTGTCCTAATATGTTCTCAATATCATCCATGTCAAGTTTCAAGCCCTACAGAGAAAGTTTGCTCAGTCAATTGCTCAAAGGCTTGAAAATCGACCATGCTAGGGCAAAAGTCAATTGTGGCCTACATACAGTCAAACTTCAAAATTTTTGGTCAACATCCTCATTTTTGAAGTATCATTCATCATTTGATCAAGGTTTGACTATGAATCATCAAGGATTGCTCATAATTCATCAAGAACCAAAAGTTGCTAAATTAGGGTTTATAGGAAAAGTCAACTCAACTTTGACCAAGCGTAACTTTCTCATACTTTATGAGAAATGACCCATACAAAGCTAATTTTTAATAGAATGAAATTCTCTACAATCATCTTCATCTCCCAAGCTCAAAATATGCACTCACAAGAAGTTATGAATTTGGACATTATAGGTCATTTTGAAAAGTCAACAAAAACACCTTTTTTGTCAAAGCTTCATACATGAGCATGGAATATCAAATTGAGATTAGACCAAAAGGGTTGCTTAGGGAACATCTCAAAATTTCTAAAAAGTCCAAGAACACCTTCAAAGAGTCAAAATTGAGTAAGTTATGCATTGTTGAAGTTGACCTTTTTTGCAAAATTGTCAAAAGTCAACTATGCCTAAAAATGCAATTTTTGCCAAATGGGCCGAATCCTTTGCACTTGTTTTGAGTTGGAAACATGGTCCACGAGCCCTAGCCTTTGCCACTTGTCATTATCTTATTTTTATTATTTATTTTGATTTTTATTTGAATTAAATCATTTTAAATCAAAACAAATCATAGAAAATCCAAAACATTGAAATTCAAAGATTTGGTACATGTTTCAGGTCTTAATATCCAGCTAGCATGAGATTGAATTCGTGTAAAGGCTTGGTGTACACAAAAAGATTGGATTAGGCCTATTTTTGGAAGGTTATTCAAAGGAATCAAATCAAAATCAAATGCAATGATGGAGGAAGATTGAGCACATTCTTTCAATCCTAATTCATTCCTTAGTACATAAGGATTGTTTGCAGACCTAAAGCGAGGCTAGAGAGAGGCGCAACAACCAGAACAAAACTTGAAAGAAAACAAGAAAAAGTGTTGAATTGAATTCCTAGTTGCAAGCAATTACAGGTCTTCCTGACCATTCCAATCACTTCCTGGGAGTGTAGGCAAGAGAAATCAATCAAGAACAAGTCTTTTCCAGTACCAAAACATGTTGTAAGTCATCCACGATCTTGGTTCTTTCTTGAAATCGAATTGTGTAGTTCTGGCACTTATAGCATGAAATAGTTATACATTTTTACTCCTTAACACATTTGCAATATTTCTATAATATTTAATTTCGTTTTCATGGCCTGTATTGGAGTTTGCCATTGTTAGGGTTTGTAGCTCCGATTTTGGTCTTCGTGTATAGGAAAAATTGGGCCATGAAAGGGGTACCATTGTGTACAGCAGGTCCAGACGAAGCTATCCATGGATTTAGTTTTGATTTATCTTGCTCATGCTTGATTTTGAGAAATTACAGGGATATAGCGACGGACATATGTCCGTAGGTAAAAGTTTTCAACTTTTACCAACGGAGCAAGGTTAGGGATAACCTGCGTGGCATCTTTCTATTGGGACATTCAAATTTCTGGCGCGTTTTCTTTTGTTTCCTCCACTAATGACCTTTATTATATATTATCATTATTACTTATTATGTGTACAACAAAAGCAGCTAGCACAGTTGGTAGCCAGTCACTGGAACATGCCTTGGGGCCTGGGTTCGAATCCCAGGTCCCCCTTTATTGCATATAATTTGTTTTTTCATGATTCAGCATGCATACAAAGCCAAGGAGCACCATGCTCCCTCAAGATCCAACTATCCAGGTGTCCAAGAAGCCATATCTAATGGCCATGATGTGGTGACCATGGTATGCCTCAGTCAAGGCAATGCACTAGATCCGTGAAGTCAATGTGGACAACTTTGTTTTGGACCCAGTAGCTGCTGTTTGCACCCCGAAAATCTTTTTTCAGGCCCATTATCTCTTTCTCTTTTCTTTTACATTTTTGTCTTTATTAATTTATTTATTTTATATTTTACTAACAAATTAATTATTCTTTTTATTAAAAAATCACTAAAATAATATTTCTTCACCAAATTAGGTTTAGATTTTATTTTTTACCAAAAATAAAACTAATTTAATTAGGTTGTTAACTTTAGATAACTTTAATTCCTTTTGTAAATAACTTAAAAATAATTAGAAAATTAGGGTTTTGTCTAAACTTAATTATATTTCTTTTTTTTCTTAAAATAACCAAAAACATAAAAAAAATAGGCCATTTATTTATTTTCATTAATTAATTTAATTAGCTAATTAATTTAGTATTTAATTTAAAACCTAATTCTTTTCTTATAAAAACAACAAAAACATTTTTCTTTTAATTAGGTTTAAAAGGGTCAAAACCCTAATTTCCTGTCGATCTTAATTTCATCGCGCGCGTTATTATTAGTTTTACCATATTGATGTAACTGCCCACAAGTTGTAATAGGTTAATTAGGTCTTTTACTTTCATTTATCGCTTTATTTTTAAGGGTCTGTTTTTGGCTATGTAAATACCCGAAGCCTTGTAATAGCTTAGTTTAATTTCCGCACTTTAATTTCCGCAAAATATTAAC
The DNA here is from genome assembly GCA_948472305.1 of Vicia faba. Taxonomy (NCBI): domain Eukaryota; kingdom Viridiplantae; phylum Streptophyta; class Magnoliopsida; order Fabales; family Fabaceae; genus Vicia; species Vicia faba. The sequence goes on from OX451739.1 coordinate 213,188,517, forward strand.
TGTTAGATGTATGATATAGGGATGCATGACAAGAATGTATGATTAACTTTAAAAAGGTTAGATAACCCTAAAATGTGCAAAGATAAATAATCTGAAATTGAATCACTCGCACGTGCGCACTCCTAGGGTACACTCCCACTTGGTTGCCTTCGGTAAACGGTCATTGAGTATAGGATGCTTTAGTGGTCGTCCTTTTGTCTAAACAAAGATCAAAGTCCCGATTCGGAAAAGTTGCCTCGGAATGGTTGCCTCGGAATTGTTGCCTCGAATAATTGATCTGAGACATTAGGGTTACTACTAAGACGTCCTAACATTGCTTTAGTGACCGTACGTCCCTTTTCGAATTGACCCTCAAAACTCCAACGACGGTTCTATCTACTCACTAATAGTAGGATAGCACTGCCTAAAGGAAACGAACATAGAACAATTATTTTTCTCGAGTAGGTTGATTAGTTCTTAAGTACTTGCTCAATCCAAACAAACTTTTTCATACTTACACTCCTTTACAAACAAAGCTTTCAAAAACACTTCGTAACACTCTTGAAGACAAAAGCAAGAGTTAAATCGAAGTCAAAGACTTTTCAAATCACACAAACACACAAAGAAGCAATTTTGAAAATGATGAGCAAGTACCTAAGAGCCTGTAGATAACTACAGATAGAAAGGGTGCTAATACCTTCCCTTTCTATAATCTACCCCCCGTACTCAGAAAATCTCGAAAAAAGGAATTTTTCTGTGCTTTTTTCCTTTCCTGTTGGATAAAATAAAAGTCGGTGGCGACTCTTTCTTACCGCGACATTTTGCAAACACAAACGCAAAACGCAAACCAGCAATTCCTAAAAGAAACAGTCTCGGTTCTGGCCACCGTATCACAAGTACCAATACAATGTTGACCTGGCACCGACTCGAGTACAACTACAGAATATGTCCATGGGCTCGAAAGAAGGGTTCACGGAATATGCACAAAAATGGAGGGATCTAGCTGGCAGAGTACAACCTCCTCTGACTGATCGCGAAATGGTAGACATGTTCATGGGCACTCTAACAGGCCCATTCTTCAATTTGCTGATTGGGAGTTCCTCATCTGGGTTCACAGAGATGGTTCTGACTAGAGAGAGGATCGAAAGTGGTATCAGGAGCGGGAAGATCTCTATGGCTGTATCTTCTAATGCTGAGAAGAATCCATTTCGTGGTAAGAGGGAAGCCAATGTTGTGCACGGCAAGAAGGGTCGTAATAAGACAGACTACCACCAGTCTGTGGGGGCAGTGCTGGTGTCTAATTCGGCACGCATGTAACGAACATAACAACAAGGTAATCAGCGATGCAAGACGAGCATAAGAGACAGTTTGCCCAAATCAACATGCCATTGTCACAAGCATTGCAACACATATTGAAGATGAATCTGATAACGGTGATAGGCCCTCATCTAAACCCTAAGACTTCCTCTCCTAACTACAATCCAGATACAAGGTGTGCTTATCATTCTGGCAGCCCAGGGCATGATACTAACGATTGTTTGGCACTGAAATATAAGATTCAAAATATGATTGACTCCAAGGAGATTGAGTTCGATCCCTTTGAGACTCCCAACTTGATCACTGCTCCCATGCCAAATCATGGCTAGGATTGAAAGCATTTTTTTCATTTGAATTCTCAAGTTGTATTTTATTTGTTTATTCAAACAATTAGTGTCATGTCAAAATTTTGTTATTTCATTAATGCATTACACATGTTTGTCTTGAATTAATTTGTTTTCATTATGCTTAAACTGCTTTATACTTCCTTTTCGTGATATTCAACTCTCGATCAAAATCTTTGAGCCTTTAAAGGGAGGATGACGAAAACGATACCACAATCCATACAGTGTGATTTTGAACAGACCTTTCTGACGATGTACAAGCATTGTTTCAAATACAAAACAATGGAGTTATAAGGAATATACTCCCTAGTTAACCCCTTTGAGCCAAAGAAGTAGGAGTTTTTCTTTCACACAAATTAAAACCCTTAATCATAACCTGGGGCAGGGTAGTTTCTCAATTAATTCAGACGTGCATTCAGTCGCAATCTTCCGCTTCGTACAGAATGAATGGCATCGAAGAGGTCCTTCCAAAACAAAAGACGGTGGGGTTTTTCATAATCATCAAAACATGCAGTCATCATTTCTCAAAATAAAAGCCCACTAAGTCAAAACCTATGAAGGAGACTTAAGAAGAAGAAAACTAGGGCATCCCGCTGACTGTAATCACAAAAAGAAACAGTTCAGGAAAAAGAAGGGATAACAAAATCAAAAAATAAAGAGGTCCTACAAATCCTCAACAGAAAGAAGAGTACAAAAATGGTTGCTTCTTCAAACAAATGTTCAATTGCTGAACTATCACCAAAATATCAAGGATAAGATGTCAAACTCAATTGGGACTCCAAATGCACAATTAACTGAGCATAGGACTGAAGAACATCACAAAGAACGGGTGGGTACAAATAAATTTTGAGCTTTTATCCTTTGTTTCTTAAACCGTGAACCAGGCCACGTTACAACCCTTAAAAGTCCTAGCCGAAGCATGGGTTAGTTTGAGAGCATACTATTACAAAGGTATCCTGACTCCTGTAGGACTTGTTACGATCCTGATTTGATATCACATTCTTGCAAATTTAATTTTACTACACAAAACACATTTAAAAATAAATAAATTTTAAGACAAACATGAGTTTTGCATTCTTTAAATAACATTGTTTACACATGGTTAATTGTTCAAATGGCAGAGAAATTCACACAATGAATATTCAGTGAACAAAAAACCTTCTCAATAAAAAGGATCACCTCAAATGGAAAAACACTTCCAACCAAAGGGGCACGACATGATCATTGTCCATCATCTGGGGCAGTCAAGTCAAGATTCAAGGAATATCTCAAAGATGCCAAATAGCCAGGGGCAGGTCTCCATCTGAATCACTTGGGGCATTGGGTATGAATCCCAACAACGAATCCTGTATGATCAAACAAACATCTTCTGGCAGTATGGCAGCACTTACCACTATGGGCGGTGACAATTCTTCGTACTCGGTGAACCTGGACATAGTCGGGAAACACTACGCATGAACAAGGACCCGCTAGGTTGACTAGCCTAGGCAAAAATAAGGGCATCCCGACGAACCAAAAGGGTTCGGGTAAAAATTAGGAATAAAAACAAAAAAAAATCTATACAACCGGAAAGTCGAAAACCTGAAAAGGCGGCTTGGGCAAAAAAAAAGAGTATCCCAGTGGACTGAAAATCTGAAAAGATAGTCCAGGCAAAAGTTAGGGATTAAAGCGTACGACTACGTCCCGTCATCTCGTCACTTGTTTAGTCAGTAGAAGGTTTATCATCCTGATCAGCATTTACCAAGCACCCCAGGAGTTGGGATGCCACTCAACCATCCACAAAGTCTCTGTAGGTACTTTCTCCAGTAGGTACAGAGGCAGGGGCATCTTACACAAGTTCGCCGCTATATCCTCAGTTTACAGCCTAGTGGTGCCAAGTGTTCTTGTATCCACGACAAAACAGGAATTTCCAACTATTGCTCCGGCACCAGGTTTTCCCCAGTGAAGTCGTCAAACTTCTCAGGATTCCCCAATAGGATTTCACAAAATCCTCAGGCAGTGCACAGAGCTTTCCTTCCGCAACAGAGTTTATTCCTCTAGCATCAGAAGATCATCTCCCAGTAATTCAGCTTTAAAAAAATCCGAAGACTTACATTCTTCATTGCCAGTAACAATCAGAGATTTATTTTCCCTGGTTCAACAATACTGCAATAGAACAGCTGATACATTCATACATTGCATTCATACATCATTCTACAAACATCATAGCATTTGCAGTACAAATGCATACATCCTAATCTCATTTATTTTGAGAACACCATTACACAATTCATTTCATACATCATGATATTGCATACATCTAACGCTTTACCTTTCAGGAAAGATCAATCAACAAATATTTATCATCAATAATTTTCAACAGGTCCAGGATTAGCTCCTGAAACAAAATAGAGTAATTATCTGTGCGACCAAATACAGCTTTACACGGGCTCATCATGAAGTAATCTTACATGGGTTTCTCCTAACTTCCAAATACAGCTTTACACGGGCTCAACATGAATCAATCTTACAGGGGTTTCTTCTGACTTCAAAAAATAGTTTTACACGGACTTATCCTGAAGAAACCCTACCTAGGTTCCTTCTGAAGTTTTACACGGACTTATCCTGAAGAAACCCTACCTAGGTTCCTTCTGAAGTTTTACACGGACTTATCCTGAAGTAACCCTACCCAGGTTCCTTCTGAAGTTTTACACGGACTTATCCCGAAGTAACCATACCCAGGTTCATTCTGAAGTTTTACATGGACTTATCCCGAAGAAACACTATCCAGGTTCCTTCTGAAGTTTTACACGGACTTATCCCGAAGTAACCCTACCCAGGTTCCTTCTGAATTTTTACACGGACTTATCCCGAAGTAACCCTACTACCCAGGTTTCTTCTCATAGCCCTACTACCCAAGCTTTTATTTTGAAGTAACCCTACTACCCAGGTTCCTTCTCATAGCCCTACTACCCAGGCTTTATTTCGAAGTAACCCTACTACCCAGGTTCCTTCTCATAGCCCTACTACCCATGCTTTATTTAGAAGTAACCCTACTACCCAGGTTCCTTCTCATAGCATTATCACCTAGGCTTTATTCCAAAGCAGCCCTACTACCCAGGTTTTATTTCGAGGTAACCCTACTACCCAGGTTCCTTCTCATAGCCATATTATCCAGGCTCCTTTTCATGAATTACCTGACGCAGTATTACATGGACGTGTCCCAAGAAATCCCTATACAGGTTTCCTTCTCTTTTATCTCCGGACAACAGTTTACAACACTGTAAAACCTGGACCCAACCAGATACGGTCGATTTCATATTCCCTAGTAAGTCGTCGTCAAACTCGGACCCGAACAGATAATAACTCACTTTTGTCTCATTAATCAAGATTTAATTCCCCAGTAGAGTGATGGACAACCGAAGCTCTTAGGCTCTATTTCCCAGGACATAAATCGGCATTCCCCGGCGAAGTCCTCCTCAACAACAGGAACAGGAATTCCCACGAAGGAATATCTCACGAAATCATTATTCTCCGGATGGCATCTTTAAGCCCATCTCCGACGATCCTCCGTCATCTTCTCCAAATGGCATTTGTAAGCCCATTCCCGATATCATCTACACATTCAAGTATCATTTCAGACGAGTGCAAATTTCTGGGCACTCTAGTGTTCAATCATATTCCACCTTCAGATCACGAAAGGCAGACCAACCAATCTACATCATCAGGTTTAAGAAGATTGAATACGGGCAGTTGTTGTACCCTAAAATTTTCCCTCCCATTTCACTCAAGATATGCCCCCAGAGGTCCTCAATTTCTCAAGTTAACTAAGGATTGACCAGACAAATTCTCCTCCTAAGACAATGAGCCTCAAACTAGGGTTTCACTCCTTATCAATATGTTTGAGTTCCAAGGGTCCTAAATGGTTTCCATTGCACTAATATGTCTTCAAGATCATCCGTTCCAAGTTTCATGCCTTGCACAACAAGTTTGCTCAGTCAACTGCTCAAATGCCTGAAAATCAACTATACTAGGTCAAAAGTCAATTGTGGCCCAAATACAGTCAAACTTTAAGATTTTTGGTCAACATCAACATTTTTAAGTAACATCCATCATTTCATCAAGGTCTGATCATGATTCCTCAAGAAATGCTCCTAACTCATCAAAAGTCAAAAGTGGTAATTTAGGGTTTCTATAGGAAAAGTCAACCAAACTTTGACAAAGCATAACTTTCTCATACTTTATCATAAATTTTCCAACCAAGGCTCATTTTGAAGATAATCCAATTCCTTACAGCTTCTCCTCATCCCTCAAGGTCAAGAAATGCCTCAATCAAAAGATACAAGTTCCTACGTTATAGGTCATTTCAAAAAGTCAACAAAAACTCTTTTTGGGTCAAAGCTCCTTACATGAACATGGAAGATCCAATTGAGATGAAACTAAAAGGTTTGTTTATACGACACCCTAATATTTCTAAAAAGTCCAAGAACACCTTCTTAGGGTTAAAAATGAGAGAGATGTGCATTGCTAAAGTTGACCAATTTTTGGTAATGTGCATGAAGTCAACATTGATCAAAATGACTTTTTTCCAAATGGGCCCATGTTTTCTTGTTTTAAAATTGTTCCTAAGATGGCTGTTGTACCCCAAAATTTTCCCTCCCATATTTATCAAAACATTTCAAGAAGGATCCTCAAGTTGTTCAAGGAAGTCCAAGGGTTGGCCAGACAAACCCTCACCTAAGGCAGTCTACCTCAAATTAGGGTTTCATGTTGCATCAAGATACTTGAGTCCAAGGGATCCAAAATGATCACCATTGTCCTAATATGTTCTCAAGATCATCCATGTCAAGTGTCAAGCCTTGCAGAGAAAGTTTGCTCAGTCAATTACTCAAAGGCCTGAAAATCGACTATGCTAGGGCAAAACTCAACTGTGGCCCACATATAGTCAAACTTCAAGATTTTTGGTCAACATAATCATTTTGAAGTATTATTCATCATTTGATAAAGGGTTGATCATGATTCCCCAAGGGTTGCTCACTATTCATCAAGAACCAAAAGTTGCTAAATTAGGGTTTTGTAGGAAAAGTCAACTCAACTTTGACCAAGCATAACTTTCTTATACTTTATGAGAAATGACCCATCCAAAGATAATTTTGAATAGGATGAATTTCTTTACAATCCATCTTCAGATCCCAAGTTCAAAATATGCACTCACAAGAAGTTATGAATTTAGACATTATAGGTCATTTTGAAAAGTCAACAAAAACACTTTTTTTGTCAAAGCTTCATACATGAACATGGAAGACCAAATTGAGATGAGACCAAAAGGGTTGCTTATAGGACATCTTGAGCTTTCTAAAAAGTAAAATAACACCTTCAAAGAGTCAAAATTGAAGAAGTTATGCATTGGTGAAGTTGACCTTTTTTGCAAAATTGCGAAAAGTCAAAAGTGCCTCAAATTGCAATTTTTGTTAAATGGGCCTAACTTTTTGCACTTGTTTTGAGTTGGTAGCATGGTACGCGAGCCCTAGATCTATCCACTTGCCTTTATTTTATTTTTACCATTTATTTTGATTTTTTATTTCAATTAAATCAATTTAAATCAAAATAAATCATGAAAATATCCGAACCATTTAAATCTTGAGATTTGGTGCATGTTTCAGGTTCCTTATACAGCTAGCAACAAAATCAAATCGTGCAAGGCCTATGTGTGGATGAAAAGATTGGTTTTGGCCTATTTTTGGAAAGACTTTCATGGAAATCAAATCAAGATCAAAAATCATAATTGACAAAGATTGAAGGAATGTTTGTAACCCTAATTCGTTCCTTGGTATATAGTGGACAAAAGCAGATCAAAAGAACAAGGTTTTGAGGCGTGGAGAGGCAGAACCAAACTGGAAAAAATTCAAAGAAAGTGTTGATCTGATTTTGTACTTCCAGGCGTTTTCAAGATTCCTAAGCCATCCCATTCGCATCCTGGGCATACAAGGAAGTTGTACCAATCAAGAACAAGCACTTTCCTGCGCTAAAAATCAATGTAAGTGATTCACGACCTTGAACTTTTCTTGAAATCAAATCACGTTATTTTGGCACTTGTAGCACGAATTATTTACATATTCTTGTTCCTTGAAGCATTTGCAAGCTATCCATAACAATTAATTGCATTTTCGTTGGATGTATTGAAATCCACCATGGCTAGGGTTTTATGTCTCGTTTTAGGATCTTTTTATACAGGCAAAATTGGTCCACTAGAAGGGCACCATGATGCTCAGCAGGCCAAGGCGATTTGATCTATACCATTAGATTTTGTTTATCATGCCTGTGTGAGATTTTGAGATATGCAGGGTTTGTAGTGATGGACGCTTGTTCGTAGGTAAAAGTTTCTGACTTTTACCAACGGAGCGAGGAGGAAGACAACACGCGTGGCTCCATCCCATTCGCCCATTTGAATTCTGGCGCATTTTTTTATTTTTCCCCCACTAACTCACATTATTATATATTATCAAATATTGTTATTTTGTATACAACACGCGCACGCAGCTTAGTTGGTAACAAGGCAGGTGGAAATAGCTATAGCACCTGGGTTCGAATCCCAGGTCCCCCCATGTTTCATATTATTTTCATTTGCTTAATCAGGCATGCACACAAGGCGTGGAGACCACCATGTACCCTCATGATTCAACCTTTGGATCTCCAGAAGGCCAGATCTGAAGGCCATCATATGAAGGACCATCATACATCTTGGTCAACGCACAGCACTGGAACATGGAAGTCAATGTGGGTCAGAATTGTTTGGGCCCAAGAGCTTGCTATCAACACCCTCCAATTGCTATTCCACAAGCCCATTTTCTTTTTCTTTTCTTTTATATTTCTTTTATTTAATTCATTTAATTGTTTTTACTAACACAGAGAAAATTAATTCTTTTGTATCAAAAAAATCATAAAAATAAATTTTCATCCAATTAGATTTAGTTTATTTTTATTTTTTTTCAAAAATTAATTTAATTAGTTTATTTAATTTTAGGGTAACTTTAATTCCTTTTAAAAATAAATTAAAATAAATTAGAAGAATTAGGTTTTTTTGTCTAATTTAATTTTTATTTCTCTTTTCTTAAAAAATCACAAAAGTACAAAAATAGGTCAAATTTAATATTTTTTTAATTTAATTAAGTAATTAGGTTTATGCGTATTTAATTTAAAATCTTATTTTCCTAAAATATTCAAAAACAATCAAAAAATATTTTTTTCTTGTAATTAGGTTAGACGGAGTCAAAACCCTAATTTTCTCTCGTCCTCGATTCGTCGCGCGCGCTTTATTTTATTTTACAATATTGATGTAATTGCTCATGGGATGTAATAGATTAATTAGGACTTTTCCGTTTGTTTATCGTTTTAGCGGGTTTTTTGGCTATGTAATTAATACCCGAAGCCTTGTAATAGCGTAGCTTTACTTTCCGCATTTTAATTTCCGCAAATATTAACTGTTAGATGTATGGTAATAGGGTTGCATGACTAGAATGTATGTTAATTTTAAAATAGTTAGCAAACCCTAAATGTGCAAAGATAATAACTTGAAATTGAATCACTCGCACATGCGCACTCCTAGGGTATACTCTCACTTCGGTTGCCTTCAGTAAACGATCATTAAGTATAGGGTACTTTAGTGGTCGCTCTCTTGTCTAAACAAAGATCAAAGTCCCGTTCGGAAAAGTTGCCTCGGAAAGGTTACCTCGGATATGTTGCCTCAAATATTGATCTTAAGACATTAGAGTTATTACTAAGACGTCCTTACATTGCTTTAGTGATCGTACGTCCCTTTCGAATTGACCCTTAAAACTCCAATGATGGGGCTACCTACTCACTAATAGTAGGATAGCACTGTCTAAAGGAAACAAGAACATAAACATTCTCTTTTTCGAGTAGGTATATTAGCTCTTAAGTACTTGCTCAAAATAAACTTTTTCACACTTACACTCTTTTCAAACAAAGTTTTCAATACAACTTCGTAACACTCTTGAAGACAGAAGCAAGGGTTAAATCGAAGTAAAACAAAAACTTTTTTCAAATCAAATACACACAAGCAATCTTGAAAATGATGAGCAAGTACCTAAGAGCCAGTGGAAAACCACGGATAGAAAGGGTGATAATACCTTCCCTTTCTATAATCTACCCCCCGTACTCAAAATCTCGAAAAAGGGAATTTTTCTGTGCTTTTTTCCTTTCCAGTTGGATAAAATAAAAGTCGGTGGTGACTCTTGCTTACCGCGACATTTTGCGAACAAAAACGCAAAATGCAAACCAGCATTTCAAACAGTCCGGTTCTGGCCACCGTATCACAGAACTGGCGACTCTGTTGGGGATTATTTAAGTGGGGTATACCTTAGGATTAGTTCATCATATTTGCTTCTATTGTTTGATTTGATTGCTTTATCTTTGAGGGATTTGTATTGGGAGTTACTATATATCCTAACCCGGATCTGGGGAACACCTTTTAGGTAAGTAGCAATAAACTATGAGGGAATTGTACGGCGTAGACCGATAGGGTTGAAGCAGTAGCTATATTGATGTGGCCTATTGGTTGGTACCGGTATCCCTTTTGGAGAAACGAGGAGAATACGGGGCTGCTATATGGGTCGTTAAGCATCAACTGACCTTAGAACCTATAATTGACCAACTTGGCCATAGGAAGTAGTGAGATAGCCAGTCTTGGTGTAAAGCTGGGAACTAGTTGATACTCGATGCTACACTCATTGAGACCATACTCTCGAGATAGTTTCGACCGCAAGAAAAGATTGCGTGAGCTGAAACCATGACTGATGGAGGATGGTCAATGATATTGAGAACCTCTAGAACCCGGTTACTATTATTAAGACAGGTTGAAACCAAATGAACTTCAAGAGGGTAATACCTAAACCCCATGCAAACCTTAAACTCAAGGGCTATTGTGTGACTTGTTTTCCTTTACCATGTCTGCTATCTGCTATACCTGTTGTGTGTTTTATCATGACATCATGCATCATAACATCGCATGCATACTTCATTAGACTAACCATTTCAAAGACCGAGGGGATTTATCTTTGTTCTGTTTTACAGATCATGGCTTCCATACGCAGAAACACCATCCGAGTTAACTTTGTGCAAATTCCTGCTCAACTAAAAGATTTAGCCTCGAGAGTTTCTGATACTTCTTCATTCATTTGAAGACATGGTCAGCTTCTTAGTTTGGTAACCTCCAGGTTTGATGAGAAAATGATGAGTGTCCTATTCCAGTTCTTCGATCTAGTGCATCATTGTTTCACCTTCCCGGATTATCAGCTAGTTCCCACTATGGAAGAGTTTTCTCACTTATTGGGTATATCCATCCTCGAGCAGATTCCCTTCACAGGTTTGGAAGAGACTCCTAGGCCAGAAGACATTGCTTCAGCTTTACATTTGAAAAAGGCTGATGTAGTATCTAATTGGGAGACACGAAGCGGGGTTAAAGGTTTCTTAGCCAAGTTTCTAATGGATCAAGCTCAACTATTCTGGGACAGTTTGGACTTTCAGGCTTTTAAAGACATCTTGGCTCTCCTTATCTACTGTTTAGTTCTTTTTCCGAATCCAGATTCCTTCATAGATGTGAACGCGGTTAAGATCTTCTTGTCTCGCAATCCTGTACCTACCCTCTTGGGTGATATTTTGCATGCTCTCTACACTCGTACGACGCGTAGAAGAGGGACCCTCATGTGTTGCAAGCCGCTGTTGGCGAGGTGGTTTATTTTGCACCTCCCCAAGTCCGTGTTGAAGAATGAGGAAGGTTTAGGATGGTCTTACAGGATAATGTCCCTTTCCCATACGAACATTCTTTGGAGTTCTAAGGATATGGAAGGTGTTGCTATCATTGATCGATGTGGGGAATACCCTAATGTCCCGCTGCTTGGAATTAGAGGGGGAATAACCTATAGTTCTTGTTTGGCTTTGCGACAGTTTGGTCGCGCTCGGATAGACGACCGTCATGAGCTACTACTTACAGATATTGTCTTTGACTATAAGGAGGATGTTAAAGAGCATCGCCGAAGGTTTGTACGAGCCTGGGGCATGGTGAACAAGTCTGACCCTCAAGAGCTAGGACCAAATACTTCTCTCCCTATGCAACCTTACCTCCAGTGGGTCCGAGCCCGGGCTCAGAAGCTTGGGATGCCTTATGAAGCTGTGTTTCCAGTAACTGTGGAGCATACTAATGAAGAAGGTGTTCCTTACACAGTCCTTTATCCCTACATGCCTACTGATCTTGGGGCATTAAAGAGATCCTGGATTCAGCTAAAAGAGGAAAGGGATACCTACAGGGAGAAGTATCATGAGCAAGAGAGGAAGATCTTGAGACTCACGAGGCAACTTGAGAATGAAAGGACGATCAATGACTACGCCAGCACGAAGGGAAAGCGGTCATGGAATTTCTGATTTTGTTGTTTTTCTAGTTTAGATTCGTTTTCAGTCTATTTCTTTTGTAACGCCTTAAAGGCACTGTTAAACATTCTTACAAGTTTAATCTAATAAAGTTTGTTTATTTCTTGGTTTGAAAATTTAAATCTCCCAAAGTCTTTGAAATCTTTTCATACGCATTTCATTATCATGCACCTCATTACAGGTACCATTACAGGTTTCTCATCTTCTTCGCTGTTTATTTCAGCACAGAATGTCTTCTGAAATACCTACCGATCAAGCCATCAAGGCTCTTCAAGCACAAAATGCTCAATTTAAAGAGATGTTCTTGAACTTGGCCAAAGGACAACAGGATTTGAAGACTCTTATCCTGAAGGATAAGAAGAAGAAGAAGAAGAAGTTGGTTTTGCTGAATATGGGTCACAGATTTGGAAATAGGTTGCGACAGGAAGCTGATCTGTCTCATTCATCTAAAGGAGGAGAGAATCAAGAGGAAGAAAAGGGTCCTAGTCCTGTAGTCTCTGATAATGACACTGATTTTGATGAAGAACAGTATCCTCCTGCTGAGGATAGGTACAAGCAACTTGAAGACCGTCTGAGTGCAATGGAGATTCAGAAGATACCTGGTTTGGACTTTGGAGATCTGGGACTGGCATCTGGGGTGGTGATCCTTCACAAGTTTAAAGCTCTGGTCTTTGCCAAGTATGATGGAGCATCCTGTCCAAACCTCCATCTCCGCTTGTACGTCAGAAAAATATAACCCTACACTGCTGATAGAAATCTGTGGGTTCATTTCTTTCAAGATAGTCTATCAGGGACTCAGCTTGAATGGTTTTATCAATTGGAAGGAGATAATGTCCGCAACTAGGAGGACCTCGCTGCTGCTTTTTATAAGCAATACCAGTACAACGCCGACCTTGCTCCCACGCGTACTCAGCTTCATGGTATGTCTATGGGTGCGAGCGAAGGATTTAAGGACTATGCTCAGAAGTGGAGAGATCTGGATGGAAGAGTCCAACCCCCTCTGTCTGATAGGGAGTTGGTGGATATGTTTCTTGGGACTTTGTCTGGTCCATTTTTCAATCACTTGATCGGCAGTTCATCATCTGGGTTCACTGAATTGATTTTGACTGGGGAGAGAGTAGAAGCTGGTATCAGAAGTGGCAAGATACAGAAAGGTGATTCATCAAGTACAGAAAAGAAGCCTTTCAGGAAAGAAGCTAGTGCAGTTTACAGCTCGAGGAGCCAAAACCAACCTGAACGCCGCCAAGCAGTAAATGCGGTAGTAATATCAAGACCCACCGTTGCCCCACAACGCAATAATCAGCAAAGGGTAGAGAGACCACAAAGACAGTACACTCGGCTCAGTATGGCCTTATCTCAAATTTTATCGTAGTTGTTGAAGACCAACCTGGTAACTCTGAGGGAAGCCCCGAAGAATCCCAGCACCACATCTCCGCTGTATAATCCGAACGCCCATTGTGCCTATCACTTCGATAGCCCAGGGCATGATAGAAACAACTGTTGGGCCTTGAGGAATAAGGTGCAAGATTTGATTGAAGCTAAATAAATTGAGTGTGATGCACCAGAAAAGCCCAACGTTATGACTGCTCATGTGCCCAAGCATGGAGTAAATGCTGTGGACGATGATTCATTTGTAACCTCCGTGGAAGAGATTTCTACTCCATTGATGACAGTAAAGAAGAATCTATTATCGGTCGGTTTATTTCCGGGCTGTGGCGAAGGTTACCACCTATGTTCAATCCTGCCTGCTGGTTGCCATTTATTGAAATCAGGTGTTCAGCGCCTGATGGATAATAAAGAGATCCTGTTCGAGAAAACTTTGATTCCATTGGTTCCTGTTGAAGACGTTTCCATCATAACCATTTCCGCCAATCCTTCCAAGGCTTCCTCAAGAAAGCCTGTTAGGATTACATCCGTTCCAAGAGTTGCTCCATTGATTATTACTATTCCTGGTACTATCCCATACACTTCGGATAAGGCTGTCCCGTGGCACTATGGGGCCGATGTGTATTATCGTGGGATCAAACAAGATTTGAAGGTTGAAGAAGCTGATACTGATGTCAGCAATATTTTCGGGGCTAGCAAGGTCACCCGAAGCGGAAGACTCTTCTCTCCTGAGATTTCCCCTCCGACTGTTCAAAAGCCTGTTGCCATTCCATCTGCCAGTACATCAGCTACTTCCCTAGTTCATATTCCAATTATCACCCCTGTCGCCGAGCCATCTGACACTTGGGGCAAAGAAGTCATAGGTGAGCCTGCCCGGACGGAGGCACCTAAGAAGATTGTTGTAGAAACCTCTAGACAGGAGATAGAGGAAATTCTGAAGATTATCAAGAAGAGCGACTACAATGTAGTCGAGCAGCTAGGGCAGACCCCATCAAAAATCTCCATGTTATCCTTGTTATTATGTTCGGAAGCCCATGCAAAGGCTTTAATTGATTTCCTTAAAACTGCGCATGTGCCGCAGGAAACCTCTGCTGATCAATTCAAAGATTGTGTAGCTAGTTTGACCGCTGACAATGGGTTGGGTTTCTCCGACGCAGATCTAGCTGCTAAAGGAAGAAATCACAATGATGCACTGCATGTCTCGATCGAGTGCAGGGGCACTACTCTGGTCCACGTACTGGTGGATATTGGGTCCTCATTGAATGCTTTACCCAAGAAAGCATTAGATCGGCTGGACTGTGAATGGTTCGCTTTGAAGCCGAGTAATATTGTGGTTAGGGCCTTTGACGGGTCCAAAAGGATGGTGCACGGGGAGGTGGATGTCCCTGTTAAAATTGGCTCTCAGACTTTTGCATCTATGTTCTATGTGATGGACATCCGACCATCTTATTATTGCTTGCTGGGTCGCCCGTGGATTCATAAGGCTGGGGCAGTGACTTCTACGCTCCATCAGATGCTGAAATATCCAGTGAAGGGGAAGATTGTTACGGTACGAGGAGAAGAGGAGTACATGGTGATCCATCTTAACTCCTTTCTCTATGTGGAGATGGATGGAGAGTTCATCGAAACCCCGTGTCAGAACTTTGAAGAGGTCCCCTAGACTCTGGCGTCGACTGAAGTTGTTGTTGAAGGATCTACGATGAAGATGGCTTCCCTCAAGGATGCCATGGCTGTAATTGAAAAAGAGGCTCAAAGGGCTGTTCGGCGGCGCGGATTGGAAGACCTCCTCTGCACATCAGTAATCAGGGAGTGAATGCAATTAAAAACAACGAAGAAGAGTCAGAGTTCGAAAGCTGGATTTACCCGACTACCAATGGTGGATTGAACAATTGGACGGTGAAAGACTTCGTTCCCGTTTCCTTTATTACACAGTAATGGACTTTTGTTTTAAGATTTGTAATAGACAATTTGAAACTTTACGGCCCGGTGCCTTGCCCAAGGCACTTTGGCTTTGTTTGTGAGGGCTTATTATTTGTCATTTTCATATATCATCAATAAAGCATTGGACGTTTTCTTGCATTACAAATTTTGCGCTCCTTGTGTTTCTTTTCCATCTTGCACTTTATCAAAACAACTATTGTCTTACACACACTCACATATCATAATCCACATCCGCTCTGGATCCCATTGATAACAACTCTGCTACTGCCAGTTATGACATCGAAAATCCGATCAACCATGCCGAGGACGAAGGTGAAGATGATTGTGAAGTGCCTAGGGAACTTGCTAGACTGTTACTGCAGGAAGAGAGGGCCATAAATCCTCCAAGAGCCACCAATTCTGATGCCTCCAGTTGAAGGAAGACCTTTGATCTTATACTTGACAGTGCTGGAGAATTCAAGGGGGTGTGTACTGGGGCAGCATGACGAGTCTGGCCGAAAAGAGCATGTTATTTACTACCTTAGCAAAAAGTTTACCTACTGTGAGACCCGATACTCACTGCTTGAGAAAACTTGCTGCACTTTGGCATGGGTTGCTCGCTGGCTGAGACAGTATATGCTGACTCACACTACCCTATTGATATCAAAGATGGATCTAATCAATTATATCTTCTAAAAGCCTGCCTTGTCCGGAAGAATAGCAAGATGGCAGATGATCTTAACTGAGTACGACATCCAATACACAACCCAAAAAGCAATCAAGGGGAGTGTGTTGGCAGATCATTTGGCACATTAGGCCGTGGATGATTACCAGTCTATGAATTTCGAGTTTCCGGATGAAAACATCGTGTTGGTGACCGACTGTGAAAAACCTGGACCGGATGAAGGACCTGAGGAAGGATCCCGATGGTCTATGTACTTTGATGGAGCTTCAAACACTTTAGGTAATGGCATTGGCTCCGTGATCATATCTCTTGAGGGCTGTCATACTCCACTCACCGCCAGATTATGTTTTAACTGCACCAACAACATGGAGGAGTATGAAGCGTGCATCATAGGCCTTCGAGCAGCTATTGACCTAAGGATTAAGTTCTTGAGTGTATTTGGAGATTCCGCTCTAGTGATCAGTCAGATCAAAGGCGAGTGGGATACGAAGCACCAAATCTTATTCCTTACAAAGAGTATGTATTGACGTTGCTTCCACATTTTGAGGAGATAACCTTTGAACACTTCCCGAGAGAGGAGAATCAGTTAGCGGACGCGCTAGCTACCATGTCTTCTATGTTCAGGGTCAGGTGGGACAATGAAGCTCCACATATTACCATTGAGAGGTTGGACGAACCCGCACATTACTGTGACATCGAGACTGAAGAGGTAGCAAATAAACCCTGGTTTCACGAGGTAAAGCAGTATCTTGAGGCTCAAGAGTACCCCGAGGGTGCATCTGTTAATGATAATATGTTTCTGAGGAGATTCGCTGCGAAGTTCTTCATCAACAATGGTGTCCTTTACAGGCGTAACCATGATTCAACTTTGATGCGATGTATGGACAAGAGCGAGGCAGATAGAATTATGGCAGAGTTACATGAAGGTACCTTCGGAACTCATTCCAGTTGACATACCATGGCAAAAAAAATCATTCGGGCAGGATATTATTGGTCTACTATGGAAGCCGACTGTTATCAGCATTCTCGGACCTGTCATAAGTGCCAAGTCTATGCTGATAAGGTACATATACCTCCAGTTCCTTTGAACGTCTTGACAGATCCTTGGCCTTTTGCAATGTGGGGTGTTGCACCCCAAAATTTTCCCTCTCATATTTCTCAAAACATGGCAAGAAAAATCTCCAAGTGGCTCAAGATTGCTCAAGAGTTGGACAGTCAAGCTATCTCCTAAGGCAGTCAACCCCAAACTAGGGTTTTATGTTGCATCAAGGTCCTTGCATAAAAATGACCTCAAGTGCTCCCTAATGTCCTAATATGTTCTCAAGATCATCCATGTCAAATTTCAAGCCTTGTAGAGGAAGTTTGCTCAGTCAATTGCTCAAAGGGTCCAAAAATCGACTGTGCTAGGGCAAAAGTCAACTGTGACCCAAATACAGTCAAACTTCAAGATTTTTTGTCAACATTCTCATTTTGAAGGATATTTAATCATTTGATCAAGGATTGATCATGATTCATCAAGGATTGCTCAAAATTCATCAAGACTCAAAAGTTGCTAAATTAGGGTTTTGTAGGAAAAGTCAACTCAACTTTGACCAAGCATAACTTTCTCATACTTTATGAGAAATGACCCATCCAAAGCTAATTTTGAAGAGGATACAATTTCCTACAATCCATCTTCATGCCCAAAGATTAGAAAATGCACTCACAAAAAGTTACAAATTTGGACATTATAGGTCATTTTTGAAAGTCAACAAAGACACCTCTTTTGCCAAAGCTTATAACTTGAGCATGGAATATCAAAATGAAATTAGACCAAAAGGTTTGGTTAGAGGATATCTCAAGATTTCTAAAAAGTCCATTAAAACTTCCAAAAGTTCAAAATTGAAGAAGTTATGCATTGTTGAAGTTGGGCATTTTTGCAAAATTGCCAAAAGTAAACTATCCCCCAAACCTCAAATTTTGTCAAATGGGCCCATTCTTTTCCGCTTGATTTGATCTTGCCACATTGCACATGTGTCCTATCTTCAGCCTTGTGTCCATTTATGAATTTTATTATTTTATTTGATTTTTTATTGAATTATTTTATTTTAAATCAATTTAAATCAAATAAAATCACAAAACTTGATTACATGAGATCTTTTTCTATTTTCAAGACTTAACCATCATCATCATCAAGTGTATCAAATTCGTATCAAGCATTCCATGTGCAAAAAGATTAAGTTTTTGGCAAATTAGGCAAGTTATCAATGGTGAATCAAATCCAATCTCAAGGCATCAATGTGCAAGGATTCAGTCCACAAAAGTTGACCTAATACACTCCATCATACATATACAAGGCAAAGGCACGAAATCCAGACCTGGAGGCTGCAAGAACATCAAGAACAAGACTTGAAAAAAGGTGGAAAAAGTGTGAAACTGAAATCACCCTTGGAGGCATTTTCAGAAGTGAAACTCAACGCCAATCAATTACTGGAGGTTCACTGAGTCAGAACCACCCCTAGCAAGCTCTCATACACGCCCATAAGCTTTGTAAGTGTCTCAAAAAACCGCTTTTCATTTGAATTCGTGGATCCTTATTCTTGCACTTTTTTTACTAACCATTTGCATATTCGTGATCCTCATCAAATTTCCAAGCTTCCTATATTATCTAATTGCATTTATCTGATTTGTAACTCCATAGCCGAATCTAGGGTTTCGTGGTTGTTTTTTTGGGCGTTTCTTTTTCAGGCAAAATCAGCTCCATTAATGGCCATGGACATGACCGGAGGAAGAAGACGAGCATAACCATGGTCTTGGGACAAATTTTCATGGCCTAGAATTGATTTTAGGATTGACATACAAATTTAGCTGCAGATATAAATCCGCAGGTAAATTTACAGGGGGCTGGAGGTTAGGGACGACAAACGTGTCTCCCCCTGGTTGGTTGGTTCAAATACTTGGCGCGTTTTTTTTTGTTTTTTTCTGGCATATTATCACGTTATCCCATATTATTATTATTATTCAATATATTAACAATTGAGACATAGTGGTGCAGTGGTAGTGGCGTGTGTTCAAAATCCAACAAGACCTGGGTTCGAATCCCAGGTCCTCCATATGCCTTGCTATTATTTTTCTTCAGGTAATCCAGTGTTGATGCCAACGCGTGATGCATCATACTCCCTCATTCAATCAATGGACAAATGGCCCCAGGCCAGATCTGATGGTCCAGATGGGACGTCCACCATGCTACCAAGTCAAGGTGCCACATGGAATCCAGGAAAGTCAGCCAAGGCCAGCGCCTATTGGGCCTCTGAATTACCATTCCAACCCCCCTAAACAGGCCCAAACCTCCCAACTCTTTCTATTTTTTTTATTTCTTTTAATTATTCATTGTTATTATTATTATTATTAACTAACCAATTAAATCTTTTTCTTCATAAAATTAAAAACCTAAAAATATTTTCTTATTTAAATTTAATTTCAGTATTTTATTTTTGTTAACAATATTAATTTAACTAATTTAGTTTTAATTAGGAATAACTTTTAATATATTTTGCAATAATTAAAATTAACTTAGACAATTAGGTTTTATTAACATTGATCAAATTTATTTTTATTTCTTTAAATACCAAAAACCCAAAAATATTTTTATTAATTAATTAATTTATTAATTTAATAAACCTAGTTTAATTTCTTTCATAAATTAAAAAATAACCAAAAATCTTTTCTTTAATTAAAGGGTCAAAACCCTAAAAACTTGCGCCCGATTAAATTTCCCGCACGCGATCCATTTTATTTCAATATTGTATCTGTTTCCAGAATGTAATAGATAAATAGGAATATTTTTGTCGCTTTATTTATTTTCCGCATTTTAATTTCAAGGGTTGCTTTTGGCGATCTAAATACCCGAAGCCTTGTAATAGTTAGTTTAATTTCCACAATTTAATTTCCACAACTTATAAGCTGTTAGATGTTTAATAATAGGGAATACATGACAAGATTGAACGTTTAAACCTAAAATCAACATAGATAACCATTGACATGTATAAAGACAAAATAACTGAAAATAACACACTCGCACATGCGCACTCTTAGGGTACACCCCACTTGGTTGCCTTCGTAACGCGGTCATTGAGTATAGGAAGTTTTAGAGGTCGCCCTCTTGTCCAAAGATCATAGTTGCCTCGAAACGGTTGCCTCGGAAAAAATGATCTAAGACATTAGGGTTTCCGCTAAGGTGTCCTAACATTGCTTTAGTGACCGCACGTCCCTTAATCGAATTGACCCTTAAACTCCAACGACGATGCTGCCTACTCATCAATAGTGGGATAGTGTTGCCTAAAGGAAGATAGCATAGAACGATTCTTTTTTTTCGAGTAGGTAGATGGTTCTTAAGTACTTACTCTTTCAAAAACAAAAATCATTTTCACACTTACACCTTTCAAACAAAAACTTCTTCAAACCCACAAACACAAAGAAAGCAAATTTTGAAAACACTATGAGCAAGTACCTAAGAGCTCATGGATAACCACGGATAGAAAGGGTGCTAACACCTTCCCTTTCTATAATCTACCCCCCGGACCCGAGAAACATCTCGAAAAAGGAATTTTCTGTGCTTTTTTCCTTTCCTTGTTGGATAAAATAAAAGACGGTGGTGTACCTTAGGAATAGTTCATAATGTTTTAAATTTCTTGAGTTGTATGCTTTATATTTGTGGGCTTGTATCGGAGTTACTATAGATCCTAACCCGGATCTGGGGGATACCCTTTAGGTTAGTAGCAATAAACTATGAGGGAACTGTACGGCGTAGACCGATACGGTTGAAGCAGTAGCTATGTTGGTGTGGCACTTTAGTATGTACCGATATCCCTTGTGTTGGAACGAGGAGAATATGGGTCTGCTAAGGGGTCATTAAGCTCCAACGGACCTTAGAACCTTTAAATTGACCAACTTGGCCATAGAACAGTAGCAGTATGCGACACTCATTGAGACTAAACTCTCGCGATGATTCGGGCTGCAAGAAAAGGTTTCTAAACTGGAATTATAACCGATCGAGGGTAGTCAGTGATATTGAGATCCTCTAGAACCCGGTTACTATTTTTAGGACAGGTTTAAAACAAGTGAACTGAAAGAGGGTAGTACCTAGACTCCTTGCCAGCCTGAAATCTAAGGGCTCTCTGTGTGACTTGTGTGCCTTTACCATGTTTGCTATTTGTGGATACTCGTGGTGTGCTTTCTATCATGACATCATGACATCATAACATTGCATACATCTTGCATTGGACTAACCTATTTCAAAGACAGGAGGGATTCATCTTTGTTCTTTTTTGTAGGTTATGATGCCCATGCGTAGAAATACCATCCGGATCAACTTTGTCCAGGTTCCCACTATGCTTAAAGAATTGATTGCAAAGATGCCTGATACTACCTCCTTCATCAGAAGACATGGATATCTTCTCAGTTTAGTCACCTCCAAATTGGACGAGCAGATGATGAGTGTTTTGGTCCAATTCTATGATCCATTGTACCATTGCTTTACTTTCCAGGACTACCAGTTGGTTCCCACCTTAGAAGAGTTCTCTGATATGCTCAGTATCTCTATTCTAGAGCAGACCCCGTTTACTGGTTGGGAGAAGATCCTTAGGCCAGAAGAGATTGCTTCAGCCCTTCATATGATAAAGGATGAGGTAATGGCTAATTGGGAGACTAGAAGTGGAGCAAAGGGCTTTCTGACTAAGTTCTTGGTTGGTAAGGCTAATTATTTCTGGGATAGTCTAGACTTCAAGGAATTCGAAGATTATCTGGCTCTTCTGATATATGGCTTGGTATTGTTTCCGAATCCTGACTCCTTTGTCGATGTGAATGCGGTGAAAATCTTCATCTCTCGTAATCTTGTACCCACTCTCTTGGGTGACATTCTTCATCAGCTTTATTCCCGTACTGCTCGTAAGCGGGGAACCTTGATGTGTTGTGCTCCATTATTGGCGAGGTGGTTTATTTCGCACCTCCCCAAATCAGTGCTGAAGAACAAAGAAGGCATGGGCTGGGCTTATAGAGTTATGTCTCTCTCTGACAATGCCATCATTTGGACTATTAAGGGTATGGACGAGGTGGTCGTTATTGATCGCTGTGGGGAATACCCCAATGTTCCATTGATAGGAACCCATGGAGGAATTACTTACAATCCATGCTTGGCCTTACGTCAGTTTGGGCGTGCCAGAAGAGAAGGACCTCATGAATTGCTAATGCCTAGTATTATCTTTGATTTTCAAGGGGATAGTGACGAGCAATGCCGCGGATTCATAAGGGCTTGGGATAGAGTTCACAGATCTGATCCACATGAGCTGGGTCCAAAGACTTCTCTTCCAATGGAGCCATATCTTAGATGGGTTCGTATCCGTGCCCAAAAGCTGGGTATGCCGTATGAAGCCGTCCTGCCTATCATTGTTGAAGTTGCTAATGAAGAGGGGGTTCTTCCTAGCATCCTCCATCCTTACATGCCAACTGAGATTGGGGCACTGAAAAGGTCTTGGATGCAGCTGAGAGAAGAGCGGGATGCTTACCGTGAGAATTTTAACGAACAAGAGCAGAAGATTCAGAAGTTGACTAGGCAGCTGGAGAACGAGCGGATTCTCAATGACTATGTCCGCACCGACAAGAAGCGACCATGGGAACACTGATTGTCCTTTGATTATTTCCTTTCCAGTTTTTATTTACTTTTCAGTATTTTCTTTCTTGTAATGCCTTAAGGGCAATGTGTTGAACAATTTGAATTTCAAGTTTACCTAATAAAAGTGTGTTTCATTTCTTGTTTACGAATTTGAATCTCTCAATGTCTTTGAAATCATATCATACACATTTCATCCCATGCACCCCATAACAGGTACCCATTACAGGTCTCTTATCTTCTTCGCTATTTATTTCAGCACTCATCATGTCTGCTAAACCATCAACTGAGCAAGCAATCAAGGCCCTACAGGCTCAAAATGCCCAATTCCAAGAGTTGTTCATGAATCTAGCAAGATCTGAAGACCCTGATTCTGAAAGAGAAGAAGAATAAGAAGAAGAGGACAGTCCTGTTTATCACAGGTCACAAGTTTGGAAATAGGCTACGGGATAAAGTTGATTTGACCACCTCATCTGGAGGGAAAGATAGTCAGGAAGAAAGGAGGGCTCCCAGCCTTGTGGTCTCAAACAATGAGACGGACTTCGACGAAGACCAGTATCCTCCGGCTGAGGATAGATACAAGAAACTGGAAGACTGGTTGAGTGCGATGGAAGTTCAGAAAGTGCCTGGTCTGGACTTTGGCGATCTAGGTCTATCATCTGGGGTGGTAATTCCCCACAAGTTCAAGGCACCAGCCTTTGCTAAGTATGACGGAGTTTCTTGTCTGAAGCTGCACCTCCGGTCATATGTAAGGAAGATTCAGCCGTACACCGCTGATAAGAACCTATGGATCCACTTCTTACAAGACAGTCTCTCAGGGACTCAGCTTGAATGGTTTTACCAGTTAGACGGAGCCAGTATCCGCAGTTGGGAAGATTTGGTTGCTGCTTTCTACAGGCAGTACCAATACAATGCCGAGCTCGCTCCTATGCGTACCCAACTCCAGGGTATGTCTATGGGAACGGGTGAAGGTTTCAAAGATTATGCTCAGAAGTGGAGGGATCTCGCTGGAAGTGTGCAACCACCCTTGGCTGATCGAGAGCTTGTGGATATGTTTCTGGGGACCTTGTCTGGTCAATTTTTCGACCATCTGATTGGGAGCTCTTCATCTGGGTTTACAGAGCTAATTATGACCGGTGAAAGGATTGAGGCTGATATTAAGTATGGTAAAATACAAAAGGGTGCTTCATCAAGCACCGAGAAAAAGCCTTTTAAGAAAGAGTCCAGTGTTGTCTACGGTTCGAAAAGCCAGGATAGACCTGAACGCCGCCAAGCTGTTAATGTGGTTGTCATCTCAAGACCTGCTGGTGCTCCTCAGCGCAACAATCAACAAAAGACCGAGAGACCTCGAAGGCAATTCACCCATCTCAACATGACTTTGTCTCAGATTCTGCCGCAGTTATTAAAGACCAATCTAATTACTCAAAGGGAGGCTCCGCCGAATCCCAACATTGCATCACCTAAGTACAACCCTAATGCCTGCTGTGCTTTTCACTCTGATAGCCCGGGACATAATACAGATGATTGTTAGGCTTTGAAGAATAAAATACAGGACTTAATTGATGCTAAGGAGATTGAGTTCGAGGCGCCCGAAAGACCTAATGTTGTGACTGCTCCTATACCCAAGCATGGAGTGAATGCTATAGATGAAGACTCGTTTGTGATTTCTGTGAACGACATTGTTACCCCTTTGATGACTGTAAAGAAGAACCTTTTGTTAGCCGGTTTATTTTCGGGCTATGACGAAGGTTGCCATATGTGTTCCATCCTACCTACCGGTTGCCATCTTTTGAAGTCAGGTGTCCAACGCCTGATGGATAATAAAGAAATTCTGTTTGAGAAGATTGTTGTTCCTTTAGTTCATACTGAAGAAGTTTCCATTATCACCATTTTCGACAATTCTTCCAAGGCTCCCTCGAGGAAGACTGTTAGAGTTACATATGTTCCAAGAATTGGACCATTGATCATCACTATTCCGGGGCCTATCCCCTACACATCTAATAAAGTTGTCCCTTGGCACTACGGGGCTGATGTTTATTTTCATGGAGTTAAACAAGAGTTGGATGTTGATACTGACGTCAGTAATATTGTTGGACCTGCTAAAGTCACCCGCAGCGGAAGACTTTTCTCGCCTGTTATCTCTCCACCAACTGCCCGAAAACCTGTTGTTATTACACCTGCCAGTGTACCTGCTAGTATTCCTGTTCAAGTTCCTATTCTTACCCCTGTCGCCGAGTCATTTGACACTCGGGGCAAGGGGACCACCAGTGAGCCTGCCCAGACGGAGGCACCAAAGACAATTACTATTGAAGCTTCTAGACAAGAGATGGAAGAGATTTTAAAGATCATAAAAAAGAATGACTACAATGTAGTTGAACAGCTGGGGAAAACCCCGTCCAAAATCTCTATGTTGTCACTGTTGGTATGCTCAGAGGCCCATGCCAAGGCTCTGATTTCATTCCTGAAGACTGCACACATACCGCAGGAGACATCAGCTGATCAGTTTAAAGATTGTGTGGCTAGTCTGACTGCTGATAATGGGTTGGGTTTCTCTAACACCGACTTGACTGCTAAAGGGAAGAATCACAACGATGCCCTGCATGTCTCCATTGAATGCAGGGGCACTACTCTTGCTCATGTATTAGTGGATACTGGTTCCTCATTGAACGTTTTGCCTAAGAAAGCTCTAGACCGGTTGGACTGTGAAGGATTAGAGTTGAAACCAAGCAACATTATCGTCAGGGCCTTTGATGGGTCTAAAAGAATGGTACATGGAGAAGTGAATATTCCCATTAAGGTTGGTTCTCAGGTTTTCAACTATACATTCTATGTAATGGACATTCGGCCATCTTATTCTTGTTTGCTAGGTCATCCGTGGATCCACAAAGCTGGGGCAGTAACCTCAACACTCCACCAGAAGCTGAAGTACCCAGTGAAAGCGAAGATTGTGACAGTACAAGGAGAGGAAGAGTACATGGTGAGCCACCTCAACTCTTTCTGATATGTAGAGATGGATGGGGAGTACATTGAGACCCTATTTCAACATTTTGAAGAGGTTCCCCAGACGTTGGCATCAACTGAGACTGTTGTTGAAGATTCTCCTATGAAGATGGCTTCCTTTAAGGATGCCCGGGCTGTTGTCGAGAAAGGTGGGTGTGCAAATTGGGGCCAACTCCCTGATTTTGCACAGAAGACTAACAAGTTTGGTTTGGGTTTCATTGCAGAAGCTCAAAGGGTTGTTCGAAATGCACGGATCGGAAGATCTCCCGTGTTCATCAACAATTAGGGAGTGAATGCCATTGAGGACGATGTGGAGGAGTCTGAGTTCGACAATTGGATCTATCCTACGTCCGACGATGGACCAAGCAACTGGACAGCAAAGGATTTCATCCCTATTTCTTTTGTTACACAGTAATGAGACTTTTTGTTTTGAATTTGTAACAGACATTGTTTTAAACTTTACGGCCCGGTGTCTTACCCGGGGTACCGTGGCCTCATTTATGAGGGCTTTATGTGTGTCATTTACATATGTCATTAATAAAAGCATTGGACGTTTCTTGCATTTCAAATTTTGCGCTCCCTGTTTTTCTTTTATTATATATTGCAAAACAGCTATTTTACACACACTCACATATACAGGTCTACATCCACTCTGAATCTCACTGGTAACGACTCTGCTACTGCCAGTTATGACTTTGAAAATCCGATCAACTTAGCCGAAGACGAAGGTGAAGATGATTGCGAAGTGCCTGGTGAACTTGCAAGACTGCTACTCCAAGAAGAGAGGGCCATTCAACCGCACGAAGAGCCGGTGGAATCAGTAAATCTGGGTACAAATATAGACAAGAAAGAAGTTAAGATCGGTGCAAATCTGGAAGCTAGTGTGAAACAACGGTTGATTCGGATGCTGTGTGACTATGTTGAGATCTTTGCTTGGTATTATGAAGACATGCCTGGGTTGGATACTGATATTGTGGTTCATCGCCTACCTACCAAGGAAAATTGTCCTGCAGTGAAACAGAAGGTCCGCCGAATGCGCCCAGAGATGTCTGAGAAAATCAAGGCTGAAGTAATGAAATAGTTTGACGCCGGTTTTCTAGCAGTTACTTCTTACCCACAGTGGGTGGCCAACATGGTTCCTGTACCGAAGAAGGATAGTATGGTTCGAATGTGTGTTGACTATAGCGATCTGAACAGGGCAAGCCCCAAGGATGATTTCCCTCTACCTCATATCGACGTTCTGGTTGACAACACCGCGCAGCATAAAGTCTTCTCCTTTATGGATGGTTTCTCTGGTTATAATTAGATTAAAATGGCTCCCGAAGACATGGAGAAGACAACCTTTGTTACTAAGTGGGGTACCTTTTGCTACAAGGTCATGCCTTTTGGATTGAAAAATCATGGGGCAACGTATCAGCGTGCCATGGTTGCTTTGTTTCATGACATGATCCATCATGAGATTAAGGTATATGTCGACGACATGATTGCAAGGTCCCAGACTTAGGAAGAACACCTTGACCATCTGCAGAAGTTATTTGACAGGTTGAAATTGTACAAGCTGAGGTTAAACCCGAACCAATGCACCTTAGATGTGAGATCTGGTAAGCTGCTGGGTTTCGTCGTAAGGGATAAAGGTATACAAGTGGACCCTGCCAAGGTGAAGGCTATACAGGAAATGCCAGCACCCCGAACAGAGAAATAAGTCAGAGGCTTTCTGGGACGTCTGAACTACATTGCCCGATTCATCTCGCACATGACCGCTACTTGTGAACCAATCTTCAAGTTGCTTAAGAAAGATCAAATGGTATGATGGAATGATGAATGTCAGGCCACTTTCGAAAGGATCAAAGAGTATCTCCAAGATCCATCCATTCTGATGCCTCCAGTTGAAGGGAGACCTTTGATCTTATACTTGACAGTACTCGACAACTCAATGGGGTGTGTGCTGGGGCAGCATGACGAGTCTGGCCGAAAAAAGCATGCTATTTATTACCTTAGCAAAAAGTTTACCGACTGTGAGACCCGATACTCACTGCTCGAGAAAACTTACTGCGCTTTGGCATGGGATGCTCGCCGGCTGAGACAGTATATGCTGACTCACACTACTCTATTGATATCAAAGATGGATCCAATCAAGTATATCTTCGAGAAGCCTGCTTTATCCGGAAGAATAGCAAGATGGCAGATGATCTTGACTGAGTATGACATCCAATACACAACCCAAAAGGCAATTAAGGGAAGTGTGCTGGCAGATCATTTGACACATCAGGCAGTGGATGATTACCAGTCTATGGACTTCGAATTCCTGGATGAGAATATCATGCTAGTAACTGACTGTGAGACACCTGGACCGGATGAAGGATCTGAGGAAGGATCCCGATGGTCTATGTACTTTGATGGAGCTTCAAACGCTTTGGGCAATGGCATTGGCGCCGTGGTCATATCTCCCAAAGGCTCTCATACTCCGTTCACCGCCCGACTATGTTTCAACTGCACCAACAATATGGCAGAGTATGAGGCGTGCATTATGGGTTTTCGAGCAACAATTGACCTAAGGATTAAGTTCTTGAGTGTTTTCGGAGATTCCTCTCTTGTGATCAGTCAGATCAAAGGCGAGTGGGATACAAAACACCCTAATCTTATTCCTTACAAGGAGTATGTGTTGACGTTGCTTCCCCACTTTGAGGAGATAACCTTTGAACACTTCCCTAGAGAGGAGAATCAGTTGGCGGACGCGCTAGCTATGATGTCTTCTATGTTCAAGGTCAATTGGGACAACTAAGCTCCCCGAATCATCATTGAAAAACTGGACGAACCTGCGCATTGCTGTGATATTGAGATTGAAGAGGTAGCGGATCAACCCTGGTTTCATGAGGTGAAAAGGTATCTTAAGGCTCAGGAGTACCCCGAGGGTGCATCTGTTAATGACAAGAAGTTTCTAAGGAGGTTCGCGGCGAAGTTCTTCATTAGCAATGACATTCTTTACAAGCGTAACCATGATTCAACCCTACTGCGATGTGTGGATAAGAACGAAGAAGAAAGGATCATCACAGAATTAGACGAAGGTACTTTCGGAACTCATTCCAGTGGACACACCATGGCAAAGAAAATCCTTCGGGCAGGATACTATTGGTCTACAATGGAAGCCGACTATTATCAACATTCTCGGACATGTAACAAATGCCAAGTTTATGCTGATAAGGTGCACATACCTCCAGTTCCTCTGAACATCTTGACGGCACCTTGGCCTTTTGCAATGTGGGGCATTGATATGATCGGCGAGATCATAACTACAGCGTCCAACGGGCATCATTTTATCTTGGTAGCAATTGATTACTTTACGAAGTGGGTTGAAGCAACTTCCTTTTCTACTGTAACCAAGAATGTTGTGGAACGGTTCATTCGGCACAATCTGATCTGTCGATACGGTGTACCAGAGAGGATCATTACGGACAATGGTACCAACCTCAATAACAAGATGATCACCGAGCTCTGCGGGCAATTCAAGATACAGCATCATAACTCTTCTCCCTACCGGTCGAAGATGAATGGGGCTGTCGAAGCGGCTAATAAGAACATTAAGAAGATTGTGCAGAAGATGACAGTGACATACAAAGACTGGCATGAGATGTTACCATTTGCTCTTCATGGGTACTAGACCTCAGCACGGACGTCAACGGGGGCAACACCCTACTCCTTGGTATATGGCATGGAGGCAGTCTTTCCCGTTGAAGTTCAGATACCCTCTCTCCGGATCATGAAGGATGCAGGTTTGAGTGAAGATGACTGGATTCAGACCCGGCTTGATTAGCTTAACCTAATCGACGAAAAGAGACTTACTGCTATTTGTCATGGTCAGACGTACCAAAAACGGACGATCAAGACATTTAACAAGAAAGTTAGACGACAAGAGTATCAAGTTGGGGATCAGGTAATCAAGCGCATTATCTTACCTCAAGGTGATCCCAGGGGAAAATGGACCCCTACTTACGAAGGGCCATTTGTGGTTAAGAACATTTTCTCAGGAGGAGCTATGATTCTAACCACCATGGATGGTGACGACCTTCCTCACCCCGTCAATGCATACATAGTGAAAAGATACTACGCATAATCAAAGACCCGCTAGGTTGACTGGCCTAGGCAAAAATAAGGGCTTCCCGGTGAACCAAAAGGGTTCGGGAAAAAATAAGGGACGAAAGTGAAAAAATCTGTACACCCGGCAAGTCGAAAACCTGAAAAGGCGGCTTGGGCAAAAAAGGGTATCCCGGTGGACTTAAAACCCGAAAGGGAGGTCCAGGAAAAAATTAGGGATCAAAGCGTAACACTATGTCTCATTGGATCACCTTGCATCCAGACTTCGGTATCAACTATTAAGCTCGGACGACACTAATCAATCAGATCTACCTTCAACCAAGTAGCAAAGTGATGAGATGCTCAAGGACATAAAGGCAATAGCAGAGTTAGAACCCAGTGGGATTGTTCACATAATTGTTTTGTTTTTCACAATTTGTGTAAATTCTATCTGCTCGGCGGCGTTCTCTTACTAGGACGTCATCCTCTTGTACAAAAACGCCTATTTACAGGCCAAACTTAAAAATTAATACAATTCATTTTTAAAGAAATTTCAAACTGTTATTCCTTATCTATTTTGTTTTGCAAAGAACGTCCAATGTTCATTTTTGATATATGCATTTGACATTAATTGCTGCTCATGAATATTTACATGCGAAACAAAAGACGATTATGGGTAATATCAGAAACAGGGGCAATAAAAATTGTCCAAACTGTATAGTTGCTTTGTCCACCAGGTACCAGGTAAATTCATCTGAAGAATATGGCTAAGATACCTTCACTCCCTGCAGAGTAAGGCAGTAATGGTAGCTCTCCCCCAACTGGAACTTGCAACTATGAATGAATCAGCAATGCTTTCCCCAAGCAGAGTTGATCTACCATCAATACTAAAAAGGATTGATATCCCCGGCAGTCTTAATATTCCCTAGCGGAGTATAAGAATGTTCCCCGGCAGAATACAAGATACCCCCAGTGGAGTTAAAATTTTCCCAGCGCAGTCTGAAAAAGCTTCCCCAATGGAGTTGAAGCATCGTCCCCAGTAGACTCTGGAAGTTTATCCCCAGCGGAGTACAAAATAAATCTCCCCAGCCGAGTTCAAAGGATCATTCCCGGCAGAACTCAAAGGATTATCCCCATAAGAGTCTAAAATGTTATCCCTAGTGAAGTCGCAACTGAAAGATCATCCCCAGTGGAGTTATTTCCTTTCACAAACAGGAATTCAATCCCCAACAGGATTCAGTATCACCAGCAACGGTGATTCGTCCCCAACGGAATTTATCAGTGGAATCCTCAGCAGAGCATCTCTTCCCCACAGAGTAATCTCCTCATCAGTATATTCCCCAACGGAGTTATCCTCTCCTGCAGGTCTATTCTCACAATCATCTTCGTTCGTCATCCCCAGCAGAAACGAAGAGTTCAACTCTATTCTCCAGCAGCTATCCGTGATTTATTTTCCCAGCTAGAAACATTACATTTCCATACATCATGATACATGCATATATGCATCATACCATACAATCTCATTTATGTTGAGAGCATCATTGCTTGATATATATCATGCATTTCATACATCATGACATTGCATATGACTGACTCTTTACCGTTTCAGGGAAAGACGAATCAGTAAACACCGCTGACTACTCATATGACCTAGTAGTCCCCTCAAGAGAAAAACTACATCTATGGAAGACTTTTGTCTGGTTCAGTTAAATCGATTCTAAGATTTTTCTGATTCTTATCCAGCCAAAGTTAATCCAAGACCTTCTTTGGTTCAGTCAGATCGACGCTAAGATCTCCCTGATTCGTATTCTAGTTGAAGATATTCCAAGACTTTTGCCTGGTTCAGTTAAATCGATCCTAAGATTTTTCTGATTCTTATCCAGCCAAAGCTAATCCAAGACCTTCTCTGGTTCAGTCAGATCGACGCTAAGATCTCCCTGATTCGTATTCCAGTTGAAGATATTCCAAGACTTTTTTCTAGTTCAGTTAAATCGATCCTAAGATTTTTCTGATTCTTATCCAGCCAAAGTTAATCCAAGACCTTCTCTGGTTCAGTCAGATCGACGCTAAGATCTCCCTGATTGGTATTCCAGTTGAAGATATTCCAAGACTTTTGTCTGGTTCAGTTAAGTCGATCCTAAGATTTTTTTGATTCTTATCCAGCCAAAGTTAATCCAAGACCTTCTCTGGTTCAGTCAGATCGACGCTAAGATCTCCCTAATTCGTATTCCAGTTGAAGATATTCCAAGACTTTTGTCTGGTTCAGTTAAATCGATCCTAATATTTTTCTGATTCTTATCCATCCAAAGTTAATCCAAGACCTTCTCTGGTTCAGTTAGATCGACGCTAAGATCTCCCTGATTCGTATACCAGTTGAAGATATTCCAAGACTTTTGTCTGGTTCAGTTAAATCGATCCTAAGATTTTTCTGATTCTTATCCAGTCAAAGTTAATCCAAGACCTTCTCTGGTTCAGTCAGATCGACGCTAAGATCTCCCTGATTCTTATTCCAGTTTAAGGTATTATAAGACTTTTGTCTGGTTCAGTTAAATCGATCCTAAGATTTTTCTGATTCTTATCCAGCCAAAGTTAATCCAAGACCTTCTCTGGTTCAGTCAGATCGACGCTAAGATCTCCCTGATTCGTATTCGAGTTGAAGATATTCCAAGACTTTCGTCTGGTTCACTTAAATCGATCCTACGATTTTTCTGATTCTTATCCAGTCAAAGTTAACCCAAGACCTTCTCTGGTTCAGTCAGATCGACGCTAAGATCTCCCTGATTCGTATTCCAGTCGAAGTTCAGACCTCCTATCAACAATCTCCAAATGGCATCTGTAAGCCCATTCCCGACATCACCAGGCTGATACTACTTCATGCGAGTGAAAATTTCTAGGCACTCTAGTGTTCAATCATCTTCCACCTTCGGATCACGAAAGGCACGAAAGCCAATCTACATCCTCAGGTTTAAGAAAATTGAACAGGGGCAGCTGTTGCACCCCAAAATTTTCCCTCTCATATTTCTCAAAACATGGAAAACACTGACAGATGTAGGTTAGGGTCGTTAGTAGGAGATCCAGAAAATTGGTTCTGCTGAACGGCGGATAGAAGCGAAGGTTTCAGCTCGAAATCGTTTCGAGCGATAGCAGGGGCGGCAATGCTGTTGTGAGGCTCCGCTTGCAAAGGAACTGCGTAGTCCTTAAGAGCGCGAGGCGGATTTGGTACGTCAGCCATTGTCGATTCTTCGATAGATTCCGATAACGGGATATCAGGAATTTTAGTTGGAGGAAGATTGTTGAGAGATCGGTATTCTTGAATTCGGCGTCTTAATCTTAAGTAACGCTCGATATCATTAATTTGTAAATGCAAAGGCTCGTTTTGAGAACGAGTGTTTTGCATACACAGAGGGAAATATAAAAAGTTGCCTTAGTCTAGACAGCGTTGTTTTCAAATTACACTAGTGACTAAACTAAAGTCCCCGGCAACGGCGCCAAAAACTTGATGGGGTCTGCGATCAACTTAATGTCTGACGGTATCTTAACTGCAAGCGCACAGCCTATCGCGGTAGTAATAAAAGATTGTCGAATCCACAGGGACTTTGTAATCACGCTAGTGTTGTAAAACAGGTTGGTTTAGCTAAGGCGGAAATTGTCACGTTGGTTTTGGGAAGATTAAAGAAGGTAAATTAATTGATTTTAAAGTAATTATAAAATGAAATGGTCGGTATGCAATATAGTCGACCTAAAGGATCTAATCGGACCTAGGCATATAAGGATGGTCAACTTGGTTTATCTGTAGAATTAATCAGTTTAAAAACCCTCAACTCACACTTTCATGGTCTTATCTCGGATTATACGTCTAAAGCCCTATACCTGCTTTCGCTAGCCTATAAGTGTTTAGAAGTATTTTTTGGAAACTTAATTAATTCTAATTTGGTTTAAAGCGCTTTCACTGTATTTAAATCAAATGCCTAACTTTAGCTATCCGGTTAAAAACCTCACACTTTCGTGGTCTCGGCCTAACCTATTTACTCTTCTTACTTTCGTAACAAAGATTTTATTATTAAGCATAAAAAGTTATAACCAGAGTTAAGTTTATTAAAGTTTTAGCCTAAGTTTGATCAGATGTCTAATGTCTCTTACTATCCCATACCGACACTAAAGGTTTAGCTAGCCATAGAAATTATAATAAACATACTGTAAATAAAAATAAACAAATATAAATTGGACATTATAAATAATAAATAATAAGCATGCATTAATTAATTAATTAAAATGAATGTAATACAATTGCAAAATAGAAACCTGACAGTAAAGCCAATACTTCAATCCTTCTTCCACAAATCGGAAACTCGGACTTGGTATCGGGAATATGGCAAATTCTGAGGCTTGAATGATAAATCCTAAGCTATAATAATAATTCCCTAATGTTGGAAATTATTATTTGGACAGTGGAATTAAAAGAATTGAAATAAACAAATGCTGGAAAATAATAACTGAAATAATACTGGTTTTGATTTTGGCAGAGCTTCCGCACAAGTAAGCTGTAATAAACTCCGTACTTCTAACGTTGAATGTTGAGGTATTTATAGAAAAATAAAATCTGGCAGTTGGCTTGAAAACTTGTAACTAAGCTTTCCTTGAAAATCTCCAAAAATGTAGGAACGTGAGTAGTTGAGGAAGAAATGGTGAACGTGGAGTTTGACTGGAGAGAATTAAGGAGTTTGGAAACTCCTTCTGTTATGCTTGCCACGTTCTGCATTTTCCAAGTAAACTGATATACGCATTACGTTCGTTACATGAGCGTTACGAGCAGCTTTGGTCTTTCCCGTGTTATGGTCGTGGCCACTGTGTTACGGTCGTAACACTCTTCAAGATGGCTTACGGTCGTGGCAGTTACATTACGACCGTCACAACTACAAAAATGAAGTTCTTTGACAGATTTATCTTTTTCTTCTGTTCTTTCGATGTTTTCTTGCATTGTTTCATGTTTTCTTCTATTTTGAGCTGAGTTATGAATACCTGCAAAAAGTAATGACAAACTCGAAATATTCGGGAATTAATCGGGTCAAAATAATACAGAACGGGTGAATTTCATAGAAAATAAATGATACGATTTCGTGTTATCAAACTCCCCCATACTTAAACCTTTGCTTGCCTCAAGCAAAATAATCAATTAAAAATATCAGACAAGTTTTTATAAACGCACATAACTAGTATACCTTTCGTTTTCAAATAATTTCAAGAAATCCTAAGTTAGTTTGGCCGAGAAAATCGAATGAAACCACAACGATACATAAATGACACAAGCAACAAGCTAGTCGACGACTATCCGTTTTAAATGAAACGTCCAATTATACCGTTATAATTCAACTCAAGGTTTCTCGTTCATATTTCACCCGGTTTCGTTCTTGCGCAATCACATTAAGCCTATTATCCTTGCACGCACGTAGTGGAATAGCCGGTTAGTGGTTCTGATCAAAACACGACGGTTTCTGGCACAATTATGTGGCAACCTCTTTTATCCAATTGCAAGATGCGGGGGATCAAACCGTAGTCTGCCCTACCGAGTTCAGTACCAGATGCTTCCGAACCACCTAGACAATGGATTCTTATGTTACTTAGTAGAAGCTTTTGCATCCGTTGGATTAAACGATCGGGTGAGGATCGCCCAATTTAATTGGTGCAATATCTATTTCCTTAAAGCATGTAACATTCTATTTAAATCAATTTGCAAGATCATCCACTTATGTTCATCGACTTTCCACGTGGTTTGTGTTAAGACTGGTGCTGACTGCTAATATAAACTACTGGGGGCTAATTTAAGACTTAAAACTCAAAGTATCGGTATAACGAAAATGGAGACAATTCACGTAAGTAGAGATTCGAAGGTGTCATAATTGTATTGTTCTCATTGGATCGCTCTCGGCCTTCTAACTAAGATTTCAGTTAAAGTAGGTAACTAACGGTTATGCAAATATAAAAGGCGAAAATTTTTGGTATGGCTAAATAAAACGGGGAGAAAATGAAATAACGAAATATAACTGAAATAGAAATGAAATTACTCGTTCTGGAATTAAGAATGCAGTACTCCTCCCACACTATATCAAACATTGTCTCAATGTTATGATATAATGGCGAGGTTAAATGAAAAATACATCGGAAAAACAAGGAAAACAACAAGAAAAGGAAAAACTACTGGCGACCACGGCGGCTTCGGGTTCGTGACCGTCTGGAAGGAGTAGCTTCAGGGTCAGTGTCCTGGGGTCCAAGAGATGTAACATCCATCCTCAAAGCATTAAGCTCGCATAGCACTTCATCAAGCCTTTCATTCGTCGACCTTTGACCACTCAAGAGTTGGACATTTTGCTGATGTAAGGCGTCGAAACGCTCCTGATTCTTCCTTTAAAGAGCTACAGCCATCTGATTTTGCTGATGGAGGGCTCTAAGGACGTCCTCCATAGTAAAATGAGGTGGTGCAGAAGAGGATGACTCAGGAATGTCAGGCGCGGGAATATCTCGATCCAGTTCTTCCTGCATCTCATCAGCGGGGCCGACATGAGGTTCTTCTTGAGCAGCAGCAGGGCCTTCAGGGTTGAATAGCCAGTTGGCTTGGTTCTGAGGGTCGATTCTGTCCCTGCAAGGCAAAACAATATTAGTGTAAACTCGGTTTTGTATCACTGGATGAAATCTTCCGTCGTCCCGCTCGTGGATGAGGTGGGCCGATTTGCAATGATCCAAAGTAAGCAGAACCGGTGGTCGGGATGGCAGATGAACAAGGGTGTCACCATGGTTTAGTGCTAAAGCAAGAGAAGTGACAAGCCCTCCGAAATAGAAAGGTTTGCCGCCTCTGGTGCAGATGGAGTGAATATGAGCCAGGAGGAAAGGTGCGGCATTAATTTTCTGA
The DNA here is from genome assembly GCA_948472305.1 of Vicia faba. Taxonomy (NCBI): domain Eukaryota; kingdom Viridiplantae; phylum Streptophyta; class Magnoliopsida; order Fabales; family Fabaceae; genus Vicia; species Vicia faba. Next base: position 213,225,194 of record OX451739.1, read on the forward strand.
CCCGAGAATGCACAATGCATGAAAAATAGCTCCTTTGAGTTGAGCTTGTGGTTGCTATCTATTGTACCCCAAAATTTGCCCTCCCATATTCTTCAAAATTTGCCAAGTCAAAGCTTCAAAATTCCCCAAGGGTTGCACAGTTCAAGGGCCTCCTAACAGTCAAAAACTAGGGTTGTGGTTCTGACAAAGAAAATGAAGTTTCCAAGGGCCCAATCAAGTCCCACATGCCTATAAATATGGTCAAGCATCCTCATACCAAGTTTCAAGACTTACAGCACAAAATTGCATAGTCAAAAACCCTAATTGCACTACAGTCAACTGCAAGGGCAAAATGGTCATTTGACAGTCAAAAGTTCAAATTTTTGGTCAACATCTCATTTTGAAGCCACAAACATCATTTGATCAATTCTTGATCATGATTCTCAAAGCATGGCTCAAAAAGTCTCAAGATGCAAAAGTTTCCATATTTGGACAGTTGAAAAAGTCAACTGTAACTTGACCAAGGCATAACTTCCACATGGATTATCAGAAAAATTCCATCCAAAGCTCATTTTGAAGAGAAATACATTTCCTACAACTCCTCTTCACACTTCAAGTCCAAGAAATGCTCTCACAAAAAGTTATCAATTTCAACATTATAGGTCATTTTCAAAAGTCAACAAAAAGGGACTTTAAGTCAAAGGCCATAACTTGAGATTGGTAAATCCAAATGACATGGGACCATAGGCATTGGTTAGAGGACTTCAAGACCTTTCCAAAATGTCCAAGAACATGAGAAAATCTTAAAAATTGAGCAAGATATGCCTTGTGGAAGTTGGGAAATTTTTGGGTATTTTGAAAAATCAACTTTGCTTCAAAGGTCTTAAAATTGCTAATGGGCCACATTTTTCTTCCAAGATTCATCATCCAAGGCATGTGCACGACCATTTGGCCCAAAGGGAGGTTATTCATCATTTTTATTTATTTATTTGAATTTTTAATTGCTAATAATTCATTTAATTAATTAAAATATGGAAAAAATACCAAAGTAAACTTTTTAAATCTTTTTATGCATGAAATATCTCTAAGATTTCGTGCATTATCAGATAGGGAAAGAATCAATGGTAATTGGACATGATTGGTACCAAATATGCATGGAAAGGATTGAAAAATATATGCCATGAAAATCAAATATCTCTTCATCAATGCAAAGGGTTTTTTGATCCAATTTTAAACCCTAATCGTTCACATACTTATACTCATGCAAACCCTAGTCAGAAAAACCTCGAAGTTGCGCAGAAACACCATAACCAAGTTTGAGTTTTTTTGTCAAAAATTCCAAAACTGAAAACTACATTCCAGTGCGATTCAAGCCAAAATAATTATTCCATTGCCTTGCTGAGACATCAAGGAAGGTGTTTGGATCAAAATCATCATCCCTAACGCCCAGAATTGGTATAACAGCCTCGTCCTGTTCATACTTTTTTCCATGTTCTTGCATCATGATTCATGCTTTGTTTGCTATTTTTAATGATTGATTTGTGTTATTTGACTCATTACGAAGCTAATCCTGTTGTTTAATTAAGTTTTCCTCACCCATACGCGATTTCACCATGGACGATTATTAGGGTTACAAAACTTTCAAATTGGGCATCTTCATATCTTGTAAAATTATAACATCTCAAGGCCATGGTCAAAATCAGGATACTTGGACGAATCGAATGCGACAGTCGCGCCTAATTTATGAAGCAAGATGGCCTAATCGCTATTCTTGAAAAGGGCATATTTTGGGGGGGTTTAAAACCCCCGCTAACCCTTTTATGTTTCAGGCAAAAACGCAAACGAGGAAGAAGAAGATTAGGTGGTGAGCGATGGTTGGATGATTTGAATCCAACGCGCGTTTTTTTTTTAATTTTCTATGTCACTGACCATGTTTCCCTTATATTGTTTATGCGCTATTCTACATACAACGCGCGTGAAGAGCTCCAGTGGCAAGGCATCAGTATGGTAATCCCTGGGACCTGGGTTCGAATCCCAGGTCCCCCTCCCTTTCCATAATATTTTTTCTAATATCATCCTGTGCAGCTTAAGTCCCATGGTTCATCATACGCTCACAATCTCAACGCGCCACATGGCCTGTAACCTCAATCCAAAGGCACTGATTGGAAGAACACCCTGGACGTTGGTCAAACATGCCACATGCTTCCTAAAAAAGTCAGAAGGGCCAGGATCTATTGGGCCAAAAATGCTGAGTTATACCTCCAATTTGGGGACAGAACCCCCCATGGTTTGCTCTTTTATCTTTTTATATTTTTCTATTTTTATTTGTTTTAATTAATTTCCTTTAAATTCTTTAATTTAATTTATTTTCACAAAATATAAAAAATAGTAAAAATCAGAAAAGACAAAAATAATTATATTTGATTTAGTATTTTTGTAAATAAATTATATCATTTAATTTAGTTTTCAATTCTAGAGTTAATTTTAATATCCTTTCTTAATAAATTAAAAATTTGTAGAATTAGGTTTTAATCACTTTAATTACTTTTTATTTTATTTTCTCATCACTAATAATTAATTATTTATTTTTATAAATCAAATTGTATTAATTAATTAGGTTTAATTTTAGGGTTAATTTTCATATTTTCTTAATAAACTAAAAATAACTAGAATTAGGGTTAATTAATTAATTTCATTTAATTCTCATTAAAATTCCATAAACACCAAAAAACTCAAAAAATCTTTTCTCTTTTTATTTTATTTTAATTAATTTGTTAATAATAATTTAATTTCATTAAAAAGGGTCCAACGCCCTCGCTTTCAATTTTAATTCAATTCGCGCATTTATTTTCCTTTCTTATAATTTTAATGTAATTCTCCCAAAGCCATGTAAATTCAATATTTATATTCCTCGCACTTTACTTTATTTTTTGTCAAATTGGGTCCTGGATTTAATTTGGCGATGTGGACCCGCGCCTTTGTAATAGTTTAGGAACTTTATATTTCTCGCAACTTTTTAACTGTTAATAATTGCATGCAAGAATGAATGACAAAATAAAAATGAAAGCGTAGATCACCCATGACATGACAAGACCAAATAAATGAATCTGACACACAAATCACACACCACCCCTAGGGTACGCCTCACTGTTGCCTTGCCTCTCGAAAGGTGATCGTCGAGTAGAGGATGTCTTAGTAAGTCCTCATGATCCGGGAACCTGGCATGAGGGTAGCTTCTAAGGTGTCTTCCCATTGCTCCGGTGATCACCATGTCCCGAACCTTCGAATTGACCCGAACACCTCCAACGGTGGTGCTACCTACCTCTCAATGGTGGGATGGCACTACTTTAAAGGACATTTACACAGACGAATTCCTTAGGGTAGGTAGACGACTCTAGATACTTGCTCTAAATTTCAAAACAAATCAAAAATACTTTTCACACTGACACACTTTCAAAAAAAAGCTTTCAAAAGCAACTTTTCAAACACTCTTGAGGACCGATACAAGAGTCGAACTGAAATTTTCAAAGAAACTTTTTAAAACCCACGATTGAAAAGCAAACAAACCATTTTTGAAAACACAAATGAGCAAGTATCTAAGAGCCCATGGATAACCATGGATAGAAAGGGTGCTAACACCTTCCCTTTCTATAATCTACCTCCCGAACCGAGAGCAATCTCTATAAGGAATTTTTCTGTGCTTTTGTCCTTTCCATTTGGAGAAAATAAAAGATGGTGGCAACTCTTGCTTCCGCGACATTTCGTGAACCAGCGTTAAACAGTCAGTTCCAGATCCACCGATCACACTATCCCTTGCAAAGATTGTGTTGGATAAGATGTGGTGGAAGTAGCGAATGGCGGGGTTGTGAATTTGGGTGGCATTTAGGTGATCGTATGAATCAGCCCGATTATTGGTCAAGCTATGCCACAGGTTGAAAGATTCCTCATGAAAAGTGTCAGGCACACGTAGGTGAGCGCCTTCGTCGGTACATAAATCTAGCAGGCGACCGAATGCATTCTGAGGGAATTCGTATTCGGTGCTGAAAATGCGGAACCTTACCACACCGGTAAGTTGATTTCTTGCACCGTTTGGAGTAATGTAGCAAAATGAACTGAGAAACTCAAGGGTGAGAGTCTCGTACGTTGGTTGTGGCTGGCTACATAGCGTCCAAAGGTTGACATTTTGTAATAGGTGTTGGACACTTTCAAGTAACCCGAGGTTTCGGAGGCAGTCAGTGTCGACAAACCTCGTAGGGTGGATGCCTCGGCGTTGGAACTTTAGGAACCGTGTCCGCTGAGTTTCACCTGATTCGCCATTTCGTAGGGTAATGCCAGGAATGGGTTGGAGATTGTTCACCATTTGCATGCAAGAGTGTTTGAGTGAAAATGGGTCTTGGTTGGTGAATGAGAGAATGAGAATGATGATACGGGTAATGGATGTATATATGGTGGAAGGAGGTAGTGGAAGTTTGAAAATTGATAGGGATTAACTTTGGGTTGAATGGGGTTAATGGGGAGTTATGGAAGAAGAAGAGAGAAAGGTGCAGGAAAAGGGAACGTTCTGCTAACAGGGTTACTGATGTAACCCGTGTTACGGTCGTAACACCTGGCTGACGAGCGTAACGCTCTGAAAGGCGCGTTACGGTCGGGGGGGGATAGATGACGATCGTGGCAGCTACAAGTTTTGGTTTTTCACAGAACAGAACACAATACAATTGCACAGAGTATATTTTTATAGCAGCAGAACATCTCAGGCATTCCAACATAAACACAACATTAATTTTTTTCAACATATAATCCAACATATATAATTCGCAATAGAGTAGAAAACCATAAAACATTGTAAGCAGCATAATGATTGTAAGTTTAAAATTGAAAACAAACCATTGCATTAATTCAAATTGAGTAACTTGTTCTTTTTGACAGAAAATAAATGACTTGTAAATTGAAATGCAGTAATTTAACAAAAAATTAAAACTAACTAAGAACAAAGCAGAATGGAAAAAAATCTAAAAACAAAGAATTGAAAAACTGAAAACTGAAAAACTAAGAAACTATAAACTGCTTCATCCAATCTTTTCTTTTAATATTTCCAAAGCTTGGGTGATGTTATAGAACTGCTCCACCGAGATGTCAGTTAAACCAATAAGATCCAAACGCATAGTCTTCAATTCATTCTTTATTCCATCAATGTCAGTTTTATAAGCATCCAAAGTGGTCAGAATGGTGTTTAATTGTGTAGTATATTCTCCTTGGTTTGTATCAGGGGCTGCTTGTGTTTCAGCCATATTTGTAAAGTCATGATAACCATGAGGGGTTTCAGGATCTGTTTCGTTTTCAGACATGAAATTATTAGCAACAAAATATGATTGTGGTGTTTCTGGTGTCGAAGGATGATCGGGTGGATTCAATTTGTACAACCAATTTTCACGGTTGTGGACACTTATTCGGGCATGGTTCGGGAGGGTAAAAAGAGTAACAACTTCGTCTCTGATCAGGTAGTCATAAGGTGCAGGGCCTAAATTTCCTATTATCCGGTTGTTGAAACAGAAATTAATATTCATAGGCCTAATTGATCCAAATGGTGCACAGTTATTAAGTTGGCAACGAGGTCCAAGAGCATGTGCAATCATTGTAACTAATCCTCCCACACTGACAGGAACATTAGGGTCCTCACTAATGCGGGTAAAGGTCTTCATCAGGAGTGGGACAACATTGACAGGGCGTCCTAGGTTCATACAATAAAGCAGAGATAATTCATCCTTGGATACAGCATTTTGATTTTGTTCTTTTCCAAACAGAGTGTGGGCAAGAATCCTATGGAAATAACGGATGGTTGGGTTATGTATTTCATTGTTATCCATACTTTCTGGGTCAGGGTGATAGTTTCCGGTTAAAGTACCCCAGAAGTAATCCAGCTCAAAATCTAATATATCGGCCTCAGGGGTGGTAAAAGCTAAGGGTCCGCTGGGGAATCCTAATAAAGCAGCTAAGTCCCTATGGTTATAGGTGAACTCAATACCAAAAAGTCTGAAGGTAATGATTCCTTTTCGGGCTCCAACACCGTGTTCAGGGATGTAAACTAGAGAACTCAAGAACTCAAGGGTAAGCTCTCGGTAAGTGACGAACCTATTTTTCAGGTGGGCTTTCTCCCATCCCAATTGGTTAAACATGTAGTAAACACTGTCAGTAATGCCTAAAGAGTCCATAGTGGGTACATCATGATACAGGGTTAAACTGATGCCTCGATGAGACAAAGCCTCAAATCTTCTTTGTTGGTTTCTACCTCTAAAGGTGGTTTCCATAAAGTTCTGTGGAGGATCCATAGCAAAAACAAAGCTGGGAAACAGAGTAGAGGAGAAAGTAAAGAGAAAAAGACTATTCAGAAATCCTGTGTCAAGTAAAATTGATTTGAAATCAGCAGCAGTTTCATAAAAGTTTTTAGAAAATGAAAAATACTTATATAGCAAGCAAAAATAAATAATACAAACAAAATAGCAGGTAAAAATAAATAAAATGGGTTGCCTCCCATGAAGCGTTGTTTTTAACGTCATAAGCCTGACGAAATGCCTAGTGAAAGATTAGTCGGGAGAAATAGGTAGCAGTTCTACGAGTTTAAGCTTATTCGTATAATCTCTATTATCTATACGATGATATTGTTTTAACCGCTGCCCGTTTACAATAAACGGGGCGCTATTTCTATCCTTGATTTCTACCGCTCCGCTAGGAAAAACTCTTGTAATTTCGAAAGGACCGGACCATCTAGATTTAAGTTTTCCAGGGAAGAGTCTAAGTCTAGAATTAAATAAAAGTACGGCATCTCCCACATTAAATTCTTTCCGCGATAAACGCTGATCGTGCCATTTTTTAGTTCATTCTTTGTATATTTTAGCATTTTCGTAAGCGTCTAGTCTTAATTCTTCCAGTTCATGTAAATCGAGGATTCGTTTCTCGCCAGCAGCAGTGTAATTAATATTGAGTGCCTTTATCGCCCAATAAGCTTTATGCTCTAATTCTACCGGGAGATGACATGATTTTCCGTAAACAAGTTTGAAAGGTGTAGTTCCGATAGGAGTCTTGTAAGCCGTCCTATAAGCCCATAAAGCTTCGTTAAGCTTGGATGACCAATCTTTTCGAGATATCGCGACGGTTTTTTCTAATATTTGTTTAATCTCTCTGTTCGAAACTTCGACTTGTTCGCTAGTTTGTGGATGATAAGGTGTTGCTACGCGGTGGTTCACTCCATATTTAGATAGTAATTTATCAAATATCTTCGAAATAAAATGAGATCCACCGTCACTGATAACAAGTCGGGGAACACCAAAACGCGGGAAAATTATATTCTTGAAAAGCTTTATCACTACTCGTGTGTCATTTGTAGAAGAAGCTATTGCCTTGATCCATTTTGAAACGTAATCGACAGCGACGAGTATAAACTTGTTTCCAAAAGAAGATGGGAAAGGTCCCATAAAATCTATTCCCCAAACGTCAAAGATTTCCACTTCAAGTATTCCTTTCTGAGGCATTTCGTCGCGTCTTGAGATATTACCGGTGCGTTGGCATCGGTCACAGTTTTTAACGGCGACGTGGACATCCTTCCACATGTTAGGCCAGAAAAGGCCGGCTTGGAGAATTTTTGCACACGTTTTAGAGGTGCTAGTATGTCCGCCATAAGGAGATGAATGACAATGGGAAATGGCATTTTCTATTTCTTCGTCGGGTATACATCGGCGGAAAATTCCATCAGGTCCTCGTTTAAATAAAAGTGGTTCGTCCCAATAGTAACTCTTGAGATCATGGAAGAATTTCTTTTTCTGTTGGTAAGTTAAGTCAGGTGGAAGCGCTCCGACAACTAAATAATTAACGATGTCAGCATACCAAGGTAATCCTATGGTCATGTCGATGGCTTCCACGACTTCTTTAGCTTCTGGTTTATTTAAATTCAATTGAGCTAGGTCGCCTATCATATGTGCTATCAGATGTTCATACGGAAAATCATCATGAATTGGCACTTGTTCGGGTTTTATACCTTCTAAACGGGATAAATGATCCGCTACGACATTTTCGGTTCCTTTCTTATCTTTAACTTCCAAGTCGAATTCTTGTAAAAGTAAGATCCATTGGAGGAGTCTGGGTTTTGTATCTTTCTTGGCAAGTAAATATCGGATAGCAGCGTGGTCCGTGTAAATGATGATTTTCGCTCCTACCAGGTAAGAATGCAATTTGTCAAGCGCGAAGACCACGGCTAAGAGTTCTTTTTCAGTGGTGGCGTAGTTCATCTGAGCTGAGTCTAGCGTTATGCTGGCGTAGTAAATTGCGTGAAGTTTCTTATCTTTCCTTTGTCCAAGAACTGCGCCGGCAGCGTAATCACTTGCATCGCACATGATTTCGAAAGGTAACCTCCAATCGGGCAGTTGCATGATTGGTGCAAAAATAAGTGCGGCTTTAAGGGTTTCAAAAGCTTGAAGACAATCGTCATCGAATATGAAGTCAACATCCTTCATTAATAGACCGGTAAGTGGTTTTGTAATTTTCGAGAAATCTTTAATAAAGCGTCGGTAAAAACCGGCGTGTCCTAGAAAACTTCATATCTCTCGAACGGTCTTTGGTGGTTGGAGTTCTTTAATCACTTCTATCTTAGCTTTATCAACTTCAATTCCTTTATTAGAAATAACATGTCCAAGTACGATTCCTTCTCTGACCATGAAGTGGCATTTTTCCCAGTTGAGCACAAGGTTTACTTTCACACATCGTTCTAAAATACTTTCTAGATTAGACAGACATCCTTCAAAGCTTTGTCCACACACAGAGAAGTCGTCCATAAACACTTCCATGATGTCGTCAATGAAATCTGCAAAGATGGCCATCATACATCGTTGGAAAGTTGCGGGAGCATTACATAATCCAAATGGCATTCATCTGTACACGAACGTTCCATAAGGACACGTGAATGTAGTCTTCTCTTGGTCATCAGGGTGAATCGGAATTTGGAAAAATCCGGAATAACCGTCTAAATAGCAAAAGTAGGAGTGTTTGGCTAGTCGTTCTAACATTTGATCAATAAAGGGTAAAGGAAAATGGTCTTTCCGAGTAGCTTTGTTCAGTTTTCGATAATCAATGCACACTCTGTGTCCACTAACTACTCTTTGTGTTATTGATTCGCCTTGTGCGTTTTTCACGACAGTGACACTTCCTTTCTTAGGTACGACATGCACTGGGCTAACCCATTTACTGTCGGAGATCGGGTATATAATTCCAGCTTCCATTAGCTTTTTGATTTCATCTCTGACTACAGTGCTTAGAATCAGATTGATTCTTCTTTGAGGTTCTCGAGAGGTTTTGCAATCCTCTTCTAATAGAATACGGTGCATACAAATTGAAGGACAAATTCCTTTTAAGTCTGATATGTTGTAACCTAACGCAATCGGGTATTTCCTTAGAACGTCTAAAAGTTTCTGAGTTTCGAGCGTTCCTAAACTGGAATTCACTATTACAGGTCGAGTTTGTTCAGTATCAAGGAATTCGTATCGTATATTTTTAGGTAGAACTTTCAATTCTAGTTTTGGTTTCTTGGAACATGGCATATGATCGGGTGTAAGTGCTAGACTTTCGCTTAGACTGTCATCTTTATATGGTTCTCGCCAATTGTCGTCTTCGAATATCAGAGGGGTTTCAATTTTCATTATTTCGGAATATGTGGTTTGTTCAACTTCCATCTCTCTTACGCACTCGTCTATAATATCGAGTAAATAACATGTGTCATTCATGGCGGGTGCTTGTAGAAATTGAGTGAGGATGAATTCCACTTTTTCCTCTCTGACTTCGAATGTTAATCTGCCCTTCTTAACATCAATTATAGCTCCAGCTGTGGCTAGGAATGGTCTTCCTAATATGATAGGGGTAACTGAGTCCTCGATTATGTCCATGATGATGAAATCGGTAGGGATATAGAATTGACCTATTCTAACTGGAACATTTTCTAGTATACCTACAGGGTATTTAACCGATCGGTCGGCTAATTGGACGGACATTTTCGTGGGTCTGAGTTCTCCCATCTCTAGCTTTTTGCAAATAGATAAGGGCATGACACTAATGCTTGCTCCTAAGTCACATAGAGCTTTGTCTATGACAAATTTTCCAATATTACAAGGTATAGAGAAACTACCTGGGTCTTTTAGCTTAGGAGGCATGTTGTTTTGAATGATCGCGCTACACTCGGCAGTGAGTGTAACTGTTTCGTTATCCTCTATCTTCTTCTTGTTGGATAGAATTTCCTTAAGAAATTTAGCGTACAATGGCATCTGAGTGATGGCTTCTGTAAAAGGTATTGTTATATTGAGTTGTTTCAGAAGTTCAACGAATTTCTTGAACTGGCCCATCGTTTTGGAATTTGTAAGTCTCTGAGGATACGGGATTGGTGGTTTATAAGGTGGTGGAGGTACATAAGGCTTCTCTTGCTCCACTGCCTCTTGCGTTTCGCTTTCCGTTTCTTTTTCTCTAGGTTCATTGGCTTGTTCAGGCGGCTCGCTCTGCTTTTGGTACATGGCTGGATTTTCTAGTCTCGGGTCAACAGGTCCGTCGAGTTCTTTTCCACTTCTCAGTATCACAGCATTAGCATGTCCTTTCGGGTTGGGCTGTGGTTGACCAGGAAAACTTCCAGCTGGTGCCGCAGTAGATGCTTGTTGTTGAGCTACTTGTGAAATTTGCGTCTCAAGCATCTTGTTATGGGTGGCTAAAGCATCAACCTTGCTAGCTAATTGTTTTATCTGCTCATTAGTATGTAAATTTTGATTCATAACGTCTTTATTAGTCTGAGCTTGGGAAGCAACGAAGTGTTCAATCATGATTTCTAGGTTAGATTTCCTAGGAGCATTAGGTCCATTACCAGGATGATTTGGGATAGCTTTTGGATAGCCGGGTGGTGTGGCAGTAGCTTGTACAGGGGCGTATAACGCGTTGTTACTTTTGTATGAAAAGTTCGGATGATTTTTCCAGCCTGGGTTATAGGTATTGCTATAAGGGTTCCCTTGTACATAGTTTTCTTGTTCAGCTGGAACTCTTGTTAGAAGTGGGCATTCTGGAGCAAGATGTGATTGAAGACCACATAAATCGCAAGTTTGGACTGTTGCAGCTACGGTAGCTGCAGGAGCAGTGGTAAGGTTTTCTAGCTTTTGGGTAAGAGCTTCCACTTTAGCATTGACTTGGTCCAGGATATTCACTTCAGACATTCCACCTTTGGTTTGGGATTTCTCCACATTAGCTCTTTTGCTTCCCCATTGATAGTGGTTCTGGGCCATACTTTCGATAAGTTGATTTGCTTCGGCATATGGTTTATCCATCAGTGCGCCACCAGCAGCGGCGTCTATAGTCATTCTTGTGTTATACAACAGACCGTTATAAAACGTATGAATGATTAGCCATTCTTCTAAACCATGATGAGGACAGAGTCTAATCATATCCTTGTAACGTTCCCATGCTTCGAAAAGTGATTCGTTATCTTTTTGTCTAAAACCGTTGATGTTAGCTCTAAGCATAGCAGTTTTGCTTGGTGGGAAATATCTAGCCAAGAAGACTTTTTTCAATTCATCCCATGTGGTGATTGAATTTGAAGGAAGGGATTGGAGCCAGGCTCGGGCTCTGTCTCTTAAAGAAAAAGGAAATAGGCGCAATCGTATCGCCTTGGGGTTTACACCATTCGCTTTTACAGTGTCTGCGTACTGCACAAACATTGACAGATGTAGGTTAGGGTCGTCAGTAGGAGATCCATAAAATTGGTTCTGCTGAACGGCGGATAGAAGCGAAGGTTTCAGCTCGAAATCATTTCGAGCGATAGCAGGGGAGGCAATGCTGTTGTGAGGCTCCGCTTGCGAAGGAACTGCGTAGTCCTTAAGAGCGCGAGGCGGATTTGGTACGTCAGCCATTGTCGATTCTTCGATAGATTCCGATAACGGGATATTAGGAATTTTAGTTGAAGGAAGATTGTTGAGAGATCGGTATTCTTGAATTCGGCGTCTTAATCTTAAGTAACGCTCGATATCGTTAATTTGTAAATGCAAAGGCTCATTTTGAGAACGAGTGTTTGGCATACACAGAGGGAAATATAAAAAGTTGCCTTAGTCTAGACAGCGTTGTTTTCAGATTACACTAGTGACTAAACTAAAGTCCCCGGCAACGGTGCCAAAAACTTGATGGGGTCTGCGATCGACTTAATGTCTGACGGTATCTTAACTGCAAGCGCACAGCCCATCGCGGTAGTAATAAAAGATTGTCGAATCCACAGGGACTTTGTAATCACGCTAGTGTTGTAAAACAGGTTGGTTTAGCTAAGGCGGAAATTGTCACGTTGGTTTTGGGAAGATTAAAGAAGGTAAATTAATTGATTTGAAAGTAATTATAAAATGAAATGGTCGGTATGCAATAGAGTCGACCTAAAGGATCTAATCGGACCTAGGCATATAAGGATGGTCAACTTGGTTTATCTGTAGAATTAATCAGTTTAAAAACCCTCAACTCACACTTTCATGGTCTTATCTCGGATTATACGTCTAAAGCCCTATACCTGCTTTCGCTAGCCTATAAGTGTTTAGAAGTATTTTTTGGAAACTTAATTAATTCTAATTTGGTTTAAAGCGCTTTCACTGTATTTAAATCAAATGCCTAACTTTAGCTATCCGGTTAAAAACCTCACACTTTCGTGGTCTCGATCTAACCTATTTACTCTTCTTACTTTCGTAACAAATATTTTATTATTAAGCATAAAAAGTTATAACCAGAGTTAAGTTTATTAAAGTTTTAGCCTAAGTTTGATCAGATGTCTAATGTCTCTTACTATCCCATACCGACACTAAAGGTTTAGCTAGCCATAGAAATTATAATAAACATACTGTAAATAAAAACAAACAAATATAAATTGGACATTATAAATAATAAATAATAAATAATAAGAATGCATTAATTAATTAATTAAAAGGAATGTAATACAATTGCAAAATAGAAACCTGACAGTAAAGCCAATACTTCAATCCTTCTTCCACAAATCGGAAACTCGGACTTGGTATCGGGAATATGGCAAATTCTGAGGCTTGAATGATAAATCCTAAGCTATAATAATAATTCCCTGATGTTGGAAATTATTATTTGGACAGTGGAATTAAAAGAATTGAAATAAACAAATGCTGGAAAATAATAACTGAAATAATACTGGTTTTGATTTTGGCAGAGCTTCCGCACAAGTAAGCTGTAATAAACTCCGTACTTCTAACGTTGAATGTTGAGGTATTTATAGAAAAATAAAATCTGGCAGTTGGCTTGAAAACTTGTAACTAAGCTTTCCTTGAAAATCTCCAAAAATGTAGGAACGTGAGTAGTTGAGGAAGAAATGGTGAACGTGGAGTTTGATTGGAGAGAATTAAGGAGTTTGGAAACTCCTTCTGTTATGCTTGCCACGTTCTGCATTTTCCAAGTAAACTGATATACGCATTACGTTCGTTACATGAGCGTTACGAGCAGCTTTGGTCTTTCCCGTGTTACGGTCGTGGCCACTGTGTTACGGTCGTAACACTCTTCAAGATGGCCTACGGTCGTGGCAGCTACATTACGACCGTCACAGCTACAAAAATGCAGTTCTTTGACATATTTATCTTTTTCTTCTGTTCTTTCGATGTTTTCTTGCATTGTTTCATGTTTTCTTCTGTTTTGAGCTGAGTTATGAATACCTGCAAAAAGTAATGACAAACTCGAAATATTCGGGAATTAATCGGGTCAAAATAATACAGAACGGGTGAATTTCATAGAAAATAAACGATACAATTTCGTGTTATCAATTCATCAAGGATTGCTCAAAATTCATCAAGACTCAAAAGTTGCTAAATTAGGGTTTTGTAGGAAAAGTCAACTCAACTTTGACCAAGCATAACTTTCTCATACTTTATGAGAAATGACCCATCCAAAGATCATTTTGAATATAATACAATTTCCTACAATCTATCTTCATGCCCCAGGATCAGAAAATGCACTCACAAAAAGTTACAAATTTGGACATTATAGGTCATTTTTGAAAGTCAACAAAAACACCTTTTTTGCCAAAGATTATAACTTGAGCATGAAATATCAAAATTAAATGAGATCAAAAGGGTTGGTTAGAGGACATCTCAAGATTTCTAAAAAGTCTAACAACACTTCCAAAAGTTCAAAATTGAAGAAGTTATGCATTGTTGAAGTTGGGCATTTTTGCAAAATTGCCAAAAGTCAACTATCCCCAAAACTTCAAATTTTGTCAAATGGGCCCATTCTTTTCCACTTGATTTGATCTTGCCACATTGCACACGTGTCCTAGCTTCAGCCTTGTGTCCATTTATCTATTTTATTATTTGATTTGATTTTTTATTGAATTATTTTATTTTAAATCAATTTAAATCAAATAAAATCACAAAACTTGATTACATGAGATATTTTTCTATTTTCAGGACTTAATCATCATCATCAAGTGTATCAAATTTGTATCAAACATTCCATGTGCGAAAAGATTGAGTTTTTGGCAAATTAGGCAAGTTATCAATGGTGAATCAAATCCAATCTCAAGGCATCAATGTGCAAGGATTCAGTCCACAAAAGTTGACCTAATACACTCCATCATACATATACAAGGCAAAGGCACGAAATCCAGACCTGGAGGCTGCAAGAACATCAAGAACAAGACTTGAAAAAAGGTGGAAAAAGTGTGAAACTGAAATCACCCTTGGAGGAATTTTCAGAAGCGAAACTCAATGCCAATCAATTGCTGGAGGTTCACTGAGTCAGAACCACCCCCTAGCAAGCTCTCATACACGCCCAGAAGCTTTTTAAGTGTCTTAAAAAACTGCTTTTCGTTTGAATTCGTGGATCCTTATTCTTGCACTTTTTTCACTAACCATTTGCATATTCGTGATCCTCATCAAATTTCCAAGCTTCCTATATTATCCAATTGCATTGATCTGATCTGTAACTCCATAACCGAATATAGGGTTTTGTGGTTGTTTTTTTGGGCGTTTCTTTTTCAGGCAAAATCAGCTCCATTAATGGCCATGGACATGACCGGAGGAAGAAGACGAGCATAACCATGGTCTTGGGAGGAATTTTCATGGCCTAGAATTGATTTTAGGATTGACATACGAATTTAGTCGCGGATATAAATCCGCAGGTAAATTTACAGGGGGCTGGAGGTTAGGGACGACAAACGTGTCTCCCCCTGGTTGGTTGGTTCAAATACTTGGCGCGTTTTTTTTATTTTTTTTCTGGCATATTATCACGTTATCCCATATTATTATTATTATTCAATATATTAACAATTGAGACATAGTGGCGCAGTGGTTGTGGCGTGTGTTCAAAATCAAACAGGACCTGGGTTCGAATCCCAGGTCCTCCATATGCCTTGCTATTATTTTTCTTCAGGTAATCCAGTGTTGATGTCAGCGCGTAATGCATCATACTCCCTCATTCAATCAATGGACAGATGGCCCCAGGCCATATCTGATGGTCCAGATGGGACGTCCACCATGCTACCAAGTCAAGGGTCCACCTGGAATCCAGGAAAGTCAGCCAAGGCCAGCGCTTATTGGGCCTCTGAATTACCATTCCAACCCCCCTAAACAGGCCCAAACTTCCCAACTCTTTCTATTTTTTTAAATTATTTCTTTTAATTATTCATTGTTATTATTATTATTATTAACTAACCAATTAAATCTTTTTCTTCATAAAATTAAAAACCAAAAAATATTTTCTTATTTAAATTTAATTTCATTATTTTATTTTTGTTAACAATATTAATTTAATTAATTTAGTTTTAATTAGGAATAACTTTTAATATATTTTGCAATAATTAAAATTAACTTAGACAATTAGGTTTTATTAACATTGATCAAATTTATTTTTATTTCTTTAAATACCAAAAACCCAAAAATATTTTTATTAATTAATTTATTTATTAATTTAATAAACCTAGTTTAATTTCTTTCATAAATTAAAAAATAACCGAAAATCTTTTCTTTAATTAAAGGGTAAAAACCCTAAAAACTTGCGCCTAATTTAATTTCCCGCATGCGATCCATTTTATTTCAATATTGTATCTGTTTCCGGAATGTAATAGATAATTAGGAATATTTTTGTCGCTTTATTTATTTTCCGCATTTTAATTTCAAGGGTTGCTTTTGGCGATGTAAATACCTAACGCCTTGTAATAGTTAGTTTAATTTCCGCAATTTAATTTCCGCAACTTATATGCTGTTAGATGTTTGATAATAGGGAATGCATGACAAGATTGAACGTTTAAACCTAAAATCAACATAGATAACCATTAACATGTACAAAGACAAAATAACTGAAAACAACACACTCGCACATGCGCACTCTTAGGGTACACCCCACTTGGTTGCCTTCGTAACGCGGTCATTGAGTATAGGAAGTTTTAGAGGTTGCCCTCTTGTCCAAAGATCATAGTTGCCTCGAAACGGTTGCCTCGGAAAAAATGATCTAAGACAGTAGGGTTACCGCTAAGGTGTCCTAACATTTCTTTAGTGACCGCACGTCCCTTAATCGAATTGACCCTTAAACTCCAACGACGATGCTGCCTACTCATCAATAGTGGGATAGCGTTGCCTAAAGGAAGATAGCATAGAACGATTCTTTTTTTTCGAGTAGGTAGATGGTTCTTAAGTACTTGCTCTTTCAAAAACAAAAATCTTTTTCACACTTACACCTTTCAAACAAAAACTTCTTCAAACCCACAAACACAAAGAAAGCAAATTTTGAAAACACTATGAGCAAGTACCTAAGAGCCCATGGATAACCACGGATAGAAAGGGTGCTAACACCTTCCCTTTCTATAATCTACCCCCCGGACCCGAGAAACATCTCGAAAAAGGAAGTTTTCTATGCTTTTTTCCTTTCCTTGTTGGATAAAATAAAAGACGATGGTGACTCTTGCTTACCGCGACATTTTGCGAAAACAAACGCAAAACGCAAACCAGCATTCCAAAAACTGTCAGTTCTCTCCCACCGTATCACAGAACTGGCGACTGTGCTGGGGACACTTAATAAGTGGGGTGTACCTTAGGAATAGTTCATGATGTTTTCAATTGTTTGACTTGTATGCTTTATATTTGTGGGCTTGTATCGGAGTTACTATAGATCCTAACCCGGATCTGGGGGATACCCTTTAGGTAAGTAGCAATAAACTGTGAGGGAATTGTACGGCATAGACCGATACGGTTGAAGCAGTAGCTACGTTGGTGTGGCACTTTAGTATGTACCGATATCCCTTGTGTTGGAACGAGGAGAATATGGGTCTGATAAGGGGTCATTAAGCACCAACTGACCTTAGAACCTTTAAATTGACCAACTTGGCCATAAAACAGTAGCAGTATGCTACACTAATTGAGACTAAACTCTCGCGATGATTCCGGCCACAAGAAAAGGTTGCTAAACTGGAATTATGACCGATCGAGGGTAGTCAGTGATATTTAGATCCTCTAGAACCCGGTTACTATTTTTAGGACAGGTTTAAAACAACTGAACTGAAAGAGGGTAGTACCTAGACTCCTTGCCAGCCTGAAATCTAAGGGCTATCTGTCTGACTTGTGTGCCTTTACCATATTTTCTATTTGTGGATACTTGTGGTGTGCTTTCTATCATGACATCATGACATCATAACATTGCATACATCTTGCATTGGACTAACCTATTTTAAAGACAGGAGGGATTCATCTTTGTTCTGTTTTGTAGGTCATGATGCCCATGCGTAGGAATACCATCCGGATCAACTTTGTCCAGGTTCCCACTATGCTTAAAGAATTGATCGCAAAGATGCCTGATACTACCTCCTTCATCAGAAGACATGGATATCTTCTCAGTTTGGTCACCTCCAAATTGGACGAGCAGATGATGAGTGTTTTGGTCCAATTCTATGATCCGCTGTACCATTGCTTTACTTTCCAGGACTACCAGTTGGTTCCCACCTTAGAAGAGTTCTCTAATCTGCTCGGTATCTCTATTCTGGAGAAGACCCTGTTTACTGGTTGGGAGAAGATCCTTAGGCCAGAAGAGATTGCTTCAGCCCTTCATATGACAAAGGATGAGGTAATGGCTAATTGGGAGACTAGAAGTGGAGCAAAGGGCTTTCTGACTAAGTTCTTGGTTGGTAAGGCTAATTATTTCTGGGATAGTCTAGACTTCAAGGCATTCGAAGATATTCTGGCTCTTCTGATATATGGCTTGGTATTATTTCCGAATCCTGACTCCTTTGTCGATGTGAATGCGGTGAAAACCATCATCTCTCGTAATCCTGTACCCACTCTCTTGGGTGACATTCTTCATCAGCTTTATTCTCGTACTGCTCGTAAGCGGGGAACCTTGATGTGTTGTGCTCCATTATTGGCGAGGTGGCTTATTTCGCACCTCCCCAAATCAGTGCTGAAGAACAAAGAAGGCGTGGGCTGGGCTTATAGGGTTATGTCTCTCTCTCACAATGACATCATTTGGACTATTAAGGGTATGGACGAGGTGGCCGTTATTGATCGCTGTGGGGAATACCCCAATGCTTGGCCTTACCTCATGAATTGCTAATGCCTAGTATCATCTTTGATTTTCAAGGGGATAGTGACGAGCAACGCCGCATAATCATAAGGGCTTGGGATAGAGTTCACAGATCTGATCCACATGAGCTGGGTCCAAAGACTTCTCTTCCAATGGAGCCATATCTCAGATGGGTTCGTATCCGTGCCCAAAAGCTGGGTATGCCGTATGAAGCCATCCTGCCTATCATTGTTGAAGTTGCTAATGCAGAGGGGGTTCTTCCTACCATCCTCCATCCTTACATGCCCACTGACATTGGGGAACTGAAAAGGTCTTGGATGCAGCTGAGAGAAGAGCGGATTCTTACCGTGAGAAGTTTAACGAACAAGAGCAGAAGATTCAGAAGTTGACTAGGCAGCTGGAGAACGAGCGGATTCTCAATGACTATGTCTGCACCGACAAGAAGCGACCATGGGAACACTGATTGTCCTTTGATTATTTCCTTTCCAGTTTTTATTTACTTTTCAGTATTTTCTTTCTTGTAACGCCTTAAGGGCAATTTGTTGTACAATTTGAATTTCAAGTTTACCTAATAAAAGTGTGTTTCATTTCTTGTTTACGAATTTGAATCTCTCAATGTCTTTGAAATCATATCATACGCATTTCATCCCATGCATCCCATAATAGGTACCCATTACAGGTCTCTTATCTTCTTCGCTGTTTATTTCAGCACTCATCATGTCTGCTGAACCATCAACTGAGCAAGCAATCAAAGCCCTACAGGCTCAAAATGCCCAATTCCAAGAGTTGTTCATGAATCTAGCTAAGGGTCAACAAGATCTGAAGACCCTGATTTTGAAAGAGAAGAAGAAGAAGAAGAAGAAGAGGACAGTCCTGTTTAACACAGGTCACAGGTTTGGAAATAGGCTACGGGATGAAGTTGATTTGACCACCTTATCTGGAGGGAAAGATAGTCAGGAAGAAAGGAGGGCTCCCAGCCCTGTGGTCTCAGACAATGAGACGGACTTCGACGAAGACCAGTATCCTCCGGCTGAGGATAGATACAAGCAACTGGAAGACCGGTTAAGTGCGATGGAAGTTCAGAAAGTGCCTGGTCTGGACTTTGGTGATCTAGGTCTATCATCTGGGGTGGTAATTCCCCACAAGTTCAAGGCACTAGCCTTTGCTAAGTATGACGGAGTTTCTTGTCCGAAGATGCACCTCCGGTCATATGTAAGGAAGATTCAGCCGTACACCGCTGATAAGAACCTATGGATCCACTTCTTTCAAGACAGTCTCTCAGGGACTCATCTTGAATGGTTTTACCAGTTAGACGGAGCCAGTATCCGCAGTTGGGAAGATTTGGCTGCTGCTTTCTACAGGCAGTACCAATACAATGCCGACCTCGCTCCTACGCGTACCCAACTCCAAGGTATGTCTATGAGAACGGGTGAAGGTTTCAAATATTATGCTCAGAAGTTGAGGGATCTCGCTGGAAGAGTGCAACCACCCTTGGCTGATCGAGAGCTTATGGATATGTTTCTGGGGACCTTGTCTGGTCAATTTTTCAACCATCTGATTGGGAGCTCTTCATCTGGGTTTACAGAGCTAATTATGACCGGTGAAAGGATTGAGGCTGATATTAAGTCTGGTAAAATACAAAAGGGTGCTTCATCAAGCACCGAGAAAAAGCCTTTTAAGAAAGAGTCCAGTGCTGTCTACGGTTCGAAAAGCCAGGATAGACCTGAACGCCGCCAAGCTGTTAATGCAGTTGTTATCTCAAGACCTGCTGGTGCTCCTCAGCGCAACAATCAACAAAAGACTGAGAGACCTCGAAGGCAATTCACCCATCTCAACATGACTTTGTCTCAGATTCTGCCGCGGTTATTAAAGACCAATCTAGTAACTCCAAGGGAGGCTCCGCCGAATCCCAACATTGCATCACCTAAGTACAACCCTAATGCCCGCTGTGCTTTTCACTCTGATAGCCCGGGACATAATACAGATGATTGTTGGGCTTTGAAGAACAAAATACAGGACTTAATTGATGTTAAGGAGATTGAGTTCGAGGCGCCCGAAAGAACTAATGTTGTGACTGCTCCTATGCCCAAGTATGGAGTGAATGCTATAGATGAAGACTCGTTTGTGATTTCTGTGAACGACATTTTTACCCCTTTGATGACTGTAAAGAAGAACCTTTTGTTAGCGGATTTATTTCCGGGCTGTGACGAAGGTTGCCATATGTGTTCCATCCTACCTACCGGTTGCCATCTTTTGAAGTCAGGTGTCCAACGCCTGATGGATAATAAAGAAATTCTATTTGAGAAGACTGTTGTTCCTTTAGTTCATACTGAAGAAGTTTCCATTATCACCATTTTCGACAATTCTTCCAAGGCTCCCTCGAGGAAGCCTGTTAGAGTTACATCTGTTCCAAGAATCGCACCATTGATCATCACTATTCCGGGGCCTATCCCCTACACATCTCATAAAGCTGTCCCTTGGCACTACGGAGCTGATGTTTATTTTCATGGAGTGAAACAAGAGTTGGATGTTGATACTGACGTCAGCAATATTGTTGGACCTGCTAAAGTCACCCGCAGCAGAAGACTTTTCTCGCCTGATATCTCTCCACCAACTGCCCGAAAACCTGTTGTTATTACACCTGCCAGTGTACCTGCTAGTATTCCTGTTCAAGTTCCTATTCTTACCCCTGTCGCTGAGTCATTTGACACTCGGGGCAAGGGGACCACCAGTGAGCCTGCCCAGACGGAGGCACCAAAGACAATTACTGTTGAAGCTTCTAGACAAGAGATGGAAGAGATTTTAAAGATCATCAAAAAGAGTGACTACAATGTAGTTGAACAGCTGGGGAAAACCTCATCCAAAATCTCTATGTTGTCACTGTTGCTATGCTCAGAGGCCCATGCCAAGGCTTTGATTGCATTCCTGAAGACTGCACACGTACCGCAGGAGACATCGACTGATCAGTTTAAAGATTGCGTGGCTAGTCTGACTGCTGATAATGGGTTGGGTTTCTCTGACGCCGACTTGACTGCTAAAGGGAAGAATCACAATGATGCCCTGCATGTCTCCATTGAATGCAGGGGCACTACTCTTGCTCATGTATTAGTGGATACTGGTTCCTCATTGAATGTTTTGCCTAAGAAAGCTCTATACCGGTTGGACTGTGAAGGATTAGAGTTGAAACCAAGCAACATTGTCGTCAGGGCCTTTGATGGGTCTAAAAGAATGGTACATGGAGAAGTGGATATTCAGATTAAGGTTGATTCTCAGGTTTTCAACTCTACATTCTATGTAATGGACATTCGGCCATCTTATTCTTATTTGCTGGGTCGCCCGTGGATCCACAAAGCTGGGGTAGTAACCTCAACGCTCCACCAGAAGCTGAAGTACCCAGTGAAAGGGAAGATTGTGACAGTACAAGGAGAGGAAGAGTACATGGTGAGCCACCTCAACTCTTGCTGATACGTAGAGATGGATGGGGAGTTCATTGAGACCCCATTTCAACATTTTGAAGAGGTTCCCCAGACGCTGGCATCAACTGAGACTGTTGTTGAAGATTCTCCTATGAAGATGGCTTCCTTTAAGGATGCCCGAGCTGTTGTCGAGAAAGGTGGGTGTGCAAATTGGGGCCAACTCCCTGATTTTGCACAGAAGACTAACAAGTTTGGTTTGGGTTTCACTGCAGAAGCTCAAAGGGCTGTTCGGAATGCACGGATCAGAAGATCTCTCGTGTTCATCAGCAATTTGGGAGTGAATGCCATTAAGGACAATGTGGAGGAGTCTGAGTTCGACAATTGGATCTATCCTACGACCGACGGTGGACCAAGCAACTGGACAGCAAAGGATTTCATCCCTATTTCTTTTGTTACCCAATAATGAGACTTTTTGTTTTGAATTTGTAACAGACATTGTTTTAAACTTTACGGCCCGGTGTCTTACCCGGGGCACCGTGGCCTCATTTGTGAGGGATTTATGTGTGTCATTTACATATGTCATTAATAAAAGCATTGGACGTTTCTTGCATTTCAAATTTTACGCTCCCTGTTTTTCTTTTATTATATATTGCAAAACAGCTATTTTACACACACTCACATATACAGGTCTACATCCACTTTGGATCTCACTGGTAACGACTCTGCTACTGCCAGTTATGACTTCGAAAATCCGATCAACTTAGCCGAAGACGAAGGTGAAGATGATTGCGAAGTGCCTGGTGAACTTGCAAGACTGCTACTCCAAGAAGAGAGGGCCATTCGTCCGCACGAAGAGACGGTGGAATCAGTAAATCTGGGTACAGATATAGACAAGAAAGAAGTTAAGATCGGTGCAAATCTGGAAGCTAGTGTGAAACAACGGTTGATTCAGATGCTGCGTGACTACGTTGAGATCTTTGCCTGGTCTTATGAAGACATGCCTGGGTTGGATACTGATATTGTGGTTCATCACCTACCTACCAAGGAAGATTGTCCTCCAGTGAAACAGAAGGTCCGCCGAATGCGCCCAGAGATGTCTGAGAAAATCAAGGCTGAAGTAATGAAACAGTTTGACGCCGATTTTCTAGAAGTTACTTCTTACCCACAGTGGGTGGCCAACGTGGTTCCTGTACCGAAGAAGGATGGTAAGGTTCGAATGCGTGTTGACTATAGGGATCTGAACAGGGCAAGCCCCAAGGATGATTTCCCTCTACCTTATATCGACGTTCTGGTTGACAACACCGCGCAGCATAAAGTCTTCTCCTTTATGGATGGTTTCTGTGGTTATAATCAGATTAAAATGGCTCCCAAAGACATGGAGAAGACAACCTTTGTTACTCAGTGGGGTACCTTTTGCTACAAGGTCATGCCTTTTGGATTGAAAAATGCTGGGGCAACGTATCAGCATGCCATGGTTGCTTTGTTTCATGACATGATCCATCATGAGATTGAGGTATATGTCGACGACATGATTGCAAGGTCCCAGACTGAGGAAGAACACCTTGACCATCTGCAGAAGTTATTTGACAGGTTGAAATTGTACAAGCTGAGGTTAAACCCGAACAAATGCACCTTCGAGGTGAGATCTGGTAAGCTGTTGGGTTTCTTCGTAAGCGATAAAGGTATACAAGTGGACCCTGTCAAGGTGAAGGCTATACAGGAAATGCCAACACCCCGAACAGAGAAAGAAGTCAGAGGCTTTCTGGGACGTCTGAACTACATCTCCCGATTCATCTCGCACATGACCGCTACTTGTGAACCAATATTCAAGTTGCTGAAGAAAGATCAAATGGTACGATGGAATGATGAATGCCAGACCGCTTTCGAAAGGATCAAAGAGTATCTCCAAGAGCCACCCATTCTGATGCCTCCAGTTGAAGGGACACCTTTGATCTTATACTTGACAGTACTCGACAACTCAATGGGGTGTGTGTTGGGGCAGCATGACGAGTCTGGCCGAAAAGAGCATATTATTTATTACCTTAGCAAAAAGTTTACCGACTGTGAGACCCGATACTCACTGCTCGAGAAAACTTGCTGCGCTTTGGCATGGGATGCTCGTCGGCTGAGACAGTATATGCTGACTCACACTACTCTATTGATATCAAAGATGGATCCAATCAATTATATCTTCGAGAAACCTGCTTTATCCGGGAGAATAGCAAGATGGTAGATGATCTTGACTGAGTATGACATCTAATACACAACCCAAAAGGCAATTAAGGGAAGTGTGTTGGCAGATCATTTGGCACATCAGGCAGTGGATGATTACCAATCTATGGACTTCGAATTTCCGGATGAGAATATCATGCTAGTAACTGACTGTGAGACACCTGGACCGGATGAAGGATCTGAGGAAGGATCCCGATGGTCTATGTACTTTGATGGAGCTTCAAACGCTTTGGGCAATGGCATTGGCGCTGTGATCATATCTCCCAAAGGCTCTCATACTTCGTTCACCGCCCGACTATGTTTCAACTGCACCACAATATGGCAGAGTATGAGGCGTGCATTATGGGTCTTTGAGCAGCAATTGACCTAAGGATTAAGTTCTTGAGTGTTTTCGGAGATTCCGCTCTAGTGATCAGTCAGATCAAAGGCGAGTGGGATACGAAACACCCTAATCTTATTCCTTACAAGGAGTATGTGTTGACGTTCCTTCCCCACTTTGAGGAGATAACCTTTGAACACTTCCCTAGAGAGGAGAATCAGTTGGCGGATGCGCTAGCTACGATGTCTTCTATGTTCAAGGTCAATTGGGACAACGAAGCTCCCTGGATCATCATTGAAAAACTGGATGAACCTGCGCATTACTGTGATATTGAGACTGAAGAGGTAGCAGATCAACCCTAGTTTCATGAGGTGAAAAGGTATCTTGAGGCTCAGGAGTACCCCGAGGGTGCATTTGTTAATGACAAGAAGTTTCTAAGGAGGTTCGCAGCGAAGTTCTTCATTAGCAATGGCATTATTTACAAGAGTAACCATGATTCAACCCTACTGCGATGTGTGGATAAGAACGAAGCAGAAAGGATCATGACAGAATTACACGAAGGTACTTTTGGAACTCATTCCAGTGGATACACCATGGCAAAGAAAATCCTTCGGGCAGGATACTATTGGTCTACAATGGAAGCCGAGTGTTATCAACATTCTCGGACATGTCACACATGCCAAGTTTATGCTGATAAGGTGCACATACCTCCAGTTCCTCTGAACGTCTTGACGGCACCTTGGCCTTTTGCAATGTGGGGCATTGATATGATCGGCGAGATCAGACCTACAGCGTCCAACGGGCATCGTTTCATCTTGGTAGCAATTGATTACTTTACGAAGTGGGTTGAAGCAGCTTCCTTTTCTACTGTAACCAAGAACGTCGTGGCATGGTTCATTTGGCACAATCTGATCTGTCGATACGGTGTACCAGAGAGGATCATTACGGACAATGTTACCAACCTCAACAACAAGATGATCACCGAGCTCTGCGGGCAATTCAAGATACAACATCATAACTCTTCTCCCTACCGGCCGAAGATGAATGGGGCTGTCGAAGCGGCTAATAAGAACATTAAGAAGATTGTGCAGAAGATGACAGTGACATACAAAGACTGGCATGAGATGTTACCATTTGCTCTTCATGGGTACCGTACCTCAGCACGGACGTCAACGGGGGCAACACCCTACTCCTTGGTATATGGCATAGAGGCAGGCTTGCCCATTGAAGTTCAGATACCCTCTCTTCGGATCATGAAGGATGCAGGTTTGACTGAAGATGACTGGATTCAGACCCGGCTTGATCAGCTGAACCTAATCGACGAAAAGAGACTTACTGCTATTTGTCATGGTCTGACGTACCAAAAACGGATGATCAAGGCATTTAACAAGAAAGTTAGAGGACAAGAGTATCAAGTTGGGGATCTGGTAATCAAGCGCATTATCTTACCTCAAGGTGATCCCAGGGGCAAATGGACCCCTACTTACGAAGGGCCATTTGTGGTTAAGAACATTTTCTCAGGAGGAGCTATGATTCTAACCACCATGGATGGTGACGACCTTCCTCACCCCGTCAATGCAGACATAGTGAAAAGATACTACGCATAATCAAAGACCCGCTAGGTTGACTGGCCTAGGCAAAAATAAGGGCTTCCCGACGAACCAGAAGGGTTCGGGCAAAAATAAGGGACGAAAGTGAAAAAATCTGTACACCCGGCAAGTCGAAAACCTGAAAAGGCGGCTTGGGCAAAAAAGGGTATCCCAGTGGACTTAAAACCCGAAAGGTCGGTCCAGGAAAAAATTAGGGATCAAAGCGTAACACTATGTCTCATTGGATCACCTTGCATCCAGACTTCGGTATCAACTATTAAGCTCGGACGGCACTAATCAATCGGATCTACCTTCAACCAAGTAGAAAAGTGATGGGATGCTCGAGGACATAAAGGCAATAGCAGAGTTGGAACCCAGTGGGATTGTTCACATAGCTGTTTTGTTTTTCACAATTTGTGTAAATTCTATCTGCTCGGCGACATTCTCTTACTAGGACGTCAGCCTCTTGTACAAAAACGACTATTTACAGGCCAAACATCAAAATCAATATAATTCATTTTCAAAGAAATTTCAAATTGTTATTCCTTATCTGTTTTGTTTTGCAAAGAACGTCCAAAGTTCATTTTTGATATATGCATTTGACATTAATTGCTGCTCATGAATATTTACATGTGAAACAAAAGACAATTACGGGTAATATCAGAAACAGGGGCAACAAAAATTGTCCAAACTATATAGTTGCTTTGTCCACCAGGTACCGGGTAAATTCATCTGAAGAATATGGCTAAGATACCTTCACTCCCCGCTGAGTAAGGCAGTAATGGCAGCTCTCCCCCAGCTGGGACTTGCAACTATGAACGAATCAGCAATGCTTTCCCCAAGCAGAGTTGATCTACCATCAATACTAAAAAGGATTGATATCCCCGGCAGTCTTAATATTCCCTAGCGGAGTATAAGAATGTTCCGCGAAAGAATACAAGATACCCCCAGTGGAGTTAAAATTTTCCCAGCGCAGTCTAAAAAAGCTTCCCCAACGGAGTTGAAGCATCGTCCCCAGTAGACTCTGGAAGTTTATCCCCAGTGGAGTACAAAATAAATCTCCCCAGCCGAGTTCAAAGGATCATTCCCGGAAGAACTCAAAGGATTATCCCCATAAGAGTCTAAATAGTTATCCCCAGTGAAGTCGCAACTGAAAGATCATCCATAGCGGAGTTCTTTCCTTTCACAAACAGGAATTCAATCCCCAACAAGATTCAGTATCACCAGCAACAGTGATTCGTCCCCAGCATAATTTATCATTGGAATCCTCAGCAGAGCATCTCTTCCCCACAGAGTAATCTCCTCATCAGTATATTCCCCAATAGAGTTATCCTCTCCTGCAGGTCTATTCTCACAATCATCTTCGTTCGTCATCCCCAGTGGAAACGAAGAGTTCAACTTTATTCTCCAGCAGCTATCAGGGATTTATTTTCCCAGCTAGAAACATTACATTTCCATACATCATGATACATGCATATACGCATCATACCATACAATCTCATTTATGTTGAGAGCATCATTGCTTGATATATATATCATGCATTTCATACATCATGACATTGCATATGACTGACTCTTTACCGTTTCAGGGAAAGACGAATTAGTAAACACCACTGACTACTCATATGACCTAGTAGTCCCCTCAAAAGAAAAACTACATCTATGGAAGACTTTAGTTTGGTTAAGTTAAATCGATTCTAAGATTTTTCTGATTCTTATCCAGCCAAAGTTAATCCAAGACCTTCTCTGGTTCAGTCAGATCGACGCTAAGATCTCCCTGATTCATATTCTAGTTGAAGATATTCCAAGACTTTTGTCTGGTTCAGTTAAATCGATCCTAAGATTTTTCTGATTCTTATCCAGGCAAAGTTAATCCAAGACCTTCTCTGGTTCAGTAAGATCGACGCTAAGATCTCCCTGATTCGTATTCCAGTTGAAGATATTCCAAGACTTTTGTCTGGTTCAGTTAAATCGATCCTAAGATTTTTCTGATTCTTATCCAGCTAAAGTTAATCCAAGACCTTCTCTGGTTCAGTCAGATCGACGCTAAGATCTCCCTGAGTCGTATTCCAGTTGAAGATATTCCAAGACTTTTGTCTGGTTCAGTTAAATCGATCCTAAGATTTTTCTGATTCTTATCCAGCCAAAGTTAATCCAAGACCTTCTCTGGTTCAGTCAGATTGACACTATGATCGCCCTAATTCGTATTCCAATTGAAGATATTCCAAGACTTTTGTCTCGTTCAGTTAAATCGATCCTAAGATTTTTCTGATTCTTATCCAGCCAAAGTTAATCCAAGACCTTCTCTGGCTCAGTTAGATCGATGCTAAGATCTCCCTGATTCGTATTCCAGTTGAAGATATTCCAAGACTTTTGTCTGGTTCAGTTAAATCGATCCTAAGATTTTTCTGATTCTTATCCAGCCAAAGTTAATACAAGACCTTCTCTGGTTCAGTCAGATCGACGCTAAGATCTCCCTGATTCGTATTCCAGTTGAAGATATTCCAAGACTTTTGTCTGGTTTAGTTAAATCGATCCAAAGATTTTTCTGATTCTTGTCCAGCCAAAATTAATCGAATACCTTCTTTGGTTCAGTTAGATCGACGCTAAGATCTCCCTGATTCGTATTCCAGTTGAAGATATTCCAAGACTTTCGTCTGGTTCAATTAAATCGATCCTAAGATTTTTCTGAATCTTATCCAGTCAAAGTTAATCCAAGACCTTCTTTGGTTCAGTCAGATCTACGCTAAGATCTCCCTGATTCATATTCTAGTCGAAGTTCAGACCTCCTATCAACAATCTCCAAATGGAATCTGTAAGCCCATTCCCGACATCACCAGGCTGATACCACTTCATGCGAGTGAAAATTTATGGGCACTCTAGTGTTCAATCATCTTCCACCTTCAGATCACGAAAGGCACGAAAGCCAATCTACATCCTCACGTTTAAGAAAATTGAACAGGGGAAGCTATTGCACCCCAAAATTTTCCCTCTCATATTTCTCAAAACATGGCAAGAAAAATCTCCAAGTGGCTCAAGATTGCTCAAGAGTTGGACATTCAAGTTATCTCCTAAGGCAGTCAACCCCAAACTAGGGTTTTATGTTGCATCAAGGTCCTTGCATCCATATGACCTCAAGTGCTCCCTAATGTCCTAATATGTTCTCAAGATCATCCATGTCAAAATTCAAGCCTTGCAGAGGAAGTTTGCTCAGTCAATTGCTCAAAGGGTCCAAAAATCGAATGTGCTAGGGCAAAAGTCAACTGTGACCCAAATACAGTCAAACTTCAAGATTTTTTGTCAACATTATCATTTTGAAGGATATTTCATCATTTGATCAAGGGTTTATCATGATTCATCAAGGATTGCTCAAAATTCATCAAGACTCAAAAGTTGCTAAATTAGGGTTTTGTAGGAAAAGTCAACTCAACTTTGACCAAGCATAACTTTATCATACTTTATGAGAAATGACCCATCCAAATCTTATTTTGAATAGAATACAATTTCCTACAATCCATCTTCATGCCCCAGGATCAGAAAATGCACTCACAAAAGGTTACAAATTTGGACATTATAGGTCATTTTTTAAAGTCAACAAAAACACCTTTTTTGCCAAAGCTTATAACTTGAGCATGGAATATCAAAATTAAATGAGACCAAAAGGGTTGGTTATAGGACATATCAAAATTTCTAAAAAGTCAAAGAACACTTCCAAAAGTTCAAAATTGAAGAAGTTATGCATTGTTGAAGTTGGGCATTTTTGCAAAATTGCCAAAAGTCAACTATCCCCAAAACTTCAAATTTTGTCAAATGGGCCCATTCTTTTCCACTTGATTTGATCTTGCCACATTGCACACGTGTCATAGCTTCAGCCTTGTTTCCATTTATCTATTTTATTATTTTATTTTATTTTTTATTGAATTATTTTATTTTAAATCAATTTAAATCAAATAAAATCACAAAACTTGATTACATGAGATCTTTTTCTATTTTCAGGACTTAATCATCATCATCAAGTGTATCAAATTCGTATCAAGCATTCCATGTGCGAAAAGATTGAGTTTTTGGCAAATTAGGCAAGTTATCAATGGTGAATCAAATCCAATCTCAAGGCATCAATGTGCAAGGATTCAGTCCACAAAAGTTGACCTAATACACTCCATCATACACATACAAGGCAAAGGCATGAAATCCAGACCTGGAGGCTGCAAGAACATCAAGAACAAGACTTGAAAAAAGGTGGAAAAGTGTGAAACTGAAATCACCCTTGGAGGCATTTTCAGAAGCGAAACTCAACGCCAATCAATTGTTGGAGGTTCACTGAGTCAGAACCACCCCCTAGCAAGCTCTCATACACGCCCAAAAGCTTTTTAAGTGTCTCAAAAAACCGCTTTTCGTTTGAATTCGTGGATCCTTATTCTTGCACTTTTTTCACTAACCATTTGCATATTCGTGATCCTCATCAAATTTCCAAGCTTCCTATATTATCCAATTGCATTTATCTGATATGTAACTCCATAGCCGAATCTAGGGTTTCGTGGTTGTTTTTTTGGGCGTTTCTTTTTCAGGCAAAATCAACACCATTAATGGCCATGGACATGACCGGAGGAAGAAGACGAGCATAACCATGGTCTTGGGAGGAATTTTCATGGCCTAGAATTGGTTTTAGGATTGACATACGAATTTAGCTGCGGATATAAATCCGCAGGTAAATTTACAGGGGGTTGGAGGTTAGGGACGACAAACGTGTCTCCCCCTGGTTGGTTGGTTCAAATACTTGGCGCGTTTTTTTATTTTTTTTCTGGCATATTATCACGTTATCCCATATTATTATTATTATTATTCAATATATTAACAATTGAGACATAGTGGCGCAGTGGTAGTGGCGTGTGTTCAAAATCCAACAGGACCTGGGTTCGAATCCCAGGTCCTCCATATGCCTTGCTATTATTTTTCTTCAGGTAATCCAGTGTTGATGCCAGCGCGTGATGCATCATACTCCCTCATTCAATCAATGGACAGATGGCCCCAGGCCAGATCTGATGGTCCGGATGAGACGTCCACCATGCTACCAAGTCAAGGTGCCACTTGGAATCCAGGAAAGTCAGCCAAGGCCAGCGCCTATTGGGCCTCTGAATTGCCATTCCAACCCGCCTAAACAGGCCCAAAGCTCCTAAATCTTTCTATTTTTTTATTATTTCTTTTAATTATTCATTGTTATTATTATTATTAACTAACAAATTAAATCTTTTTCTTCATAAAATTAAAAAGGAAAAAAAATTTCTTATTTAAATTTAATTTCAGTATTTTATTTTTGTTAACAATATTAATTTAATTAATTTAGTTTTAATTAGGAATAACTTTTAATATATTTTGCAATAATTAAAATTAACTTAGACAATTTGGTTTTATTAACATTGATCAAATTTATTTTTATTTCTTTAAATACCAAAAACCCAAAAATATTTTTATTAATTAATTTATTTATTAATTTAATAAACCTAGTTTAATTTCTTTCATAAATTAAAAAATAACCAAAAATCTTTTCTTTAAAGGGTCAAAACCCTAAAAACTTGCGCCCGATTTAATTTCCCGCGCGCGATCCATTTTATTTCAATATTGTATCTGTTTCCGGAATGTAATAGATAATTAGGAATATTTTTGTCGCTTTATTTATTTTCCGCATTTTAATTTCAAGGGTTGCTTTTGGCGATGTAAATACCCGACGCCTTGTAATAGTTAGTTTAATTTCCGCAATTTAATTTCCGCAACTTATAAGTTGTTAGATGTTTGATAATAGGGAATGCATGACAAGATTGCACGTTTAAACCTAAAATCAACATAGATAACCATTAACATGTACAAAGACAAAATAACTGAAAACAACACACTCGCACATGCGCACTCTTAGGGTACACCCCACTTGGTTGCCTTCGTAACGTGGTCATTGAGTATAAGAAGTTTTAGAGGTTGCCCTCTTGTCCAAAGATCATAGTTGCCTCGAAACCGTTGCCTCGGAAAAAATGATCTAAGACATTAGGGTTACCGCTAAGGCGTCCTAACATTGCTTTAGTGACCGCACGTCCCTTAATCGAATTGACCCTTAAACTCCAACGACGATGCTGCCTACTCATCAATAGTGAGTTAGCGTTGCCTAAAGGAAGATAGCATAGAACGATTCTTTTTTTTCGAGTAGGTAGATGGTTCTTAAGTACTTGCTCTTTCAAAAACAAAAATCTTTTTCACACTTACACCTTTCAAACAAAAACTTCTTCAAACCCACAAACACAAAGAAAGCAAATTTTGAAAACACTATGAGCAAGTACCTAAGCACCCGTGGATAACCACGGATAGAAAGGGTGCTAACACCTTCCCTTTCTATAATCTACCCCCCGGACCCGAGAAACATCTCGAAAAAGGAATTTTTCTGTGCTTTTTTCCTTTCCTTGTTGGATAAAATAAAAGACGGTGGCGACTCTTGCTTACCGCAACATTTTGCAAAAACAAACGCAAAACGCAAACCAGCATTCCAAAAACAGTCAGTTCTCTCCCACCGTATCACATGGGGCATCGATATGATTGGCGAGATCAGACCTACTGCGTCCAACGGGCATCGTTTCATTCTAGTAACTATTGATTACTTCACGAAGTGGGTTGAGGCAGCTTCCTTTGCTACAGTAACCAAGAACGTCGTGGTGCGGTTTATTCGGCACAACTTGATCTGTCAATATGGTGTACCAGAGAGGATCATTACGGACAATGGTACAAATCTCAACAATACGATGATCACCGAGCTCTGCAAGTAGTTCAAGATACAACATCATAACTCTTCTCCTTATCGGCCGGAGATGAATGGGGATGTTGAAGCGGCTAATAAGAATATCAAGAAGATTATGCAGAAGATGACAGTGACATACAAAGATTGGCACGAGATGTTACCATTTGCTCTTCATGGGTACCGAACCTCAGCGCGGACTTCAACAGGGGAAACACCCTACTCTTTGGTATATGGTATGGTGGCAGTCTTACCCATTGAAGTCCAGATACCCTCTCTTCGGATTATGAAGGATGCAGGTTTGAGCAAGGACGACTTGCTCCAGACCCGACTTGATCAGCTGAATTTAATCGACGAAAAGAGACTTACTGCTATTTATCATGGTCAGACGTATCAAAAGCGAATGATCAAGGCGTTTAACAAGAAAGTCAGACGACAAGAATATCAAGTCGGGGATCTGGTGATCAAATGCATCATACTGCCACAAGGTGATCCCAAGGGAAAATGGATCCCTACGTACGAAGGGTCATTTGTGGTTAAGAACAGTTTCTCAGGAGGAGCTATGATTCTAACCACCATGGATGGTGACGACCTTCCTCACCCCGTCAATGCAGACATAGTGAAAAGATACTACGCATAATCAAAGACCTGCTAGGTTGACTGGCCTAGGCAAAAATAAGGGCTTCCCGGCGAACCAAAAGGGTTCGGGCAAAAATAAGGGATGAAAATTATAAAAAAACTTGTACACCCGGAAAGTCGAAAACCTGAAAAGGCGGCTTGGGCAAAAAAGGGTATCCTGGTGGACTGAAAACCCGAAAGGGCGGTCCAGGCAAAAATTAGGGACTAAAGCGTAACATTATGTCTCGTTGGATCATCTTGCAACCAGACTTCAGTATCAACTATCAAGCTCGAACATCACTAATCAATTTGATCTATCTTCAACCAAGTAGCAAAGTGATGAGACGCTCGAATATATAAAGGCAATAGCAGAGTTGGGACCCAATGGGATTGTTTACATAGCTGTTTTTCTTTGTTTTACACAAATTGTATAATTTCTATCATTCGGCGGCGTTCTCTTACTAGCACGTCAACCTCTTGTACAAAAACGCCTGTTTACAGGCCAACTTCAAAATCAATACAATTCGTTTTCACAAAGAAATTTCAAATTTTTTTTCCTTTTTCTGTTTTGTTTTGCAAGAACGTCCAATGGTTCATTTTTGATATATGCATTTGACAATAATTGCTGCTCATAAATATTTACATGCGAAACAAAAGACGATTACTCGTAATATCAAAAATAGGGGAAAACAAGAAATGTCCAAACCTTACAGTTGCTCTGTCCACCAAGTATAGGGATAGACCTAGCTGGATAATACGACTAAAGGTACATTCACTCCCTGCAAAGCAAAAGGTATATAAAAAACAGTGATTCTCCCCAAGCAGAGGTTATCTATCACCAGCACTAGAAGATTATCCCCATTGGAGTTTATTTCTTCCACAAGCAGAAACTCAATCCCCAACAGGTTTCATTATCGCCAGCAATGGTAATTCATCCCCAGCCGAGGTTATTCCTCCAAATCAACAGATCCTCTAGCAGAGCATCTCTTCCCCATAGAGTCATTTCCTTGTTAGTTTATTCTCCAGCAGGATTATTCTCACAATCATCTTCGGTCGTTATTCCCAGTGAGAACGAAGAATTCAACTCTTTTTCTCCAGCAGCAATCCGGGATTTATTTTCCCCAGCTAGAGAACATCATAAAAACATTGCATGTCCATACATCATGACATGCGCATACACATCATACAACACAATCTCATTTATTTTGAGAACATCATTTCTTGATACATGTCATGCATTACATACGACTAACCTCTACCTTTCAGGAAAGATACAATCAAATTCTCACAAAGTTCAAGCTATGAAGCCCGGGTCCGACCGAATAGTATCTTGATTTCTACATAATATTGTGAAGCCCGGAGAACGACCAGATAACAGTATCAAACACCGTGAAGCCTGGATTCGACCAGATAGTGGTTTATCTCTAAGCTATGAAGCCCGGATTCGACCGGATAATAGTTTAATCCCCAGTAAGCCGTGAAGCCCGGATTACGACTGGATAACAGCTCAGCAAGTTATTGTGAAGCCTGGATTACGACTAGATAGCAATACAAGTTTCTGTGAAGCCTGGATTACGACTAGATAGCAGCCAAAGACACCACGAAGCCTGGATTACGACCAGATAGTGGTATATCTTTAATACAAGTTATGAAGCCCGGATTCGACCGGATAATATCTTGATTTCTCCGAACACCATGAAGCCTGGATTCGATCAGATAATGGTATGAGACATCGTGAAGCCTGGATTATGACCAGATAGCGATAAAAGACACTGAAGCCTGGATTATGACCAGATAACAGTGAGGGACACTGAAGCTTGGATTACGACCAAATAGCAGTTTACCCGGCCAATTACTATGAAGCCCAGATTCGACTGGATATTAGTAGGCCTAAAAATCAAATGGAAGCCCGGAGGCGACCAGATAACCACTTGATTTCTTCTGAAGCCTGGATTACGACAAGATAGCAGTACATGACACCATGAAGCCTGGATTCGACCAGATAGTGGTATAAAACATCGTGAAGCCTGGATTACGACCATATAACGATAAAAGGACTGAAGCCTGGATTATGACCAGATAACAGTACAAGACACTGCGAAGCTTGGATTATGACCAAATAGCAGTTCACCCGGCCAATTACTATGAAGCCCGGATTCGACCGGATATTAGTAGTCCTAAAAATCAAATGGAAGCCCGGAGGCGACCGGATAACCACTTGATTCCTTCTGAAGCCTAGATTACGACCAGATAAGAAGTAAGGTATTGTGAAGCCTGGATTACAACCAGATAGCAGTACAGGACACCATGAAGCCTTGATTCGACCAGATAGTGGTATAAAACATCGTGAAGCCTGGATTACGACCAGATAACGATAAAAGGATTGAAGCCTGGATTACGACCAGATAACAGTACAAGACACTGTGAAGCTTGGATTTCGACCAAATAGCAGTTTACCTGGACAAATACTAAGAAGCCCGGAGTCGACCGGATATTAGTGTGCCCTAAATTCAAGTTGAAGCCCAGATGCGACCGGATAACAACTTAATTCCTTATGAAGCCTGGATTACGACCAGATAAGAATCGAGAAATTGCGAAGCCTAGATCACGACCGAATAGCAAGTTTAATCTCATCTCCCCAGTAAGTCACTGTAAAGCCTGGATTACGACTAGATATCAGTCGGTCTTATCACTATGAAGCCTGGATCACAACCAGATAGTAGTTCATTTTCACCTCTTCGACTAAGAGACAATTCCCCAGTAGAATAACGGATGACCGAAGCTCCTAAAATTCTATTTCTCCCAAGACAAAGATCAGCATTCCCCAGCGAAGTCTTCCTCAACAGCAGGTATACAGGCTCTCGCTAAGGAATCTCTTATGCGATCGAAACTCCTTCAGATGGCATCTTTAAGCCCGTCTTCCATCATCAATTTCCAAATGGCATCTGTAAGCCCATTCTAGACATTACAAGATAAATACCAATTCATGCGAATGCAAATTTCTAGGCACTCTAGTGTTCAATCATCTTCCACCTTCGAATCACGAAAGGAAAGCAAGCCAATCTACATCCTCATGTTTAAGAAGATTGAACAGGGGAAGCTGTTGTACCCCAAAATTTTCCCTCCCATATTTCTCAAAACATTTCCAGAAGGATCCTCAAGTTGCTCAAGGAAGTCCAAGGGTTGGCCAGACAAACCCTCTCCTAAGGCAGTCTACCTCAAATTAGGGTTTCATGTTGCATCAAGATACTTGAGTCCAAGGGATCCAAAATTCTCACAATTGTCCTAATATGTTCTCAATATCATCCATGTCAAGTGTCAAGCCTTATAGAGAAAGTTTGCTCAGTCAATTGCTCAAAGGCCTGAAAATCGACTGTGTTAGGGCAAAAGTCAATTGTGGCCCACATACAGTCAAACTTCAAGATTTTTGGTCAACATCCTCATTTTGAAGTATTATTCATCATTTGATCAAGGGTTGATCATGATTCCCTAAGGGTTGCTCACAATTCATCAAGAACCAAAAGTTGCTAAATTAGGGTTTTGCAGGAAAAGTCAACTCAACTTTGACCAAGCATAACTTTATCATACTTTATGAGAAATGACCCATCCAAAGCTCATTTTTAAGAGGATGCATTTCTCTACAATCCATATTCAGCTCCAAAGTTCAAAATATGCACTCACAAGAAGTTATGAATTTAGACATTATAGGTCATTTTGAAAAGTCAACAAAAACACCTTTTTTGTCAAAGCTTCATACATGAACATGGAATACCCAATTGAGATGATACCAAAAGGGTTGCTTAGAGGACACCTTGAGCTTTCTAAAAAGTCCAAGAAAACCTTCAAAGAGTCAAAATTGAAGAAGTTATACATTGGTGAAGTTGACCTTTTTTGCAAAATTGCCAAAAGTCAAAAGTGCCTCAAATTTCAATTTTTGTTAAATAGGCCTAACTTTTTGCACTTGTTTTGAGTTGGTAGAATGGTCCACAAGCCCTAGCTCTTTCCACTTGCCTTTATTTTATTTTTACCAGTTATTTTGATTTTTATTTCAATTAAATAAATTTAAATCAAAATAAATCATGAAAATATCCAAACCATTTAAATCTTGAGATTTGGTGCATGTTTCAGGTTCCTTATACAGCTAGCAACAAAATCAAATCGTGCAAGGCCTATGTGTGCATGAAAAGATTGGTTTTGGCCTATTTTTGGAAAGACTTTCATGGAAATCAAATCAAGATCAAAAATCATAATTGACAAAGATTGAAGGCATGTTTGTATCCCTAATTTATTCCTTGGTATATAGTGGACAAAAGCATATCAAAAGAACAAGGTTTTGAGGCGTGGAGAGGCAGAACCAAACTAGAAAAAATTCAAATAAAGTGATGATCTGATTTTGTACTTCCAGGCATTTTCAAGATTCCTAAGCCATCCCATTCGCATCCTAGGCATACAAGGAAGCTGTACCAATCAAGAGCAAGCACTTTCCTGCGCTAAAACTCAATGTAAGTGATTCACGACCTTGAACTTTTCTTGAAATCGAATCACGTTATTTTGGCACTTGTAGCATGAATTATTTACATATTCTTGTTCCTTGAAGCATTTGCAAGCTATCCATAACAATTAATTGCATTTTCGTTGGCTGTATTGAAATCCACCATGGCCAAGGAGATTTGATCTATACCATTAGATTTTGTTTATCATGCTTGTGTGAGATTTTGAGATATGCAGGGTTTGTAGTGACAGACGCTTGTCCGTAGGTAAAAGTCTCTGACTTTTACCAACGGAGCGAGGAGGAAGACGACCTGCGTGCCTCCACCACATTCGCCCATTTAAATTCTGGCGCATTTTTTTATTTTTCCCCCACTAACTCGCATTATTATATATTATCAAATATTGTTATTTTGTATACAACACGCGCACGCAGCTCAGTTGGTAACAAGGCAGGTGGAAAAAGCTATAGGACCTGGGTTCGAATCCCAGGTCCCCCCATGTTTCATATTATTTTCATTTGCTTAAGCAGGCATGCACACAAGGCGTGGAGACCATCATGTACCCTCAGGATTCAACCATTGGATCTCCAAAAGGCCAGATCTGAAGGCCATCATATGAAGGACCATCATACATCTTGGTCAACACACA
This sequence comes from Vicia faba, assembly GCA_948472305.1. Classification (NCBI taxonomy): domain Eukaryota; kingdom Viridiplantae; phylum Streptophyta; class Magnoliopsida; order Fabales; family Fabaceae; genus Vicia; species Vicia faba. Next base: position 213,263,828 of record OX451739.1, read on the forward strand.
ACACTGGAACATGGAAGTCAATGTGGGTCAGAATTGTTTGGGCCCAAGAGCTTGCTATCAACACCCTCCAATTGCTATTCCACAGACCCATTTTCTTTTTCTTTTCTTTTATATTTCTTTTATTTAATTCATTTAATTGTTTTTACTAACACAAAGAAAATTAATTCTTTTGTATCAAAAAAATCATAAAAATAATTTTTCATCCAATTAGATTTAGTTTATTTTATTTTATTTTCAAAAATTAATTTAATTAGTTTATTTTATTTTAGGGTAACTTTAATTCCTTTTATAAATAAATTAAAATCAATTAGAAGAATTAGGTTTTTTTGTCTAATTTAATTTTTATTTCTCTTCTTAAAAAATCACAAAAGTACAAAAATAGGTCAAATTTAATATTTTTTTAATTTAATTAAGTAATTAGGTTTATGTGTATTTAATTTAAAATCTTATTTTCCTAAAATATTCAAAAACAATCAAAAAATAATTTTTCTTGTAATTAGGTTAGACGGGGTCAAAACCCTAATTTTCTCTCGTCCTCGATTCGTCGCGCGCGCTTTCTTTTATTTTACAATATTGATGTAATTGCTCATGGGATGTAATAGATTAATTAGGACTTTTTCCGTTTGTTTATCGTTTTAGCGGGTTTTTTTGGCTATGTAATTAATACCCGAAGCCTTGTAATAGCGTAGCTTTACTTTCCGCAAATATTAAATGTTAGATGTATGGTAATAGGGTTGCATGACTAGAATGTATGTTAATTTTAAAATAGTTAGCAAACCCTAAATGTGCAAAGATAATAACTTGAAATTGAATCACTCGCACATGCGCACTCCTAGAGTATACTCTCACTTAGGTTGCCTTCGGTAAACGATCATTAAGTATAGGGTACTTTAGTGGTCGCTCTCTTGTCTAAACAAAGATCAATGTCCCGTTCGGAAAAGTTGCCTCGGAAAGGTTTCCTCGGATATGCTGCCTCGAATATTGATCTTAAGACATTAGAGTTATTACTAAGACATCCTAAGATTGCTTTAGTGACCGTACGTCCCTTTCGAATTGACCCTTAAAACTCCAACGATGGGGCTACCTACTCACTAATAGTAGGATAGCACTGTCTAAAGGAAACAAGAACAGAAACATTCTCTTTTTCGAGTAGGTAGATTAGCTCTTAAGTACTTGCTCAAAACAAACTTTTTCACACTTACACTCTTTTCAAACAAAGTTTTCAATACAACTTCGTAACACTCTTGAAGACAGAAGCAAGGGTTAAATCGAAGTAAAACAAAAAAAAATTTCAAATCAAATACACACAAGCAATCTTGAAAATGATGAGCAAGTACCTAAGATCCCGTGGAAAACCACGGATAGAAAGGGTGCTAATACCTTCCCTTTCTATAATCTACCCCCCGTACTCAAAATCTCGAAAAAGGGAATTTTTCTGTGCTTTTTTCCTTTCCAGTTGGATAAAATACAAGTCGGTGGCGACTCTTTCTTACCGCGACATTTTGCAAACACAAACGCAAAACGCAAACCAGCATTTCAAACAGTCTGGTTCTGGCCACCGTGTCACAATGGCCCACGACCCTTGAGCTTATCGAACTATTATTTCATTATTTTTATTATTTATTTTGATTTTTTATTCATTTAAATCAAAATAAATCAATTTAAATAGTGTAATAATCAAATAAAATCAAAGATTTGATTTTGTGAGCACATTATGAGTCCATGAACAGCTAGCAAATCAGGAAAATTCGTGCAAGGGCTAATTGATTGGAAAAGATCATGATTTGGTTTGTTTTAGAAACAAATCATACAAGGCAAAACAATCAAATCTTTTTCAACAATTTGCAAAGATTGAATACAGTTTTGTTAACCTAATTGCTTCTATTATATATAGACAACATTTCCAAAGAATGAAAAGAAGGATTGGTCGTGAGAATTGGAAGAACAAAAACTCAAATTTGGACAAAAAATGAGAATTAGATTTATTTCTACAAAGAGATTCAAGGTGTTTCAATGCCAACAATTCATTCCTGGAAGTCTTTGGGAGCTCTCTGGACCCTTACCATGCATCAACACCTTTAGAAATCGCACGTACCAGTACCACGGTTTGTTCATCTTCTTGAAATTAGTTTTTGGAATTTACACATGATAAACTATTTCTAAGTATATATTCATGCTTGTACAATCATTTAGAATGTGTTTGCATAATCAATTATGTGTTTTGATGCTTGTTTGATGGAATGCCATTGTTAGGGTTTAGAGCTTCATTTTAGGGCTTTTAGATCCAGGTACAATTAGGTGTAATGAAGGACACCATCATGCTCAGAGGATCAAACCCAATTGATCCATGGTCTTGAATTTAATTTATGTTGCCTGATCATGATTTTTGAGATGCATAGGTTATAGATATGGCAAACTTCCGTAGGTAAAATTCTTTACCTAAGACAACAGTCTCAACGAAGAAGATGAAGGCGTGGCAGATCCTGAATGGGCCATTTGAATTTTTGCGCATTTTTATAAAACTGACTTTGCATATTATATATTATATGTTATACGTGTGTATTAACGAATGAAGCAAATGGTTCAGTGGCAAGAGGCAAGGCTTTGCAAGGCGCGTGTGTAGGAGGTCAGGGGTTCGATCCCTGCCTCCTACATGTTATTTTTCTTAATAACTGTTTGGAGATTCAGTGGTTTCTTTACATGTACGTGCACCACACGCATCCGTATCATCATCATTGGATCATTCACTATCCAGATCCAACGCCTCAAGCATGCAGGCGCATGGTGGACTCTCTTGGCAAGCTTCTCATTGAATCCAACGCTGGTGATAGGCCAACCTGACTGGGCTTGGAACAGAATTCAGCAACATCACCTATGATTTGGGCCTACACCCCCTCAGGCTTAATTTCTCATCTTTTCTAGTTTTTTTTTTATTATTTTTTTTAATTATTTTTGTTCATCAATTTTATTATAAAAGCATAAAATCAAAATCACAAAAAAATAGGTTAGTATTTTTTTTATATATAAATTAATTTTTGTAAATAAATTAATTTCTTCAACTTTAATTTATTTTTCATTAATAAAAATCAATTAGAAATTAGGTTAAATTCAAATCTTTTTTCACAAAAAATCCAAAAATATTTTAATGATCAAATTAGGGTTTTTTTTAGGGTTTTAAACTTTTTCCAGTTTTTGATTCTCGAGCGTAATTATTTTTTCCGTACGATTATTTTTTCACTATTGATGTAACTGCGCCCAGTTTGTAATAGATTAATTAAGGTTTAATTTCCTCAAATTTACTTTCAGTCAATTCTTTATGTATCTGTCCAAAAGCCTTGTAATAGCGTAGGACTCTTTTTACTTTCTCGCTTTTATATCTTATGCTTGTATATAATTGTTAGCAACCTAGGCTTGTATGCTTAATCAATCAATCGGTAAATCACTTAACTTCAAGATAAATATATAAAAACAAACACTGCTGCACACTTTCACCCCTAGGGTATTCCTCACTTGGTTGCCTCAGAAACAATGGTCATGTCCCTCGAACATAGGGATATCTTAGCAAATACCCTCAATTCAAAAGTCTTCATAAAGATCATAGTCCCTTACTGTCCCTCGAGTTGCCTACGAGAAATGATCTAATGATGATAGTCCCTTCGAAATGCTAAGGTATCCATACATGTTGCCTTCAATGACCATTATGTCCCTTCCGATAGTCCCTCAACATCCAAATACTAGGGTTACCTACTCATTAATAGTAGGATAACACGGTCTAAAGGATAAGAGGAAAAGAACGCCTTTTTTCGAGTAGGTAGATAACTGTTAGGTACTTGCTCAAAATAATCTTTTACACCATACACTTTCAAACAAAAGTTTTCAAAAACGCTTTATCACACTCTTGAGGACTGACGCAAGGGTTACCATAAAGTGAAACGCCGCACTAAGGCATTTTCAAAGCTTTTTCAAAACACACACAAAAGCAATTTAAAAATGAGCAAGTACCTAAGAGCCCGTGGAAAACCATGGATAGAAAGGGTGCTAACACCTTCCCTTTCTATAATCTACCCCCCGTACTCAGAAACACATCAAAAAAGGTTTTTTCTGTTCTTTTTCCCTTTTCTTTTGTTGGATAAAATAAAATACGGTGGCGACTCTTGCTTACCGCGACATTTGCGAACAAAAAACACAAACCAGTATTAACAGTCGGTTCTGCCACCATATCACATTGGACAAAAAGTCAATTGGGGTTGACATACAGTCAAACTTTAATATTTTAAGTAAATATCAAGATTTTGAAGTCATATTCATCATTTTATCAAGGTTTGATCATAACTCATCAAGAAAATTCTCAATTCATCAAAAGTCAAAAGTTGCCAAATTAGGGTTTTCTCTAGGAGAAATCTACTGAAATTTGACCAAGCATAACTTTCACATGCTTCATTAGATATTCCTCAACCAAAGCTCATTTTGAAGGAAACTAAATTCTCTACAACTTTGTCTCTCTAAGCTCAAGTAAAAAAATGCTTCATTTGAGAGATATTGGCCAATACAGTATAGGTCATTTCAAAAGTCAACAAAAAGACACTTTTTGTCAAGGCAACTTACATCAATATAAATTCTTTAAATGCAAAAATGATCAAAATAGAGATTGTAGAGGACATCTTAGGCTTTCCAAAAAGTAAAGGATTACCTTCATATTATAAAAATTGAGAGAGTTACAATTGGTGCAAGTAGGGAAATTTTGAGGAAATGCATGAAATCAAAAATGAGCAATTTTGAACTTTTGGGCTAATAGGCTTAAATTTTGAGGTTCAAACGTGTTTATGACATGTTAGAGGGCCTATAAGTCATTTGGTACATGGAAATGTTTTTTTTATATTTTATTTATTTTAGTTTTATGCAAATATTATTAAAATAAATCAAATAAAATAGTAAACTAATGGACCAAGGCATGTGGGCTTTTTATTTTGGATGAGGCCCAAGATGACATATCTAACCTGCCAAAACCGTGTGAGGTCTAATAGGGCAAGAATATTCAAATATGGAAACTTGAAAAAATGTTTTATTCTTGATTGATTTGGCTATGATTGCACAAGATATTTTCCATGTTTGCTAACCTAATTCCTTCTTTTATATGTACTCAACAACATTAGATCTAAAGAAACACGCAACCTGCCTCCAAACACAAACCCTAAAATTTCCAAAAATTCTTAAAACTAGGGCATAAGCAACCCTTATTTCCATCCTTTCTCAAGTGAAACCAAGGATCAAATCATACTCATGACGTCCATAGGAAGCGATCCATACCCTTAATCAAGCTCAAAGCATCCTTGAACTCTCTCACACGAACTCACCGATTTTGGTAGTTTCTCTAATTTTGAACTCTTCATTCACGTGATATAAATTGATCTTGTGCATTCATATGTGTTTATGGTGTCATGTAGAACAGTTTTGACCCACTACATGCAACCTTTGATGCAGGGATAAGAAAACACCATTTTTAGGGCATGAAGCTCCTGCTTCATCGTATCTCCCTTTGCAGACATTTTTAGGCTGAATTGATGCCACCATTGAGTTTGCAGACCCCAGTTTAGAGGGGGTAGGCTTAACCTTGTTTTACTAATCATGTTATTTTTGCAGGATAGGTTTTTAGGCAATCGGAGAAGATGGTGGTCAACCACCGTGCGTGGTGGTTTGATCCTCCCTAGATTGTGTGGCTTCTCTCTATTCGCCCATTCAAACAATAGGGTCCCACTAGTGCTGACTTGTTTTTTTGAATTCAGATAAAAAGGAATTTTTATTATATAATTGTATGTTTGCGTTCCAATTACCGGATGTATAGACACCCAAGTGGGAAGGAAGCGCGCGTTAAGGTATTATTATACCAAGGTGTGGGTTCGATTCCTGCCTTTTGTGTTTTTTCATATTTTCTGACTTTTACCGATCACATGCAACACATCCCCACACATCAACCATGCGCTTTGATGCATCTCACCATCAGATCTTCACAGATCTGATCCAACGCTTCCAGACGCGCAACCTATGATGCAACCTCATGGAGTGACTGCACAGGATCAGACGAATCCAACCTTGGGCCTGAACCTCTTTTGCAATTCACACCCTCCCTTTTTTGCTAATTCAAGCCCATTCTTTTTATTTTTTTTGCTTTTCTCTTTTTATTTATTTTATTTTTGTTACTTAATTAAAATTAAAAGACAAGAGTTAGTTTTAGGCTTTTAATTAATTTAACTAATTAATTTTAACTTTTTAAATTAAAATCAATTAGATTCTTAGGTTTTTTTATTAATTAAATTAATTGACTTTTTTTAAAATTAAATTAAATTGGTTTTTAGGTCTATTTAATTCATTAATCATAAAAAAAAATTTCATAAAAATATTATCAAATATGTTCTTTTCTATTTTCATTTGATTGATTGTATTTTTTCAATTGTGATAGCCTAGCTTTCTTGCTTTCCTTTTTCATTATTATGTAACTGTTTTCTGGGATATAATAGTTAGGGTTTTTCCTTTCTGCACTATTTATTTTGTAACTGCTCTGAAGCATTGTAATAGTTTAGGGTTTACGTTTCTGCCGTTACTTTCTGCTTTTATCTATTGCTATTATTTTATGATTACTGCTTAGTAACTAGGGTTGAATGGAAAAACTAAAAACAATCGATAAAAAACCCTAACTTCAAAAGATAAAATAACTGAAAACAACACATTCGCACACTCGCACCTCTAGGGTGACCTCCCTTGTTGCCTTCGAAAAATAAAATGGTCATGTCCCTCGAACGTAGGGACGCCTTAGCAAAGACCCTCGATCAAGTCATCATACAAAAGATTATAGTCCCTCGATGACCCCTTTCATGTTTCCTTTCGGTAAATAATCTATTCCCTCGAGTCGCCTACGAATAAAAAGATGATAGTCCCTTACGAAAATTGCTAAAGCGTCCTTACGAGTTGCCTTTGATGACCGTACGATGACCTTCGCTTGTCCCTTCACATCCGATGATAGGGCTTACTACTAACTAATAGTATGAATATCACTATCTAAAGGAGGAGGAAAATTACTAGAACAACCTTGAGGGGGTAGATAATCTTAATCGCTTGCTCAAACAAAACATTTCTCACAAACATCCTCAAAATATTTTCTAACAAACACTTTGTACGTATTCTCGAGGATATATACGAGAATCATTACAAAGTTTCTCCTTACATTGGCATTGCAAAATATTTTCAAACACACACTCAAAGCAGTTTTCAAAAAGTGAGCTAAGCGATTAAGAGCCCGTAGATAACTACGGATGAAAAGGGTGATAACACCTTCCTTTTTCATAACCTACCCACCGAACTCAAAATCTATCAAGGTATTTGTTGTTCTTTTCACCCATTCCTTATAGAATAAAAGAAAAGTCAGTGGCAACTCTTGCTATCCGTAACATTTGCAATCAAACACAAAACCAAGTCAATTCTCCCACCGTATTACACCTAGGTTTACATTTCTGCCTTTACCTTCTGCTACTATATTTTATGAAATTGTTAGTAATTATGGTTTGTATGACAAGATAAAAATAAATGATAGAAAACCCTAATTGCAAGACTAAATAACAGAATTTAACACATTTGCACACTCACACCTTTAGGGTAACCTCTCTTCATTGCCTTTCGAAATAACGGTCATGTCCCTCGAAAATAGGGATGCTTTAGTAAAATACCCTCAATAAAAAAGATCATAATCCCTCGATGACCCTTCGATGTTGCCTACAAATAACATGATCTAGTCCCTTATAAAACTGCTAAAGCATCCTTACAAGTTGCCTTCGATGACCGTACGATGACCCTTCGCTTGTCCTTTCACATCCAACGGATGAGGATACCTACCAACTAATGGTAAAGATAACACTATTTCTAAAAGGAGGTGGAAAATAACAAGAACGACCTTGAGTGGGTAGAATATTGTTAATCGCTTGCTCACAAATTTTTCAAAACAAAACATTTTCACATCACACTTTCAAAATGAAATATTTTCAAATGAACACTTTGTACACATTCTTGAGAATTGATACAAGGTCATTACAAAGTTCACCTTACATTAGAAATTTCAAAATATTTTCCAAAACCCTTACACAAAAAGAAAATTTTCAAAAGTGAGATAGCGATTAAGAGCTCGTACATAACTACAGATGAAAAGTGTTGTACCCTCAATTTTTGCCCCTAAGATTCCTCTATCATCTCATACAACTCAATCACAACAAGATCATACTAGGGTTTGGTTATTCTCCCTATCTTTAGGTTTTCTCATGAGGAATCACCAAGCACCTTCATTTGTATATTATGATCATATTTTTTTTGTATTGATTTAACTTTTAACTAACAAATGTAATGAATGTTTGCTCTAATTGATGATATTATAGGTGAGGGCACAACACATTTCATCGAGTTGATTTATAGGTTCATGTGTTTATTTCTATGTCTTCTTCAACAAAGCTTCATTAAGATTCAATCTTCATCATTAAAGATGCTTTAAAGTAATATCATGATAAGATCTACTATGGTTTATCATGCCTGAATTTGTCAAAGAAAGTCAAAAGATGCAAGAATTGATTGAAGAGGTTTGACCTAATTAGACAAGTTCTTGATTCCTTGATCACAAGTGCATAACTCTTTCAATTCTTAATATTTTGAAGTGGTTATTTTTGCTATGGGTTCTTGTTATCATTCACAACAACTCCTATTCATATGGAAAAAGTTATTGTGCAAGAAAGTTTGTCAAAATTGAAAAGGGTTTCCAAGTCCTTTTGGTGCTTGAGGAGCTAGGGTTTTGAACTTCTAAAGGTTATATCTTGTTCATATTTTGAGATTTTTGTGTGATTCAAAATATATGATTCTCTTTAAAGGGTTATAAACTAATCACTTCAATAGTTTCAAGAAAATTTTAGGTGGACGATGCCTAATAATGAAGAAAGATTACAAGTCCTCTAGATAGGTCATCAAATTCCCTTATGTGACTTCAAAAGATCATAACTTGGTCGATTTTTATCTCCTTAAGCCCATTATTTTTTAATAATGATCTTAAGGATGTTACCTTTAACTCTTATTTCATGTGCAAAGCTTGAAAATGAGTGGAAGATGCCCTAAGAACTCAAAATATTATAGGTCACCTCATGAATTTTCACCAATTTTACAAGGCCGGAAATTTTTCAATACTTTGTATGCGTTTTTATAATCACCAATTAGCACACGTTTTTGATTTAAAGATGTTTAACAAAGTTCCCAAAGTTGAATTAAGGATCAAAACACAAGAATTGATTGAGTTTTGATGCACATGGGGTCACACTTTTTTCACATTCGAGGTTTATCCAATTTCCCTCCAAACTTCAAATTTCCTTTTTAATTCTTTGCACCATTAGTTTCCCTATAAATAGAGGACCTCACTCCTCTCATTTTCTCAAGCTTGAACAGCCAAAATCAGTTTGTCAAACTCCCTCCATAACTCACTTTTCTGATATTTCGAATTTCTCTTTTCTCCATTTTTCAATCCAATTTCTTCATTGATCCTTCATCCCCGTACTTCACTGAAGCTAACTGAAGAAGAATCAAGCCTTGAGGTGCCCTGAATCGTGCTAGTGAAGTCCATTTACAGAGCAAGTTCATCTGACTTTGTTCAGGTAGTTTAAGGCACCAAATCCTCTAACTCAAATTACTGGAATGGTTTACGATGTTCACTGATGCTTGCTATTAACTCAATTTTCGTGAATCAATGTGTTTGATACTTCTGTTTTCGATTTCAAATTTTTTTAAACATCTCTGATTTTTTCCAAATCGAGTAAGCTATGTTTTATATAAATTTGGCGCGAGGATATGGTTGTGATCATCTTGAAGAGACGCATTTGATGATACCACTATGAGCGTCTAAATTTACAGATTTAAGAATCATGGTTTCACTCTAGTTGCAGGGTAGCTGAAGGTTAAAGATGACCTACGTGGCCTCTTCAACCAATAAAAGCAAGACAATTGAAATGTTGTGATTGGTATGACTTTTGTGACTTCAGTGCACGCTTGTTGACCGTGGATCACCATACATCATCACTTATGAGCCATCAAATGCGCCAGTGTGTTTTAATGAACTGGATCCAACGCCTCATATTATTTCTTATTTTTTTATTTTTTTAAAATTTGTTTTAATTTTGTTTTAATTTCAAAAATTCATAACTCTCTTATTTTTGTCCAAAAATTATAAAAAATATATACAAAAATACTCTAAATTAATTCTGATGTTGTGAATATTTTTTCATATTTTAATGTTTAATATTTTTCATAGTTTTTGTTTTGTTTTCCTTATTTTAATTATTTTAAAAATACTTCTAGGCAATTTTTAAATTCTAAAAATTTTATCAAGATCATTTTCTCTATTTCTGACTTTTCTAAAATTTTTCAAAATTTTTATGTTGACTTCTACTATTTTTGATCTTTTTTCACTTATTTGAGTGATTTTAATTAGTTTAAAAATACTTTTCTGTTTTAAAAAATTACCAAAAATTTTATAAAAATATTTGAGATCATTTATGACTTTTCTATAGTCTCTTCTAATTTTTCTTTGACACTTTAAAGATAGTTTTCTATTTTGACTTTTATTTCCATTAAAAAAACAATTTAAAAATCATTTTTCTTTTATTTTTATTTTGTCCATTAAATGCATTTTTTTAAATATATTTTAACTATGTTATTGTTGATCATGAACTTCATTAAAATTATTGGATCTTGGGTGTTGAGTTTAACTCCACCAAAATGGATGAATGATTTTAATGATCGTTTGATTAAAATATTTGATTCAAATACACCCCCTCCCTCTTCATCTTATCCTTTTCTTACTTGTACTGCATGTTGTTAGAGAATGATCTACATATCATTTTCTCTAAACATATGGCACATAGATTGTTATTGATCAGCCTCTAAATAAGTGTGACTTCTCTATAAGTCCACTTACGATTGCTTAACATAGCGCTGAATTTTGTCCCGATTCGAGAAATGATCTTGAGGTTCATTTTTAGTAGGCTTTGGTCTTATCAATCCTCTAATGAGCATTCATAAACTTTGGTCTAAGTGAATCATTTAAACATCGTTGATCATTTAATTATTGCCTTGAGAATTTGAAATGAATGATATACTTGACAAAAAGCAGATGAAACTTGTTGTTGAGAGGCTTTGATTTTATCAATATTCTAATGAGATTTCAAATGAAAGTTTCAAGATGGTCATTCAACTAACCACTAATTTCTAACTCATTAATAATTTAGTTTATTTTTATGCTTTAATTTATACTTTTACTTTAAGCACCATTTATTTTAGCATTTTCATTTCATGCTATTTTCCTCTTTGCTCATTTGAGCATTTATCTTTATGTCATTCTTATTTTACTCACTTAAGCTTTTCATTTTCTTTTTGAAGATACTTAATAACAAACTTGAACAATAAAAAACTTTAATGTTACTTGTACTACTTGGTTACTATCCTTGGCATTTTGGGAGTTATGGACTTCTTGGACTTTTAATTAGAGACTTAACCTACCTGGAGAACTTGGTGACTTCTATTGCTATTTTGTATGGAATTCTTGGAGTTTACCTCAAGACATTGGGTTGTTTGTTTCTTTGTATGTAGGTTATTCTGATTATATGCTTTGTGTATGATTGGGAATTCATCTCTATACATCTGTTACTCTGCCTAATTTTTTAGAAGACTTAATGCATTTGAAGCTTAGTTTTTTTAAGAGGTTTATTATGTTTGCTTGTTTGGTTTCAAATCCAAAGAATGGGGATTCCACATTGACTCATTGTGTCAAGTGGTTGCTTCTTGTTGGTTAGATGGTTCTTTTCCCTAGCTTTTATCTTATGCCTTAGGATAGTCCCTTCATCTCCTCCCATCTTCTTTAATTTCAAAAATCTTCTCCCTCCTTTTTCAAAACTATTCTGGTTTCCTAAACTTGAACAACTTTCATAATAAACATGGACTTAGGTCCATGCATTTTCAAAAATGTTTTCTTAATCAAACTCTAAACAACTTAATAATACTTTGAAATTTTTGTGAGAAGACTAAAAGTCAATCAATCTCATTCAAACTATTTTTCCACTTTGACTTTTTACTTTAAAACTTTTCTCAAAAGATCAGACTCTTGCCAATCCTTGTAGTGATGCGAGCTACTATACTTCTACGACATATAATGAAATGAGATATTTTCAACTTGGGTGTTAAGCGGGGCTTTGTTGATTTAAAAATCCAAGCCATATCCTCCACTATGAGATGACGCAAATTCTCCTTTCTGATAATCGTGGGTAGTAAGTATGTTCTTCCACTCGGATACAATGATGATGGCATATCTCTTAAAGTTAACCAACACATTTGTGTTTTAAATTTTTAAAACTGAACTACGAGTACCATGATCCCCTATTGCATGAAAGGTGGTAATTAGACACTAAAGGTTCACAACCGCGGCAAATGCAAAAATTGTAAAAAATACTTCTTTTCTCATCCCTACAATCTACTTTTTTATACAACTTTTATAGCCAAAATACATAAATTTTCAAAGAGGTTCTTGCGGAGTACCATAGATGTTTAGGGTGATAATACCTTCCCTTTGCATAACCAAACCCCGAACTTAGATTCACTCCCCATCTTATTGGGTTATTCTCTCTTTTCCCATTCCTTTGGAAACAATAAAGCACAGTGGCGATTTTTATTTAATCTGCGCGAGTCAAGTCAATCAAATGGCTTAGTCTCAATATTTCTACCGCTACAGAAAAAATGGCGACTTCAATGGGGAAATATCGACCAATTTCCGGTCCATCCCTAAGTGGTTTGACCCTATCTTTTTTTATTTGTGTATGTGTTATTATTTGTTGTATATCATGTGTTGTATATATGTTTGTCTGGATTTTCCTGGTTTTCAGGGTGCTTGGTGATTTCTCATAAGTCCTCCGCCCACACTTGGGAAAACTTAAGATAGTACGAGCGATATAGTCATGTTAACTTTGAGGGAGTAATCCCAAAAAAAGAGGCATGAGATCCCCCACTCAGTGGAGGTCCCTTTGACTGTAGTATCATTTACCAAGTAATTGAGAAGACGTGCTGCTTTCGAACTGGGAGCCTGTTGAAGCTGAGGACCATAGAACCTTTAACCCATCTTGGCCTTTTACGTGTAGTGCGAAAACTATGATGGAAAAATTTGGAAATGGTTGGCACGCGATACTACACTTAGATAAGTTTTTCCTGAGAATAATACTAAATACTGAGTCAATCGAGACGTTGGTAACATCCGAAGGAAGGATGTAGACTCTGGGAACCTTTTAGAACATTGTTCGGCATGTGATAAACTATTAGACCATACCTTGTGGGTAGTACCTTTGACTTCATGCTCTTGATGTCGAACCTATGAACCCCCCCATGTTTGTGATCTTGTGTGTGATTTTTGCATCATGCATTTATGCACCCATGAGCATCCTTTAAAACATTTTGTTTAAAGGGACTTAAAGTTGACTTTTTGCGAATATCTCAGGTACTTTTGACCATGGATTATGGAAAAAGAAAGACTCGGAAGTATAGTTTCAAGGATCCTAAGATAGATGATTTGATGAGTCTGATTCCCGAGATCGAGAGTTCTGCTGATTTTCGGAATAAATATGGATCCATCGTGTCTCTTATGAAGCTCAGGATGAAGGGGGTTATTCTCTCAACTTTGGTCCAATTTTATGACCTGATGTATCAATGTTTTACTTTCCCTGATTACCAGTTGATGCCTACATTGGAGGAGTATTCTTACCTACTGGGTTTACCTGTTACCGATCGTGTTCCTTTCACCGGTTTAGAGGGAGAGCCCAAGTCCCATGAGATATCTGTTATGGTTCATTTGGGGAAGTCTGAGATTGAGGCCCACATGACTACCAAAGGAGAAATTAGAGGATTACCCGCTCAGTTTTATTGGAGAAAGCTCGCTACTTTGCTAGGATGAAGAGTACAGTTGCTTTTGAGGCTATCTTTGCTCTACTTGCTTATGTGTTGTTCTTATTTCCTAACGTCGACAAATTAGTGGATACCAATGTCATCAGAATCTTTTTGATGGTAAACCCAGTCCCTACATTATTAGGAGATTCCTATTACTCCATTCATCTTCGAGATTCCTATCAGGGACGGATGATCATTTGTTGTAGGCCTTTGTTGTCTCAGTGGTTTATTTCTCACTTACCTCAGGCCGATGCTTTCTGGGATATCAAGAAGGAACCTTGTTGGGCTCCGAAGATTATGGCCCTCACTCATTCAGATATTGTTCGGTATCATCAGGCTTACCATGATGTGGAGATTGTCGATAGTTGTGGTAGTTTCCCCAATGTACCTCTTCTCGGTACAAAAGGAGGAATTAACTACAATCTCGTTCTTGCACAACGACATCTTGGATATCTGATTAGAGATAAGCCAAATAGTATTCATCTGATTGGTTTCTTTCTCAAAGATGGAGAGGATCATAATAAAGCTAAGGATGAAATTGCAAAGGCTTGGCTCCATATTCATAGGAAAAGTAGAAAGGACTTGGGACCTAGATGAGCTATTTCTTTGGAGCCGTACCTCCTGTGGTTACATGAAAGGGAAATTCAGTTGAAGATGCTATATTATCGTGAGGATCCTTTACCTGATATGTTTATGAAGACCACTCCTCCCCCTTTTAGATGATGTGGAAAAGCTTCAGCTTTCCCTAGTCAGGATGCAGCCGGAGAAGGAGGCCTAGAAAAATAAGTGTCGGACTTGAAGAAGAAGTATGACCTAATTAAGATTCTTGAGAGTCGTGCTGTAGAGATAATGGAGAAGCAAGAGGATTTATTTTCCTCTAGAGCTTGATCAGGACTTAGTCATTCACTTCCCAACTCCGGTGATTGGAAAGGGGTTGCCGACAGGTATACGGAAGAGAATAATCAGTTGAAGGCTCAGATCGCAAGACTCATGGGAAAGCGCCAGTGTGTGGAGAGGTCTTCATCAGCTTTGCCTTCTTAGGATTTTAGATTTTATCTTCTCTTGTACTTAGGATTGTTGAAACTTGTACTAAAAATTGTAATCCATTTTGAAGTTATTATAATGAGATTTTTAGTATTTCAATGTGTTAGTACTTTAGTATTTGCAAATCGTCTATAATTCTTTGAGTCCCTTGAAATTATTAATAAAGATAAATAAATCACGTGTATTGCATATCATGCATCATCTTGTACATATTTCTTGCATTTCTGTTCATACCTAGGTGTCTTCCTGTGTTTTACTACTTTGTTCAGCAAGTTGTCTCACTCGTATAATACTCGGGCTAATTCCAGGAAGAAAATGGAGAATCTTGAAAAAGAGAATCGCGAGCTACGCGAAGAAGTTACTGCTTTGAAGGCCGGTATGGACAATCTGACTACTTTGATGGAATCATTGGTGGCTGCTCAGAATTAGCCACCACTTGCTCAGCCACATAAAACAACAATTGCTTCTGAAGGTCCATCAGTTCCCATTTTGTAATCTCGAGCCTCAACTCAACTTTAGTTTTGATGAAAGACAAACAAGAACTATGGCAAGAAGGAAAAGAAGTGGAATTAGCTTAAAGCATCATTCACTCAAAGCTTCAAGGATCATGACAAGCAAATAAGTATATCAATTCTCATTTGAACTAAATTGATTAGAAATGCTCAAAAATGATATACACACTTACCACAACACTTCACTTAAAGTTTAAAGCAAATTCTAAGTTTTTCACTAATGTAAATCGATTAACATATCATGTAAATCGATTTACACATGTTTTTTCAAAATCTGATTGCCCCTGGCAGCAATCGATTTACATGGAGTGTAAATCGATTGTTTACTGAACTGAGTTAATTTTTTAACACTAGTAAATCGATTAACACATCATGTAAATCGATTTACACTTCAAATTTTTTGAAAACAAGAACGTTATAAACCCGTGCAATCGATTTACGTCTAATGCTAATCGATTTACACGTTGTAATTTTTGAAAAATCTGAACTTGATTCAAGATATCCTTCACACCTTTTCTCCAATGGTTGCATGGTCATACATTGCATTTTCTCAAGTTTTACAAACAGAAAAGTGGTATCCATTTGGAAAGGTATCTTGATTGCTTTAAATACTAAATCTTTCAAATTATAAAACAACTCTTCTCTCATGCAATAATTCTAAACTTTGTAAAATATTCAAACTTCATATTTCTTAATTTTTAAGAACAAATATTTTCTGCACTTTCACACATATAAGAACAGAAATCTTTGAGCATTTTCCAACCATTGTGTTACAGCTTGAATTGCTTACAAGAGAAGAAAGAAGAAACTTCATTGAAGTCACTCTATGTGATCAACATCTTTCAAGAAATCATATTTCATAGAATTATACTAAGTGTAACTTATTTCCAGGATTGTTGGAATTAAGTATTAGAATACTTTTGTACCTTGTTGTCCATTGTTGGAAACAAGAGGTATCTTTTGAGAGGATTGTTCTCAAGAGACTTATTGGAAATCCAAGAGGGTGTTCTTGGTATTTGTTAGTGTCTTTAGTTGATAAGACTAGGAAGAGTCTTGTAAAAGTTCTAACAAAATAGTGAAATCTCTTGCGTGTTTGCAAGGGGACTGGACGTACTTCCGGGGTGTGGAAGGAACCAGGATAAATCTTCGTGTCTCTTTACTTTCTGCACTTTACCGTTTTCCATAGCACTAAAACAAAACCAGAAAGTGTAAAATAAATCAAAAATCGACCACCTCCTAATTCACCCCCCCTCTTAGGCGCAATCTTAAACTTACAATTGGTATCAGAGCAGGTTATAGGTAACCTGCTCCTAGAGATCCAGAATGGCTTCCGCAAATCAACAACCCGTTTTCAGAGATGGTGGTAGTAACAACAAGCCTCCTCTATTTTGTGGCGAATACTTTGATTTTTGGAAAATACGCATGAGGGCGCATCTAGAATCACAAGGAGAATAATCTGGGATGCCGTAGAAAATGGTCCATTCACTCCTATAACAGTTATCAACGGTGTCGGCACGGCTAAACCCAAAACTGCATGGGATGATAACGACAAGAAAAAGGTCCTCTATGATAAAAAGGCCGTAAATCTACTTCAAGGTGCACTATGCATGGACGAGTTCTTTCGTGTATCTGCATGTAAATCGGAGAAAGAAATATGGGACACCTTGGTACAAACACATGAAGGAACCGTTGAAGTTAAGAGATCAAGGCTGAATACTTTAAGTCAAGAATACGAGTTATTTCAAATGCAGCCCGGAGAAACCATTCTCGACCTACAAAAGAGATTCATCCACTTAACAAATCACTTAAATGCTCTTGGTAAAACCTTGACAAATGATGAACTCAACTTGAAAGTCCTTAGATCATTGATTGGGGAATGGCAACCAAAGGTAACGGCAATCTTGGAAAAGAAGAGTCTCTCCGCAATGACTTCCTCTATATTATTTGGCAAACTTCAAGAATACGAAATGGAACTCGGTAGACTTGAAAAACATGAGAATCTAGAAAAGAAATCCAAAAACATTGCTTTAAAAATTGATTCAAAGGAAGTAGTAAAAGAAGACAATCTGGAAGAAGATGAAAATTCCATGCTTCTTGTTAAAAGACTTGGGAAGTTTTTTGGCAGAAATGACAAGGGCGGATCTCATGCAAATAAGAGAAAGCACTTCAAGAAAAGAGAAGCCTCCACATCAACACAAGATGTCTCATGTTATGAATGTGGAAAGCAAGGACATATCAAGCCAAACTGTCCAAATCTCCCAAAGAAAAACGGATTCAAAGGAAAGGACTCAAAACACAAGAAATCCTACATAGCATGGGAAGATAATGATATGAGTAGTACATCAGAATCAGAAAGCGACGAATGTGAAAATTTAGCCTTAATGGCATCGCATCACTCCGACGACGAAGAAGAGGTTAGTAATGAATTTAATCTTTTTGATGATGATGTTTAAGGTGCCATTGATGAACTCTTGAAAGAATGCAAAAGTTTATACAAAAAGGTGTCAAGCCAAGAAAAAGAACTTCTAATTTGTCTCGAAAAAATTGACACCATGACTAAAGATTTTGATCTTCAAAAACAGAATTTTATAAAAGAAAAGGAAAACTTTGCATGCACCAAGTGTGAATCAAATGTCTTTCAAATTGTTCAATTGAAAAGAGTCATTGAACGATATGAAAAAGGACAAATAGGATTAGAAGGATTACTAAGCCAACAATGTTATACAAATGATAAAAGAGGTCTTGGTTATGTGAATACTAAGAAACCAAGTAATAATCCCGCTGTTTTTGTAAAGGCTAGTAATAGTTCCAATCCCAAGATAGTAGAAAAGAAGCAAGTTGTTCATAATCATCAAAAGAAAAAGCCTAATGTATCTAAAAGAAAACAAATTCCTAGATACAAGAGCAAATTTGTTCCAAACTGTTTTTATTGTGGTATTATTGGACACACACCTAATGCATGCTATATTAGAAATTTCAGTATGGCTAGTGGACAATATGCATGGGTGAAAAAGGGAACTAACTATGAAGGACCCAAGTCCACTTGGGTACCTAACAAGAAATAATTTGTTTTTGTAGGTATGCTTGAAATCCACATCAAACCTTTGGTATCTTGACAGTGGATGTTCAAAGCATATGACAGGAGATGTACACCAATTTTCATATCTAGTACATAAAGCCAAAGGGTATGTCACCTATGGAGATAACACCAAAGGAAAGATTCTTGGCGTTGGAATATTTGGCACACCTCCATCCATTCAAATTGAGGATGTTCTCTATGTTGAAGGATTAAAGCACAACCTTCTTAGCATAAGTCAACTTTGCGATAGAGGGTTCAAAATCAAATTCAACAAAGAAGAATGCCTAATTATGGATGAGGCAACCAATGAGGTAAAACTCAAAGGTATAAGATCTAACAATATTTTTATGATTACTTTAGATGATTTGTCTATGAATGTACAATGTCTCATGGTAAACAACAATGACGCTTGAAAATGGCACAAGAGGATTGCTCACATACACATGGAGCACTTGAAAAAATTAGTTAAGCATGACTTAGTTATTGGTCTACCAAAGATGAAATTCATCAAAGACAAATTATGTAGTGCATGCCAAAAGGGCAAACAAACCAAATCAACTTTCAAACCAAAGAATGTGGTTTCAATAGCAAGACCACTTCAATTGTTGCACATGGATCTTTTTGGTCCATCTAGAACAAGAAGCTTCGGAGGTAACATTTATGCTTTAGTTATTGTAGATGACTTTTCCCGTTTTACTTGGACTTTGTTTTTAGTGCATAAAAATGACGCATTCAAGGCATTCAAGAGATATGCAAAACAAGTTCAAAATGAGAAGTCATTAAAGATAACATCAATCCGAAGTGATCATGGTGGAGAGTTCCAAAATAGTCTGTTTGAAGAATTTTGTGAAGAAAATGGGATCTTCCACAATTTTTCAGCACCAAGAACTCCACAACAAAATGGAGTAGTTGAAAGGAAAAATAGGTCTTTGATAGAACTTGCAAGAACCATGCTAAGTGACTCAAGTTTGCCTAAATATTTTTGGGCGGATGCGGTAAGCACGGCATGTTACGTAAGCAATCGCGTGATCATAAGACCTATACTAAAGAAAACTCCATATGAGATTTACAAAGGAAGAAAACCAAATATCTCTCACTTTCACATTTTCGGGTGCAAATGTTTTGTCCTTAACAACGACAAAGACAATCTCGGTAAGTTCGATGAAAAATCGGATGAAGGTATTTTTCTTGGTTACTCCCTTTCTAGCAAAGCTTTTAGAATTTATAATAAAAGAACTTTAACTATAGAAGAATCAATGCATGTTTCTTTTGATGAATCTAACACCTCCAAGGAGGAAGTTGTTATTTGTGATGATGATGATTCTATAGATTTACCTCATGAGAATTCATGCGAAGGTGGCAAAATTGTCAACCCGGAACAAACACATGAACTTTCACATCAAAATGGAAATGATGATGGTCTTCCTCAAGAATGGAGAACTCATCGTGATCATCCAATTGACAACATAATTGGAGATATTAGCAAAGGGGTATCTACTCGGCTAAATCTTAAGGATGCATGCTTAAATATGGCTTTTGTATCTCAAGTTGAACCTACCAAAGTGGCTCAAGCACTAGAATATGATCAATGGATCTTTGCCATGCAAGAGGAGCTAAACCAATTCGAGCGGAACGAAGTTTGGGAACTTGTTCCTAATCCAGGAAATAAACGTATCATTGGAACCAAATGGGTATTAAAAAACAAGATGGATGAAAATGGTATAATCACTCGAAACAAGGCAAGACTAGTTGCTCAAGGATACAACCAAGAGGAAGGAATTGATTTTGAAGAAACTTTTGCTCCGGTAGCACGTTTGGAAGCAATAAGACTATTACTTGCATATGCATGCTCATTGGACTTTGAACTTTTTCAAATGGATGTAAAAAGCGCATTTCTCAACAGATTCATAAATGAAGAAGTCTATGTAAAGCAACCTCCCGGATTTGAAGACTTCAAACATCCTAATCATGTCTTCAAATTTAAGAAAGCTCTCTATGGGCTAAAGCAAGCACCAAGGGCATGGTATGATAGACTAAGCGCATTCCTATGTGAAAAAGGGTTTGTAAAGGGTAAAGTTGATACCACTCTCTTTATAAAAAATGTTAATCATCATACTTTACTTGTACAAATCTATGTAGATGATGTTGTTTTCAGTTCAACTAACCAAAATATGTGCAAGGAATTTTCATCTATGATGCAAGGAGAGTTTAAGATGTCTATGATGGGAAGATTGAATTTCTTTCTCGGTCTTCAAATTAAGCAACTCAAACACGGTATCTTTATAAACCAATCAAAATATTGCAAAGACCTTATAAAGAAGTTTGAGATGGAAAGCAGCAAAGAAAGTGCAATTCCTATGGGATCCGACACCTATCTTGATCCAGATGAATCAGGGAACTCTATTGACATAACTAAGTATCGTGGAATGATTGGCTCTCTTCTCTATTTAACAGCAAGTAGACCTGACATCATGTTCAGCGTTTGCCTATGTGCGAGATATCAAGCCAATCCTAAAGAGTCTCACCTTGCAGCAGTCAAGCGCATAATAAAATATCTCAAATGAACAACCAACGTCGGATTATGGTATCCAAAAAGTAGTATATGCAATCTAGTTGGTTACTCTGATGCTGACTATGCAGGTTGTAAGACTGATCGCAAAAGTACAAGTGGAACATGTCACATTCTCGGAAATGCCTTGGTTTCATGGTCATGCAAAAAGCAAGCAAGCGTCGCTCTCAGCACTGCCGAAGCAGAATACATTGCGGCTGGAAGTGGATGCGCTCAAATTATTTGGCTAAAACAACAATTACTTGACTATGGAGTAAACCTTGGTTGCATTCCACTTCGATGTGATAACACAAGCGCAATCAACATTACAAAAAATCCAGTTATGCATTCCCGGACAAAACACATTGACATCAGACACCATTTCATCAGAGATCACGTACTCAAAGGAGATGTCGAGATTACTTTTGTGGACACTCAAAATCAACTCGCGGACATTTTCACAAAACCACTTGCAAAGGATGTGTGATACGGTGGGAGAACTGACTATGGTTTTGCGTTTGTTTTCGCAAATGTTTCGGTTGAGCAAGAGTCACCACCGACTTTTTATTTTATCCTAAGGAAAGGTTTAAAAAGCACAGCAAAAACCTTTGAGATTTTTCTTGGGTTCAGGGAGTAGATTATAGAAAGGGAAGGTATTAGCACCCTTTCTATCCATGGTTATCCATGGGCTCTTAGGTACTTGCTTAGATCAACTTGCCTTGGTTTTCAATTGTTTGGAATGGTGCTTTGTGTGTGGCTTTGAAAAGGTTTTGAAAAAGATGCCTTGTCTAGGCTACCCTTGTAACAATTCTTTACTCGAATGTTTTACAAAAGGTGTTTGTCTTTTTGAAAAGATGTTTCAAGGTTTTTTTTGAAAGTTTGTTTTGAAAGTGTTTATGAAGTGTGGTTTGAAAATAGGCAAGTGTTTTCTTTTGCAAATGGACAAGTACTTAAGAGCTATCTACCCTAAAGTTCTCAAAGATTTATTCTATGTTTTAACCCTTTTGACAATTTTGTTCCACCATTGCATTTGGTGGACAATCTTGTATTAGGATGTGAAAGGGACGGGCGCGGGTCGTCGTTTAGACCATAATTGCAATAGTGCTAAGTATCTTTGGGCAATTTCTCTTTGAAAGGGACTTGATCATTTTAGGCAACTTTTCGAAAGCTTCATCGAGGGACTATGATCTTTTGAATTGCTTGTTTTACCCAAAGAAACCTAACATGCAATATGGCCCAATTATTTGAAGGCAACAAGTGGAATACCCTAGGGGTGCAAGTGTGATATGTGTTGTCCATATTTCATGCTTGTTTATCTTGAAATTAGGTCAAACTATTTTGTTCTTTTTATTTGCATAAAAACCCTAATTCTAGCATGGTATATTTAGAAAGCATTAAAGTGCGAAAAGTAAAATTCCTACATTATTACAACACAATATGGGAAGGGGGTACAAATGATCAAATGGGGGGATATTTAGACAAGAACTTAAAACCTAGCTATTACATCAATTTTTGGAATATTTACAAGTAATTGATTACATAAATTAAATGGAAAATAAAATAAACATGCAAAATGCAAAAAAGGTTTTTATATGTATAAAAAAAAGTATTATTTATGTCAAATAAATAAAAATAAAAAAAGTATTATTTTTGGAGTTTTTTGTATTTTTAGGGTAAAACCCTAATTTTTATTAAGTAATATATATATTATTTAATTTATATAAGTATTTGTTTATTATGTACAAAAATAAAATAAAATGAAGTATATTTATAAAAAGTATTTTTTTATGTCAAATATTAATAAAAATAAAAAATATAGGTATTTTTGTATTTTAACCTAAATATACTAATATATATATATATATATATATATATATATATATATATATATATATATATATATATATATATATATGTATTAATTCCTAAATATGTATTATATATAAAAAATAATAATATTTAATATTTATAAAAAAAGTATATTTTGCATAAAATATTTTCAAAAAGGAAAATGAAATAAAAATCAGAAATGAAATATATTTACATTATTTTTTCTAGTTTTTTTCTAAATAATAATATATATATATATTTATGTACAAATGTCTATATAAACAAATAAATACCTAAAAAATGCTAAAATGGTGTAAAAATAATTTTTCATGTTTTTAATATTATTAGAAAAAATAAATAAGTCAAAATAAAGAAAGAAAAGTCAATAAATCAAGCAAATAAATAAAATGGGCTCAGGGGGTGCAAAACCAAAAATATGGTGTGAAGAGAAATAACACAAAAGCCCAGCCCATGAACCTTCTTCTTCAACCTTCAGACAAAAAACATGTCAAAACGCGCGCCTGTACTTCACATTCAAACACCTGGATTTTTTTATCTTTTGCACAAACTTCCAACATAAGAAATGTTAAGCATTGAACCACGATTCTAAATATATAAAAAACTCATCCTAACTCTCAGAAATGAGAGAGAATTTTGACATTCCCAAATCCTGACCTAAGTTTTCTGCCATGTTCAGACTCAAAATTCTTGCAGCACACATAATATAAATGAAATCTAATTACATGGACATGTTCAGGGCTATGAATGTGACATATTCTCTTCACAAACCTAAAGCTAACAATGCCTAATAAGAGAGATACGAGTTCATGAACTTACCTGTTCAGTTTAAGTTCTATGTGGCAATGGAGAAGCTTTCAGTGCAAGGTGATGATTGGTATATGTTGTACCCCAAAATTTGCCCTCCCATATTCTTCAAGAAATTGCCAGGCCAAGTCATAAAACTCCCCCAAGGGTTGCACAGTCCAACTGTCTCCTAAACAGTCAAAACTAGGGTTTGTGTTCTGATCAAGAAAAGGAAGTGTTCAAAGGCCCAATCAAGTCTCACATGCTTACAAACATGGTCAAGCATCCCCATATCAAGTTTCAAGGCATTCAGCTCAAGATTGCACAGTCAAAACCCTAAATTGCACTACAGTCAACTGTAGGGGCAAAATGGTCATTTGGCAGTCAAAAGTTCAAATTTTTGGTCAATATATCATTTTGAAGCCACAAACATCATTTGATCAATGCTTGATCATGATTCTCAAAATTTGGCTCAGAAATCATCAGAGATGCAAAAATTGCTATATTTGGACAGCTGAAAAAGTCAACTGAAATTGACCAGGGCATAACTTTCACATGGATTATCAGAAAAATTCCATCCAAAGCTCATTTTGAAGAGAAAGACATTTCCTACAACTCATCTTCATACTTCAAGTCCAAGAAATGCTCTCACAAAAAGTTATCAATTTCAACATTATAGGTCATTTTCAAAAGTCAACAAAAAGGGACTTTAAGTCAAAGGCCATAACTTGAGATTGGAAAATCAAAATGACATGGGACCAAAGGCATTGGTTAAAGGACTCAAAGACCTTTCCAAAATGTCCAAGAACATGTGAAAAGCTTAAAAATTGAGCAAGTTATGCCTTGTAGAAGTTGGGAAATTTTTGTGAAATGGCAAAAGTCAACTATCCTTGAAACTTCAATTTTTGACAAAAGGGCCCACTTTCTTCCACTTGATTCAGCCTTGTCATGCCACACACGTGTCCCATGATTAATTTCAAGACCAAATATTGATTTTTCTATTTTATTTAATTTTTGATAATTTAATTCATTTTAAATCTTTGAAAATTCAAATAAAATTCAAAAACCAATGGAATAGTGTCATGTGAATTTGGACAACTTCCATGTATCATGGGCCAACTCAAGAACTCAGGCTAGGGTTAAATTGCACACTAGGTCTAGGTCTTGGCTTAAAAGAAGGAAGCTTGGTTAATGGTAAAAACCCTAGGACTTGTTCTTTCATGAGCATGAATTAAGGTCAAAAAGCAAACCAATTCTATTCCATCATAAGCACTGAGTCAAACCCTAAGCCTAACACATCATATGCTGCGCTCAAGAGCTGATTGCCACATTGAAAATTTTGGATAAAAACACAAAACTGAAATCAAAGTAAGGAGGAGTTTTGAAGCCTCAATTCTTTTTCTAATAGTTTCCTGGACAAACTCTGAAGGTGTGCCAACCCTTAACCTCAATCAAAACGCGAAGAAACGGTAGCTACAACTCAAACTGTACAGAAAAATTTTTGAAATCGTATTCTCAATTCTAAGCATCTTCATTGCATTTCAATCGTATATTCTTGTTCCATGTGATGTTTCCAAGCTAACCCTTATATTCAATTTGATTTTTGCATCGTGTATGGGATTTCACCATGACCAAAATTTAGGGTTACAGGTCTGCCAAATTGGGGTTTTCTACCCCAGGTAAAATTAGAATTTCAGAGCAACACCATCACACTCAACGCATCTGGACGAAAAGATCCATACACTCGCGCCTAATTTATATTTGGAAATAAGCTAATCGCTATTTTTCCATAGCTTGCCTAATGCTACGCTTCAAAAACCGTGGCCAATGTGTTTAGTGTTTCAGGAGGACGAAGACGATGGTGTCGTGTCACACGGGGACAGGCTAATTCAAATTTGCGCGCGTTTTAATTACTATGCATTGGTTTTGTTTTTTATTATTTGTTTACCATAATATATTAAATGAAATGCAGTGGCGCAGTTGGTTAACACGTGATGTGAATAATCCTCAAGACCTGGGTTCAAGTCCCAGGTCTGGCAAATGCTCAATATTATTTTTCAATAATTGATCCCATGCAGCGCTAACGTCCCAATATACCATGCACGCTCAAAAATTAACTGGCCACGCGTCCTGGAGATCTAATCAAAGGTTCAGGTTGAAGGCATATCATGGATGCAAGTCAACATAGCTGTAGGCCGTCCAAAAAGTCAACGAAACTCAAAGCTAATGGGCCAGAAATTCCAGGCCTATACCTCCTGAATTGGGGACCACCCCCCCCTGGTTTGCCTTATTATTTTATTTTTTTCTTTCTTTAATCTTTCTTTTTATTTCTTTTATTTGCTATTTATTTAGTTAATTATTTTTTAACAAAATATAAAAACCTTCAAAAATCAGAAAAGACCAAAAAAAAATATAATTTTTATTTTAATTATTTTCTAAATAAATGTTTGTAATTATTTAGTTTTTATTAGGTTTTCAAATTTAATTCTTTTAATAACTAAAATCCAAAAAAATAGAGTTTAAGTTTAATAACTTTTTATTTTCTTTTTAATTTTCCCCTTTTTTCAGAATAATAATATTATTTATTTATTTTCATAAATTAAAAATTGTACATAAACAAATTAGGATTTAATGTAGATTATATTTTAATTCTTTCATAATAAGTAAAAATATTAGAATTAGGGTGGCCTTTTAATTTAATTTCAATTAACTCTTTTTTCTCATTAAATCTAAAAAATATAAAAATACTAAAACATTTAACTTTAATTTTAATTCTCCATTAATTTTAATTTATTGCAAAAGGGTCCAACGCCCACGTTTATAATTTATTCAATTTGCGCATTTATTTTATATCGCTTATTATAATTTTGTATATGCCCCAAAGCCTTGTAAATTTATTTCTCGCACCTTTATTTTATTGCTTCTTTACTTTCAGTCAAATCGGGTTCGGTTTATTTTGGCGATGTGGACCCGCGCCATTTGTAATAGTTTAGATTTATTTTTTCGCAAACTTTATAACTGTTAAATGCATGCAAGAATGAATGGACTTAAAAATAAAATCAAGCGTAGATCACAACAAACATGACAAGACAAAATAATTGAAACATGACACACGAACCGCACACACCACCCCTAGGGTACGCCTCCCTGTTGCCTTTCGAAAGGTGATCGTCGAGTAGAGGACGTCTTAGTAAGTCCTCATGATCCGGGAACCTGGCATGAGGGTAGCTTCTAAGGTGTCTTCCCATTGCTCTGGTGATCACCACGTCCCGAACATCGAATTGACCCGAACACCTCCAACGGTGGTGCTACCTACCTCTCAAAGGTGGGATGGCACTACTCTAAAGGACCTTTACACAGACGAATTCCTTAGGGTAGGTAGGTTCTCAAGGATACTTGCTCTAATTTCAAACAAACTTTTCAAACACTCTGACGTACGAGTTGAACTAAAACTTCTCAAAGAATATTTTTGAAACCCACATTGAAAAGCAAACAAACCTTTTTGAAAACACATTGAGCAAGTACCTAAGAGCCCATGGATAACCATGGATAAAAAGGGTGCTAACACCTTCCCTTTCTATAACCTACCTCCCGAACCGAGAGCAATCTCTTTTAAGGAATTTTTCTGTGCTTTTGTCCTTTCCATTTGGAGAAAATAAAAGACGGTGGCGACTCTTGCTTCCGCGACATTTCGCGAACCAGCGTTAAACAGTCAGTTCCAGATCCACCGATCACAGAACTGGCGACTCTGCTGGGGAATTTAAGACTTAAAGTGGGGTGTACCTTAGGGCTAGCTCATAACTATGTTTTCAATTGTTTTCCTTGTGTGCTTTAAATTATGGGTTGCTTGGGAGTTCTATAGATCCTAACCCGGATCTGGGGGATACCTTTCTTAGAAAGTAGCAACAAGGCTGTGAGGGAACTGTGCGGGGTATACCGACATGGTTGAAACAGTCTGCTACGTTGATGTGGCACTTTGGTGTGTACCGGTAACCCTTGAGTTCAGTCAAGGAGAGTACGGGGCCTCCGCGTGGTGTCGTGAAGCATCAACAGACCTTAGGAACCTTAATTGAACTATCTTGGCCTCTTTAGGGTAGTGAGATAACTGACTTTGGTGCAGTCCGAGGTTGGTTGATACTCGATACTACACTCAATTGAGGGTTGCTTTCCTGGAATATTTCGGTCGCCAGTTCAGTGGCTAAATCGAAACGATGAACAATGAAAGTAATCCCGTGATATTGGGAACCTTAGAACCCGGTTACTTTGATTAGGACAGGTTGAACCCACCAACTTCAAGAGGGTACTACCCAGACCCCATGCTGGCCTTAAACCTTAAGGGCCTGTCTTGTGTGCCTTGTGTGCCTTACATGTTTGTCTTTGTAAATATCTGTGGTGTGTTTAATCATAACATCATGACATCATCCAGCATCATATGCATTGACTAACCATTTCAGGGGTTCGAATTTTCATCTTTGTTCCTGTTTTGTAGGACATGGAAACTGTTCGTAGAAAGACAATTCAAATCAGTCTTGTAAAGATCCCTCCTCAGCTTAAGGAGCTTATATCCAGGATTCCCGAGAACTCTTCATTCAGTGAAAGGCATGGAAGCCTCATCAGCTTGGTCAACACCAACATTGAGGAAGATATGATAAAGGTCCTGTTCCAATTCTTTGACCCTCTGCATCACTGTTTCACCTTCTTGGACTATCAGTTGGTACCTACATTGGAGGAGTTCTCCCGACTCTTGAAGATCCCTATCCTTGATCAGCTACCCTTCAACGATACAGAAAAGGAACCTAAGCTTGAAGAGATTGCTAAAGCCTTGCACCTACAGTCATCTGACCTCAAGGGACATTGGGAAGTTAGAAGTGGTATCAAAGGGTTCTTAGCCAGGTTTCTGTTTGAAAAGGCCTATGATTGTTGGAACTCCCTTGACTTACAAGCTTTTGAAGAGGTGGTGGCCCTCCTTGTTTATGGTTTGGTGTTGTTCCCTAACCCAGACCAGCTCGTTGATATCAATGCTGTCCAGATCTTTATGTCCAGGAATCCTATACCTACGTTGCTGGGGGACCTCCTTCACTCATGTTACACTCGAACCATGAGAAAAAGAGGTGTCCTTATGTGTTGCACTCCTCTCCTGGGAAAGTGGTTTATTTCGCACCTTCCACAATCAGTCCTGAAGAACGAGCGGGGTTTGAGATGGTCACAACGGTTGATGACTCTTACACATGCAGATATACATTGGTGCCCTAGGTCCAGAGAACATGTCACTATCATTGATCGTTGCGGGGAGTATCCTAATGTTCCTTTACTTGGAATCAGAGGGGGTATTACTTATAGCCCATGCCTGGCTTGGAGACAATTTGGTTATGCTCGGAGGGATGGTCCTCATGACATGTTGATTCCTGACATAGTTTTTGACTTCGACAACGATACTCAAGGACTTCGCCAGAGATTTATCAGAGCTTGGAGGATGCCTAGTAGGATAGACAGCAAGACACTGGGGCACATGAACTCCATCCCTTTGGAGCCTTACCTCAAGTGGGTACGAGCCCGCTCTCAAAAGTTAGTAATGCCTTATCCTCACATGCTTCCAGTAATCAAAGAGCCTGCCTTGGAAGGAGAGGTGTCTCATGTTATTCAGCACCCTGATATGCCCACATCCTGGGAAGAGATGCAGAAGAGCTGGATCCAGCTTAAGGAAGAGCGGAATTCTCTTGAGACTAGTTTGCATGCCAGTGAAAAGAAGGTTTTGGAGCTCACCCGCCTGTTGCACGAGGAAAGGAACCTCAACACTTACATAGCTCCAAAGAAGATGCGCAACATATTTTGGGATTGATTTGATCTTTTTGTACTTTTGCCCATGAGGCTTTGATGTATTAAACAATGATTTTCTTAATAATAATGTGTGTTCCTTTTGGTCTACAACAAACTTGAATTTTCGAACTCTTGAATGCATTGCATAAACACATATCATTCATCATGTGCATCATAGGTACTCTTCTTTTCAGGTTGTTTACCGTTCTTCGCTGTTTATTTCAGCATCATGAATCCTGAATCATCAACCGAGGCATCTATCAAGGCTCTTCAGGCGCAGAACGTCCAATTTCAGGCGCAGAATGCCCAATTTCAGGAGCTGATCAAGGGCTTGGCTCAGGGTCAACAAGAGTTAAAGACCATGCTTTTGAAGAAGACTAAGAAGAAGAGGAGGACTGTGCTATTTAACACTGGGCGCAGACTCGGGAACACTTTGGTTGAAGCTGAAAGGACTCCTCCATCTGTGACGGAAGGTAGTCACCAAGAAAGGGAGGTCACTACTCCTGTGGGCTCTGATACTGAAACAGACTTCAACGACGAACAGTACCCTCCTGCTGAAGACCGGTATAAACAGCTGGAAGACAGATTAAAGGCTATGGAAGTTCAACGGGTACCCGGATTGGATTTCGGAGACTTGGGGTTATCTACTGGAGTGGTGATCCCACACAAATTCAAAACACCTGCCTTCGTGAAGTATGATGGGGCTTCCTGTCCCAAGATGCACCTCCGTTCTTATGTAAGGAAGATCCAGCCTTACACAGCAGACAAGAACCTTTGGATCCACTTCTTCCAGGAGAGTCTTTCAGGGACTCACCTCGATTGGTTCTATCAGCTGGATGGAATCAGCATTCGTGACTGGGAGGATCTGGCCACTGCTTTTTACAAGCAGTATCAGTATAATGCCGACCTCGCTCCTACGCGTACCCAGCTCCAGGGTATGTCGCTAGGGTCGGGTGAAGGTTTTAAGGAGTACGCTCAGAAATGGAGAGACCTGGCTGGCAGGGTGCAGCCACCATTGACGGATCGAGAGCTGGTAGATATGTTCTTGGGGACCCTATCTGGTCCATTTTTCAATCATCTCATTGGTAATTCCTCTGCTGGGTTTACTGATCTGATCCTGACTGGTGAAAGGATCGAGGCCGGTATAAAATCGGGGAAGATACAGAAAGTTGCCTCCTCCAGTACTGAGAAGAAACCCTTCAAAAAGGAGGCTAGTGCTGTATATAGCTCCCGGAGAACAGAGCGACCTGAACACCGCCAATCTGTCAGTGCGGTGATGATTGCCAAACCTGCTGCCGCTCCTCGGCCAACTAATCCTCAAAAGTTTGAAAGACCCCGGAGAGAGTATACCCGGTTAAGCATGACCTTATCACAGATCCTGCCACAGTTGCTATCCACCAATTTAGTGACTGTCAGGGAGGCTCCAAAGTTTCCCAATACTGCATCCCCCAAGTTCAATCCAAATGCTCGCTGTGCTTATCACTCTGATAGCCCGGGGCATAACACAGATGACTGTTGGGCCCTAAAAAATAAGGTTCAAGACCTCATTGATGCAAAGGAGATACAGTTTGAGGCGCCCGAGAGGCCGAATGTTGTAACTGCTCCCATGCCCCAGCATGGAGTGAATGCTGTTGAGGAGGATTTGTATGTAGCTTCGGTGGATGATGTTGCTACTCCGTTGCTGATGGTCAAGAGGAATCTGTTGCTAGCCGGTTTATTTCCGGGATGTAGCGAAGGTTGCCCTCTATGTGTTGCTTCCCCTGCTGGTTGTTCTCTGCTAAAGTCAGGTATCCAAAACCTGATAGATAGTAGAGAGATTTTGTTCAGAAAGACTGTTGTTCCTGCTGCTCCTGTTGAAGAAGTGTCGATCGTTACCATCTTCAACAACCATTCCAAGGCTCCTTCAAAGAAGCCTATACAAATTTTGTCAGTTCACAAGAGTGCTCCCATCACCATTACTGTTCCGGGGCCTATACCCTATAACTCTGATAAGGCTGTCCCATGGCACTATGGGGCGGATGTTTATGTTCTGGGTGTGAAACAAGAGTGCAACATTGATACTGGTGTCTCCAACATCACCGGGCCTGCTAAGGTCACTCGTAGTGGAAGACTGTTCTCGCCAGACATTGCTCCTCCGGCAATTCATAGGCCTTTGATCTTCACACCTGCCAGAGTGCCTGTTTCTCCCCCTGACCAAGTATCCACCCCTGCTACTGAGTCATCTGATACTCGGGGCAAGGGAATTGCTGCTGATATGCCTGCCAGGACGGAGGCACCAAAGACCATTGTTGAGGCTTCCAAGCAGGAAATGGAAGAAATCCTCAAGATAATAAAGAAAAGTGATTTCAACGTTGTAGAACAGCTGGGGCACACCCCCTCTAAAATCTCCATGTTGTCACTGCTGCTGTGTTCAGAGGCCCATGCAAAGGCTCTGATTGCTTTCTTAAAGACAGCCCACGTACCCCAAGAGACGTCTGCTGACCAGTTCACCGACTGTGTGGCCAACCTAACCGCTGATAATGGCCTGGGTTTCTCTGATGCCGATCTGACAGCAAAGGGGAAGAACCATAATGATGCCCTGCATGTCTCCATTGAATGCAGGGGCACTACTCTTGCTCATGTGCTGGTTGACACAGGTTCTTCATTAAACGTGCTACCCAAGAAGGCTCTGGATAGGCTGGATTGTGAGGGTCTAGAGCTCAAACCAACTCACATTGTTGTCTGGGCCTTTGACGGGTCCAAAAGAATGGTACATGGTGAGGTGGACATCCCAATCAGGGTTGGGTCACAGGTATTTGATTCAAAATTCTATGTGATGGACATCCATCCGTCCTATTCTTGTTTGCTGGGTCGCCCGTGGATCCACAAGGCTGGAGCTGTGACTTCCACATTGCATCAGAAGCTCAAATACCCGGTCAGGGGGAAGATCGTAACAGTGCAAGGGGAAGAGGAGTATATGGTCAGCCACCTCAACTCCTTCAGATACGTGGAAATGGATGGGGAGTTCATTGAAACCCCCTTTCAACATTTTGAGGAAGTACCACAAACCTTGGCAGCAGCAGAAGCAGATGAAGAGGTTTCTCCTATGAAGATGGCCTCCTTAAAGGACGCCCGGGCTGTGATCGAAAAAGGCAAATGTGCAAACTGGGGCAAGCTCCCTGATCTTACTCCTAAGACTAACAAGTTTGGGCTGGGTTTCACCACGGAAGCTCAGAAAGCGGTGCGCAAGGCGAGAATTGGAAGACCTCCTGTGCTCATCACCCACTCAGAAGTGAATGCTGTTGGAGAGGAAAACAAAGTGGAAGAGTCAGAGTTCGATAGCTGGATCTACCCGACGGCCGACGGTGGATTGACCAATTGGACTGCTAAAGATTTTACACCCATAACTTTTGTTCCCCAGTAATGAATTTCTTTGTTTTTGATTTGTAATAAACAATAATTTGAGACTATATGGCCCGGTGTCTTACCCGGGGCACTGTGGTTTTTATTTATGAGGGCTTTTGTTTGTCACTGTCATATATCATGAATAAAAGCATTGGACGTTTTTCACATTTCAAATTTTGCGCTCCTTTTCTTTCCTTTCTTTACATATTGCAAAACAGCTGTATTTACACACACACTCACTCATACAGGTTTCAATCCACTCTGGATCTCACTGGTAACGACTCTGCTACTGCCAGTTATGACTTCGAAAATCCGATCAACTTAGCCGCAGACAAAGGTGAAGATGATTGCGAAGTGCCTGGTGAACTTGCAAGACTGTTACAACAGGAGGAGAGGGCAATTCAACCCCATGAAGAGCCAGTGGAAATAATAAACTTGGGTACTGAGGAAGACAAGAAAGAGGTGAAGATTGGTGCCAACCTAGAACTCAGCGTGAAGCAACGGTTGACTCAAATGCTGCATGACTATAAAGAAATCTTTGCCTGGTCCTACGAAGATATGCCCGGATTAGATACCGACATTGTGGTCCATCATTTACCAACTAAAGAAGATTTCCCTCCGGTTAAGCAAAAAGTCCGCCGTATGCGTCCAGAGATGTCTGAGAAGATTAAAGCCGAGGTTATGAAGCAGTTTGATGCCGGGTTTCTTGCAGTGACTTCTTACCCTCAGTGGGTTGCTAATGTGGTGCCGGTACCTAAGAAGGACGGCAAGGTCAGGATGTGTGTCGATTACAGGGATCTGAACAGGGCCAGCCCCAAGGATGACTTCCCTCTACCCCACATTGATGTCCTTGTTGATAATACAGCTCAGCATAAAGTGTTCTCTTTCATGGATGGTTTTTCAGGCTACAATCAGATCAAGATGGCTCCGGAAGATATGGAAAAGACTACATTTGTTACTCAGTGGGGCACCTTCTGCTACAAAGTCATGCCTTTCGGACTAAAGAATGCTGGGGCAACCTACCAACGTGCCATGGTTGCTTTATTTCATGACATGATCCATCATGAGATAGAAGTGTATGTTGACGACATGATCGCTAGGTCCCAGACTGAGGAAGAACACCTCGATCATCTACAGAAACTGTTTGACCGTTTGAAACTGTACAAGCTGAGGTTGAATCCGAATAAGTGCACCTTCGGGGTAAGATCGGGAAAGTTGCTAGGCTTCGTGGTAAGTGACAAGGGAATTCAAGTGGACCCTTCTAAGGTCAAAGCCATTCAAGAGATGCCAGTTCCTAAGACAGAGAAGGAAGTCAGAGGTTTTCTAGGACGTCTGAATTACATTGCTCGGTTCATCTCACACTTAACTGCTACCTGTGAACCAATCTTCAAGCTGCTGAAGAAAGATCAGGTAGTACGCTGGAATGATGAATGTCAGGCTGCTTTTGACAGAATCAAAGAATATCTCCAAGAACCACCCATCCTTATGCCACCAGTTGAAGGGAGACCTTTGATACTTTACCTGACAGTGCTTGATAATACAATGGGGTGTGTGCTGGGGCAGCATGACGAGTCTGGCCGAAAAGAGCATGCCATTTATTACCTTAGCAAAAAGTTTACCGACTGTGAGACCCGATACTCACTGCTTGAGAAAACTTGCTGCGCTTTGGTATGGGCTGCTCGCCGGCTGAGACAGTATATGCTGACTCACACTACCTTGTTGATCTCAAAAATGGATCCTATAAAGTACATATTCGAAAAGCCTGCTCTGTCTGGGAGAATTGCAAGATGGCAGATGATCTTGACGGAATACGACATTCAGTACACGACCCAAAAAGCCATCAAGGGAAGTGTATTGGCAGACCACTTAGCACATCAAGCTGTGGATGACTACCAATCGATGAACTTCGAGTTTCCAGATGAAAACATTATGATAGTAACTGACTGTGAAATACCCGGACCGGATGAAGGACCTGAACCAGGATCCCGATGGTCTATGCACTTTGACGGAGCCTCCAATGCTTTGGGAAATGGTATCGGCACCATAATCGTATCTCCACAAGGTACTCATACTCCACTCACCGCCCGGCTGTGTTTCAACTGTACCAACAACATGGCGGAGTATGAAGCGTGTATTATGGGTCTTCAAGCTGCGATAGACCTGAGGATCAAATTTCTGAGTGTCTTCGGAGATTCCGCTCTCGTGATCAACCAGATCAAAGGAGAGTGGGATACGAAACATCCAAACTTGATTCCTTACAGAGAATGCGTGTTGGCCCTGATTCCCCATTTCACAGAGATAACATTTGAGCACTTTCCAAGAGAAGAGAATCAGCTGGCGGACGCGTTAGCTACAATGTCTTCAATGTTCAAGGTTAAATGGGATAATGAAGCTCCCCGGATCATCATCTGGAAACTAGACGAACCGGCATACTGTTGTGATCTCGAAACCGAATTGGTGACTGAGAAGCCTTGGTACCACGAAGTGAAGAGATATCTGGAAGCTCAGGAATACCCTGAAGGTGCTTCTGTCAATGATAAGAAATTCCTGAGGAGGTTTGCAGCCAAGTTCTTTCTTAGCAACGGCATTTTGTACAAGCGAAACCAGGATTCAACCCTGCTGCGTTGTGTAGATAAAACTGAAGCAGAAAGAATCATGGAAGAGCTACATGAAGGGACTTTTGGTACACACTCCAGTGGACATACCATGGCAAAGAAGATCCTACGGGCAGGGTATTACTGGTCCACCATGGAAGCTGATTGTTACCAACATTATAGGACATGCCATAAATGCCAGATCTACGCAGACAAGGTGCATGTTCCTCCGGTTCCCCTGAATGTTCTGACTGCACCTTGGCCATTTGCAATGTGGGGCATAGACATGATCGGTGAGATTAAACCTACGGCATCTAATGGACATCGCTTCATCCTAGTGGCGATTGATTATTTTACGAAGTGGGTTGAGGCAGCATCCTATGCTACGGTAACCAAGGCTGTTGTGGCACGGTTCATTCGGCACAACCTGATCTGTCGGTACGGTGTCCCTGAGCGGATTATTACAGATAACGGTACCAATCTGAACAATAAGATGATCGCTGAGCTCTGCGAACAGTTCAAGATACAGCACCACAATTCTTCTCCTTACAGACCGAAGATGAATGGGGCTGTAGAAGCAGCTAATAAAAACATCAAGAAGATCGTGCAGAAGATGACAGTAACGTATAAAGATTGGCACGAGATGTTACCGTTCGCTCTGCATGGGTATCGTACCTCAGCTAGGACGTCAACCGGGGCAACTCCTTTCTCTCTGGTTTATGGCATGGAGGCAGTCTTGCCGATCGAGGTACAAATTCCTTCTCTCCGGATAATGAAGGATGCAAATCTGAATGAAGATGATTGGATCCAGACACGACTTGATCAGCTCAACCTTATTGACGAAAAAAGACTTGCTGCTATCTGTCATGGTCAGGCGTATCAGAAATGAATGATCAAGGCATTTAACAAAAAGGTCAGACCACAGGAATATCAAGTCGGGGATCTGGTGATCAAGCGAATCATCCTTCCTCAGAGTGATCCAAGGGGCAAATGGACCCCTACGTACGAAGGGCCATTTGTGGTTAAGCATGTGTTCTCAGGAGGAGCAATGATATTAACCAACATGGATGGTGACGACCTTCCTCACCCCGCCAATGCAGACATAGTTAAAAAATACTACGCATGAAAAAAGACCCGCTAGGCTGACATGTCTAGGCAAAAGATAGGGCTTCCCGTCGAACCAAAAGGGTTCGGGCAAAATGAAGGGATGAAAATGGAAAATCTGTACACCCGGCGAGTCGAAAACCTGAAAAGGCGGCTTGGGCAAAAATGGGTATCCCGGTGGACTGAAAACCCGAAAGGATAGTCCAGGCAAAAATTAGGGATAAAAGCGTAATACTATGTCTCATTGGATCACTTTGCATCCAGAATCCGGTATCTACATCAAGACGGCATCGATCAGTCAGCTTCACTTTCAACTAAAGTCATCAAGTGATGAGACGCACGGGGCATAAAGGCAATAGCGGAGTTGAAACCCAGTGGATCATTCATCTTTCACACAGCTGTTTTATTTTCTTTTGTACAAAACTTGTATAAACTCTCTTGTTCGGCGACGTTCCGCTTACTAGGATGTCAGCCTCTTGTACACAAAACGCCTATTCACAGGCTATTCAAAATCAATACAAATATACTTTTCAGTTAAACGTGCCAACTATTTTTCTTTTTTGTTTTGTTTTGTGAAGAACGTCCAAGGTTCAATTTGTGATATATGCATTGACAATAATTGGCTAGCTCATAAATATTTGCATACGACACAAAGAATTAATTGCAGGTGACACTAGAAACAGGGGCAATAAAGAGTTGTCTGAGCAGTCTAATTGTTTTATCCTCTAAGGTACCAAGGTAGGTTCAGCTAAAGAACCTAACCAGGCATCTTAAATTCCCCAGGAGAGTCCCATCCAAGTTCCCTAGGAAAGATGGAATTCATCTCCCCAAGCAGTAAGCTTATCCCCAGTAAATTCTGGAAGCTTATCCTTCACAGGACACGAACGCGTCGTCTGGCTTGATTTAAAGAGTTATTTCCTCAACAGGATATAACTGGGTTATCCTCAGCCAAAAGCCAAGGGAAGGTCATCATCAACGTAGTTCTTTCCTATCCCCAGCGAAGTCTATTCACACTTCCAATACAACAACGGTATCCCCAACAGAGTTACTATCAACATTCAGCAAGGCATCACTCTTCCCACAGAGTATTGCTTTCCAGCATGATCGCTAGAGTATCTTCTCTCCCCGCAGAATCTTTCATTCGCCAAGTTTATTTCGCAACGGAGTCATCTTCTCCTACCGGTATCCTTGCAGTTATCATCCCCAGCGGAAGCAAAATCTATTCTTCGACATCAGCCCAGGATACGACTCCCGGCACCCGTCAAGGATTCACTTTCCTAGACGAAAACATACATAAAACATCACATACATCATTATAGCATGCATAACGCACTGCATCATACAAATCTCATTTATGTTGAGAACATCATTGCTTGATCCATATCATGCATTGCATATGACTGACTTTTACCTTTCAGGGAAGATCCAGTTAAGTTCTCAAGCTACATTTCAAGACCTAGACCGGTTCAGTTAAATCGTCCCAAGATTTTCCTGATGCTTATCCAGTCAAAGGCCTTCTCTGGTTCAGTCAGATCGACCCTAAGATCTCCCTGATGCTTATCCAG
Source organism: Vicia faba (assembly GCA_948472305.1). NCBI lineage: Eukaryota > Viridiplantae > Streptophyta > Magnoliopsida > Fabales > Fabaceae > Vicia > Vicia faba. The sequence goes on from OX451739.1 coordinate 213,302,107, forward strand.
TAGAAGACATTTCAAGACCTAGACCGGTTCAGTTAAATCGACCCTAAGATGTTCCTGATTCTTATCCAGTCAAAGGCCTTCTCTGGTTCAGTCAGATCGACCCTAAGATCTCCCTGATGCTTATCCAGTAGAAGACATTTCAAGACCTAGACCGGTTCAGTTAAATCGACCCTAAGATTTTCCTGATTCTTATCCAGTCAAAGGCCTTCTCTGGTTCAGTCAGATCGACCCTAAGATCTCCCTGATTCTTATCCCAGTAGAAGACATTTCAAGACCTAGACCGGTTCAGTTAAATCGACCCTAAGATTTTCCTGATTCTTATCCAGTCAAAGGCCTTCTCTGGTTCAGTCAGATCGACCCTAAGATCTCCCTGATGCTTATCCAGTTGAAGACATTTCAAGACCTAGACCGGTTCAGTTAAATCGTCCCAAGATTTTCCTGATGCTTATCCAGTCAAAGGCCTTCTCTGGTTCAGTCAGATCGACCCTAAGATCTCCCTGATGCTTATCCAGTTGAAGACATTTCAAGACCTAGACCGGTTCAGTTAAATCGTCCCAAGATTTTCCTGATTCTTACCCAGTCAAAGGCCTCTCTGGTTCAGTCAGATCGACCCTAAGATCTCCCTGATTCTTATCCCAGTAGAAGACACCCCAGATTTTTCTCAACGAGCGTTGTTGAAGTTAAAGTCGCCCAAGGCTCTCTTACCATTCATGCTAAGGCAGTAACCATCCTTGGTTCATTCATCGCCGTTTGAAGCTCCAGACTCAGCTCCTGTAACCAGTCAGGACACATCTATACCAGGCATCTAAACATCAGCTCCTGCAACGTGTCAGGTACTCATTTTCTGTTTTGCAGGTATGCAGGTTCTCGCTAAGGAAGCTCCTACGCGATCAACATCCAAATGGCATCTATAAGCCCATCATCCTATTCATCAACATCCAAATGGCATCTATAAGCCCATTCCCCCTCACTGCTACCATGTGAGCGCAAATTTCTGGGCACTCTAGTGTCCAATCATCTTCTACCCTCGGATTACGAAAGGCACGTCCGCCAATCTGCATCCTCAGGTCTAAGAAGATTGAACAGGGGCAACTGTTGTACCCCAAAATTTGCCCTCCCATATTCTTCAAGAAATTGCCAGGCCAAGTCATAAAACTCCCCCAAGGGTTGCACAGTCCAACTGTCTCCTAAACAGTCAAAACTAGGGTTTGTGTTCTGATCAAGAAAAGGAAGTGTTCAAAGGCCCAATCAAGTCTCACATGCTTACAAACATGGTCAAGCATCCCCATATCAAGTTTCAAGGCATTCAGCTCAAGATTGCACAGTCAAAACCCTAAATTGCACTACAGTCAACTGTAGGGGCAAAATGGTCATTTGGCAGTCAAAAGTTCAAATTTTTGGTCAATATATCATTTTGAAGCCACAAACATCATTTGATCAATGCTTGATCATGATTCTCAAAATTTGGCTCAGAAATCATCAGAGATGCAAAAATTGCTATATTTGGACAGCTGAAAAAGTCAACTGAAATTGACCAGGGCATAACTTTCACATGGATTATCAGAAAAATTCCATCCAAAGCTCATTTTGAAGAGAAAGACATTTCCTACAACTCATCTTCATACTTCAAGTCCAAGAAATGCTCTCACAAAAAGTTATCAATTTCAACATTATAGGTCATTTTCAAAAGTCAACAAAAAGGGACTTTAAGTCAAAGGCCATAACTTGAGATTGGAAAATCAAAATGACATGGGACCAAAGGCATTGGTTAAAGGACTCAAAGACCTTTCCAAAATGTCCAAGAACATGTGAAAAGCTTAAAAATTGAGCAAGTTATGCCTTGTAGAAGTTGGGAAATTTTTGTGAAATGGCAAAAGTCAACTATCCTTGAAACTTCAATTTTTGACAAAAGGGCCCACTTTCTTCCACTTGATTCAGCCTTGTCATGCCACACACGTGTCCCATGATTAATTTCAAGACCAAATATTGATTTTTCTATTTTATTTAATTTTTGATAATTTAATTCATTTTAAATCTTTGAAAATTCAAATAAAATTCAAAAACCAATGGAATAGTGTCATGTGAATTTGGACAACTTCCATGTATCATGGGCCAACTCAAGAACTCAGGCTAGGGTTAAATTGCACACTAGGTCTAGGTCTTGGCTTAAAAGAAGGAAGCTTGGTTAATGGTAAAAACCCTAGGACTTGTTCTTTCATGAGCATGAATTAAGGTCAAAAAGCAAACCAATTCTATTCCATCATAAGCACTGAGTCAAACCCTAAGCCTAACACATCATATGCTGCGCTCAAGAGCTGATTGCCACATTGAAAATTTTGGATAAAAACACAAAACTGAAATCAAAGTAAGGAGGAGTTTTGAAGCCTCAATTCTTTTTCTAATAGTTTCCTGGACAAACTCTGAAGGTGTGCCAACCCTTAACCTCAATCAAAACGCGAAGAAACGGTAGCTACAACTCAAACTGTACAGAAAAATTTTTGAAATCGTATTCTCAATTCTAAGCATCTTCATTGCATTTCAATCGTATATTCTTGTTCCATGTGATGTTTCCAAGCTAACCCTTATATTCAATTTGATTTTTGCATCGTGTATGGGATTTCACCATGACCAAAATTTAGGGTTACAGGTCTGCCAAATTGGGGTTTTCTACCCCAGGTAAAATTAGAATTTCAGAGCAACACCATCACACTCAACGCATCTGGACGAAAAGATCCATACACTCGCGCCTAATTTATATTTGGAAATAAGCTAATCGCTATTTTTCCATAGCTTGCCTAATGCTACGCTTCAAAAACCGTGGCCAATGTGTTTAGTGTTTCAGGAGGACGAAGACGATGGTGTCGTGTCACACGGGGACAGGCTAATTCAAATTTGCGCGCGTTTTAATTACTATGCATTGGTTTTGTTTTTTATTATTTGTTTACCATAATATATTAAATGAAATGCAGTGGCGCAGTTGGTTAACACGTGATGTGAATAATCCTCAAGACCTGGGTTCAAGTCCCAGGTCTGGCAAATGCTCAATATTATTTTTCAATAATTGATCCCATGCAGCGCTAACGTCCCAGTATACCATGCACGCTCAAAAATTAACTGGCCACGCGTCCTGGAGATCTAATCAAAGGTTCAGGTTGAAGGCATATCATGGATGCAAGTCAACATAGCTGTAGGCCGTCCAAAAAGTCAACGAAACTCAAAGCTAATGGGCCAGAAATTCCAGGCCTATACCTCCTGAATTGGGGACCACCCCCCCCTGGTTTGCCTTATTATTTTATTTTTTTCTTTCTTTAATCTTTCTTTTTATTTCTTTTATTTGCTATTTATTTAGTTAATTATTTTTTAACAAAATATAAAAACCTTCAAAAATCAGAAAAGACCAAAAAAAAATATAATTTTTATTTTAATTTCTTTCTAAATAAATGTTTGTAATTATTTAGTTTTTATTAGGTTTTCAAATTTAATTCTTTTAATAACTAAAATCCAAAAAAATAGAGTTTAAGTTTAATAACTTTTTATTTTCTTTTTAATTTTCCCCTTTTTTCAGAATAATAATATTATTTATTTATTTTCATAAATTAAAAATTGTACATAAACAAATTAGGGTTTAATGTAGATTATATTTTAATTATTTCATAATAAGTAAAAATATTAGAATTAGGGTGGCCTTTTAATTTAATTTCAATTAACTCTTTTTTCTCATTAAATCTAAAAAATACAAAAATACTAAAACATTTAACTTTAATTTTAATTCTCCATTAATTTTAATTTATTGCAAAAGGGTCCAACGCCCACGTTTATAATTTATTCAATTTGCGCATTTATTTTATATCGCTTATTATAATTTTGTATATGCCCCAAAGCCTTGTAAATTTATTTCTCGCACCTTTATTTTATTGCTTCTTTACTTTCAGTCAAATCGGGTTCGGTTTATTTTGGCGATGTGGACCCGCGCCATTTGTAATAGTTTATATTTATTTTTTCGCAAACTTTATAACTGTTAAATGCATGCAAGAATGAATGGACTTAAAAATAAAATCAAGCGTAGATCACAACAAACATGACAAGACAAAATAATTGAAACATGACACACGAACCGCACACACCACCCCTAGGGTACGCCTCCCTGTTGCCTTTCGAAAGGTGATCGTCGAGTAGAGGACGTCTTAGTAAGTCCTCATGATCCGGGAACCTGGCATGAGGGTAGCTTCTAAGGTGTCTTCCCATTGCTCTGGTGATCACCACGTCCCGAACATCGAATTGACCCGAACACCTCCAACGGTGGTGCTACCTACCTCTCAATGGTGGGATGGCACTACTCTAAAGGACCTTTACACAGACGAATTCCTTAGGGTAGGTAGGTTCTCAAGGATACTTGCTCTAATTTCAAACAAACTTTTCAAACACTCTGACGTACGAGTTGAACTAAAACTTCTCAAAGAATATTTTTGAAACCCACATTGAAAAGCAAACAAACCTTTTTGAAAACACATTGAGCAAGTACCTAAGAGCCCATGGATAACCATGGATAGAAAGGGTGCTAACACCTTCCCTTTCTATAACCTACCTCCCGAACCGAGAGCAATCTCTTTTAAGGAATTTTTCTGTGCTTTTGTCCTTTCCATTTGGAGAAAATAAAAGACGGTGGCGACTCTTGCTTCCGCGACATTTCACGAACCAGCGTTAAACAGTCAGTTCCAGATCCACCGATCACAGTATAGCTTCCTTGATGTCCAGGGATGCTATTCCAAGCTTTACTTTGTCTTGAAACCTTTTGAATCGTGCTATAGCACTTCACCTGCAAATCAGAAAAGTGAAAATGGCCAAAAGGATTAGAGGAGTTACAGGTTGCTTCTAATGCTTTAGATAGTTTGGATTGATGGTAGGGAAGGTGTCTGAAGTGGTTTGGGCAAGAATGCTTGAAAGGATTGAGAGTTGGAACTCAATCTGCAGAGGTTGCTCTGTTTTTGCAGTTTGAGAGTGATTTTGGCAATGGGGAGGTATTGGTGGTCTTAGGGTCGTGCTTCAGCTTGGTTAGGATGATTAGAATGTGTATACAATATTTGCTTCAGTGTTCTAATGCTCAGATCAAAGTTGTGTTATGATATGCCACTTTTCTCCACACTTAAGCAAGCAAAGCCAAGTTGATGTTCTAGGCAAGTAGAGGACCCCTAATCATGCTGCAAAGCTCCTCCTTGATCAGTGTGTTATGCTCATAATCTTGTGCCAATTAGATTTCATCTGTACTTGTTGGATTTTCAATTGGACATAAAGCTTAACTTTTCAAAAATGGCTATTTTACTTTTTCTATTTATGGACTAATCCAACATGTAATGCTTAAACTCAAGAAACAAGGCCTTAGCACAATGAACATGCATTAAATTATTGAGTGTTGGATGGTTTAAGGACCTGTAATGTAGCACAAATCAAGCTGACTTGAAAATGGCATAAGTTATGAACATGTACATGACCAATTCAAAAGTGAGTTTTTGCCATATTGTGAAATTCGATTCTCTCAAGTTATGAGGTTGTTTGATGAGTTCTTGGACATTTTGGAAAGCTTGGAATGTGTAATACAATCCATCTTTGAAATGCAAATTGAAATTCCAAGTGGAAGTGTATGGAAAATGGCCTTGAAGTTAGGTAGAAAACCTTGTCAAAATAGGTTAAAATTTCACTAAGTTAAGAATGGTTTAGTACCCTTATTCCAAAAATTGTAACTTGAGATACAAGCCTCATTTGGGAAAACTTTGTGAATCAAAGTTGTAGATTATGCAACAAGCTACAACTTTCATGTTTTGACTTTTGTTTGAATCCAAATGAATCTTGGTGAGAAAGTGGGGCAAAGTTGGGAAAAATTAGGGTTTTTAATAACTTAGAAAAATTCTAAGTTATGAAAAATTCTCATTTCTAACCCTAATTTTCATTTTTTGATTTCTTGGTGAACAAGTTTCATGATTTGGCATGTTTTGATGAAAAATGAATCTTGACTCTTGATTTTGACCAAAAAGTCAAAGTTTGACTTTTCAGTATACAGTCAAAATTGATTAATTGACTGGGAAATTCAACTGTCAATCTTGTGCATTTGGGATCTTTTGAACTTGTTGAGCATGTCAAGATAATTCCATGGGGTCCTTGAGTCCATATGTGAGCTTGGTTTGCCATTGGCTAGGTCAAACAGTCAAAAATTGCCTTTGTGCAGTCAAAACCCTAAAAATGACCATTTTGCCCTTTTGGTGATCTGATCAAATTTCTTGTGGAATTGTGATCCAAATTTGATCAAATGGTCCATATGAGTTCATAATGTTGATGTGGGTCAATTTTCATGAGGTTTGACTGTCAATTGGCCACAGTTGACTTTTTCCCCAATACAGCTGATTTCTAGGTCAACTGTCCAATTGACTGGGCAAAACTTGGAATCAAGACTTGAAACTTGATATGGATAAACTTGGGAATCCAATATGAAGCAAGAAAGTCATCTTAGGCATTTTAGGTCAAAACATCTTTGTGAAAACACAAACCCTAATTTGGGTCAACAGTGCAAGGAGAAGTCTTGAGCAGATGAAACCCTAACTGGATCTTGATCCTCAAAGGTTTTGTGGTGAGAAATCAATGAGAAATGGGAGGGAAAATTTTAGGGTACAACAGTTGCCCCTGTTCAATCTTCTTGAATCCGTAGAGTTAGATTGGCAAGTTTGCCTTTCGTGACTCGAGGGTAAAAGGAGATTGGACACTAGAGTACCCTTAAATTTGCACTCGTCAAAGTAATGGATGCAGGAATGGGCTTAGAGATGGCATTTGGAGACGGGCTTAGAGATGCCATCTGGAGGGGTGACAGAATCTTGTCGGGGATGGGCTTAAAGATGCCATCTGGAATGAGTATCAGGAAGATGTCCATGCTTTGGACCATCTTTGAACCGGGGGTCTGAATAAGCAATAGATTGACATCCGTTGTTGGGAGGAATCTGTAAACTGTTTTCAAAAGATCTTGAGAAGAAACTGAACAAGTGATAGGTTAACATCCGTTACTTGGAGAACCCGTGAACTGTTTTCAGAAATCTTGAAGTTGAATAAGCAATAGAGCAGCATCCGTTGTTGGGAAGCGTCCGTAAACTGTTTTCAAAGGTTGCATCTGAACAAGTGATAGATTAACATCCGTTGTTGGGAAGAATCCATAAACTGTTTTCAGAAGTCTGGAGAAGAATCTGAACAAGCGATAGGTTAACATTCGTTACTTGGAGAACCCGTGAACTGTTTTCAGAAATCTTGGAGTTGAATAAGCAATAGAGCAGCATCCGTTGTTGGGAAGCGTCCGTAAACTGTTTTCAAAGGCTGCATCTGAACAAGTGATAGATTAACATCCGTTGTTGGGAAGAATCCATAAACTGTTTTCAGAAGTCTGGAGAAGAATCTGAACAAGCGATAGGTTAACATCCGTTACTTGGAGAACCCGTGAACTGTTTTCAGAAATCTTGGAGTTGAATAAGCAATAGAGCAGCATCCGTTGTTGGGAAGCGTTCGTAAACTGTTTTCAAAGGCTGCATCTGAACAAGTTATAGATTAACATCCGTTGTTGGGAAGAATCCATAAACTGTTTTCAGAAGTCTGGAGAAGAATCTGAACAAGGGATAGGTTAACATCCGTTACTTGGAGAACCCGTGAACTGTTTTCAGAAATCTTGAGGAGGAACCGGTGTAGGGCTTCCTGATGATGAGCTCGTGTAAAACTGCATCTGGATAAATTTGGAATAAGCATTAGAATGTTGCCGTGTCTGGGTCACATCTGAACTATTCCTGGAAAGAATCTCGGAAGATAATGATTTTAGTCTTTCGCCTGGTCTTACCTAAAAAGGTAAAGAGTTAGTTATATGCAATGTTATGATGCATGACACAATGTATGCTATATGATATGAATGTAAATGAATGCGTATGTAAGCTAGAGAGCTGTCTTGCAACGGATAGATGAATCCGAGATGGCTGAAGGTGACAGTATCTCGACTGCTGCCGGGAAGAATAATTCCTGGTTGTTGCTGGGGAATAAAGAGCTTGGGTTGTATACCAATCTTCTGGGTAATTCCTGATGACTTCTACTAGGGAGTTCCAATCTAATAGACTCATGCTGGGGAGGTAAGACTGAGAATCTTCAGCTTGGAGGGAAGTATCTCTGGCGACTTCACTGGGGAACTCAAGATTTTCTCTCCCGAAATTCTGTGGGGAAAAGGTTCATTAGTCAGGCTCCGCTGGGGATTGACAATTTGAAGCTTTAGCTCGGCTGGGGATACTGAAATTTAAACTCTGAGGGGAAATGAGTTCTGGAGGATCCTCTGGCCGGGGATGTACAAAGACAACTTCCTCTGGGGATTGTATTGATAAGTTATGCTGGGGGAACTCTGATGAACTCCGCTGGGGATAGGAAGAATTTTGGCGAGCGCGATCTTCCGTGGTTGTTAGCTGAGGATAACCCAGTTATAAGCCCTTGCGAGGAATAACTTTGAATAAAACTCGGGAGAGACGTCCGTACTCTGCAGGGGATAAGCTTCCAGAATCTACTGGGGATAAGCTTCAAGACTTGCTAGGGATATGGATTCCAAATCTCCGGGGGGATTTCCTTCGAAAGGGTATCAAGATATCCAACTGTATCCTCAACCTATCAGTAATCCTCTTTCTTGACTCATAAGGAAATGATTATGTTTCAAATGCATATGCCTATTTAACAAAACATTGGACGTTTCTCAAAATAAAACAAATAGTGCAAGAGAAAAGAAAAGGAAATGACACAAATTTTTGGGAAAAGTATTTGTATTAACTTTCTCTAAGTATGTTTGTACAAAGGAGACAATCATCCTAGTAAGAGGAGTTTGTCGTAAATATTGAAAGATTTATACAAAATAAAGGATGGATATGTGAAATAATTCCATGGGATTCCATTCCGCTATAGCTTTCACAACTCTGAATATCTGTCCATTCAATGCTTCGTTTGCCGATGACTGGATTGATCAGAAGCCTAGAACCGGTTGATGAAGAGATTGTCTTTTGAAGTGATCCGACGAGACATAGTCATACGCTTTAATTCCCTAACTTTTTCCTGAATCGCCCTTTCGGGTTTTCGATCCACCGGGAAACCCCTTTTTGCCCAAGCCGCCCTTTCGGGTTTTCAACTTGCCGGGTGTACAAATTTTTTTTGTTTTTATCCCTAATTTTTGCCTGAACCGCCCTTTCGGGTTTTCGGTTCACCGGGATACCCATTTTTGCCCAAGCCGCCCTTTCGGGTTTTCGACTTGTCGGGTTATTTTATGCGTAGTATCTTTTGACTATGTCTGCATTTGCAGGGTGCGGCAAATCGTCGCCGTCCATGGTGGTCAGAATCATTGCCCCACCAGAAAATATGCTCTTGATCACAAATGGTCCTTCATATGTAGGAGTCCATTTTCCCCTGGGATCACTTTGCGGCAAGATAATCCGCTTGATTACGAGATCTCCGACTTGATACACTTGACGTCTGACTTTCTTATTGAAGGCCTTGATCATCCGTTTTTGATACGTCTGACCATGGCATATAGCAGCGAGTCGCTTTTCGTCGATCAAATTGAGTTGATCAAGTCGGGTCTGCATCCAATCATCTTCATTCAAACCTGCATCCTTCATAATCCTTAGAGAAGGAATCTGGACTTCCATAGGCAAGACAGCTTCCATGCCATATACCAAGGAAAATGGGGTTTCCCCGGTTGAAATACGTGTCGTCGTACGGTATCCATGTAGAGCAAATGGTAACATCTCATGCCAGTCTTTGTAAGTGACTGTCATTTTCTGAATGATCTTCTTAATGTTTTTGTTCGCAGCTTCAACAGCATCGTTCATCTTCGGCCGATAGGGAGATGAATTGTGATGATAAATCTTGAATTGTTCGCACAAGGCGGTGATCATTGTGTTATTCAGATTTGTACCGTTGTCTGTGATGATCTTGTCTGGAACACCATACCGACATATGAGATTTTGCTTAATGAAGCGGGCAACCACATTTTTAGTAACAGAGGCGAAGGAAGCTGCTTCGACCCATTTGGTGAAATAGTAAATGGCAACCAGGATGAAGTGATGTCCATTGGAAGCCGTGGGCTTGATCTCTCCAATCATGTCAATGCCCCACATTGCAAATGGCCAAGGAGCAGTCAGAACGTTGAGAGGAACCGGAGGTATATGAACTTTGTCAGCGTAGACTTGACATTTGTGGCAAGTACGGGAGTGTTGATGGCAGTCAGCTTCCATGGTAGACCAGTAATAGCCTGCCCTTAGGATCTTCTTAGCCATTGTATGCCCGCTTAAGTGAGTGCCAAATGTGCCGCTGTGTATATCGGTCATGATCAACTCTGCTTCAGCTTTGTCTACGCATCGGAGTAACACGCAATCATGGCTTCGTTTGTAAAGGATGTCGTTGCTCAGGAAGAACTTAGCAGCGAATTTCCTTAAGAACTTCTTGTCATTTACGGAAGCTCCTTCGGGATAATCTCTAGTCTCGAGATACCTTTTAATTTCATGGAACCAAGGTTGCTCCACTACTTCTTCGGTAGTAATCTCGTGGCAATGCGCAGGTTCATCCATTCGCTCGATGGTGATTTGGGGAGCCTCGTTGTCCCAGTTGAGTTTAAACATGGAGGACATTGTGGCTAGAGCATCTGCTAGCTGATTCTCTTCTCGCGGGAAATGCTCGAAGGTAATTTGCTCGAAATGAGGCAACAATGTCAGGATATGTTCTTTGTATGGGATAAGATTAGGATGCTTGGTATCCCACTCTCCTTTGATTTGACTGATGACCAAAGCCGAGTCCCCAAATACGATCAAAGATTTGATCCCCAAGTCTATAGCAGCCTTGAGACCAAAGATGCAAGCTTCGTACTTATCCATGTTGTTTGTGCAGCTGAAGCAAAGTCGGGCCGTGAAAGGTGTGTGACAACCTTCCGGAGAAATGAGTACTACGCCAATACCGTTTCCAAGTGCATTTGAAGCACCATCAAAGTACAGGGTCCATCGGGATCCCTTTTCGGGTCCGTCATATGGTCCGTCACCTTCAATGTCGTCCAAATTCATGATGTCCTCGTCTGGGAAGTCAAATCTCATGGGTTGATAATCTTCGATAGCTTGATGAGCCAGATGGTCAGCTAGTACATTCCCTTTTATAACTTTTTGGGTGGTGTACTGGATGTCATACTCAGTTAGGATCATTTTCCATCTAGCTATCCTTCCAGATAAAGCGGGCTTTTCGAAAATATACTTGATAGGATCCATTTTGGAAATCAACAAGGTAGTATGAGTCAACATATACTGTCTTAGTCGGCGAGCAGCCCATACCAAAGCGCAACAAGTTTTCTCGAGCAGTGAGTAGCGAGTCTCACAGTTGGTAAACTTTTTGCTAAGGTAATAAATAGCATGCTCTTTTCGACCAGACTCGTCATGCTGGCCCAAGACACACCCCATTGAGTTATCCAAGACGGTCAAATACATGATCAATGGTCTTCCTTCGACGGGTGGCATCAGAATAGGAGGTTCTAGCAAATACTTCTTGATTCTATCAAAAGCAGCTTGGCAATCGTCGTTCCATTCGACTACCTGATCTTTCTTCAAGAGTTTGAAAATTGGCTCACAGGTAGAAGTCAGATGCGAGATGAATCTGGCAATATAGTTCAAGCGCCCTAAGAATCCTCTAACCTCCTTTTCAGTACGGGGAGCAGGCATCTCTTGTATTGCTTTTACTTTTGCTGGATCGACTTCAATGCCTTTGTTGCTTACAATGAATCCCATGAGTTTACCAGACCTAACTCCAAAAGTGCATTTACTTGGATTCAGCCTGAGCTTATATTCTTTCAATCTGGCGAACAACTTTTCTAGATGTTCAAGGTGCTCTTCCTCTGTTTGTGACCGAGCTATCATATCGTCTACGTAAACTTCAATCTCATGATGTATCATATCATGAAATAAAGCTACCATGGCGCGTTGATAAGTTGCCCCTGTGTTCTTCAGCCCGAACGGCATCACCTTGTAACAGAAGGTGCCCCATTGCGCGACAAAAGTTGTTTTCTCCATATCCTCGGGGGCCATTTTGATTTTATTGTAGCCCGAGAATCCATCCATGAAGGAAAACACTTTGTGCTGAGCTGTATTGTCGATCAAAATGTCAATGTGTGGAAGCGGAAAATCATCTTTGGGGCTGGCCCTATTCAAATCCCGGTAGTCCATACACATCCTGACTTTGCCATCTTTCTTAGGTACTGGCACGATGTTAGCGACCCATTGAGGATAGGATGTAACAGCCAGAAAGCCAGCGTCGAATTGCTTCATTACTTCTTCCTTGATCTTTTCAGACATGTCAGGCCTCATTCGGCGAACTTTTTGCTTTATCGGCGGACAGTCCTCTCTTGTGGGGAGACGGTGAACCACGATGTCTGTGTCTAAACCTGGCATGTCTTCATAAGACCAAGAGAAGATTTCAACATACTCATTCAACAACTGTATCAGGCGTTCCTTGACACTCGGTTCCAGATTGACACCCACTTGTACTTCCTTCCGGTCTTCCTCGGTCCCTAAGTTGACAGTTTCCAATGACTCTTCGTGCGGTAAGATGGCCCTTTCTTCTTGCTGTAGAAGTCTAGCTAGTTCCCCTGGTACTTCACAACCTTCGTCATCTTCATACTCGGCTTGATTGACTAGATCTTCAGAGTTATTGAAGGATATAGCAGAATAGTCACCCATGGAATCTGGAGTGGATGGGTACCTGCATCGGTGAGTGTGGGTGTGTGTAAGGGATAGCCATCCTTAAAAAATGCAAAAGGAAAGAAAATGAACACAAGCAGTTTATCAAATGAAAAACGTCCAATGAATCATTAAACATGGCATATGGATATGAAAAATAATCAAAACCCTTACAAATGGACCTACATGCCCCGGGCAAGGCATGAGGTGAAAAGATAGTGTACGGATTGTTTGACAGTAAATATTACAGACCAAATAGGAAATGTTTAACAGATAAATTACTGATGAATAAAAGTGATGGGGACAAAGTCTTTTGCCTCCCAGTTGCTCAATCCTCCTTTGACAGTTGGGTAAATCCATTCTTCGATGTTTCTCTCCTTGTCTTCATCCTCCAAGGCGTTGATCCCGTAGGGAGAAATTTTGACTGGCGCTCTTTCAATCTTCGAACGGCGCATAGCTTTCTGGCCAGCGGCTGTGAACCCTAATCCAAATTTGTCTGTCTTATGTGGAATGTCAGGTAACTGCCCCCATGCTGAATTCTTCCCTTCCTTTATTGTGGCCCTTGCGTCCTCCAGAGATGCCATCCTGGCCATCTGCCTCGGCGTCTCAGCTGCCAACTTTGCTACTGCCATTTCAGGAAGGACTTCTTCGAAATGCTGAAAAGGCGTCTCAATGAACTCTCCTTCTACCTCCACGTACCAGAAAGAATTCAAGTGGCTAATCATGTACTCCTCTTCGCCATGGACAGTAATGATCTTTCCCTTAACAGGATACTTCAACATCTGATGTAAGGAGGAGGTGACTGCCCCAGCATGGTGTATCCAAGGTCTACCCAGCAAGCAAGAGTATGACGGACGGATGTCCATCACATAGAAGGTAGATTTAAACACCTCAGTGCCTATGTTGATGGGAATTTCAACCTCCCCATGGACCATTCTCTTTGAACCATCGAAAGCTCTGACAACAATATCACTCGGCTTCAACTCCAACCCTTCACAATCTAGTCGGTCCAAGGCCTTCTTAGGCAAAACATTCAGCGACGAACCAGTGTCAACCAAGACATGTGCGAGAGTGGTTCCTCGACACTCGACTGAAATGTGAAAAGCATCATTGTGGTTTCTGCCTTTAGGAGTTAGGTCGGCATCAGAGAACCCTAATCCATTGTCCGCAGTCAAGCTAGCCACGCAATTTTGAAATTGATCCGCAGAGGTTTCCTGGGGCACATGGGCTGCCTTCATGAATATTAGCAGAGCTTTAACGTGCGCTTCTGAGCAAAGTAGTAGTGCCAGCATGGAGATCTTTGAAGGGGTTTGCCCCAGCTGTTCTACCACATCGTAATCACTCCTTTTAATTATCCTTAAAATCTCATCCATTTCCTTCTTGGAGGTTTCAGGGATGACCAAGGGCTGAGCCCTCGTCCTGACGAGCTCATCTTGGATTCCCTTACCTTTATCAGCAGCGGTAGGAGAGACAGTACTAGGAACAACAACATCTTCAACCAAAGGGGCTCTAGCAGAGAGTTTTATTGGTGCAGGGATGACCTTATCAGCTGACGAGGGTCCAAAGATTGCTCTTGGAGGGGCAATCTCTGGAGAAAATATTCTCCCGCTCCTGGTGATTTTGCTAGTGCCTGCAATGTTACTAATGCTGGCTTCTTCATCATCCGAACTTTCTTCAATTATTTCGATTTGTTTGATACCATGGTAGTAAACGTCACCGCCATAGTTCCATGGTACGGACTTCTCAGAAACATAGGGGACAGGCCCTGGCATTGTTATCTTCAAAGGAACAGATTTCGTAGCTGGTGTAATCTTAACAGGCTTTTTGACGGCCTTGGAAAGATTGGCATGAATGGTTATGATTGAGACATCTTCAGTATGAACTGGAACAGCAGAAATTTTTTCAAACAAAATTTGTCAACTATCCATAAGGCCTTGGATGCCTTTCTTTAGTAACGGACAATCAAACGACAGAGAGTAACAACAATAGCAGTCTTCCTTACATCCCGGGAAGATCCCGGCCCTTAACAGATTCAACTTAATGGTTAGCAATGGAGTTACCAGATCATTAACATCAACAACATACAAATCTTCTTCAATGGCATTGACATTTCGGCCATGCTTCAGCATGGGTGCAGATATCACATTAGGCTTCTTCGGAGCGTCAAATTCCACCTCCTTCGCCTCTATCAGGTCTTGCATCTTATGCTTGAGTGCCCAACAATCATTGGTGTCGTGTCCAACACTGTCAGAATGGTAGGCGCATTTAGCATTAGGATGGTAATGTGGAGAGGACGTATTCACGTTCTTTGGTGCCTCCTTGATGGTGGCGAGATTCAACTTTAACAGGTGGGGAAGCACTTGCGCTGGAGTCATATTAATACGGGTGAACTGCCGTTGTGGCCGTTCCACTCGTTGCTGATTTGGTCTGGACTGGTTATAGCGAGGCTGCTCACTTGGAGTGTTTTGAATCATTACGGCCCCCACAGTTGGCCGACGCTCCGTCTTCCCTATTCTTCTCTGAGAGTATACCACAGCTGTTTCCTTCTTAAAAGGCTTCTTCTCAACACTTGCAGCAACACCCTTTTGAATTTTTCCTGACTTGATGCCAGCTTCTATTCTTTCGCCTGTTAAGATCAAATCGGTAAACCCCGCGGAAGAGTTACCAATTAGATGATTGAAAAATGGCCCAGATAGGGTCCCTAGAAACATATCCACAAGTTCACGGTTGGTTAAAGGAGGCTGCACCATGCCAGCCAAATCTCTCCATTTTTGTGCATATTCTTTGAATCCTTCGCTTGTTCCTAGTGACATACCCTGAAGTTAGGTACGAGTAGGAGAAAGGTCAGAATTATACTGGTATTGTTTGTAAAAAGCGGTGGCCAAATCTTCCCAATTTCTGACGCTGGTTCCCTCTAGCTGATAAAACCACTCCAATTGAGCCCCAGAAAGGCTGTCTTGAAAGAAATGTATCCACAGGTTTTTATCTGCCGTATAGGGTTGAATCTTTCTCACGTAGGACCTGAGATGCATTTTTGGACAGGACAGCCCATCATACCTCACAAACACTGGCACCTTGAACTTTGGCGGAATCACAATCCCGGCAACCAAACCCAAGTCTTCAAAATCCAAACCTGGTACTCTTTGTAGCTCCATGGCGGCCAACCTGTCTTCTAGCCCTTTGTATTTATCATCGGCTGGAGGGTATTGCTGATCAGAATAATCTTCATCCTCTTCGACCTCTTCTTCTTCCGCATCAGACTCGGAAGGTACCGCAGCTCCACCTCCTTTGCTGGTTCCTTCATCAGAAATAAGAGGAAATTCAAGCACCCTCCGAGCTTCTCCGTCAAATCTTCTCCCTAAAGTAGCCATCCCGAGTCTCTTTTTCTTCTTTTTCACTGGGTCTTTGTTCCCCAATTGAGTCTTGATATCCTCCTGACCCTTAGCCAAGGTCATCAGGAGTTGCTGGAACTGTGCATTCTGAGCTTGTAGGTCTTTGACTGTTTGCTCGAGATCCATCCTACTGAAATAAACAGCAGACAGATAAGGAAACCTGGAGTGAGACCTGCTTATGCACATGATGAATGGTATGCTTATGTATGCAATGCATTCAAGGATTTAGGACATTCAAAATTGTTTCAGACAAAGAAGAACGCACGTCATATTAATAAGAAGAAATCTGTTAGTACATAAATGCCCCATGGGCCAAATATTACAAAAACAACTTCTCAAGGTAAAAAGACATTGCGCATCCTCTTTGGTGCGATGTAGGTGTTGAGGGCCTCTTGCTCATGGAGTCGGCAGGTAAGCTCTAGAACCTTCTTCTCACTGGCGTAGAAGCTAGCTTCAAAAGTATTCCGTTCTTCCTTGAGCTGAATCCAACTTTTCTGCATTTCCTCCCACGATGTAGGCATGCCCGGATGTAGGATGGTGTAGGGAACCTCTCCTTCATTGACGGGCTCTTTAATCACAGGGAGTACATGAGGATAAGGCATCATTAGACTTTGGGCTCGGGCTCGTACCCACTTGAGATAAGGCTCAAGAGGGATGGAGTTATTGTGTCCCAGAGTCTTGCTATCAACCTTGTTGGGTCTTCCCCAAGCTCTGATGAATCTTTGGCGAAGTCCTTGTGCATCGTTGTCGAAGTCAAAAACTAGGTCAGGAATCAACATATCATGAGGGCCATCCCTCCGTGCATATCCAAATTGCCTCAAAGCTAGGCAAGGGTTGTAGGTGATACCTCTTCTAATTCCAAGTAAAGGAACATTAGGAAATTCTCCGCAACGATCGATAATGATGACATTTTCTCTGGACCGAGAACACCAATGTACATCAGAGTGAGTAAGAGTCATCAACCGTTGGGACCACCTTGAGCCTTGGTCATTCTTCAAGACAGATTGTGGAAGGTGCGAAATAAACCACCTTGCAAGGAGAGGAGTACAGCACATGAGAACACCCCTCTTTCTCATTCTTCGTGTGTAAAATGAGTGAAGAATGTCCCCAAGCAATGTTGGTATTGGGTTTCTGGACAAGAAGATTTTGACGGCGTTGACATCTATCAATTGGTCAGAATTTGGGAACAAGACCAACCCATAGATGAGGAGTGCCACAATCTCTTCAAAGGCTTGTAGGTCCAATGAGTTCCAACATTCTTGTGCCTTTTCAAACAAGAATTTTGCTAAGAATCCTTTGACGCCGCTTCTGGTTTCCCAATGCCCCTTGATGTCGGATGGTTGTAGATGTAATGCTCGAGCAACATCTTCCGGCTTTGGTTCCTTTTCCGTACCGTTGAAGGGTAGTTGATTAAGGATAGGAATTCTCAGGAGTTGAGAAAACTCCTCCAAAGTGGGTACCAACTGATAATCAGGGAAAGTGAAGCAGTGGTGAAGAGGGTCAAAGAACTGGAATAACACTTTCATCATGTCTTCTTCAATGTTGGTGTTGACTAGGTTGAGCAGTCTACCATGTCTTTCACTGAAGGATGAGCTTTCCGGAATTCTTGAGGTGAGCTCCTTGAGTTGAGGAGAAATTCTTACAAGGTTGACTTGAATGGTGTTTCTGCGAGGAATTTCCATGACCTACAAAACAAGAACAAAGATGAAGATCCAAACCCTTGAAATGGTTAGTGAATGCATATGATGTTTTATGATGTTTATGATGTATGCACAAAACATATGTACAAACAAATCACGCCAAACCCTAGTTTCAGGCTTGCATGGGGTTTCATAGGTAAGTACCCTCTTGAGTGTAGTTGGCTTAAAAACCTGTCCTATAAATAGTAACCGGGTTCTAAGGAGCTCAATATCATTGGATTGTTTTCAATGTTCATTGTTTTGGTTTATCCACTTAACTAGCGACCAAAATATTCCAAGAAAACAACCCTCAATGAGTGTAGTATCGAGTATCTACCAACTTCGGACTGCACCAAATCCGGTCATCTCACTACCCCTAATAAAAGGCCAAGATGGTCAAGTAAGGTTCTAGGTCATTAGTGCTTAGTGACATCACTCAGCGGCCCCGTACTCTCCTTGATTGAACTCAAGGGTTACCGGTACTCACAAATATGTCGCACTAATATAGTTATTGCTTCGACCGTGTCGGTATACCCCGCACAGTTTCCACAACGTATTGCTATCTATGAATGTTTCCCAAAATCCGAGTGTAGGATTGCAAACCCAAACAATAGAGCCAAGATATAAAGCAATCAAGACAAACAATTAATCATGCAAGAGGGTGATCTAAGCCCTAAGGTTACTCCACTTTTAAAATTAATCCCCAGCAGAGTCGCCAGTTCTGTGATACGGTGGGAGAACTGACTATGGTTTTGCGTTTGTTTTCGCAAATGTTTCGGTTGAGCAAGAGTCGCCACCGACTTTTTATTTTATCCTAAGGAAAGGTTTAAAAAGCACAGCAAAAACCTTTGAGATTTTTCTTGGGTTCGGGGAGTAGATTATAGAAAGGGAAGGTATTAGCACCCTTTCTATCCATGGTTATCCATGGGCTCTTAGGTACTTGCTTAGATCAACTTTCCTTGGTTTTCAATTGTTTGGAATGGTGCTTTGTGTGTGGCTTTGAAAAGGTTTTGAAAAAGATGCCTTGTCTAGGCTACCCTTGTAACAATTCTTTACTCGAATGTTTTACAAAAGGTGTTTGTCTTTTTGAAAAGATGTTTCAAGGTTTTTTTTGAAAGTTTGTTTTGAAAGTGTTTGTGAAGTGTGGTTTGAAAATAGGCAAGTGTTTTCTTTTGCAAATGGACAAGTACTTAAGAGCTATCTACCCTAAAGTTCTCAAAGATTTATGCTATGTTTTAACCCTTTTGACAATTTTGTTCCACCATTGCATTTGGTGGACAATCTTGTATTAGGATGTGAAAGGGACGGGCGCGGGTCGTCGTTTAGACCATAATTGCAATAATGCTAAGTATCTTTGGGCAATTTCTCTTTGAAAGGGACTTGATCATTTTAGGCAACTTTTCGAAAGCGTCATCGAGGGACTATGATCTTTTGAATTGCTTGTTTTACCCAAAGAAACCTAACATGCAATATGGCCCAATTATTTGAAGGCAACAAGTGGAATACCCTAGGGGTGCAAGTGTGATATGTGTTGTCCATATTTCATGCTTGTTTATCTTGAAATTAGGTCAAACTATTTTGTTCTTTTTATTTGCATAAAAACCCTAATTCTAGCATGGTATATTTAGAAAGCATTAAAGTGCGAAAAGTAAAATTCCTACACTATTACAACACAATATGGGAAGGGGGTACAAATGATCAAATGGGGGGATATTTAGACAAGAACTTAAAACCTAGTTATTACATCAATTTTTGGAATATTTACAAGTAATTGATTGCATAAATTAAATGGAAAATAAAATAAACATGCAAAATGCAAAAAAGGTTTTTATATGTATAAAAAAAAGTATTATTTATGTTAAATAAATAAAAATAAAAAAGTATTATTTTTGGAGTTTTTTGTATTTTTAGGGTAAAACCCTAATTTTTATTAAGTAATATATATATTATTTAATTTATATAAGTATTTGTTTATTATGTACAAAAATAAAATAAAATGAAGTATATTTATAAAAAGTATTTTTTTATGTCAAATATTAATAAAAATAAAAAATATAGGTATTTTTGTATTTTAACCTAAATATACTAATAAATATATATATATATATATATATATATATATATATATATATATATATATATATATATATATATATATATATATATATATATATATATATATATATATATATATATATATATATATATATATATATATATATATATATATAATATATATATATATATATATATATATATATATATATATATATATATATATATATATATATTTATGTACAAATGTCTATATAAACAAATAAATACCTAAAAAATGCTAAAATGGTGTAAAAATAATTTTTCATGTTTTTAATATTATTAACAAAAATAAATAAGTCAAAATAAAGAAAGAAAAGTCAATAAATCAAGCAAATAAATAAAATGGGCTCAGGGGGTGCAAAACCAAAAATATGGTGTGAAGAGAAATAACACAAAAGCCCAGCCCATGAACCTTCTTCTTCAACCTTCAGACAAAAAACATGTCAAAACGCGCGCCTGTACTTCACATTCAAACACCTGGATTCTTTGATCTTTTGCACAAACTTCCAACATAAGAAATGTTAAGCATTGAACCACGATTCTAAATATATAAAAAACTCATCCTAACTCTCAGAAATGAGAGAGAATTTTGACATTCCCAAATCCTGACCTAAGTTTTCTGCCATGTTCAGACTCAAAATTCTTGCAGCACACATAATATAAATGAAATCTAATTACATGGACATGTTCAGGGCTATGAATGTGACATATTCTCTTCACAAACCTAAAGCTAACAATGCCTAATAAGAGAGATACGAGTTCATGAACTTACCTGTTCAGTTGAAGTTATATCTGGCAATGGAGAAGCTTACAGTGCAAGGTGATGATTGGTATAGCTTCCTTGATGTCCAGGGATGCTATTCCAAGCTTTACTTTGTCTTGAAACCTTTTGAATCGTGCTATAGCACTTCACCTGCAAATCAGAAAAGTGAAAATGGCCAAAAGGATTAGAGGAGTTACAGGTTGCTTCTAATGCTTTGGATAGTTTGGATTGATGGTAGGGAAGGTGACTGAAGTGGTTTGGGCAAGAATGCTTGAAAGGATTGAGAGTTGGAACTCAATCTGCAGAGGTTGCTCTGTTTTTGCAGTTTGAGAGTGATTTTGGCAATGGGGAGGTATTGGTGGTCTTAGGGTCGTGCTTCAGCTTGGTTAGGATGATTAGAATGTGTATACAATATTTGCTTCAGTGTTCTAATGCTCAGATCAAAGTTGTGTTATGATATGCCACTTTTCTCCACACTTAAGCAAGCAAACCCAAGTTGATGTTCTAGGCAAGTAGAGGACCCCTAATCATGCTGCAAAGCTCCTCCTTGATCAGTGTGTTATGCTCATAATCTTGTGCCAATTAGATTTCATCTGTACTTGTTGGATTTTCAATTGGACATAAAGCTTAACTTTTCAAAAATGGCTATTTTACTTTTTCTATTTATGGACTAATCCAACATGTAATGCTTAAACTCAAGAAACAAGGCCTTAGCACAATGAACATGCATTAAATTATTGAGTGTTGGATGGTTTAAGGACCTGTAATGTAGCACAAATCAAGCTGACTTGAAAATGGCATAAGTTATGAACATGTACATGACCAATTCAAAAGTGAGTTTTTGCCATATTGTGAAATTCGATTCTCTCAAGTTATGAGGTTGTTTGATGAGTTCTTGGACATTTTGGAAAGCTTGGAATGTGTAATACAATCCATCTTTGAAATGCAAATTGAAATTCCAAGTGGAAGTGTATGGAAAATGGCCTTGAAGTTAGGTAGAAAACCTTGTCAAAATAGGTTAAAATTTCACTAAGTTAAGAATGGTTTAGTACCCTTATTCCAAAAATTGTAACTTGAGATACAAGCCTCATTTGGGAAAACCTTGTGAATCAAAGTTGTAGATTATGCAACAAGCTACAACTTTCATGTTTTGACTTTTGTTTGAATCCAAATGAATCTTGGTGAGAAAGTGGGGCAAAGTTGGGAAAAAATTAGGGTTTTTAATAACTTAGAAAAATTCTAAGTTATGAAAAATTCTCATTTCTAACCCTAATTTTCATTTTTTTGATTTCTTGGTGAACAAGTTTCATGATTTGGCATGTTTTGATGAAAAATGAATCTTGACTCTTGATTTTGACCAAAAAGTCAAAGTTTGACTTTTCAGTATACAGTCAAAATTGATTAATTGACTGGGAAATTCAACTGTCAATCTTGTGCATTTGGGATCTTTTGAACTTGTTGAGCATGTCAAGATAATTCCATGGGGTCCTTGAGTCCATATGTGAGCTTGGTTTGCCATTGGATAGGTCAAACAGTCAAAAATTGCCTTTGTGCAGTCAAAACCCTAAAAATGACCATTTTGCCCTTTTGGTGATCTGATCAAATTTCTTGTGGAATTGTGATCCAAATTTGATCAAATGGTCCATATGAGTTTATAATGTTGATGTGGGTCAATTTTCATGAGGTTTGACTGTCAATTGGCCACAGTTAACTTTTTCCCCAATACAGTTGATTTCTAGGTCAACTGTCCAATTGACTGGGCAAAACTTGGAATCAAGACTTGAAACTTGATATGGATAATCTTGAGAATCCAATATGAAGCAAGAAAGTCATCTTAGGCATTTTAGGTCAAAACATATTTGTGCAAACACAAACCCTAATTTGGGTCAACAGTGCAAGGAGAAGTCTTGAGGAGATGAAACCCTAACTGGATCTTGATCCTCAAAGGTTTTGTGGTGAGAAATCAATGAGAAATGGGAGGGCAAATTTTGGGGTACAACAGGATGCATTCTTCAAAATTCGTCGTGAACTCGGAATCATAGATGAACAAGATATATAAGGTGCACTCTATCCTCATCTATACATAAATGTACATATATATGGGCTTAGAAAATGTTTCAAATGTTAAAAATATTGTTTTAAAATTTTTTTAGAAGTAAATCGATTTACCAAGTGTGTAAATCGATTTACCACTGAAGCAAAACTCTTTTTTTTAATAAAATCTTTTTGAGTAAATCGATTTACCAAGTATGTAAATCGATTTACCACTGAAACTGAAGTGTTTTTATTTAATTTTTCACTACGCAAATCGATTGATCCTACACACCAATCGATTTACACCTGTTCAGCATGTGATATTTTTATGAGTCTTTAATATATTGGTCAACCTTACCTTGTCTTTCAACCTCCCACCTTCTTTTTGACCAATCATGTAATCTTGACCAACTCCACTCAATTAAGTCTCATAAAGACCTCACTTACCCTTCTCTACTATTTAATCTCACCAAAACTCCCTCACTATCTCATAACACCAAAACTAACTCACTATCTCATAACAACACCAAAAAATCTCTATCTTCCTTACTCAAAACCCTAATCATCGCCATGGCTCCCAAAAGAAAAGCAACAGCCTCAGAAAAAGGAAAGAAGAAAACTGTTGCAGCCTCTGAAAACTCATTGCTCGAGTACCTCTCGGATACACAACGTGAAAGATTCATCAAGCACTTTCAAAAGAAAATAAGCTCAGCTCCCAAATTCGGTATGTTATCTACCTTTCCCGATGAATGCTTCACTTTTCAAAGGGATTTGATTGCTTATGGGTTAGAACCATTAATATCATCACGTGGTTACTATTATCTGGATCTAGTTCGAGTATTTTACAGCAACATGCATTATGATAACAACAAATGTTATACCCATGTGCTCGGAATAAGAATTCCTCTGCATTCAAAAACAATAGGCAGAATTTTGAACATCCCATATACTGGAAGTTCTCTCTATGACCCAGAGGGTGCTGACTGGGAAAATTATAGGAAGAGAGAATTCTTCTACAACATTGGCCGGTTGTCAGAAGCAGAATACCGTGCAAAGCGGATCCGTAATCTTGGCGGTGTTATTCCGGCTCGGGACACTTGGAGTGCTGGTAATTTTCACATTGATGATAGATTGTTCCATTATTTTCTGGTATATATTTTATTTCCTAGAGCAGGAAATCACTGTACTGTAATCGATCTAGAATTGCAAATTCTCTATGCAAGGAAAAATGGCATGTCGGTAAACTGGGCTAAACTGATTGTGGTGCATATGCTAAGAGTTGCCACAAGGGCTACTTTTCTTCCATATGCATACTTCATCACAAGGATCTTGGAAGCATTTGATATTGATTTTACTGGGTTTGAGAGGTTTGAAATGGATCCAATCAGCAATAGGATCTCCATCAAAAATGTTGATTCTCGGATGGGTGTTCATTTCGATTCTGAAGCAAAAACTATCACATATATTGGAGAGGATGTTGTAGGTGATGAAGGCAATAATGCGGATGAAGAAGAAAATGAAGTTCCTCCTCCTTCTGCCTCTTCTGGTCCAACCAACCAAGATGTTATGGATTATATGACTCAATAGTTTGCATCTCTCAACACTAACATCAATGCTCAATGGACCGCGATAAATGATTCTACCTCCTCTCGCATCAATGCTTTTCAGAACAATGTGAACCAAAAGTTTTCATACCTCTACTCACATCTCCATATTCCTCCATACGATCCAAACAATCCAGCACCTTCGCCCCCTCAATACACCGAACCACCTCTACAACAACAGTTTCCATATCAAGGACCCTTCTAATATTTTCCTGACCAATATTATTAAATTCCTGTTATTTATCATTATGTTTTTTGTTTGTTTGATAATTGCTTCAAGTGTTAGTTTTGTATTATGTATATTTGAACTTCGTACGATATTTTTAGAAATTTGCGTTTTAGTTTATGTTCATATCTGTTTCAAATTGTTATAAGTATCATCTTATGTTACATCTTTCCCTTCTTTTTGATAATGTCAAAGGGGGAGAAGGATGTGATAACACTTTATGGTTGTTTGTTTCAGTTTTCTTTTCAGGGCAAGTTTTCAAATCTTTTTCTCCATAGGGGGAGAAATCTATCTTAGGGGGAGAAAACTCCTTTTGCTCCAATTCTGAACAACTCATAAAGAAAGATGGTTTGTCATCATCAAAAAGGGGGAGAATGTAATCTCAAGCCTCAACTCAACTTTAGTTTTGATGAAAGACAAACAAGCACTATGGCAAGAAGGAAAAGAAGTGGAATTAGCTTAAAGCATCATTCACTCAAAGCTTTAAGGATCATGGCAAGCAAACAAGTATATCAATTCTCTTTTGAACTAAATTGATTAGAAATGCTCAAAAATGATATACACACTTACCACAACACTTCACTTAAAGTTTAAAGCAAATTCTAAGTTTTTCACTAATGTAAATCAATTAACACATCATGTAAATCGATTTACACATGTTTTTTCAAAATCTGATTGCCCCTGGAAGCAATCGATTTACATGGAGTGTAAATCGATTGTTTACTGAACTGAGTTAATTTTTTAACACTAGTAAATCGATTAACACATCATGTAAATCGATTTACACTTCAAATTTATTGAAAACAAGAACTTTACAAACCCGTGCAATCGATTTACATCTAATGCTAATCGATTTACACATTGTAATTTTTGAAAAATCTGAACTTGATTCAAGATATCCTTCACACCTTTTCTCCAATGGTTGCATGGTCATACATTGCATCTTCTCAAGTTTTACAAACAGAAAAGTGGTATCCATTTGGAAAGGTATCTTGATTGCTTTAAATACTAAGTATTTAAAATTATAAAATAACTCTTCTCTCATGCAATAATTCTAAACTTTGTAAAATATTCAAACTTCATATTTCTTAATTTTTAAGAACAAAGATTTTCTACACTTTCACACATATAAGAATAGAAATCTTTGAGCATTTTCTAACCATTGTGTTACAGTTTGAATTGCTTACAAGAGAAGAAAGAAGAAACTTCATTGAAGTCACTCTATGTGATCAACATCTTTCAAGAAATCATATTTCATAGAATTATACTAAGTGTAACTTATTTCCAAGATTGTTGGAATTAAGTATTAGAATACTTTTGTACCTTGTTGTCCATTGTTGAAAATAAGAGGTATCTTTTGAGAGGATTGTTCTCAAGAGACTTATTGGAAATCCAAGAGGGTGTTCTTGGTATTTGTTAGTGTCTTTAGTTGATAAGACTAGGAAGAGTCTTGTAAAAGTTCTAACAAAATAGTGAAATCTCTTGCGTGTTTTCAAGGGGACTGGACGTACTTCCACGGTGTGGAAGGAACCAGGATAAATCTCCGTGTCTCTTTACTTTCTGCACTTTACCGTTTTCCATAGCACTAAAACAAAACCAGAAAGTGTAAAATAAATCAAAAATCGACCACCACCTAATTCACCCCCCCCCCCCCCCCCTCTTAGGCGCAATCTTAAACTTACACGTTTATGTTACCCCAATTACTGTTGCATAGAATCGTATGCCTTAGGGTTACCCGTGGGGGATGCCTGAAAATTTCATGCCAGAAGGGTATAATATTGATGCTCAAGTTTCTCCAGTTGTTCAAGCTGCTGCTAGTCCTGCACCTTCTGTGGTGCATGTTACTCATGTTGCTAGAAATGAGATCCATTATACTGCACCCCCTTCGGTGAGTGTTATGCCGTTTGTTTATGATGAAATTTATCGTCCTGTTCCTCCATTGAGTGAAAGTATGGGTTTTTATGACCGGTTGGATGACTTTCAAGACCAGTTCAATGAGATGCAGAAATAAATGAAGGCCCTTCGAGGAAAAGAATTGTTTGGACATAACATCAGTGAACTCTGCCTAGTTCCTAATGTGAAGGTTCCAGCTAATTTTAAAGTGTCGGAATTTGAGAGGTACAAGGGAAATTCTTGTCCTCGTGACCACCTCGTGATGTATATCAGGAAAATGCTTACCCATACTGATGATCAATGCTTTCTTATTCATTTTCTTCTAAGATAGTTTGACTGGTGCCGCTCTGAAATGGTATATGAGTTTGGACAGTAGTAGTATCCGTACCTTCAATGATCTGGGAGAAGCCTTCATCAAACATTATAAGTACAATATGTTCATGGTGCCATACCGTGACCAGTTAAGGGAAATGGCTCAGAGAGACAAGGAGTCGTTCAAAGAATATGCACATCGTTGGCACGAGAAAGCTGCCCCCTATGGGAGAACAATAAATGACCAAGGTCTTCCTGAAAACCCTTGGATCATTTTATTATGAAAGGATGGTTTCCAATGCGCCAAGTGATTTTAACGAAATGGTAAGCATGGGTGTTCATTTGGAAGAGGCTATTAGAGAATGGCGCTTGACAAAAGATGAAGGGAAGAATAAGTCGTCATACGGGTTCTCTCGAAAGAAAGAAAGCAAAACGAATGTTGTTATTGGGGAACGGAATATTATGCCACCTAGAAGACATCATCAGTACAAGCAACAGGTTACTTCTGTGACCCCAGTTGTCAATGTAGCTCCAACTGTTGTTGCCTATCAGAGACCATCCCCTCAGCGAAATCAAGGGAAAAGTCAAAAGAGAGAGGCTTTTGGCTCTATTCCAATGAGCTATACAGATTTACTTCTGGCTTTGATTCAGAAGTAGTTTAGACTAGGTCGCCCCCTGCTATACCATCACCTTTACCCTGGTATTATAAGGCAGACCAGACGTGTGCTTTTCATCAGGGAGAACCAGGGAACAATATTGAGAACTGTTATCCTTTGAAATATGAAGTATAAAAGATGGTGAGATCTGGCCTCTTATCCTTTAAAGATGTTGGCCCTAACGTGAAAGATGATCCTTTTACCAAAGCATGAAGGAGAAAATAATGTAAACATGGTTGCTGGTTACCCAGGGGATTTCCCGATTTTTGATATCAACCTGGTTATAGGAGATTTGGTAAAGATGCATGTTGACCTCTACGAGTTCAGTTACTATACGCACGACCATACTGGTTGTAGTATATGTGTGATACGGTGGGAGAACTGACTATGGGTTTTGCGTTTGTTTTCGCAAATGTTTCGGTTGAGCAAGAGTCGCCATCGACTTTTTATTTTATCCTAAAGGAAAGGTTAAAAAAGCACAGCAAAAACCTTTTGAGATATTTCGTGGGTCCGGGGGGTAGATTATGAAAAGGGAAGGTATTAGCACCCTTTTCATCCATGGTTATCCATGGGCTCTTAGTTACTTGGTTTTTAGATCATTTGCCTTGATTTTCGATTGCTTGAAATTATGGTGTGTGTGTGTGTGTGTGTGTTTTGAAAATGTTTTTGAAGAGATGCCTTGTCTTAGGCGACCAATGTATTCGACTCGTGTTTGAGTGTTTTACAAAAGTGTGTATCTTTTCGAAAAGATGTTTCAAATGTTTTTGAGAGTTTGTTTGAAAATATGTATGGAGTGTGGTTTTTGAAAAGAAGGCAAGCGTTTTTGCAAGTTGATCTCAAGTAACTAAGAGCTTTGTCTACCCTATTGTACTCAAAGGTTTTCTCTATGTTTTCAACCCTTTTTAACAATTTTGTTTCACCATTGAATTTGGTGGACAATCTTGCGTTTAGGAAGTTTGTTCGGGACGGGCGCGGGTCATCGTATGGACCATGAAGGCAATGATGTCAAGTGTCTTTGGCAATTTGCTTTGAAGGGACTATGATCATTCCATTTAGGCAACATTCAAAAGTGTCATCGAGGGACTTATGATCATTTGTATTTGTTTTGCCAAAGATACTCGACGTGCAAGCATGGCTCATTTTGGAAGGCAACATGTGGGATTACCCTAGAGGGTGCAAGTGTGATTGTGTATTGATTTCATGTATTTGTCTTGTATTAGGTTATCTAGCATTTGATTTTATGTACATGCAAACCCTAGGTCTAACCATGGTATAATTGAAAACGATAAATTGCGAAAATTTAAAGTCTACGCTATTACAAAATAAGTATCCGGGAGTGGGGGTACAAATTTACGAATGGGGATGAGACTTTAGGAATGTAATGTCCAATAGATTACAACCAAATCGAATTTGCGATCAAATGTAAATGTAATGAATATCAATGTATAAGATAAGCAAATGTATATAGGGGCAATGTAAATGTATTGTGTAAGTGTACGTGTATATGTGTATGTATATTTGTATATGTAATTATTTACAGGTTAGAGATGTGAAATCGAATGTGTATTAAGTATTATTTAACTTTAAAGAAAGAAATTAAAATATTTGTTTAATTAATCTTTGATTTGTAATCTTGTATATTTAAGAAAAGAAAATATTCTAAGTTTGAAAGTTATTATTTTACATTTGATAAAAAAAGTATCTTTATATTGCTAATAAGAATATTTGAATCAAAAGAAAAAGGTGTTTTCAATTTTAATTATATGGTGTAATAAAAAATGTATTTTTATTATTTATGTACAAAGAAAATTTAAATTAAATGTTTTAAATTAAAAATGTGTTTTTATGTATTTTAGTATTAATGTATTAGTGAAAAAATATATTAAGTTAGAGAAAAATAGATTGTGTTAAAAAAATATTTTATACATAAAAGAAAAGGGTTTGTGTTAATTTATTAACAAAATAACTTGTTTATATATAAAAAAAGGTAAGTTAATTAATTAACAAAAAGAACATAACATTTGTTTTATAAAAGGGGTATAAGTTTTTAAATGGGCCTTATGGGCTTTGGCTTGAACAAGAGAAATGAGGGGGGGTGTATTAGGAATTAGCTTGGGCTTAGGTTTTATGAAACAGATTAGGCCCACTCAGTTTTGACAAACGTTTTAGGGTTCTTGAATTTCTGTTTCATTTGGGAATTGCTTTAGGGTTTTGAGAGCGACATAAGCGCCGTTCGTTCGTTTTTCGTTCATCTTCTCCGATCGTTCCTGAGTGCAATCTCCCCGCCTAGCCACCTACGCCACCTGTCATCCTTCTCCTTGCGTTTGTTCAAGCAACGGTAAAAGGGTAAGACTTTTATTCTAGCGCATCCTTTGAGGGTTTCACGTTTTATGCATATTTTGATTCTTATATACTCTGATTTTGTCTATGGTTTACGCAAGATTTTGAAATGAGGGAAAAGGAGTACTACCTGTCGGAGACGGAGAAGGAGAGAACGAGGAGGCGCTGAGGCGGCTTTGGCGGGGGTTCGGTGATGACGGAAGCTAGCTTTGGGAAAACTTGGTATTTCTGTACCTTTCTTTTAGGCTTTATGATGTTCGCCTGAAAGCTTGATACATATGTCTTCTTTTCTTCTTCTCCTTCGTGTTGCCTTCTGTTTATGTCACCTCGAATGTTTGCTTTTGAACGTTTCTCTTCTTCGTTTCTGAATTATCTTGAATGTGCTTCTTTGGTTGCCTTTGCCTTTTGTTGCCCTGAGATTAGTATGCTTCTGAATGTTTGTTGCCTTTGATTTTGTCCTATGATGATGCTGTCTGAGGGTTTGAACGCTATGATTGTAACATGCTATTGTTGAAACTTTTGTTTTGATTAGCCTCTCTTCTTCTTCTTCTACTGTATGCTTGAATTATTAGCCTATGATGATGACTCTGAGGCTTGTGATGTTGGATAATTTTGCTTAAGCTTTGAGCTGGGCAAGTTTGATACTTGACAGAGTTTTTCTTTTGGAATGGTGAGGCCTAGCAGGTTTTAGACTTGGGTTGTTCAGGCAGGTATTGGCATATGCAGGTTATATGTTTTATTAGGCCATGGTTATGAAAATGGCTATGGTTAGGCTTGAACAAGTTTTTTACTGGTTTATTGCTAGGCTTGGACTTGGCAGATTTATCCTTAGGCAGGCATGAGGTTTAAGCTTATGGCTTAGCAGGTTCTCTTTTTTGATGTGTTTTGATTAGGCTTGAAGCTAGACAGGTCTTAATGGCTTTGGTTGGTAAGGCTTCTGCAGGTCTTGGCCTTGAACTTGTTTTGTTTAGGCTTGATCTTTGCTTGAGTTGATTAAGGCTTTTGGGCCCTGAGACTGGTTTATGCTTTAAGGCATATGCAGGATTTTTTAGGCTTTTAGATTGTTGGTTTTGACAGGGTTTTGAATGGCTTATGGCTTTGGATCTTTTTTGTGTTGGAGTTTTGAACTTGTGTGAATGTTCTGGTCCTTACTGCAGGTTTGCTTCTGTCTATATGTTTTGCTTGATAATAGACAGGTTTGGCCTTTGGTTCAGGGGGCTTGGCCTTTGTTCAGTAGGCTTGGCCTTTGTTCAACAGGTTTGGCCTTTGTTCAGCAGGCTGGAAAGTTTTGACAGTTGGCTTGGCCTTTGATTGATATCTTTCTGATCTCTCTCCCTTTATCCACTGTGTTTAGTTTGTTTTATATTATCTTCCTGCCTAAAGCCTAAGCCTGCTTTCTTTTTCTCTTCTTCTTTCTCTCTCAGTACAGTTTCATTAAGATATTATTTATGCATTGTACTTCTTGTTCTGAAAGGGCCCCTTCTTTTGGGAAATAATGAAAAGAAAATGTATTTTGCTTGCATAACAATTTTTCTCTGCATTCTTGTCTCTTCTTTTGATAGCTTTTGTACTTTGTATCTTTTCCAAATCTTCTTCTTTGGTAGCCTTGAATAGCTTTGTGACATTTTGACAGCAAGTTTGAATTTTTCAGTTTGGACTTCTAGTCTGGTTTGAACTTGGAGGTTTGAGATTTGAACTTATGCAGTTTGACACTTTTTTGAATTGTGCAATTTTGACTTTTGTGCATTCATTTTTAGCAAATAAACATTCGTCCCTCTTTGTGAACCGGGAGAAATCCCGTGATTTGCAGAGAGGGTT
Organism: Vicia faba; assembly: GCA_948472305.1. NCBI lineage: Eukaryota > Viridiplantae > Streptophyta > Magnoliopsida > Fabales > Fabaceae > Vicia > Vicia faba. The sequence continues at coordinate 213,333,679 of OX451739.1, forward strand.
AACTGATCCCAATCAGTGGCCCTTAATGATGAACTGTCTTTTATTTATCTGTCATTATTTATTTATCTGCTATTTGACTTTTCCTCCTTTCTTTTTGCAGATGAATATTTGGATGGAGAGGGGTATTAAATGAAGAATTAAGAATTAGAAAAAAATAGGATAGTTTCATTTTTTTATTTAAATTTAAATTAATGTAAAATCATTGTTGTAAATAAATTATAAACAATAATTGTACGAATAATTTAAAAATAAATAAAAGTTTTTATTATCCAATTAATTATATTTCCTCCTTTTTCAATTATTTACTTATTATTTATAGTTCTTTAAATTAAAATAACTGAAAATTAAATTCCAGATATTTAATCTTTAGAATAATAAATAATCAACTAAACATTGATTCCACGTTGATCAAAATAATGAACTTGGCGCTTCCATCATCCAAAGCAAAGCACAGTCAAACGCAATAACTGATCAGACGCATTCCCTTTTCATTGATTTCTTACCAAACACTGTAAATCCAAACTGAATGTATCTTTTGACTGGTTCAATCAAACAAACGTGAACTCAATCCAAATGCCTTCCTTTACTGATTAAGTCAAACAATGCGAATTCAAACCAAATCTCGGAATAACTTGCAAAGCATCGTAGAATTAAATCTTTCTGAGGATGTGCCCATAAAAAACCCTAATTCCTGATTAAATTCCAAAGAGCGTTCGCCTGATCAAAGTTGAGCCAAAATCAACCAAAACCCTAAGCCAACTGTGTGGAACATTCCAGAGCCCTGAAAATCAATGAAACCCTAATTGTGTCCTGACTGACGAGAAAAGTCTGTTTGACCGATTCTTGAGCCAGTTTGAAAAATCAGGAAATGCCTGAAGCTGTGATTTCTTGTGGAAAAATGCGAGGGCAAATTTTGGGGTACAACAGTTGCCCCTGTTCAATCTTCTTGAACCTGAAGAGTTAGATTGGCAAGTTTGCCTTTCGCGACTTGAAGGTAAAAGAAGATTGGACACTAAAGTGCCCAGAAAATTTGCACTCGGCGATGTGATGGTAGAGGTGAATGGGCTTAAAGATGCCATTTGGTGATGGGCTTAAAGATGCCATCTGATGCGATATAATCTTGTCGGGGGATGGGCTTAGAGATGCCATCTAATAATGGGCTTAAAGATGCCATTTGGCGACTGCTGGTAGGAGGATGGGCTTATAGATGCCATCTGGACATGTTGAACTGTATGTCAATGGTGAGTGGACAAGTATCATAAAGGCACCCATGTTTTGGAACATCTCTGAATTGGGGGTCCGAGTAAGCAATAGATTGACATCCATGTTTGGAGAATCCGTAAACTATTTTGAAGTTGAGATTGAGTAAGCAATAGAGCCACATCCGTTGCTGGGAAGCGTCCGTAAACTGTTTTCAAAAGTTGGCCTCTGAACAAGTTGGTAGATTAACATCCGTTGTTGGGAAGAATCTGTAAACTGTTTTCAAAGGTTGCATCTGAATAAGTAATAGATTAACATCTGTTGTCGGGAAGAATCCATAAACTGTTTTCAGAAGTCTTTGAGAAGAATCTGAATAAGTGATAGGTTAACATCCGTTACTGGAGAACCCGTGAACTATTTTCAGAAGTCTTGAAGTTGAAGAGGAACCGGTGTAGGGTTTCCTGATGATGCGTCTGACTGGATCTAGAATAAGTATCAGAATGTCGCCGTGTCCGGGTCACATCTGAACTATTTCTGGATGAATCTTGGGAGGTGATCTTTGTCTGTCGACTGATCTTACCTGAAAAAGTAAAGGGTTAGTTGTATGCAATGTCATGATGTATGATGCAATGTATGTGACATCAATGTTTATGACATGAATGTGATGAATGCGTATGTAAGCTGATGAGCTATCTTGCTGAGGATAAATGAATCTTGGACGGCTGAAGATAAAAGAATCTTGACTGCTGCCAGGAAAATAATTCCTTGGCTGTTGCTGGGGAAGAGAACTCCTGATGACCTCTACTGGGGAGTTCCAATCTAATAGACTCATGCTGGGGAGGTAAGACTGAGAATCTTCAGTTTGGCGGGAAGTAACTCTGTGGGGAGAAGGTTCACTAGTCTGGCTCCGCTAGGGATTGATAATTTGAAGTTTTAGCTTCGTTGGGGATAATGAAACTTGACTCTGAGTGGAGTTAGCCTCTGGAAGGTTCTCTGGCTGGGGATTGCGAGGGTCCTCTGATTGCTGCAGGTGTTGGTCTGGAATAAGTTACTGAACGTCGCCATCTCTGGGTCACATCTTGAACTATCTCTAGAAACAAATCTGAATAAGTTATACAATGTCGCCAAATCTTGGGTCACATCTTGAACTATATCATGAATGAAAATCTTAATAAGTTACTGAATATCGCCGAATCAGGGTCACATCTGAACTATTTCTGGAAGGAATCTCTGAATGAGTTACAGAATGTCGCCATCTCTGGGTCACATCTTGAACTATATCTTGAAAGTTTGAATGAGTGATAGAATGTCGCCAAATCTTGGGTCACATCTTGAACTATATCTTGAAAGTCTGAATGAGTCATAGAATGTCGCCATCTCTGGGTCACATCTTGAACTATATCTTGAAAGTCTGAATGAGTTATAGAATGTCGCCAAATCTTGGGTCACATCTTGAACTATATCTTGAAAGTCTGAATGAGTCATAGAATGTCGCCATCTCTGGGTCACATCTTGAACTATATCTTGAAAGTCTGAATGAGTTATAGAATGTCGCCATCTCTGGGTCACATCTTGAACTATATCTTGAAAGTCTGAATGAGTTATAGAATGTCGCCATCTCTGGGTCACATCTTGAACTATATCTTGAAACAAATCTGAATAAGTTATAGAATGTCGCCAAATCTTGGGTCACATCTTGAACTATATCATGAATGAAAATCTGAATAAGTTACTGAATGTCGCCGAATCAGGGTCACATCTGAACTATTTCTGGAAGGAATCTCTGAATGAGTTACATAATGTCGCCATCTCTGGGTCACATCTTGAACTATATCTTAAAAGTATGAATGAGTCATAGAATGTCGCCATCTCTGGGTCACATCTTGAACTATATCTTGAAAGTCTGAATGAGTCATAGAATGTCGCCATCTATGGGTCACATCTTGAACTATATCTTGAAAGTCTGAATGAGTTATAGAATGTCTCCATCTCTGGGTCACATCTTGAACTATATCTTGAAAGTTTGAATGAGTTATAGAATGTCACCATCTCTGGGTCACATCTTGAACTATATCTTGAAAGTCTGAATGAGTTATAGAATGTCGCCATCTCTGGGTCACATCTTGAACTATATCTTGAAACAAATCTGAATAAGTTATAGAATGTCGCCAAATCTTGGGTCACATCTTGAACTATATCATGAATGAAAATTTGAATAAGTTACTGAATGTCGCCGAATCAGGGTCACATCTGAACTATTTCTGGAAGGAATCTCTGAATGAGTTACAGAATGTCTCCATCTCTGGGTCACATCTTGAACTATATCTTGAAAGTCTGAATGAGTCATAGAATGTCGCCATCTCTGGGTCACATCTTGAACTATATCTTGAAAGTCTGAATGAGTCATAGAATGTCGCCATCTCTGGGTCACATCTTGAACTATATCTTGAAAGTCTGAATGAGTTATAGAATGTCGCCATCTCTGGGTCACATCTTAAACTATATCATGTCTTTTGAGGTGATAAGGAAATTGTTGAACACTTTTGACATTCGAATGCCCCAAGTGGTGATGAAGGAGTCTTGAATCAGATTACTCTACATATTGAGAGATTTCTTGAAATCTTGACTGGACTGCCCCAGGTTAACTGAACTTTTGAAAGATCTATTGAAACTTGACTGGACTACCCCAGGTTAAATGGATGGTGACATGTCATGCCCCCTGTTGATAGGAGATTTGTGACGGAAGTGTTATCCTCTTGAAGTGATTTTTATTTACTGAGAGAGTTTTCGTTCCTCCGAACATTCGCTGTATGAATTTCTTCGCTGTCAAACAAAAAGCCAAATGCAGACAGTGATATTCAAGCAATGCAAAGTTTATGTTTGTCTCGAAGTTTTGAAAAATGCGTTTTTTAGCAGAAAACTTTTTATAAGACAGATCAACACAAGATTTAGAGCAAAGCCTTACAGGAGTCAGGATACCTTTTGGTAACAGTATGCTTTCGAACTAACCCATGCTTCAATTAGGACTTTTAAAGGGTTGTAACGTGGCTTGGTTCACGGTTTAAGAAACAAAGGATATAGGCTCAAAGTATATTTTTACCCACCCGCTCTTCGTGATGTTCTCCAACCTAAGCTCAGTTAGTTGTGCGTCATACTCTGTTTTGAGTTTGGAACGACTTTTGGGCGATGGTTCACCAGTTGAATTTGGGGAGACAGTCATCATCTCTTTTTTCTTTTTCAATATTTTTCATGTTGTTGAGGATTTTGTAATGACCTCACTATTTTGATTTTGATTTGCTATCCCTAACTTTTGCCTGACTGTTCCCGTTTTCGAGATTACAGTCAGCGGGATGCCCCAGCTTTCTTAAGCCTCCTTTTCAGGTTTTGACCTAGTGGGCTTTTTTTTCTTTTTGAGAGATTGACTGTCTATGTGATAGGGAACCACCCTTGTCTTTTGATTCCAAAGGAACGCTTTTCTTTTTCTTTGACGCCATTCGTTGTGTTTACGAATTGAGAGCTTGCGACTTCAATGCGCATTTTCTTTGAATTAACTGAGAGACTACCCTGCCCTAGGTTTATATCAAAGGTTTTGATCGTTTAGAACAGAAAACTCCTACTTCTTTGGCTCAAAAGGGTTGACTAGGGATTAACTTCCTTATAACTCCAGTGTTTGGGAATTGAAAGAAATTCCTGTACATCATCAGCAAGGTCTGTTCAAAAGCATACTGTATAAGATCATGGTATTGTTTCGTCATCCTCCCTCTAAAGGCTTGCAGCTTTTTATCAAGAGTCAAATATCATAAAGAAAAGCATAAGAGTAGTGAAAACGAATGGATGAATTCAAGACAAACATATGCAATGCATTAATGAAAACAGAGTTTAACATCAACAGATAATTGTTTGAATAATACAAGAAGTTACAACTTGAAAATTCGAACGAAACAAAAAGCAATCTCAATGATTTGGCATAGGAGGAGTGATCATGCTGGGGTCTCCGAGGAACCAAACTCAATCTCCTTGGCATCGATCATGTCTTGGATCTTGTTCTTCAGAGGCCAACAGTTGTTGGTATCATGCCCCGGGCTATCAGAGTGGTATTCACATCTTTCATTGGGGTGATAAGTAGGAGCAGAAGTGTTTGGGTTCCGGAGAGGAGCCCTCAATGTAATCAGATCCCTCTTCAACAAGTGTTGCAGTGCTTGAGACAGTGACATGTTGATCTTGGTGAATTGCCTCTTAGGTGCGACCTCCTTATGCTGATGCCCCTGTCTTTGTTGAGCAGGTATAGGATTAGGGATCAAGATTGCCCCTACATGTTGGTCATGACGACCCTTTAGACTGTTCGCAGCATTGGACTCCTTATTTCCGTTGTAGGGAATTATCTGAGTATCCTAAGATGTAGCTCCTTGGATCTTTCCACTTTTGATGCCCGCTTCGACCCTTTCGCCGGTCAGTATTAGCTCGGTGAACCCAGCTGAGGAGCTTCCAATTAAGTGCTTGAAGAAAGGCCCCGTCAAAGTTCCCATGAAGATGTCAATCAGCTCTCTGTCAGTTAAAGGAGGTTGCACCCTACCAGCCAAATCTCTCCACTTTTGGGCATACCCCTTGAAATTCTCGTCGGAACCCATGGTCATGTTTTGCAACTGCACACGAGTTGGTGCAAGATCAGCATTGTACTGATACTGTTCGTAAAAAGCCCTGGCTAGATCTTCCCAGGTGTGGATGCGAGAACTCTCCAATTGATAGAACCACTCGAGTTGAGCCTCTACCAAACTTTCTTGGAAGAAATGGATCCAGAGTCTCTTATCGGCTGTGTATGGTTGAATCTTGCAGGCATAAGACTTCAGATGCATCTTAGGGCAAGAGACACCATCGTACAGGGCAAAGGTAGGGACTTTGAACTTTGGAGGGATGACCAATCCAGGAACCAAACCCATGTCTCCTAAATCCAAGCCAGGTATTTGTTGGATCTCCATAGCATTGAGGCGATCCTCCAACTCTTTGTACTTGTCATCAGTGAGAGGATATTGTTCTTCGGAGTAATCAGCTTCCTCTTCAACAATCTCCTCATTGTGGTCTTCTTCAAGACTAACTACTGTGTTGGATGGAGTTGCAAGGTCTTGGGTCTTAGGCCTTCTCCTCAAGTTCAGGATGCGGGCTGCCTTCTTGGATTTCTTCTTGTCTTTGAGAAGAAGAGCTGTCAGATCCTCCTGCCCTTTACCCATAGCCAGCAACATTTGTTGGAATTGATCATTTTGAGCCTGGAGATCTTTCACCGTTTGTTCCATATCCATCTTACTGAAATAAACAGTAGGAAGAATAAGGAGACCTGTATGGGAGAAACCTGTTATGCAATGATATGTATGATATATATGCAATGTGTTGCACCCCAAAATTTGCCCTCCCATATTCTTCAAGAAATTGCCAAGCCAAGCTGCAAAATTCCCCAAGGGTTGCACAGTCAAACTGTCTCCTATACAGTCAAAACTAGGGTTTGGATTCTGATCAAGAAAAGGAAGTTTTCAATGGCCCAATCAAGTCTCATATGCCTACAAATGTGGTCAAGCATCTTCATATCAAGTTTCAAGGCATTCAGCTCAAAATTGCACAGTCAAAACCCTAAATTGCACTACAGTCAGCTGTAGGGGCAAAATGGTCATTTGACAGTCAAAAGTTCAAATTTTTGGTCAACATATCATTTTGAAGCCACAAACATCATTTGATCAATGCTTGATCATGATTCTCAAAATTTGGCTCAGAAATCATCAAAGATGCAAAAGTTGCTATATTTGGACAGCTGAAAAAGTCAACTGAAATTGACCAAGGCATAACTTTCACATGGATTATCAGAAAAATTCCATCCAAAGCTCATTTTGAAGAGAAAGACATTTCCTACAACTCATCTTCATACTTCAAGTCCAAGAAATGCTCTCACAAAAAGTTATCAATTTCAACATTATAGGTCATTTTCAAAAGTCAACAAAAAGGGACTTTAAGTCAAAGGCCATAACTTAAGATTGGTAAATCAAAATGACATGGGATCAAAGGCATTGGTTAAAGGACTCAAAGACCTTTCCAAAATGTCCAAGAACATGTGAAAAGCTTAAAAATTGAGCAAGTTATGCCTTGTGGAAGTTGGGAAATTTTTGGGAATTTTGAAAAGTCAACATTGATGCAAATGATCCAAAATTGCTAATGGGCCCATTTTTCTTCCATGATTCATCATTCTAAGCCTATGCACGACCAGTTGGCCCAAAGGGAAGTATTTTCTCAATTTTTATTTATTTATTTGAATTTATATTAATATTAATTCATTTAAATTATTTAAATACATGAAAAATATCTAACCTAACAAAACCAATCTTTTTATGCATGATTTGGACTCAATATTTCGTGCTTGTTCAATTATGGAAAGAATTGGTGTGATTGGAGCTAATTGACACAAAGAACCATGTGAAAAAGATTCAAAAAGATCTTACAAAATCAAATATGCAAATCATTGAATGCCATGGATTTTGTGCAATTTTGTTGACCTAAAAGCTTCACTATATGATCAGGAATCAAAACCTAAAGCAATGGGACTGGAGGCTGCGCAGAAAACAAAAGTTCCAAACTTGAAAATTCTTGAAAAAAAGTTCAAAACTGAAAAGCATCCTAGAGGTCGATTCAAGGCTCCAAACTTGTCTCAATAGCTTCCTTGACAATCTCTGAACGTGTGCCAATCCCTAACATCAACCAAAACGCAAAAAATTGGTATAATGACTCAAAACTGTACAGATGAAAACTTGGAGTCGTGCATCATGATTTAAGCATCTTTCTTAAGTTTTATTTGTTGATTCATGATTGTTATTTTGTTCTGATGCTAACCATACCAATTAATTTCGTTTTTGTGCAATATCCATGATTATGCCATTGATGCAGATTAGGGTTCTTCAACCTTAAAATTGGGGTTTTTGCAATCAGGCAAAATTAGAGGCTGGGACTAAGACCATTAAGTTCAACGCGTCTGGACGATTAGATTGATGTAGTCGCGATCAATTTATGATTCACATAGCGCTAATCGCTATTTTTCCATAGCCCACTTTCAGCATCGCGTTAAAAACCGTTGCTTAAGGTTTATGTTTCAGAAAAACAAGAAAGAAGATGATGACGTGTGGGGCGAAGAGTGGAGGATTCAAACTTTCGCGCGCTGACTTCCACTAACGCGTTATGTTTTTATATTATTTATTTGACGTTATATGTTAAACGTAATCAAACTGGCGTAGTGGCACAGGTGTTGAGCTTGCAACGTCCCAGACCTGGGTTCGAACCCCAGGTCTATACAATTCCCATGTTATTTTTCATTAACAATTCTTATGCAGTACGCCTATTGAGGACCACCATATTCCATCATCATCCCACCATACACGCGTCCAGTGAGAGCAGATCAAGGGCACAAATTCAAAGAACACCATAAACGCAGTCAACATGCCATACAAAATCTGGAAAAGTCAACGAATTCAAAGTTAATTGGGCCAGAATTCTAAGGCCTGTACCTCCAATTTGGGGCTACCCCCCCCCCTGGTTTGCTTTCATTATTTTCTCCTATTTCTTTCTTTAATTCTTATTTTTATTTTTTATTACTGTTTATTTAATTAATTATTTTTTACAAAAAATATAAAAAAACATCCTAAAAATCAGAAAAGACAAAAATTTAATAATTATTTCATTTTAATTAGCATGTAAATATTTAGTTTTAATTAGGTTGTCATTTTAATTCTTTTTTAACAACTAAAAATCCAAAAAAATATAGAATTAGGTTAATTGATAATTTTTATACCTTTTAAATTTTCCTTTTTTTATCACAATATTATTTATTTATTTATTTATTTTTATAATTAAATGCACATAAATTAATTTAGGGTTTAAGTTAGGTCAAAAATTCAATATTTTCACAATAAACTTAAAAAACATTAGAATTAGGGTTTGACGCTTCATTTTAATTTTAATTAATTATTCTTTCTATTAAATCTTAAAAAATACAAAAAAATACCAAAAACATTTAATTTTCATTTTTTATTTTAATTCCTTATTAATTTAATATTTTGCAAAAGGGTCCAACGCCCATGTTCATAATTTATTTAATTTCGCATATCTTATTTCTTATTATAATTATGTAATTCTCCCAAAGCGTTGTACAATTAATTTTTCGCACTTTATTTTGCTTTATTTATTTTTCCGTCAAATCGGGTCCGGTTTAATTTTGGCGATGTGGACCCGCGCCTTTGTAATAGTTTAGATTTATTTTCCCCGCAAACTTTATAACTGTTAACAAAGCATGAAAGAATGTATGGCTTTAAAATTAAAATCAAGCGTAGATCACAATGAACATGACAAGACCAATATCAATGAAACTGACACACAATTCGCACACACCACCCCTAGGGTATGCCTCACTGTTGCCTTTCGAAAGGTGATCGTCGAGTAGAGGATGTCTTAGTAAGTCCTCATGATCCGGGAACCTGGCATGAGGGTAGCTTCTAAGGTGTCTTCCCATTGCTCTGGTGATCACTACGTCCCTAAAACTCGAATTGACCCGAACACCTCCAACGGTGGTGCTACCTACCTCTCAATGGTGGGATAGCACTACTTTAAAGGACATCTACACAGACGAATTCCTTAGGTTAGGTAGGTTCTCAAGGATACTTGCTCTCTTTAAAAACAAAACAAAAAGACTTTTCACACCAACACTTTTCAAAAGCTTTCAAAGCAAATTTTTCAAACACTCTGACGTACGAGTCGAACTGAAACTTTTCAAAGAAACTTTTTTTTAAACCCACATTGAAAAGCAAACAAACAATTTTGAAAACACATTGAGCAAGTATCTAAGAGCCCATGGATAACCATGGATAGAAAGGGTGCTAACACCTTCGCTTTCTATAACCTACCTCCCGAACCGAGAGCAATCTCTATAAGGAATTTTTCTGTGCTTTTGTCCTTTCCATTTGGAGAAAATAAAAGACGGTGGCGACTCTTGCTTCCGCGACATTTCGCGAACCAGCGTTAAACAGTCAGTTCCAGATCCACCGATCACAGAACTGGCGACTCTGCTGGGGATATCTTAAAGTGAGGTGTACCTTAGGGCTAGTTCATAACTATGTTTTCACTTGTTTTCCTTATGTGCTTTAAAATTGTGGGACTGTCTTGGGAGTTCTATAGGTCCTAACCCGGATCTGGGGATACCCTTCTTAGAAAGTAGCAACAAGGCTGTGAGGGAACTGTGCGGGGTATACCGACATGGTTGAAACAGTCTGCTACGTTGATGTGGCACTTTGGTGTGTACCGGTAACCCTTGAGTTCAGTCAAGGAGAGTACGGGGCCTCCGCGTGGTGTCGTGAAGCATCAACAGACCTTAGGAACCTTAATTGAACTATCTTGGCCTCTTTAGGGTAGTGAGATAACTGACTTTGGTGCAGTCCGAGGTTGGTTGATACTCGATACTACACTCAATTGAGGGTTGCTTTCCTGGAATATTTCGGTCGCCAGTTCAGTGGCTAAATCGAAACGATGAACAATGAAAGCAACCCCGTGATATTGGGAACCTTAGAACCCGGTTACTTTGATTAGGACAGGTTGAACCCACCAACTTCAAGAGGGTAATACCTAGACCTCATGCTGGCCTAAACTCTAAGGGCTTCTCTTGTGTGACTTGTGTGCCTTCGTACTTGACTACTTGCATGCTTGTTATCTGACCCTTGATGTCTTGCAGGTTTTGTTCATAGTTCTTAATTGGGACTTATAACAGGGTGTACTAACCACTTGCAGGTTCTGTTTATAGTCCTTAATTGGGACTCATGACAGGTTCTACTTAGGTTTCTTGCAGGTTTTGTTCATAGTCCTTAATCGGGACTTATAACAGGGTGTACTAACTACTTGCAGGTCCTGTTTATAGTCCTTAATCAGGACTCATAACAAGTTTATCAAGTTTCTTGCAGGTTTCGGTTTATAGTCCCTAATTGGGACTCATAACAGGGTTACTCATATTACCCCATGCATAGCATAACATCATACCATTGCATGCATCCTGCATACATCCTAACCCATTTCAAGGATCTCAAGGGCTTGTGATGCAGGTCGTGATGAATCAAACATCTAGCAAGGGGTAAAGAGGATTTATTTTCCTCTAGCCAAAGTTGTCAGGGGCTATGACCCACTGGATATGGTGAGCCTTTGGACCCTTGAAGAAGGGCTCTCTACAACAGGAAGTTCCTTCAATCAAGTTGCCAGTTTCCAACTCTAATAAGTTTCTCTGTTTACCCTGCGAGATTCTTGAAAACATTGCATGCATATCATACATGTCATTGCATTACAGATACCCGTTCTTTGCAGGTCACTCACCCTTCTCGCTGTTTATTTCAGCAATGGCTTGCCCACAAGACAACCAGGACTTTCTCACTCAAGAGACTCGGTTCGGGGAAATCCTCCTGAATCTATCCAAGGGGCAAGAGGAGCTAAGGATACTTCTCACGGAGACCTTCGTCAGGGGCAATGCTGAGGATGGAAAGTTGGAACACCTACAAGCTGAGATGGATGCTATGAAAGCCCAGATGCTGGGACAGAGGAATGTCATTCAAAGCCTAGTTCAAAGACAAGAGGAGCTCTGGTTTCTCGTCAACCAACTGCTTCAGGGTAACCAACTGGGGCAAACATCTAAGGGTAAAAAGCCATTCATCATCCAATCATCCTCGAGACAAGAGGATAAGGGGAAAGCTCCTCAAATGACTCCAGTGCCACAAATTCAGCACCAACCTCGCAAAGTTCAGCCAGACAAGCCCAAGAGGCAATTCACCCAGCTCAACATGTCGCTGTTTCAAGCTTTGCAACGCCTATTGAGGTTGAATCTGATCACATTAAAGGCTCATCCCCGGAACCCCAACATAGCATCTCCTGCCTATGATCCCAATAAGAGGTGTGCCTACCACTCTGCTAGCCCAGGACATGATACCAATGAATGTTGGGATCTGAGGAACAAAATCCAGGACCTGATCGATGAAGGGGCATTGGAGTTCACACAAGATGGACAGGCTGAATTTTTCTACCATTCCTCCAAGGCTCATCAGTTGAAGTGACAAGCTCCGAGACTAGGAAACTTTTGTTCATTTGAATGTTCAAGTCGTGTTTTTCTTTTGACCGTTTAAACATTTATTCATGTTAAAACATTGTTATTCCATTAATGCATCGCTTATGTCTATTTTGAATCAATATATTCGCATTTACTATATGCAAATTGTTTCATATTTTTTCTGATGTCAACTCTCGGTTAATAATTCTGAGCCTCTTGAGGGAGGATGACGAAAACGATACCACGATCCGCAATATGCTTTTGAACAGACCCCGCTGATGAGGTACAGGCATTGTTTCAAATCCCTAAACACTGGAGTTATAAGGATGATAATCCCTCGTCAACCCCTCTGAGCCAAAGAAGTAGGAGTTTTTTCTTTTTGAAAATTAAAACCCTTAATCATAACATGGGGCAGGGTAGTCTCTCAGTTGATCCAAGTGCATGACGAATGGCACCGAAGAGATATTTACAAAACAAACAAAGACAGTGATGGTTCAGAACAATCAAAAGGACAGGCAGTCATCATCAAAATTCATAAATGAAAAGCCCAAAAAGTCTAAACCTATAAAAAGAGACTTATGAGACTGGGGCATCCCGTTGATTGTAATTCCAAAAAGGAAACAGTTCAGGCAAAAATAGGGATAACGAAATCAAAAAAAAAGAGGTCTCACAAACCCTCAACAAAAACAAAGAAGGATTGCCTATTCAAAATAAGCTATCAACATCTGAACCATTACTGGAACATCAAAGCAAAGACTCAAGCAAGGTCTAACGCATGATCAACTGAGTTTAGGTTTGGAGAACATCACGAAGAGCGGGTGGGTACAAATAAAATTTGAGCCTTTATCCTTTGTTTCTTAAACCGTGAACCTGGCCACGTTACAACCCTCAAAAGTCCTAGCTGAAGCATGGGTTAGTTCGAAAGCATACTGTTACGAAGGTATCCTGACTCCTTAGGGCTACGGTAAATACGGGATTGACATCATGTTTTACAAACATTCACATGTTTTATGAAAAAAACGCATTTTCAAAATCTTCAAGACAGACATAAGCTTTGCATTTTTAACATAACTTTGTTCGCACATGACTTTTTGTTTGAACAGCATAGAAATTCGCACGACGAATGCCTAATGAACAGAAGTACTTCCAAACAAGGGGCAGACATGATCATTGTCCATCATCTGGGGCAGTTAAGTCAAGATTCGGAGAATCTCTCAAAGGCCAAATAGCCTGGGGCAAATCTCCGCCGGAGTCACTTGGGGCATTCCAACAACAAATCTTGCCTGATCAAATACCTTCTGGTGGCATGACAAAACACTGCTAACAGGGGCAACTCCCTACATTCTGAGAGCGTGGACATAGTCGAAAAGATACTACGCAAAATCAAAGACCCGCTAGGTCGACGTACCTAGGCAAAAATAAGGGCTTCCCGGCGAACCAAAAGGGTTCGGGCAAAATGAAGGGATGAAATGAAAAATCTGTACACCCGGCAAGTCGAAAACCTGGAAAGGCGGCTTGGGCAAAAATGGGTATCCCGGTGGACTGAAAACCCGAAAGGGCGGTCCAGGCAAAAGTTAGGGATCAAAGCGTACGACTATGTCCTGCCATCCTGTCACCTGCCTACCAGAAGAAGGTTTGACCCTCAACAAATATCAGCATCCCACATGTGCCTCCACCACTGAAACAGGGGCAATAATGAGCCGTCTAAGCAATCTGATTGTTCTATCCTCCAAGGTATCAGGGTAGGGTCCGTTGAAGAACATAACCAATACAGTTCAATACTTCCCCAGAAGAGTCCAATCTGATTCCCTAGGAAAGGTGGAATTCATCTCCCCAAGCAGTAAGCTTATCCCCAGTAAATTCTGGAAGCTTATCCCCCTCAGAGCATGAACACGTCGTCCGGCTTGATTTAAAGAGTTATTTCCTTAACAGGATATAACTGGGTTATCCTCAGCCAAAAGCCACGGAAAGAGCGTCCTCGACGAAGTCCTCTTACCCCAGCGAAGTCCATTGACACTTCCAACAACAAGAATATCCTCAGCAAACTATTATCAACACTCAGCAAGGCATCCCTCTTCCCACGGAGTATTGCTTCCCAGCATGGTCGCTAGAGTATCTTTTCTCCCCGCAGAATCCTCCATTTGCCAAGTTTATTCCGCAACGGAGTCATCTTCTCCTACCGGTATTCGTGCAGTTATCATCCCCAGCGGAAGCAAAATCTATTCCTCAACATCAGCCCAGGATACGACTTCCCGGCACCCGTCAAGGATTCACTTTCCTAGACAAAAACATACATAAAACATCACATACATCATTATAACATGCATAGACACATCATATCATACAAGTCTCATTTATATTTAGAACATCATTGCTTGATCCATATCATGCATTGCATATGACTGACCTTTACCTTTCAGGAAAGATCCAGTTAAATTCTTAGCTATATTCAAAGACCTTCTCTGGTTCAGTCAGATCGACCCTAAGATCTCCCTGATGCTTATCCAGTTGAAGATATTCCAAGACCTTGTCCGGTTCAGTTAAATCGACCCTAAGATTTTCCTGATGCTTATCCAGTCAAAGGCCTTCTCTGGTTCAGTCAGATCGACCCTAAGATCTCCCTGATGCTTATCCAGTTGAAGATATTCCAAGACCTTGTCCGGTTCAGTTAAATCGACCCTAAGATTTTCCTGATGCTTATCCAGTCAAAGGCCTTCTCTGGTTCAGTCAGATCGACCCTAAGATCTCCCTGATGCTTATCCAGTTGAAGATATCCCAAGACCTTGTCCAGTTCAGTTAAATCGACCCTAAGATTTTCCTGATGCTTATCTAGTCAAAGGCCTTCTCTGGTTCAGTCAGATCGACCCTAAGATCTCCCTGATGCTTATCCAGTTGAAGATATTCCAAGACCTTGTCCGGTTCAGTTAAATCGACCCTAAGATTTTCCTGATGCTTATCCAGTCAAAGGCCTTCTCTGGTTCAGTCAGATCGACCCTAAGATCTCCCTGATACTTATTCCAGTTGAAGACATTTCAAGACCTTGTCCAGTACAGCTAAATCGATTCCCAACAGATTTTTCTGATAAAGACTCAGTAGAAGTTATGGTTCCCTCTCCGACGGTGTGTGAGGTAGTAATCCATTTTTTAGATGTTTCCCTCTCCGACGATGAGTGTGAGGTGATAGTCTCCTATGGTTCCCTCTCCGACGGTGTGTGAGGTAGTAATCCCTTTTTAGATGTTTCCCTCTCCGACGATGAGTGTGAGGTGATAGTCTCCTATGGTTCCCTCTCCGACGGTGTGTGAGGTAGTAATCCCTTTTTTAGATGGTTCCCTCTCCGACGATGAGTGTGAGGTGATAGTCTCCTATGGTTCCCTCTCCGACGGTGTGTGAGGTAGTAATCCCTTTTTAGATGGTTCCCTCTCTGACGATGAGTGTGAGGTGATAGTCTCCTATGGTTCCCTCTCCGACGGTGTGTGAGGTAGTAATCCCTTTTTTAGATGGTTCCCTCTCCGACGATGAGTGTGAGGTGATAGTCTCCTATGGTTCCCTCTCCGACGGTGTGTGAGGTAGTAATCCCTTTTTAGATGTTTCCCTCTCCGACGATGAGTGTGAGGTGATAGTCTCCTATGGTTCCCTCTCCGACGGTGTGTGAGGTAGTAATCCCTTTTTAGATGTTTCCCTCTCCGACGATGAGTGTGAGGTGATATTCTCCTATGGTTCCCTCTCCGACGGTGTGTGAGGTAGTAATCCCTTTTTAGATGTTTCCCTCTCTGACGATGAGTGTGAGGTGATAGTCTCCTATGGTTCCCTCTCCGACGGTGTGTGAGGTAGTAATCCCTTTTTTAGATGGTTCCCTCTCCGACGATGAGTGTGAGGTGATAGTCTCTTATGGTTCCCTCTCCGACGGTGTGTGAGGTAGTAATCCCTTTTTAGATGTTTCCCTCTCCGATGATGAGTGTGAGGTGATATTCTCCTATGGTTCCCTCTCCGACGGTGTGTGAGGTAGTAATTCCTTTTTTAGATGTTTCCCTCTCCGACGATGAGTGTGAGGTGATATTCTCTTATGGTCCCCTCTCCGACGATGAGTGTGAGGTGGTAATTCCTTTTTTAGATGTTTCCCTCTCCGACGATGAGTGTGAGGTGATAGTCTCCTATGGTCCCCTCTCCGACGATGAGTGTGAGGTGGTAATTCCTTCTTCAGATGTTTCCCTCTCCGACGATGAGTGTGAGGTGATAGTCTCCTATGGTTCCCTCTCCGACGGTGTGTGAGGTGACAAGTCCTTTTCAGATATTTCCCTCTCCGACGTTGAGTGAGGTGACCATTCCTTTCAGATTATAATTGCCTATGGTTCTCTTCCTGATATTGCAAAGATGGTAATTCCCGCCAAGATTTTTCTCAACGAGCGTTGTTGAAGTTAAAGTCATCCAAGGTTCTCTTACCATTCATGCTAAGGCAGTAACCATCTCTGGTTCATTCATCAGCGTTTGAAGCTCCAGACTCAGCTCCTGTAACCAATCAGGACATATCCATGCCAAGCATCTAAAATCAGCTCCTGCAACGTGTCAGGTACTCATTTTTCTTTTGCAGGTATGCAGGTTCTCGCCGAGGAATCTCCTGCGCGATCAACATTCAGATGGCATCTATAAGCCCATCACCCTATCCAACAACTCCTAAATGGCGTCTATAAGCCCATTCCGCCATCACTGCTACTATGTGAGCGCAAATTTCTGGGCACTCTAGTGTCCAATCATCTTCTACCTTCGGATTACGAAAGGCACGTCAGCCAATCTGCATCCTCAGGTCTAAGAAGATTGAACAGGGGCAACTGTTGCACCCCAAAATTTTCCCTCCCATATTCTTCAAGAAATTGCCAAGCCAAGCTGCAAAATTCCCCAAGGGTTGCACAGTCAAACTGTCTCCTATACAGTCAAAACTAGGGTTTGGATTCTGATCAAGAAAAGGAAGTTTTCAATGGCCCAATCAAGTCTCATATGCCTACAAATGTGGTCAAGCATCTTCATATCAAGTTTCAAGGCATTCAGCTCAAAATTGCACAGTCAAAACCCTAAATTGCACTACAGTCAACTGTAGGGGCAAAATGGTCATTTGACAGTCAAAAGTTCAAATTTTTGGTCAACATATCATTTTGAAGCCACAAACATCATTTGATCAATGCTTGATCATGATTCTCAAAATTTGGCTCAGAAATCATCAAAGATGCAAAAGTTGCTATATTTGGACAGCTGAAAAAGTCAACTGAAATTGACCAAGGCATAACTTTCACATGGATTATCAGAAAAATTCCATCCAAAGCTCATTTTGAAGAGAAAGACATTTCCTACAACTCATCTTCATACTTCAAGTCCAAGAAATGCTCTCACAAAAAGTTATCAATTTCAACATTATAGGTCATTTTCAAAAGTCAACAAAAAGGGACTTTAAGTCAAAGGCCATAACTTAAGATTGGTAAATCAAAATGACATGGGATCAAAGGCATTGGTTAAAGGACTCAAAGACCTTTCCAAAATGTCCAAGAACATGTGAAAAGCTTAAAAATTGAGCACGTTATGCCTTGTGGAAGTTGGGAAAGTTTTGGGAATTTTGAAAAGTCAACATTGATGCAAATGATCCAAAATTGCTAATGGGCCCATTTTTCTTCCATGATTCATCATTCTAAGCCTATGCACGACCACTTGGCCCAAAGGGAAGTATTTTCTCAATTTTTATTTATTTATTTGAATTTATATTAATATTAATTCATTTAAATTATTTAAATACATGAAAAATATCTAACCTAACAAAACCAATCTTTTTATGCATGATTTGGACTCAATATTTCGTGCTTGTTCAATTATGGAAAGAATTGGTGTGATTGGAGCTAATTGACACAAAGAACCATGTGAAAAAGATTCAAAAAGATCTTACAAAATCAAATATGCAAATCATTGAATGCCATGGATTTTGTGCAATTTTGTTGACCTAAAAGCTTCACTATATGATCAGGAATCAAAACCTAAAGCAATGGGACTGGAGGCTGCGCAGAAAACAAAAGTTCCAAACTTGAAAATTCTTGAAAAAAAGTTCAAAACTGAAAAGCATCCTAGAGGTCGATTCAAGGCTCCAAACTTGTCTCAATAGCTTCCTTGACAATCTCTGAACGTGTGCCAATCCCTAACATCAACCAAAACGCAAAAAATTGGTATAATGACTCAAAACTGTACAGATGAAAACTTGGAGTCGTGCATCATGATTTAAGCATCTTTCTTAAGTTTTATTTGTTGATTCATGATTGTTATTTTGTTCTGATGCTAACCATACCAATTAATTTCGTTTTTGTGCAATATCCATGATTATGCCATTGATGCAGATTAGGGTTCTTCAACCTTAAAATTGGGGTTTTTGCAATCAGGCAAAATTAGAGGCTGGGACTAAGACCATTAAGTTCAACGCGTCTGGACGATTAGATTGATGTAGTCGCGATCAATTTATGATTCACATAGCGCTAATCGCTATTTTTCCATAGCCCACTTTCAGCATCGCGTTAAAAACCGTTGCTTAAGGTTTATGTTTCAGAAAAACAAGAAAGAAGATGATGACGTGTGGGGCGAAGAGTGGAGGATTCAAACTTTCGCGCGCTGACTTCCACTAACGCGTTATGTTTTTATATTATTTATTTGACGTTATATGTTAAACGTAATCAAACTGGCGTAGTGGCACAGGTGTTGAGCTTGCAACGTCCCAGACCTGGGTTCGAACCCCAGGTCTATACAATTCCCATGTTATTTTTCATTAACAATTCTTATGCAGTACGCCTATTGAGGACCACCATATTCCATCATCATCCCACCATACACGCGTCCAGTGAGAGCAGATCAAGGGCACAAATTCAAAGAACACCATAAACGCAGTCAACATGCCATACAAAATCTGGAAAAGTCAACGAATTCAAAGTTAATTGGGCCAGAATTCTAAGGCCTGTACCTCCAATTTGGGGCTACCCCCCCCCCCCCTGGTTTGCTTTCATTATTTTCTCCTATTTCTTTCTTTAATTCTTATTTTTATTTTTTATTACTGTTTATTTAATTAATTATTTTTTACAAAAAATATAAAAAAACATCCTAAAAATCAGAAAAGACAAAAATTTAATAATTATTTTATTTTAATTAGCATGTAAATATTTAGTTTTAATTAGGTTGTCATTTTAATTCTTTTTTAACAACTAAAAATCCAAAAAAATATAGAATTAGGTTAATTGATAATTTTTATACCTTTTAAATTTTCCTTTTTTTATCACAATATTATTTATTTATTTATTTTTATAATTAAATGCACATAAATTAATTTAGGGTTTAAGTTAGGTCAAAAATTCAATATTTTCACAATAAACTTAAAAAACATTAGAATTAGGGTTTGACGCTTCATTTTAATTTTAATTAATTATTCTTTCTATTAAATCTTAAAAAATACAAAAAAATACCAAAAACATTTAATTTTCATTTTTTATTTTAATTCCTTATTAATTTAATATTTTGCAAAAGGGTCCAACGCCCATGTTCATAATTTATTTAATTTCGCATATCTTATTTCTTATTATAATTATGTAATTCTCCCAAAGCGTTGTACAATTAATTTTTCGCACTTTATTTTGCTTTATTTATTTTTCCGTCAAATCGGGTCCGGTTTAATTTTGGCGATGTGGACCCGCGCCTTTGTAATAGTTTAGATTTATTTTCCCCGCAAACTTTATAACTGTTAACAAAGCATGAAAGAATGTATGGCTTTAAAATTAAAATCAAGCGTAGATCACAATGAACATGACAAGACCAATATCAATGAAACTGACACACAATTCGCACACACCACCCCTAGGGTATGCCTCACTGTTGCCTTTCGAAAGGTGATCGTCGAGTAGAGGATGTCTTAGTAAGTCCTCATGATCCGGGAACCTGGCATGAGGGTAGCTTCTAAGGTGTCTTCCCATTGCTCTGGTGATCACTACGTCCCTAAAACTCGAATTGACCCGAACACCTCCAACGGTGGTGCTACCTACCTCTCAATGGTGGGATAGCACTACTTTAAAGGACATCTACACAGACGAATTCCTTAGGTTAGGTAGGTTCTCAAGGATACTTGCTCTCTTTAAAAACAAAACAAAAAGACTTTTCACACCAACACTTTTCAAAAGCTTTCAAAGCAAATTTTTCAAACACTCTGACGTACGAGTCGAACTGAAACTTTTCAAAGAAACTTTTTTTTAAACCCACATTGAAAAGCAAACAAACAATTTTGAAAACACATTGAGCAAGTATCTAAGAGCCCATGGATAACCATGGATAGAAAGGGTGCTAACACCTTCCCTTTCTATAACCTACCTCCCGAACCGAGAGCAATCTCTATAAGGAATTTTTCTGTGCTTTTGTCCTTTCCATTTGGAGAAAATAAAAGACGGTGGCGACTCTTGCTTCCGCGACATTTCGCGAACCAGCGTTAAACAGTCAGTTCCAGATCCACCGATCACACAATGTTTTCAAGGATCTCTTGGGGTAAACACAAGAAAATGTTAGAGGTTAAACTTTGATCTTTGATTGGAGAACTTTGCACCAGTGGATGTCTTTCCACGAGAATCAAGCTCACCATGTCGAGTGGGTCATCGCCACTGATTCAAGTTGTTGCACTTGATCTTTGATTTGGAGAACTTTGTATCGGTGGATGTCTTTCCACAAGAATCAAGCTCACCATGTCGAGTGGGTCATAGCCACTGATTCAAATTGTTGCACTTGAACTTTGGTTGGCATTGGTTAGAGGAGAAACCTCTTGCCCCTTGGTAGACGTCTGGTTCAACGTAAGCCTGCATCAAAAGAACCCTCGAGATCCTTGAAATGGTTATTGAAAATGCTATGGTATGATGTCATGATGTCATGTACATGTATGCAAAAAACAAGTGAGTGTATATACAGGCAAACATATTCACACAAAGCAAACAAGTCCTTAGGTTTAGGCTTGGATGGGGTTCAGATACTACCCTCTTTCAGTTTCGTTGGTTAAAACCTGTCCTATCAAAAGTAACCGGGTTCTAGAGGATCTCAAATCATTGGCTACCCTCGATCGGTCATAACTCCAACATCGCTATCTTTTCTTGCGGCCGGAACCATCGCGAGAGTTTAGCCTCAATGAGTGTAGCATACTGCTACTGTTCTAATGGCCAAGTTGGGTCAATTTAGGGTTCTAAGGTCGGTTGGTGTTTAATGACTCCTTGGAAGACCCATATTCTCCCCGTTTCTGAAGTGGTGAAAAACACAAGAAGGGGGGGTTGAATTGTAAAACTGAAATCTAAAGCAATTGACAAGATATTTTTATCCTGGTTCGTTTGATCTCAAACTACTCCAGTCCACCCGTCAAGGTGATTTCGCCTCTCTCCAACGAGGTCTTAATTCACTATATTCAACTGAATATTACAGACTGCTTTAACAACTGCTAAAGCCTTCTTGATTCAAACCACAACCCGGTTTGTCAAGGCAACACTTTCTTACAAAGAGATAAAACTATGTGTGTGGATGTTTTCTACAAAACTGTATCACAACTGTGATGTATACACAAAATGAAGCTTAGAAACTAGATTGCTAAACAGTAATGGAATATCAGAGTATGTGGTTTAGCAAAACTGGTAGAACGAAGATTATGGTTCAGCTTTTGTGCGTGTAGAGATTTGGAGAGCATTAGCCATTATAATCTTCAAAGCCTTGTTTATATAGCACTTGAGATGATGAACGTTGAATGCAATATTCTTGATTCAATGCTAATAACAAGCTTTCCTTTCTGAGCAGATCTTGTCTGGAATGAGGCCGTTGGAATTAATTAGCTTTCAATGCACAGTACCGTTGCTTCTTTAACGCAAGTTCTGGCTTGGCTCATTCTGATTTTGCTTCGCTGCTGATGAACTATTGTGTTTCTTTATCAGAGTGTTTGAGCGCAGTCTTGTTCATCAGGCTTCAGCATGTACGTGAGTTGATCATCTGATCTTGACGTTCTGATGTAGCAACTTCTGATGCTGGTGTATGAAATCAAATTCTGATGCTGAATAGATGTGATCTTGCTTATTTCAATCAACGTATCTGCAAGTCAGAACATAATAATTTTAGGCAGCAGATAGTTCAAACATGAAACATATAAATACTATATCTTTTCACTTTGTTATCATCAAAACTTAAATATAGGGTAGTAGATTCAAACATTGTTCTAATAGTTTCAACACAAGGGATATCGGTACAGACCAAGGTGCCACACCAACGTAGCCACTGCTTCACCCATGTCGGTATACCCCGGACAGGTCCCTCACAGATTATGCTACCTAAAAAGGTTTCCCCCAGATCCGGGTTAGGATCTATGAAACTCCGATTCAAAGCCCACAAATGTAAAAGCAAACAAAGCAATCAATTGAAAACAAAGGTGATCTAAACCCTAAGGTAACCCCACTTTTAAAATAATCCCCAGCAGAGTCGCCAGTTCTGTGATACGGTGGGAGAACTGACTATGGGTTTTGCGTTTGTTTTCGCAAATGTTTCGGTTGAGCAAGAGTCGCCACCGACTTTTTATTTTATCCTAAAGGAAAGGTTAAAAAAGCACAGCAAAAACCTTTTGAGATATTTCGTGGGTCCGGGGGGTAGATTATGAAAAGGGAAGGTATTAGCACCCTTTTCATCCATGGTTATCCATGGGCTCTTAGTTACTTGGTTTTTAGATCACTTGCCTTTATTTTCGATTGCTTGAAATTGTGGTGTGTGTGTGTGTTTTGAAAATGTTTTTGAAGAGATGCCTTGTCTTAGGCGACCAATGTATTCGACTCGTGTTTGAGTGTTTTACAAAAGTGTGTATCTTTTCGAAAAGATGTTTCAAATGTTTTTGAGAGTTTGTTTGAAAATATGTATGGAGTGTGGTTTTTGAAAAGAAGGCAAGCGTTTTTGCAAGTTGATCTCAAGTAACTAAGAGCTTTGTCTACCCTATTGTACTCAAAGGTTTTCTCTATGTTTTCGACCTTTTTTAACAATTTTGTTCCACCATTGAATTTGGTGGACAATCTTGCGTTTAGGAAGTTTGTTCGGGACGGGCGCGGGTCATCGTATGGACCATGAAGGCAATGATGTCAAGTGTCTTTGGCAATTTGCTTTGAAGGGACTATGATCATTCCATTTAGGCAACATTCGAAAGCGTCATCGAGGGACTTATGATCATTTGTATTTGTTTTGCCAAAGATACTCGACGTGCAAGCATGGCTCATTTTGGAAGGCAACATGTGGGATTACCCTAGAGGGTGCAAGTGTGATTGTGTATTGATTTCATGTATTTGTCTTGTATTAGGTTATCTAGCATTTGATTTTATGTACATGCAAACCCTAGGTCTAACCATGGTATAATTGAAAGTGATAAATTGCGAAAATTTAAAGTCTACGCTATTACAAAATAAGTATCCGGGAGTGGGGGTACAAATTTACGAATGGGGATGAGACTTTAGGAATATAATGTCCAATAGATTACAACCAAATCGAATTTGCGATCAAATGTAAATGTAACGAATATCAATGTATAAGATAAGCAAATGTATATAGGGGCAATGTAAATGTATTGTGTAAGTGTACGTGTATATGTGTATGTATATTTGTATATGTAATTATTTACAGGTTAGAGATGTGAAATCGAATGTGTATTAAGTATTATTTAACTTTAAAGAAAGAAATTAAAATATTTGTTTAATTAATCTTTGATTTGTAATCTTGTATGTGATCGGTGGATCTGGAACTGACTGTTTAACGCTGGTTCGCGAAATGTCGCGGAAGCAAGAGTCGCCACCGTCTTTTATTTTCTCCAAATGGAAAGGACAAAAGCACAGAAAAATTCCTTAAAGAGATTGCTCTCGGTTCGGGAGGTAGATTATAGAAAGGGAAGGTGTTAGCACCCTTTCTATCCATGGTTATCCATGGGCTCTTAGATACTTGCTCATTTGTGTTTTCAAAATGGTTTGTTTGCTTTTCAATGTGGGTTTTTAAAAAAAGTTTCTTTGAAAATTCCAGTTCGACTCTTGTATCAGTCCTCAAGAGTGTTTGAAAAATTGCTTTCGAAAGCTTTTTTGAAAATGTGTTGGTGTGAAAAGTATTTTTTGATTTGTTTTGAAATTAGAGCAAGTATCTAGAGTCGTCTACCTACCCTAAGGAATTCGTCTGTGTAAATGCCCTTTAAAGTAGTGCCATCCCACCATTGAGAGGTAGGTAGCACCACCGTTGGAGGTGTTCGGGTCAATTCGAGTTTAGGGACATTGTGGTCACCGAGCAAAGGTAAGACACCTTAGAAGCTACCCTTATGCCATTGATCTTTTATTCTGAGGCAACTATTCCGAGGCAACTTGTTCCGAGGCAACCGTTTTGAGGCAACTAGATCAATAAAACATAAGGACTCACTAAGACGTCCTATAGTCGACGACCACGTTTCGAGGGACAAGGCAATAGTGTGATCACCGGAGTAATGGGAAGACACCTTAGAAGCTACCCTCATGCCAGGTTCCCGGATCATGAGGACTTACTAAGACATCCTCTACTCGACGATCACCTTTCGAGGCAAGGCAACAGTGAGGCGTACCCTAGGGGTGGTGTGTGAATTGTGTGTCATGTTCATTTATTTTTGTCTTTTCATGTTATGGGTGATCTAGCGTTTGTTTTTATTTAATCATTCATTCTTGCATGCATTTATTTAACAGTTAAAATATTGCGAGAAATAAAAATTCTAAGCTATTACAAAAGGCGCGGGTCCACATCGCCAAAATTTCCAGGACCCGATTTGACAGAAAAACAATAAAGAATTAAAAATGTGAAAGATAAATATTACATGGCCTTGGGAGAGGTACATAAAAATTTACACGAAAAAGAAATAAATATGCGAATTGGAATAAAATTAGAAACGAGGGTGTTGGACCCTTTTTTAATTAAATTAAATTAAACGATTATTAAATTAATAAAATTAAAATGAAAAGAAATTGTTTTTGGTATTTTTGTATTTTTATGATTTTAATGAAAAAAATAATTAAATGAAATTAAAAGATTAACCCTAATTCTAATTGTTTTAGTTTATTAAGAAAGTATTAAATTTTAACCTAATATTAATCTAATTATTTACATGCAATTTGATTCATAAAATAAATAATATTTAATTATTAGTTATTGTGAAAGAAAAGAAAAAAGGATAAAAAATTAATCAAACCCTAATTCTACAAATTTTAGATTTTTTTATTGAAAAAATATTAAGATTAAGTCCTAAATCAAACTAAGTTAATTAATGAATTTTATTTACAAAAATATTAATTAAATAAATGTATTTTAATTTTGTCCTTTCTGATTTTTTTTTATATTGTTTTTATGTTTTTTATGAAAAATTAAATCAAAAGAATTAATTGAAAAGAAT
Source organism: Vicia faba (assembly GCA_948472305.1). NCBI lineage: Eukaryota > Viridiplantae > Streptophyta > Magnoliopsida > Fabales > Fabaceae > Vicia > Vicia faba. The sequence continues at coordinate 213,359,427 of OX451739.1, forward strand.
AATAATTGAAATAAAAAGAATGAAAAAATATTGAAGATTGCAAACCTAGGGGGGTTCTGTCCCCAAATTGGAGGGCTTGTTAGCATGGCTGGCCCAAAGTTCACAAGGCCTTATTTGACTTTTTCACATTCCCATGCACCTGGTTGACTAAGGCCCATGATACGCTGCAAGTTGTGCCCCTTGGATTGACCTCAGCCAGCACGTGGAGGGCTTGGATGTTGAGTGTATGGTAGGCGCCTTGTACTGAATCTGCATAGAATCATTAGTGGAAAAATAATATGGAAAGGGTGAAGGACCTGGGGCTCGAACCCAGGTCCTGAAGATTGCCAACCAAGTGCCTTGCCAGACGCGCTGCTTTGCTTCTTTGTTTATCATATGACCAATAAACATAATATAACAAAACAATCGTTAGTGCTCAAATTCAGCGCGAAATTCAAATAACCCAATTACCACTGGACACCTCATCTTCTTCTTCTTCGTTGTATTTTTTCCCTGAAAACAAAAGAAAGTTAGCGGGGGTTTTTAACCCCCCTAAAACATGCTTGATTTGATAATAGCGAATAGGCCATGTGGCCTCAGAAATTAGGCGCGAGGGTTTCATTATTTTCGTCCCAACGCGCTGAATCTGGTCATGGTATTATGAAGCTCTAATTTTATGGCTTTTAGAAACGCCTAATTTGGAACTCAAGAAACCCTAGCCTGCATCAATGGGGGAATCGTGTATAGCGCATAAAAACACAATTAACTTATATGGTTAGCTTCAGAATCCTCTCATTAGTCAGAATCTATGAAAGAAATGCCATGAAAATGCATAAATATTAAAACACGATTATGAAAAAAAAGTGGAAAAGTTTGATTTCTGTACAATGATTCAAGGCGTTAGAGTTGATGTTCTTGATCCAGGATCCTTCCTTGATGTCCCAAGAAGGTGATAGGATGGTTGTTTTTGCTTGAAATGCTTTGGAATAGTGATTTCAGTTTTGGAATTTCTTGCAAAAAATTCAAGTTTGGCTCTTGGTATATGGCGCAGCTTGGAGGTTTCTTGGAATAGGGTTTGCATATGTATACGTCTGTGAATGATTAGGGTTGGAAAAGAGGTCCAAAAACCTTTACAATTATGGAATGGATCTTTGATTTTCATGGCCATAATTTTCCAATATTTTCATGCATGTTTGCTACCAAATCATGTCCAATTATCTTCAATCCTTTCCTAATCTGACTTGCACGAAATCTTGGAGATATTATATGCACAAAAAGATTTGAAACATTAGGTTTAACATTTTTCATGTATTTTAATTAATTAAATGAATTATTAATAATAAAAATCCAAATAAATAAATAAAAAATGAAGAAAAACTTCCCTTTGGGCCAAATGGTCGTGCCCATGCCTTGGATAATGAATTATGGAAGAAAAAGAGGCCCATTAGCAATTTTAGGTCATTTGAAGCAATGTTGACTTTTCAAAATATCCAAAAATTTCCCAACTTCCACAAGGCATAACTTGCTCAATTTTTAAGCTTTGCTCATGTTATTGGACATTTTGGAAAGGTCTTTGAGTCCTCTAACCAATTTATTTGGTACCATGTCATTTTGATTTACCAATCTCAAGTTATGGCCTTTGACTTAAAGTCCCTTTTTGTTGACTTTTGAAAATGACCTATAATGTTGAAATTGATAACTTTTTGTGAGAGCATTTCTTGGACTTGAAGTGTGAAGAGGAGTTGTAGGAAATGTCATTATCTTCAAAATGAGCTTTGGATGGAATTTTTATGATAATCCATGTGAAAGTTATGCTCTGGTCAAGTTACAGTTGACTTTTTCAACTGTCCAAATAAGGAAACTTTTGCATCTTGATGATTTTTGAGCCAAGCTTTGAGAATCATGATCAAGCATTGATAAAATGATGTTTATGGCTTCAAAATGAGATGTTGACCAAAAATTTGGACTTTTGACTGTCATATGACCATTTTGCCCCTACAATTGACTGTAGTGCAATTAGGGTTTTTGACTGTGCAATTTTGTGCTGAAAGTCTTGAAACTTGGTATGAGGATGCTTGACCATATTTATGGGCATGTGGGACTTGATTGGACCCTTGGAAACTTCATTTACTTTGTCAGAACCAAAACCCTAATTTTGACTGTTAGGAGGCCCTTGAACTGTGCAACCCTTGGGGAGATTTTGAAGCTTGACTTGGCAATTTCTTGAAGAATATGGGAGGGAAAATTTTGGGGTACAACAGTTGCCCCTGTTCAATCTTCTTAAACCTGAGGATGCAGATTGGCTGACGTGCCTTTCGTAATCCGAAGGTGGAAGATGATTGAACACTAGAGTGCCCAGAAATTTACGCTCACATAGTAGCAGTGTGGTGGTGGAATGGGCTTATAGATGCCATTTAGTGATTGATGGATAGGATGATGGGCTTATGGATGCCATGCTAAGAGATGATGGAAGGTGGATGGGCTTATAGATGCCATCTGGATGTTGGTCGCGTAAGAGATTCCTTAGCGAGAACTTGCGTACCTGCAAAAGAAAAAAAAGATTACCTGACCTGTTACAGGAGCTGGTTTTCAAATTCTTTGTGTAGATGTGTCCTGACTGGTTACAGGAGCTGGGTCTGGAGCTTCAAACGGTGATGAATGAACTAGGAATGGTTACTACCTCAACAGGAACGGTGAGAGAACCTTGGATGACTTTAACCTCAACAGCAATCGTTGAGAAAATCTTGGGATTACTATCTCCGCAGGATCGGGGAGAGAACCATGGGCGACTACAACCTCAATAGCAATCATTGAGAGAATCTTGGATAACTTCACTTCAACAGCAATCATTGAGCGAAATCTGGGATTACCACCTCCGCAGGATCGGGGAGAGAACCATGGGCGACTACAACCTCAATAGCAATCATTGAGAGAATCTTGGATAACTTCACTTCAACAGTAATCGTTGAGAGAAGCCTGGGATTACCAACTCCGCAGGATCGGGGAGAGAACCATAGGCGATTACCACCTCAACAGCAAACATTGAGAGAACCTTGGATAACTTCAACTTCAACAGCAATCGTTGAGAGAAGCCTGGGATTACCAACTCCGCAGGATCGGGGAGAGAACCATAGGCGATTACCACCTCAACAGCAAACATTGAGAGAACCTTGGATAACTTCAACTTCAACAGCAATCGTTGAGAGAAGCCTGGGATTACCAACTCCGCAGGATCGGGGAGAGAACCATAGGTGATTACAACCTCAATAGCAATCATTGGGAAAACCTTGGTGGGAATTACCATCTCCGCAGTATCGGGGAGAGAACCATAGGCGACCTCAATAGCAATCATTGAGAAAACCTTGGATAACTTCTACTGAGTCTTCATCAGAAAAATCTGTTTGGGGTCGATTTAACTGGACTAGAGAAGGCCTTGGACTGGATAAGAAATCTTTGGAGTCGATTAACTGAACCGGTCTAGGTCTTGGAATGTCTTCAACTGGGTCTTTATCAGAAAAATCTGTTTGGGGTCGATTTAACTGGACCAGAGAAGGCCTTTGACTGGATAAGAAATCTTTGGAGTCGATTTAACTGAACCGGTCTAGGTCTTGGAATGTCTTCAACTGGGTCTTTATCAGAAAAATCTGTTTGGGGTCGATTTAACTGGACCAGAGAAGGCCTTTGACTGGATAAGAAATCTTTGGAGTCGATTTAACTGAACCGGTCTAGGTCTTGAAATATGATTGAGAATTTAACTGAATCTTTCCTGAAAGGTAAAGGTCAGTCATATGCAATGCATGATATGGACCAAGCAATGATGTTCTCAACATAAATGAGATTTGTAAGATATGATGCGTCTATGCATGCTATAATGATGTATGGAAGTGCGATGTTTATGAATGTATTTTTCGTCTAGGAAAGTAAATCCTTGACGGGTGCCGGGAAGTCACTCCTGGGCTGATGTTGGAGAATAGATTTTGCTTCCACTGGGGATGATAATTGCAAGAATACCGGTAGGAGAAGATGACTCCGTTGGGGAATAAACTTGGCGAATGGAATAACTCTGCGGGGAGAAAAGTACTCTAACGATCTTGCTTGGAAGCAATACTCTGTGGGGAGAGAGATACTTTGCTGAGTTGTTGATAATAACTTGCTGGGGATACCATTGTTGTGTTGGAAGTGTTAATAGACTTCGCTGGGGATAAGAAGACTTCGTCGAGGACGCTCTTTCCGTGGATTTTGGCTGAGGATAACCCAGTTATATCCTGGTAGGGAAATAACTCTTTGAATAAAGCCGGGAGACGCGTTCGTGCTTCGCGAGGAATAAGCTTCCAGAATCTACTGGGGATAAGCTTATTGCTGGGGAGATGATTCCAACTTTCCTGGGGCACTAGATTGGACTCTCTTGGGGAAGTTTTGAATTGTATTGGAAGTAACTCCACTGAATGTTTGATGTACCTCCGGGGAACAATCTTAGATCAAGATTGCCGGGGATGCTTGTTTAAGAATATGTGTATGCTGCTGGGGAATGTTGAGCTCTGCGGGAGGATACCCAACTTCTTTAAGATTTGATTGTATGACTTCTTGAGGAGAATATACTGCTTGTTGGCTCACTCTCTGGGGAATTAAGGTATCTAGTTATGTTCTTTAGCTGAACCTACCTTGGTACCTTGGTGGACGGAACAATTAGATTGCTTAGTCAACTCCTTATTGCCCCTGTTTCTAATGTTACCTGTAATTAATCCTTTGTTTCGTATGCAAATATTTATGAGTTAGCAAATTATTGTTAATGCATATATCACAAATTGAACCTTGGACGTTCTTCGCAAGACAAAACAGAAAAAAGGAAAAACAATTGGCACTTTTAACTGAAAAATATATTTGTATTGATTTTTGAATGGCCTGTAAATAGGCGTTTTTATATACAAGAGGCTGACGTCCTAGTAAGAGAACGCCGCCGAACAAAAGAGTTTATACAAATTTTGTACAAAAGGAAATAAACAGTTGTGTGAAAAGAATGATCCACTGGGTTTCAACTCCGCTATTGCCTTTATAACTCCGAGCGTCTCATCACTTGATGACCTTGGTTGAAGGTGAAACTGACTAATCGATGCCGTCTGAACTTGATGTAGATACCGGATTCTGGATGCAAAGTGATCCAATGAGACATAGTATTACGCTTTTATCCCTAATTTTTGCCTGGACCGCCCTTTCGGGTTTTCAGTCCACCGGGATACCCATTTTTGCCCAAGCCGCCTTTTCAGGTTTTCGACTTGTCGGGTGTACAGATTTTTTTCATTTCATCCCTTCATTTTGCCCGAACCCTTTTGGTTCGCCGGGAAGCCCTAATTTTTGCCTAGACATGTCAGCCTAGCGGGTCTTTATTATGCGTAGTATCTTTTTACTATGTCTGCATTGGCGGGGTGAGGAAGGTCGTCACCATCCATGTTGGTTAGAATCATGGCTCCTCCTGAGAACACATGCTTAACCACAAATGGCCCTTCGTACGTAGGGGTCCACTTTCCCCTTGGATCACTCTGAGGAAGGATGATTCGCTTGATTACCAGATCCCCAACTTGATATTCCTGTGGTCTGACCTTTTTGTTAAATGCCCTGATCATCCGTTTTTGATACGTCTGACCATGACAGATAGCAGCAAGCCTCTTTTCGTCAATAAGGTTTAGTTGATCAAGTCGTGTCTGGATCCAATCATCTTCGTTTAGATTTGCATCCTTCATTATCCGGAGAGAGGGTATTTGCACTTCGATCGGTAAGACTGCCTCCATACCGTAAACCAAAGAGAAAGGAGTTGCCCCGGTTGACGTCCTGGCTGAGGTACGGTACCCATGTAGAGCGAACTGTAACATCTCGTGCCAATCTTTATAAGTCACTGTCATTTTCTGCACGATTTTCTTAATGTTCTTATTTGCTGCTTCTACAGCCCCATTCATCTTCGGTCTGTAAGGGGAAGAATTGTGGTGCTGTATTTTGAACTGCTCGCAGAGCTCAGTGATCATCTTATTATTCAGATTAGTACCGTTGTCTGTAATGATCCTCTCTGGGACACCGTACCGACAGATCAGATTATGCCGAATGAATCGTGCCACAACAGTCTTGGTTACCGTAGCGTAGGAAGCTGCTTCAACCCATTTTGTAAAATAATCAATCGCCACTAGGATGAAGCGATGCCCATTAGATGCCGTAGGTTTAATCTCACCGATCATGTCTATGCCCCACATTGCAAACGGCCAAGGCGCAGTCAGAACATTCAGAGGAACTGGAGGAACATGCACCTTGTCTGCATAAATCTGGCACTTATGGCATGTCCTGGAATGTTGGTAGCAGTCAGCTTCCATTGTGGACCAGTAATACCCTGCCCGAAGGATCTTCTTTGCCATTGTATGTCCACTGGAATGTGTACCAAAGGTCCCTTCATGTAGCTCTTCCATGATTCTTTCCGCTTCAGTTTTATCCACACAACGCAGTAAGGTCGAATCATGGTTTCGCTTGTACAAGATGTTGTTGCTAAGGAAGAACTTTGCTGCGAACCTTCTCAGAAACTTCTTGTCGTTGACGGAGGTACCTTCAGGGTATTCCTGAGCTTCCAAGTATCTCTTCACCTCATGGTACCAAGGCTTCTCAGTCACCAACTCAGTCTCGAGATCACAACAGTATGCCGGTTCGTCCAGTTTCCAGATGATGATCCGGGGAGCCTCATTATCCCATTTGACCTTGAACATAGAAGACATTGTAGCTAACGCGTCCGCCAACTGATTCTCTTCTCTTGGAAAGTGTTCAAAGGTTATCTTCATGAAGTGGGGGATCAAGTTCAACACACATTCTCTGTAAGGAATAAGGTTCGGATGTTTCGTATCCCACTCTCCTTTGATCTGATTGATCACGAGAGCGGAATCTCCGAAGACACTCAGAAACTTGATCCTTAGGTCGATCGCAGCTTGAAGACCCATGATGCACGCCTCATACTCTGCCATGTTGTTGGTACAGTTGAAGCATAGTCGGGCAGTGAGCGGAGTATGAGTGCCTTGCGGTGATATGATTACAGCGCCGATACCGTTTCCCAAAGCATTGGAGGCTCCGTCAAAGTGCATAGACCATCGGGATCCTTCCTCAGGTCCTTCATCCGGTCCAGGTACTTCACAATCAGTTACTATCATGATGCTCTCATCTGGAAACTCGAAGTTCATTGACTGGTAGTCATCTACGGCCTGATGTGCCAAGTGGTCTGCCAATACACTTCCCTTGATGGCTTTCTGGGTCGTGTACTGAATGTCGTATTCCGTCAAGATCATTTTCCATCTTGCAATTCTCCCAGACAGAGCAGGCTTTTCGAATATGTACTTTATAGGATCCATCTTTGAGATCAACAAGGTGGTATGAGTCAGCATATACTGTCCCAGCCGGCGAGCAGCCCATACCAAAGCGCAGCAAGTTTTCTCAAGCAGTGAGTATCGTGTCTCACAGTCGGTAAACTTTTTGCTAAGGTAATAAATGGCATGCTCTTTTCGGCCAGACTCGTCATGCTGCCCCAGCACGCACCCCATTGAGTTGTCAAGTACTGTCAGGTATAGTATCAGAGGTCTCCTTTCAACCGGTGGCATAAGGATGGGTGGTTCTTGGAGGTACTCTTTGATTCTGTCAAAAGCAGCCTGACATTCATCATTCCAGCGTACTACCTGATCTTTCTTCAGCAGCTTGAAGATTGGCTCACAGGTAGCGGTTAGGTGCGAGATGAACCGAGCAATGTAATTCAGGCGTCCTAAAAAGCCTCTGACTTCCTTCTCTGTCTTAGGGACTGGCATCTCTTGAATAGCTTTGACCTTAGCAGGGTCCACTTGAATACCCTTATCACTTACAACGAAGCCTAGCAACTTTCCAGATCTTACCCCGAAGGTGCACTTGTTTGGGTTCAACCTCAGCTTGTACAGTTTCAGACGATCAAACAACTTCTGCAGATGATCTAGGTGCTCTTCCTTAGTCTGGGACCTTGCGATCATGTCGTCAACATACACTTCTATATCATGATGGATCATATCATGAAATAAAGCAACCATGGCACGTTGGTAGGTTGCCCCAGCGTTTTTCAGTCCAAAAGGCATGACCTTGTAGCAGAAGGTGCCCCACTGAGTAACAAATGTAGTCTTTTCCATGTCTTCAGGTGCCATCTTGATCTGATTATAACCTGAGAAACCATCCATGAAAGATAACACCTTATGCTGAGCTGTATTGTCAACAAGGACATCGATGTGAGGTAGGGGGAAGTCATCTTTGGGGCTAGCCCTGTTCAGATCCCTATAGTCGACACACATTCTGACCTTACCGTCTTTCTTTGGTACCGGCACCACATTAGCAACCCACTGAGGGTAAGAAGTCACTGCAAGAAACCCGGCATCAAACCGTTTCATAACCTCGGCTTTGATCTTCTCAGACATCTCTGGGCGCATACGGCGGACCTTTTGCTTAACTGGAGGGCAGTCTTCCCTGGTAGGCAAGTGATGGACCACAATATCAGTATCCAAACCGGGCATGTCTTCGTAGGACCAGGCAAAGATCTCCATATAATCATGCAGCGTCTTAGTCAACCGTTGCTTCACGCTGAGCTCTAGGTTGGCACCAATCTTTACCTCTTTCCTGTCTGCCTCAGTACCCAAGTTTATTGTTTCCACTGGCTCTTCGTGTGGTTGAATTTCCCTCTCTTCCTGAAGTAACAGTCTTGCAAGCTCGCCAGGCACTTCACAATCATCTTCACCTTCGTCTTCGGCTAAGTTGATCGGATTTTCGAAGTCATAATTGGCAGTAGCAGGGTCGTTATCAGTGAGATCCAGAGTGGATTGAAACTTGTATGAGTGAGTGTGTGTAAATATAGTTGTTTTGAAATATATGTAAAGGAAAGAAATACCGAAAAGGAGCATAAGATTTGAAATGCGAGAAAACGTCCAAGATTTTCATTTATGATATATGAAATGACAATTTATATGCCCTCACAAATGAAACCACGGTGCCTCGGGTAAGACACCGGGTCATAGAGTTTATTTATTGTTTATTACAAATAACGAAACAAAGAAGTTTATTATTGCGTAACAAAAGTAACAGGAGTATGGTCTTTGACAATCCAATTGGTCAATCCGCCTTCGGTCGTCGGGTAGATCCAACTATTGAACTCAGCTTCGTCCACTTCATTGTCCTCCCCAACAGCATTCACTCCTGGATTTGTGATGAGCACAGGAGGTCTTCTAGTATTCGCCTTCCGCATAGCTTTCTGACCCTCTGCAGTAAAACCCAGTCCAAATTTATCAGTTTTCTGTGTAAAGTCGGGAAGCCTGCCCCAGTTAGCACATTCACCTTTTTGAACCACAGCCCGGGCATCCTTCAGGGAAGCCATCTTCAAGGGAACATCCACTTCGACCGCTGTTTCTGCTGTTGCTGAAATTGGAAGTACCTCTTCGAAATGCTGAAAGGGGGTTTCAATAAACTCCCCGTCCATCTCAATGTATCTGAAGGAATTCAGATGGCTCACCATATACTCCTCCTCTCCTTGCACAGTGACAATCTTCCCTCTGACGGGGTATTTCAGCTTCTGGTGCAAGGTAGAGGTCACTGCCCCAGCTTTATGGATCCAAGGTCGACCCAGTAGACAAGAGTACGATGGACGGATATCCATCACATAAAAAGTAGAGTCAAACACCTGAGAGCCCACACGAATAGGAATGCCAACCTCTCCATGAACCATCCTTTTTGAACCGTCAAAGGCTCTGACGATGATATTGCTGGGTTTCAGTTCCAGGCCTTCACAGTCTAAACGGTCTAAAGCCTTCTTGGGTAGCACATTCAAGGAAGAACCAGTATCCACCAATACATGTGCCAGAGTAGTACCCCTGCATTCGATAGAGACATGCAGGGCATCATTATGGTCTCTTCCCTTCGCAGTCAGGTCAGCATCTGAGAAACCCAAGCCATTGTCCGCTGTCAGATTTGCTACGCAGTCAGTGAACTGAACTGCAGATGTCTCCTGCGGCACATGGGCCGTCTTGAGAAATGAGATTAAGGCCTTAGCATGGGCCTCGGAGCACAGCAATAAGGAGAGCATGGAGATTTTAGAGGGCGTATGCCCCAGCTGTTCCACAACATTAAAGTCACTCTTCTTTATTATTTTCAGGATCTCCTCCATTTCTTGTTGGGAGGCCTCAGCATTTATAGGTATCGGTGCCTCCATCCGGGCAGGCTCATCTTCAATTCCTTTGCCCCGAGCATTGGATGACTCGGCAGCAGGGGAAACAACTTGGTCAGTAACAGGAACAGGTACACTTGTAGGTGTTATAAGGAGGGGTCTTCGAGTAGCGGGCGGTGCAATGTCAGGCGAGAAGAGCCTGCCACTGCGGGTAACCTTGGCTGGACCAGTGATATCGCAGATGCTGGCGCCAGTGTTGAATTCTTGTTTGATCCCATTCACATATACATCTGCCCCATAGTGCCAGGGGACAGCTTTATCAGATACATAGGGAAGTGGCCCCGGAACAGTGATAACAACCGGTGCGACAGTCATGATCTGGACAGGCTTCCTTGGGAGAGCCTTGATTGGATTATTGAAGATGGTAACCACAGAAACTTCTTCTACTGGAACCAACTGAACAACAAACTTCTTGAACAGAATCTCCTTACTGTCCATCAGGCTTTGGATGCCTAACTTCAGTAAGGGACAACCAGATAGGGAAACAACACAGAACAGGCAACCCTCACTGCAACCCGGAAATAAACCGGCCAGCAGTAGGTTCTTCTTGACAGTCATCAAAGGAGTGGCTAGATCATCCACAGAAACAGCGTACATCTCTTCATCAACAGCAGTTACCCCATGCTGAGGCATAGGAGCAGTAACCACATTCGGCCTCTCAGGCGCTTCAAACTGTATCTCCTTTGCGTCGATAAGGTCTTGCACCTTATTCCTTAATGCCCAACAGTCATCAGTGGAGTGCCCCGGGCTATCAGAATGGTACGCACAGCGGGCATTTGGATTGTATTTCGGAGAGGCAGTGTTTACACCTTTGGGGGCCTCTCTGACAGTCACTAGGTTGGTGGATAGCAACTGTGGTAAGATCTGCAATAAGGTCATGCTCAAACGGGTAAACTCTCTCCGGGGTCTTTCAGCCCTTTGAGGATTGGTTGGCCGAGGAGCGGCAACAGGCTTAGCAATCATCACCGCACTGACAGATTGGCGGCGCTCAGATTTCTCTTGTCTTCTAGAGCCATATACAGCACTAGCCTCCTTCTTGAAGGGTTTCTTCTCAGAACTTGTAGACGCACCCTTCGGAATCTTACCAGACTTCAACCCAGCCTCAATTCTCTCTCCAGTCAGAATAAGATCAGTGAAGCCAGCAGAAGAATTCCCAATAAGATGGTTGAAAAATGGCCCAGATAGGGTCCCCAAGAACATGTCTACTAACTCCCGGTCAGTCAATGGAGGCTGCACTCTGCCCGCCAGATCCCTCCACTTCTGAGCGTACTCTTTAAAACCTTCACTTGAACCTAACGACATACCCTGGAGTTGGGTACGTGTAGGGGCAAGGTCGGCATTATACTGATACTGCTTATAGAAAGCAGTAGCCAACTCCTCCCAGTTACGAACCTTGGTCCCATCCAGCTGATAGAACCATTCGAGATGAGTCCCTGAAAGACTCTCCTGGAAGAAGTGGATCCACAAATTCTTATCCACTGAGTACGGTTGAATCTTCCGAACATAGGACCTGAGATGTAGCTTGGGACAAGACGCCCCGTCGTACTTAGTGAAAGATGGTGCTTTGAACTTGCGAGGAATAATCACACCGGTAGACAAACCCAGATCTCCAAAATCCAGCCCAGGTACCTGTTGTATCTCCATAGCATTCAACCTGTCCTCCAACTGCTTGTATCTGTCTTCTGCAGGAGGATATTGCTCTTCATCAAAATCAGTCTCGTTGTCAGAGACTACCGGACTAGGACCTTTTTCCGCTTGAGGAGTACCCTTGCCAATGGAAGAACCAGCCTCTTCATTTTGCAGAGTATTGCCAAACCTTCAGCCCGAGTTGAACAGAACAGTTCTTCTCTTCTTCTTCTTTTCCTTCTTCAGGAGCAGAGCCTTCAGCTCTTCTTGGCCCTGAGCCAATTCCATGATTAGTTCCTGAAATTGCACGTTCTGCGCCTGAAGAGCCTTGATGGACATCTCGGTTGATGATGAGTCAGGATTCATGATGCTGAAATAAACAGCGAAGAACGGTAAGCAACCTGAAAAGGAGAAAACCTGCTATGCACATGATGAATGATATGTGTTTATGCGATGCATTCAAGGGTTCGAAAGTTCAAATTTGTTGTAGACAAAAAGGAACACACGTTATCATTAAGGAAATAATTGTTCAGTACATCAAAGCCTCATGGGCAAAATAATACAAAAGCAAATCAATCCCAAAATATACTACGCATCCTCTTTGGAGCTATGTAAGTGTTGAGATTCCTCTCCTCATGCAACAGGCGGGTGAGCTCCAAGACCTTCTTCTCACTGGCATGTAGACTGGTCTCAAGAGAATTCCGTTCTTCCTTAAGCTGGATCCAGCTCTTCTGCATCTCTTCCCAGGATGTGGGCATATCAGGGTGCTGAATAGTGTAGGACACTTCTCCTTCCAAGACTGGCTCTTTGATCACAGGGAGCATATGGGGATAAGGCATTACTAACTTCTGGGAGCGGGCTCGTACCCACTTGAGATAAGGTTCCAACGGGATGGAGTTCCTGTGCCCCAGTGTCTTACTGTCTATCCTACTTGGCATCCTCCAGGCCCTGATAAATCTCTGGAGAATTCCTTGAGTATCGTTGTCGAAGTCAAAAACTATGTCAGGAATTAACATGTCATGAGGACTATCCCTCCGAGCATAGCCAAACTGTCTCCAAGCCAGGCATGGGTTGTAAGTAATACCTCCTCTGATTCCAAGTAAAGGAACATTAGGGTACTCTCCACAACGATCAATGATAGTGACATCCTCTCTGGACCTAGGGCACCAATGTATATCTGCATGTGTAAGAGTCATCAGCCGTTGTGACCATCTCAAACCCCGCTCGTTCTTCAAAACTGATTGTGGAAGGTGCGAAATAAACCACCTTCCCAGGATAGGAGTGCAACACATTAGGACACCTCTTTTTCTCATGGTTCGAGTGTAACATGAGTGAAGGATGTCCCCCAGCAACGTAGGTATAGGATTCCTAGACATAAAGATCTGGACAGCACTGATATCTATGAGCTGATCTGGGTTAGGGAACAACACCAAACCATAGACAAGGAGGGCCACAACTTCTTCAAAAGCTTGTAAGTCAAGGGAGTTCCAACATTCATGGGCCTTTTCAAACAGAAACCTGGCTAAGAACCCTTTGATACCACTTCTAACTTCCCAATGTCCCTTGAGGTCAGATGACTGTAGGTGCAAGGCTTTAGCAATCTCTTCAAGCTTAGGTTCCTTTTCTGTACCGCTGTAGGGTAGTTGATCAAGGATAGGGATCTTCAGGAGCCGGGAGAACTCCTCCAATGTAGGTACCAGCTGATAGTCCAAGAAGGTGAAACAGTGATGCAGAGGGTCAAAGAACTGGAACAGGACCTTTATCATATCTTCCTCAATGTTGGTATTGACCAAGTTGATGAGACTTCCATGTCTTTCACTGAATGAAGAGCTCTCGGGAATCCTGGATATAAGTTCCTTAAGCTGAGGAGGGATTCTTACAAGATTGACTTGAATTGTCTTTCTACGAACAGTTTCCATGTCCTACAAAACAAGAACAAAGATGAAGATTCGAACCCCTGAAATGGTTAGTCAATGCATATGATGCTGGATGATGTCATGATGCTATGATTAAACACACCACAGATATTTACAAAGACAAACATGTAAGGCACACAAGGCACACAAGACAAGCCCTTAGGGTTTAAGGCCAGCATGGGGTCTGGGTAGTACCCTTTTGAAGTTGGTGGGCTCAACCTGTCCTATCAGAAGTAACCGGGTTCTAAGGATCCCAACATCACGGGATTGCTTTCATTGTTCATCGTTTCGATTTAGCCACTGAACTGGCGACCGAAATATTCCAGGAAAGCAACCCTCAATTGAGTGTAGTATCGAGTATCAACCAACCTCGGACTGCACCAAAGTCAGTTATCTCACTACCCTAAAGAGGCCAAGATAGTTCAATTAAAGTTCCTAAGGTCTGTTGATGCTTCACGACACCACGCGGAGGCCCCGTACTCTCCTTGACTGAACTCAAGGGTTACCAGTACACACCAAAGTGCCACATCAACGTAGCAGACTGTTTCAACCATGTCGGTATACCCCGCACAGTTCCCTCACAGCCTTGTTGCTACTTTCTAAGAAGGTATCCCCCAGATCCGGGTTAGGATCTATAGAACTCCCAAGCAACCCACAATTTAAAGCAAGCAAAGAAAACAATTGAAAACACAGTTATGAACTATCCCTAAGGTACACCTCACTTTAAGTTTGTGTCCCCAGCAGAGTCGCCAGTTCTGTGATTGGTGGATCTGGAACTGACTGTTTAACGCTGGTTCGCGAAATGTCGCGGAAGCAAGAGTTGCCACCGTCTTTTATTTTCTCCAAATGGAAAGGACAAAAGCACAGAAAAATTCCTTAAAGAGATTGCTCTCGGTTCGGGAGGTAGATTATAGAAAGGGAAGGTGTTAGCACCCTTTCTATCCATGGTTATCCATGGGCTCTTAGATACTTGCTCATTTGTGTTTTCAAAATGGTTTGTTTGCTTTTCAATGTGGGTTTTTAAAAAAAGTTTCTTTGAAAATTCTAGTTCGACTCTTGTATCAGTCCTCAAGAGTGTTTGAAAAATTGCTTTCGAAAGCTTTTTTGAAAATGTGTTGGTGTGAAAAGTATTTTTTGATTTGTTTTGAAATTAGAGCAAGTATCTAGAGTCGTCTACCTACCCTAAGGAATTCGTCTGTGTAAATGCCCTTTAAAGTAGTGCCATCCCACCATTGAGAGGTAGGTAGCACCACCGTTGGAGGTGTTCGGGTCAATTCGAGTTTAGGGACATTGTGGTCACTGAGCAAAGGTAAGACACCTTAGAAGCTACCCTTATGCCATTTATCTTTTATTCCGAGGCAACTATTCCGAGGCAACTTGTTCCGAGGCAACCGTTTTGAGGCAACTAGATCAATGGAACATAAGGACTCACTAAGACGTCCTATAGTCGACGGCCACGTTTTGAGGGACAAGGCAACAGTGTGATCACCGGAGTAATGGGAAGACACCTTAGAAGCTACCCTCATGCCAGGTTCCCAGATCATGAGGACTTACTAAGACATCCTCTACTCGACGATCACCTTTCGAGGCAAGGCAACAGTGAGGCGTACCCTAGGGGTGGTGTGTGAATTGTGTGTCATGTTCATTTATTTTTGTCTTTTCATGTTATGGGTGGTCTAGCGTTTGTTTTTATTTAATCATTCATTCTTGCATGCATTTATTTAACAGTTAAAATATTGCGAGAAATAAAAATTCTAAGCTATTACAAAAGGCGCGGGTCCACATCGCCAAAATTTCCAGGACCCGATTTGACAGAAAAATAATAAAGAATTAAAAATGCGAAAGATAAATATTACATGGCCTTGGGAGAGGTACATAAAAATTTACACGAAAAAGAAATAAATATGCGAATTGGAATAAAATTAGAAACGAGGGCGTTGGACCCTTTTTTAATTAAATTAAATTAAACGATTATTAAATTAATAAAATTAAAATGAAAAGAAATTGTTTTTGGTATTTTTGTATTTTTATGATTTTAATGAAAAAAAGAATTAAATGAAATTAAAAGATTAACCCTAATTCTAATTGTTTTAGTTTATTAAGAAAGTATTAAATTTTAACCTAATATTAATCTAATTATTTACATGCAATTTGATTCATAAAATAAATAATATTTAATTATTAGTTATTGTGAAAGAAAAGAAAAAAGGATAAAAAATTAATCAAACCCTAATTCTACAAATTTTAGATTTTTTTATTGAAAAAATATTAAGATTAAGTCCTAAATCAAACTAAGTTAATTAATGAATTTTATTTACAAAAATATTAATTAAATAAATGTATTTTAATTTTGTCCTTTCTGATTTTTTTTTATATTGTTTTTATGTTTTTTATGAAAAATTAAATCAAAATAATTAATTGAAAAGAATAATAATTGAAATAAAAAGAATGAAAAAATATTGAAGATTGCAAACCTAGGGGGGGTTCTGTCCCCAAATTGGAGGGCTTGTTAGCATGGCTGGCCCAAAGTTCTCAAGGCCTTATTTGACTTTTTCACATTCCCATGCACCTGGTTGACTAAGGCCCATGATACGCTGCAAGTTGTGCCCCTTGGATTGACCTCAGCCAGCACGTGGAGGGCTTGGATGTTGAGTGTATGGTAGGCGCCTTGTACTGAATCTGCATAGAATCATTAGTGGAAAAATAATATGGAAAGGGTGAAGGACCTGGGGCTCGAACCCAGGTCCTGAAGATTGCCAACCAAGTGCCTTGCCAGACGCGCTGCTTTGGTTCTTTGTTTATCATATGACCAATAAACATAATATAACAAAACAATCGTTAGTGCTCAAATTCAGCGCGAAATTCAAATAACCCAATTACCACTGGACACCTCATCTTCTTCTTCTTCGTTGTATTTTTTCCCTGAAAACAAAAGAAAGTTAGCGGGGGTTTTTAACCCCCCTAAAACATGCTTGATTTGATAATAGCGAATAGGCCATGTGCCCTCAGAAATTAGGCGCGAGGGTTTCATTATTTTCGTCCCAACACGCTGAATCTGGTCATGGTATTATGAGGCTCTAATTTTATGGCTTTTAGAAACGCCTAATTTGGAACTCAAGAAACCCTAGCCTACATCAATGGGGGAATCGTGTATAGCGCATAAAAACACAATTAACTTATATGGTTAGCTTCAGAATCCTCTCATTAGTCAGAATCTATGAAAGAAATGCCATGAAAATGCATAAATATTAAAACACGATTATGAAAAAAAAGTGGAAAAGTTTGATTTCTGTACAATGATTCAAGGCGTTAGAGTTGATGTTCTTGATCCAGGATCCTTCCTTGATGTCCCAGGAAGGTGATAGGATGGTTGTTTTTGCTTGAAATGCTTTGGAATAGTGATTTCAGTTTTGGAATTTCTTGCAAAAAATTCAAGTTTGGCTCTTGGTATATGGCGCAGCTTGGAGGTTTCTTGGAATAGGGTTTGCATATGTATACGTCTGTGAATGATTAGGGTTGGAAAAGAGGTCCAAAAACCTTTGCAATTATGGAATGGATCTTTGATTTTCATGGCCATAATTTTCCAATCTTTTCATGCATGTTTGCTACCAAATCATGTCCAATTATCTTCAATCCTTTCCTAATCTGACTTGCACGAAATCTTGGAGATATTATATGCACAAAAAGATTTGAAACATTAGGTTTAACATTTTTCATGTATTTTAATTAATTAAATGAATTATTAATAATAAAAATCCAAATAAATAAATAAAAAATGAAGAAAAACTTCCCTTTGGGCCAAATGGTCGTGCCCATGCCTTGGATAATGAATTATGGAAGAAAAAGAGGCCCATTAGCAATTTTAGGTCATTTGAAGCAATGTTGACTTTTCAAAATATCCAAAAAATTTCCAACTTCCACAAGGCATAACTTGCTCAATTTTTAAGCTTTGCTCATGTTCTTGGACATTTTGGAAAGATCTTTGAGTCCTCTAACCAATTCATTTGGTCCCATGTCATTTTGATTTACCAATCTCAAGTTATGGCCTTTGACTTAAAGTCCCTTTTTGTTGACTTTTGAAAATGACCTATAATGTTGAAATTGATAACTTTTTGTGAGAGCATTTCTTGGACTTGAAGTGTGAAGAGGAGTTGTAGGAAATGTCATTATCTTCAAAATGAGCTTTTGATGGAATTTTTCTGATAGTCCATGTGAAAGTTATGCTCTGGTCAAGTTACAGTTGACTTTTTCAACTGTCCAAATAAGGAAACTTTTGCATCTTGATGATTTTTGAGCCAAGCTTTGAGAATCATGATCAAGCATTGATAAAATGATGTTTATGGCTTCAAAATGAGATGTTGACCAAAAATTTGGACTTTTGACTGTCAAATGACCATTTTGCCCCTACAATTGACTGTAGTGCAATTAGGGTTTTTGACTGTGCAATTTTGTGCTGAAAGTCTTGAAACTTGGTATGAGGATGCTTGACCATATTTATGGGCATGTGGGACTTGATTGGACCCTTGGAAACTTCATTTACTTTGTCAGAACCAAAACCCTAATTTTGACTGTTAGGAGGCCCTTGAACTGTGCAACCCTTGGGGAGATTTTGAAGCTTGACTTGGCAATTTCTTGAAGAATATGGGAGGGCAAATTTTGGGGTACAACATTGTATATTTAAGAAAAGAAAATATTCTAAGTTTGAAAGTTATTATTTTACATTTGATAAAAAAAGTATCTTTATATTGCTAATAAGAATATTTGAATCAAAAGAAAAAGGTGTTTTCAATTTTAATTATATGGTGTAATAAAAAATGTATTTTTATTATTTATGTACAAAGAAAATTTAAATTAAATTTTTTAAATTAAAAATGTGTTTTTATGTATTTTAGTATTAATGTATTAGTGAAAAAATATATTAAGTTAGAGAAAAATAGATTGTGTTAAAAAAATATTTTATATATAAAAGAAAAGGGTTTGTGTTAATTTATTAACAAAATAACTTGTTTATATATAAAAAAAGGTAAGTTAATTAATTAACAAAAAGAACATAACATTTGTTTTATAAAAGGGGTAAAAGTTTTTAAATGGGCCTTATGGGCTTTGGCTTGAACAAGAGAAACGAGGGGGGTGTATTAGGAATTAGCTTGGGCTTAGGTTTTATGAAACAGATTAGGCCCACTCGGTTTTGACAAACGTTTTAGGGTTCTTGAATTTCTGTTTCATTTGGGAATTGCTTTAGGGTTTTGAGAGCGACAGAAGCGTTGTTCGTTCGTTTTTCGTTCATCTTCTCCGATCGTTCCTGAGTGCAATCTCCCCGCCTAGCCACCTACGCCACCTCTCATCCTTCTCCTTGCGTTTGTTCAAGCAATGGTAAAAGGGTAAGACTTTTGTTCTAGCGCATCCTTTGAGGGTTTCACGTTTTATGCATATTTTGATTCTTATATACTCTGATTTTGTCTATGGTTTACGCAAGATTTTGAAATGAGGGAAAAGGAGTACTACCTGTCGGAGACGGAGAATGAGAGAACGAGGAGGCGCTGAGGCGGCTTTGGCGGGGGTTCGGTGATGACGGAAGCTAGCTTTGGGAAAACTTGGTATTTCTGTACCTTTCTTTTAGGCTTTATGATGTTCGCCTGAAAGCTTCATACATATGTCTTCTTTTCTTCTTCTCCTTCGTGTTTCCTTCTGTTTATGTCGCCTCGAATGTTTGCTTTTGAACGTTTCTCTTCTTCGTTTCTGAATTATCTTGAATGTGCTTCTTTGGTTGCCTTTGCCTTTTGTTGCCCTGAGATTAGTATGCTTCTGAATGTTTGTTGCCTTTGATTTTGTCCTATGATGATGCTGTCTGAGGGTTTGAATGCTATGATTGTAACATGCTATTGTTGAAACTTTTGTTTTGATTAGCCTCTCTTCTTCTTCTTCTACTGTATGCTTGAATTATTGGCCTATGATGATGACTCTGAGGCTTGTGATGTTGGATAATTTTGCTTAAGCTTTGAGCTGGGCAAGTTTGATACTTGACAGAGTTTTTCTTTTGGAATGGTGAGGCCTAGCAGGTTTTAGACTTGGGTTGTTCAGGCAGGTATTGGCATATGCAGGTTATATGTTTTATTAGGCCATGGTTATGAAAATGGCTATGGTTAGGCTTGAACAAGTTTTTTACTGGTTTATTGCTAGGCTTGGACTTGGCAGATTTATCCTTAGGCAGGCATGAGGTTTAAGCTTATGGCTTAGCAGGTTCTCTTTTTTGATGTGTTTTGATTAGGCTTGAAGCTGGACAGGTCTTAATGGCTTTGGTTTGTAAGGCTTCTGCAGGTCTTGGCCTTGAACTTGTTTTGTTTAGGCTTGATCTTTGCTTGAGTTGATTAAGGCTTTTGGGCCCTGAGACTGGTTTATGCTTTAAGGCATATGCAGGATTTTTTAGGCTTTTAGATTGTTGGTTTTGACAGGGTTTTGAATGGCTTATGGCTTTAGATCTTTTTTGTGTTGGAGTTTTGAACTTGTGTGAATGTTCTGGTCCTTACTGCAGGTTTGCTTCTGTCTATATGTTTTGCTTGATAATAGACAGGTTTGGCCTTTGGTTCAGGGGGCTTGGCCTTTGTTCAGTAGGCTTGGCCTTTGTTCAACAGGTTTGGCCTTTGTTCAGCAGGCTGGAAAGTTTTGACAGTTGGCTTGTCCTTTGATTGATATCTTTCTGATCTCTCTCCCTTTATCCACTGTGTTTAGTTTGTTTTATATTATCTTCCTGCCTAAAGCCTAAGCCTGCTTTCTTTTTCTCTTCTTCTTTCTCTCTCAGTACAGTTGCATTAGGATATTATTTATGCATTGTACTTCTTGTTCTGAAAGGGCCCCTTCTTTTGGGAAATGATGAAAAGAAAATGTATTTTGCTTGCATAACAATTTTTCTCTGCATTCTTGTCTCTTCTTTTGACAGCTTTTGTACTTTGTATCTTTTCCAAATCTTCTTCTTTGGTAGCCTTGAATAGCTTTGTGACATTTTGACAGCAAGTTTGAATTTTTCAGTTTGGACTTCTAGTCTGGTTTGAACTTGGAGTTTTGAGATTTGAACTTATGCAGTTTGACACTTTTTTGAATTGTGTAATTTTGACTTTTGTGCATTCATTTTTAGCAAATAAACATTTGTCCCTCTTTGTGAACCGGGAGAAATCCCGTGATTTGCAGAGAGGGTTAACTGATCCCAATCAGTGGCCCTTAATGATGAACTGTCTTTTATTTATCTGTCATTATTTATTTATCTGCTATTTGACTTTTCCTCCTTTCTTTTTGCAGATGAATATTTGGATGGAGAGGGGTATTAAATAAAGAATGAAGAATTAGAAAAAAATAGGATAGTTTCATTTTTTTATTTAAATTTAAATTAATGTAAAATCATTGTTGTAAATAAATTATAAACAATAATTGTACGAATAATTTAAAAATAAATAAAAGTTTTTATTATCCAATTAATTCTATTTCCTCCTTTTTCAATTATTTACTTATTATTTATAGTTCTTTAAATTAAAATAACTGAAAATTAAATTCCAGATATTTAATCTTTAGAATAATAAATAATCAACTAAACATTGATTCCACGTTGATCAAAATAATGAACTTGGCGCTTCCATCATCCAAAGCAAAGCACAGTCAAACGCAATAACTGATCAGACGCATTCCCTTTTCATTGATTTCTTACCAAACACTGTAAATCCAAACTGAATGTATCTTTTGACTGGTTCAATCAAACAAACGTGAACTCAATCCAAATGCCTTCCTTTACTGATTAAGTCAAACAATGCGAATTCAAACCAAATCTCGGAATAACTTGCAAAGCATCGTAGAATTAAATCTTTCTGAGGACGTGCCCACAAAAAACCCTAATTCCTGATTAAATTCCAAAGAGCGTTCGCCTGATCAAAGTTGAGCCAAAATCAACCAAAACCCTAAGCCAACTGTGTGGAACATTCCAGAGCCCTGAAAATCAATGAAACCCTAATTGTGTCCTGACTGACGAGAAAAGTTTGTTTGACCGATTCTTGAGCCAGTTTGAAAAATCAGGAAACGCCTGAAGCTGTGATTTCTTGTGTAAAAATGCGAGGGCAAATTTTTGGGTACAACAATATGCATTACAGATATCCAAGGATGTGATAAGATAAAATCTGATCTTCAGGAAATGATGGACGAGGGCCTCATTCATATAATCAGGCTCAGGGCAGAGTACGAAGAAGATGTGAATATGGTCTTTGGATGCTCTGGAGAATTCCAGATTTTTTATATGAATCATATGAATGATGATTTGGTGTAGTTGCACGCTACCTTCTGTCACATGGATGGTCAAGAAGAACACCATTATGGGTCTTGCCAGATCTGTTGTAGACACTCTCGTGGTTGTTACATAGTGAGAAAGGGTGTTCAGTTGTTATTGGACAATGGTACTATCAAATTTTCAGGCAATAGAGATGATTACCATGGGGTTAACGTGATTAAAGATTGCTCGAACGAGACTGTGTCGGACGATGAGTACGTTTCTGCAGATGAATTATTTTCCTCAGATGAAGATATGTTCTCCAGCAATAATTTTGTGATGTCTAAGTATTCTAAATAGGGGGTGAATCTTATTGTGCCTTGTTTCGGTGTTCCCACCCCTATAGAGATTGAGTACCATAGCAAGCCAGTTGTTTCTCCATTAGTGATTTGCTTTCCGGTTCCCACCCCTATAGGATGGTGTGGAAGTTCCCATCCAACCTTTGTTTGATGTCAAGAATATTGCTGAAGCCATCCGAGTGACCCGTAGTGGCCGTGTTTTCGCACTTGTCATTCGAGGGAATGTTAATGCTGATAAAAAGGTTGTTGAAAGTACTGAACCTAAGAAAGTAGTGGTGGAATCAAGTGGTACTACTCTGGAAAAATATATGGATGATATATTGAATATTATCAAGATGAGCGACTATAGTATCGTAGATCAATTGCTGCAAATGCCATCAAAGATATCCATTCTATCCTTGGTAATAAACTCTTCTACCCACGGGGAATCTTTGATGAGAGTATTGGATCAAGCTTTTGCATAAAGTGATATGCCTTTGGACCAATTAAGTGGTGTTGTCGGGAATATTACATCCTGCAATAACCTGAGTTTCTATGATGACAAGCTGCCCGATAAAGGAAGGAATTATAACTTGGCTCTCCATATCTCCATGAATTGTAAGAACGATTCATTGTTATATGTGCTGATTGATAATGGGTCCGCTTTAAATGTCATACCGAGTATCACACTCATGAAGTTGAAGTACCAAGGAACTCCCATGAGCCCGAGTGGCATAATTGTGAAAGCTTTTGATGGATCGAGGAAGTTTATCATCGGAGAATTAGATTTTCCTATTCACATAGGCCCGCACTTATTTCAGATTACTTTCCAGGTTATGGATATTGTTCCTGCTTACAACTGTTTGCTAGGCCGACCGTGGATCCACGAGGCAGGGATTGTTACTTCAACTTTGCACCAGAAGCTGAAGTTTGTTCGTGAAGGAAAGGTGGTCATCATAAATGGAGAATAGGCATTGTTAATATCTCATTTATCCTCTTTCAGTGTTGTGGAAGCGGATGAAGCTGCTGTTAGAACTCAGTTACAAGCTTTATCCTTTGATAATGTGAGGAAAATGAGGATTCCATAGCTTCGTTTAAGGATGCTCAACAAATAGTGCCTAATGGCCCTAGTAAGGTGTAGGGGCAGATTGTTGATCCACCTGTGAATAATAATAGAGCTTGTTTGGATTTCTCTGTGAAGAGTAATAAAGGTTAGATTATGAAGCCGAAGTCTACTTTGGGAAAATATCAAGATATCTTTCATAACTGAGGTTATCTTCATCCAATTGTTCCTAGGATCAATGTTATTCTGGAAGGTAAATCAGAGCAAGAGATGTCGAACTACGTGACGCATGGAGTCAGAGTCCAAAATTGGATCACTATTGATGTTCCCTCTTACGTTCATATTTCAAAGTAATTTATTTTTGTTAATATTTTCAAAAAATCTTTCACTCTTCCCAAGGTGAAAGTATTTATATTGTATGGGCATATCTGTTGCTTTGATCTTTAAAATCAATAATAAAAGTTGTCTTTGATTCCCAAGTTGTGTCTTTATTTTTGGTTTTTCTTGGAAAATGGTAATTAGAAAAAGGAGGAGGGAAAGAACATTAGACCTTTTGAGTAGGTAGGATTCTCATAGTTGCTCGCTTGCTCATAACAAAAACATTTTTCACACCAACACTTTCAAATTGAAGCATTTCCAAAAGGACAAAGCTCTTTGTACGCATTCTTATAGAAACAAGAATCATCACAAAGACACTTTTCAAAATACTTTCAAAACCCACAAGAATATTTTCAAACAAAAGCAAGTGATCTAGCAAGCAACTAAGAGCCCGTAGATAACTACGGATGAAAAGGGTGTTAACACCTTTCCTTTTCATAACCTACCCCCCGAACTCAAGAAATAATCTTGAAAGGTCTTTCCTGTTCTTTTCAACCTTTCCTTATTGGATAAAATAAAAGTTGGTGGCGACTCTTGCTATCCGCAACAATTGCAATCAAATGCAAAACACCCAAGTCAGTTCTCCCACCGTATTACAGGGGGGAAACGTTTTGGAGGAGATTGTTTCCTCACACTTGAGATCGATATTCTCTCTTTTCTTATCTGATTTTCCCACCTTCGTTTCTCTCTGCTCCTTCCATAGTGAAATTTTGGTATTGGCAATACATACAGGAAAAACAACTTCCTTAACGGTAGAAGATGTCAAGATAGATGTAACAACATCTAGTAACAAATCAGATAAATAAGTTGAATATGAGACACAAAGTAAGACTGCAGAAAGATAAATAACACATGAAATGATAACCCAGTTCGGTACAACGTCACCTACTCTGGGGGGCTACCAAGCTAGGAAGGAAGTCCACTATTAGCAATATTAGTTCAAAGCTAAAGTCCCCAGTTTACAACTTATCGCTTAATCCCTACCTAATGAAACTTCAACTTAGATCATCCCAAAGTCAAGGAAATCGCCATCCCACTTCCAATCATCACAGTGATAAAAGACATATCCCAAATAAAGGGGATGTCTATCAACAAGTTACAGTCACAATAACTTCTAACAAAGAAAACAGGAAGATCACACTTCCAAAAAAATACTTATTCTTGCTTAAAAGCTTCGACCAAGAATAATACTCAACTCGTGCCTACGGGCTTTGAATGACAACAATAGCTTGATAAACAAAAATGATAGAGAACCTAAGGAACTACCAACCCTAAACCCTTATTTTTTACACAAGGTTTTACAATAAAAAACCTGCTTAAAATCTAGGTCTTGGACGACTCCTCATATAGTCTTCTATAGTTGGGCTTGGACTCTTCAATCAAATCCAATCAACAGCTCCAAAAACATGTAGAATCTTTCTCCATAAAAATAGAGACAATCTTCATAAAAAGTTTCCTAAAAAATCTCAATCGATCCTTTTTGGTAACCAATTAAATATGCACTTGTTTCTAATAAAATCCTTGATTAGCTTGTGCCTATAATGAGTACAAAAATATTCTAGATACTCATATCTTTAAATTAAATATTCAAGTATAAAATATCCAACGCACTATCAAGATGTTCTTTTGTAACATGTTACAACATCTGCTGGAACATTTGTCAAATAAGGCGCCTACAGGACCTGCTTGTGCCTGCTGATCCATATGTTATGACATCGTCTTCAACATCTGGTAGTAACACTCGTAAAATCTAGAACTGCTATGACAGTTGAAAAATATTATGCACTATCTTACCAAGACCAACATAGAACCATATTCAGAATCATGCTTAGCCAAAATTTAGCTGTTGTACCCCAAAATTTGCCCTCCCATATTCTCCAAGATTTGTCAAGTCAAGGTCACAAAATTCCCCAAGGGTTATACAGATCAACTGTCTCCTATACAGTCAAAACTAGGGTTTGGGTTCTGATCAAGAAATTGAAGATTTCAAAGGCCCAATCAAGTCTCATATGCTTACAAAGATGGTCAAGCATCCTCATATCAAGTTTCAAGGCATTCAGCTCAAAATTGCACAGTCAAAACCCTAAATTGCACTACAGTCAACTGTAGGGGCAAAATGGTCATTTGGCAGTCAAAAGTTCAAATTTTTGGTCAACATATCATTTTGAAGCCACAAACATCATTTGATCAATGCTTGATCATGATTCTCAAGATTTGGCTCAGAAATCATCAAAGATGCAAAAGTTGCTATATTTGGACAGTTGAAAAAGTCAACTGAAATTGACCAGGGCATAACTTTCACATGGATTATCAGAAAATTTCCATCCAAAGCTCATTTTGAAGAGAAAGACATTTCCTACAATTCATCTTCATGTTCCAAGTCCAAGAAATGCTCTCACAAAAAGTTATCAATTTCAACATTATAGGTCATTTTCAAAAGTCAACAAAAAGGGACTTTAAGTCAAAGGCCATAACTTGAGATTGGTAAATCAAAATGACATGGGACCAAAGGCATTGGTTAGAGGACTCAAAGACCTTTCCAAAATGTCCAAGAACATGTGAAAAGCTTAAAAATTGAGTAAGTTATGCCTTGTGGAAGTTGGGAAATATTTGGGAATTTTGAAAAGTCAACATTGATGCAAATGATCCAAAAATGCTAATGGGCCCATTTTTCTTCCAAGTTTCTTCATGCCAAGCCTATGCACGACCATTAAGCCCAAGGGGAAGTATTTTCTCAATTTTTAATTATTTATTTGAATTTATATTAATATTAATTCATTTAAATCATTTAAATATGTAGAAAATATAAACTTGACCTAAAAAAATCTTTTTATGCACATTCTAGGCTCAAGATTTCGTGTACAATTAAATATGGCAAGATTTGGTTGATTGGAGCTAATTGACACAAAATTGCACATGAGAAAAGATATGGAAGATCCTTAAGGAAATCAAATATTCAAAACAATGAAAGCAATGGATTTTATTCAATTTTCTTGACCTAATCATATCACTACATAACCCTGACCATAAACCTAATTGCCTTAGACAAAAAGCTGCGCAAGAAACCTTATTGCAACATTGGAAAAATTGCCAAAAAACTCAAAACTGATTTCAAGGTTGCAGGTGGATTCAAGGCGTAATACTGATCCCATTAGCTTCCTTGGGTGACATAGAACACATTCCAATCAAGAACAACGACCAAAGCTTCAAGAACTGGTAGTTTGAACTCACACTGCATCAAGAAAAACTCTTAATCGCACATACCGATTCATGCATTTTCTATAAGTTTTGATATGTATTTTGCATTCCTGATAAAGTTTACAAGCTAACCACTATGTTTAATTGCATTATTTCACTGTGTATAAGATTCCACCATTGACAGATTCTAGGGTTCCAAGGTTCCAAAATTGGGGCTTTGTGCAAGGCGTAAAATTAGGTCACCAAACTGGTACAGGCAAATTCGTCATGTCAAGACGAAGCAAACTCAAGCCTCGCGATTAATTTATGACCCACATAGCGCTAATCGCTATTTTTCCAAAGGCCCTCTAAAACAACGCTAAAAAACCGTTGCCTCATATTTGTGTTCTCAGGAAAATTGAGGAAGATGACCTCGTGTCCAACGGCCAGTGGCTCTTTTAAATCTCGCGCGTTTTTCATCCACTAACACCATGTTTTATTTATTATATTTATCTGATGTTATATGTTAAAGTAAAAGCGTTTGGTTCAGTGGTGCACGTGGAGGTTTGCAATGTGAATGACCTGGGTTCGATCCCAGGTCTTCATCCTTTCCCTTTATATTTTTTCAATTAATAATCATACGCAGGTGAGGTGGTATTGTTCCATGGTACACCTCATGATCCAAGCAGCCACGCGTCCTGGCAGGCCCATCAAAGGGGCTCAGATCAAAGAACATGCTGTGCCCAAGTCAATGCGCTGATACACAAGCCAAAAAGTCAACGAATTCAAGGTTAATTGGGCCAGAACTCTAAGGCCTGTACCTCCTAAATTGGGACTACACCCCACTCTGGTTTGCAACTTCTTTCAATTTTTTTTTACTTATTTTTTATTTTTATTGTTAATCATTATGTTATTTATTTTATTGCTTTAAGTTAATTAAATATTTTTTTTTACAATACATAAAAAATACAAAAAAAATCAAAAAGGCAAAAATATAATATTTATTTTATCTTAATTATTTTTTTATGAAAATTTGCATATTACTTAGTTAATTTAAATTAGGGTTTATTGTTAAATTCTTTTTCATAATAAAAATCAAAAAATATAGAATTAGGTTAATTGATAATTTTTATACCTTTTAAATTTTCCTGTTTTTATCACAACATTATTTATTTATTTATTTTATTTTTATAATTAATTGTACATAAATATAATTTAGATTTAAATTAGGTCAAAAATTCAATATTTTCATAATAAACTTAAAAAACATTAGAATTAGGGTTTGACGTTTCATTTTAATTATAATTAATTATTCTTTCCATTAAATCTTAAAAAATCCAAAAATACCAAAAACATTTAATTTTCATTTTTTATTTTAAGTCCTTATTAAATTTAATCTTTTTTGCAAAAAGGGTCCAACGCCCATTGTCTTAATTATTTTATTTCGCGCATTTACTTTATTGCTTATTATAATTTTGTATCTCTCCCAAAGCATTGTAATTTAAATTTCTCGCACTTTTATTCTGCTTTATTTATTTTCCGCTAAATCGGGTCCGGTTTAATTTTGGCGATGTGGACCCGCGCCATTTGTAATAGCCTTAGATTTATTTTGCGCAAACTTTATAACTGTTAAATAAGCATGCAAGAATGAATGGCCCTAATTAAAATCAAGCGTAGATCACAAATAAACATGACAAGACAAAAATAACTGAAACATGACACACAATTCGCACACACCACCCCTAGGGTACGCCTCACTGTTGCCTTTCGAAAGGTGATCGTCGAGTAGAGGACGTCTTAGTAAGTCCTCATGATCCGGGAACCTGGCATGAGGGTAGCTTCTAAGGTGTCTTCCCATTGCTCCGGTGACCACCATGTCCCTAAACTCGAATTGACCCGAACACCTCCAACGGTGGTGCTACCTACCTCTCAATGGTGGGATGGCACTACTTTAAGGACATTTACACAGACGAATTCCTTAGGGTAGGTAGACGACTCTAGATACTTGCTCTAAATTTCAAAACAAATCAAAAATACTTTTTACACCGACACACTTTTCAAAAAGCTTTCGAAAGCAATTTTTCAAACACTCTTGAGGACTGATACACGAGTCGATCTGAAATTTTTCAAAGAAACTTTTTTAAACCCACATTGAAAAGCAAGCAAACATTTTGAAAACACAAATGAGCAAGTATCTAAGAGCCCATGGATAACCATGGATAGAAAGAGTGCTAACACCTTCCCTTTCTATAACCTACCTCCCGAACCGAGAACATATCTCTATAAGGAATTTTTCTGTGCTTTTGTCCTTTCCATTTGGAGAAAATAAAAGACGGTGGCGACTCTTGCTTCCGCGACATTTCGCGAACCAGCGTTAAACAGTCAGTTCCAGATCCACCGATCACAGAATTGGCGACTCTGCTGGGGATAATCTTATAAAGTGAGGTGTACCTTAGGGCTAGGTCATAATTGTGTTTTCACTTGTATTGTTTTGCTTGCTTTACTATTGTGGGTTGCATCGGAGATACATGGATCCTAACCCGGATCTGGGGATACCCTGTTTAGGTAGCATAAGCTGTGAGGGACCTGTCCGGCGTAGACCGACACAGGTGAAGCAGTGGCTACGTTGGTGTGGCACCTTAGTCTGTACCGATATCCCTTGTGTCGCAACGAGGAGAATATGGGTCTTCTAAGGAGTCATTAAGCACCAACAACCTTAGAACCTTAATTGACACAACTTGGCCTTTAGAATTGTAGCAGTATGCTACGCCCATTGAGGCTAAACTCTCGTGATGGTTCTGGCCGCAAGAAAAGATTGCGATGCTGGAGTTATGACCGATTGAGGGTAGTCAATGATATTGGGATCCTCTAAGAACCCGGTTACTTTGGATTAGGACAGGTATGAACCAACAAACTGAAAGAGGGTAGTACCTAGACCTCATGCTGGCCTAAACTTTAGGGGCTTGCCTTGTGTGACTTGTGTGCCTTACCATGTTTGCCTTTGTATCTGTATGTGGTGTGCTTTATCATAACATCATAGCATCATGAGCATTGCATGCATCCTGCATAAGAACTGACCATTTCAAAGACAAGAGGGTTTCATCTTTGCTCTGTTTTGTAGGACATTATGATGCCTGTGCGAAGGAACACTATCCGGTTCAACTTTGTTCGTTCACCTGAGTTGCTTGATGAGTTGGTTAGCAGAATTCCAAATACCACTTCATTCATTCAGAGGCATGGTTCTCTTCTCAGTTTAGTCACTGCAAAGCGGGATCAACAGTTGATGAGTGTTCTGACCCAGTTCTATGACCCTCAGTACCAGTGCTTCACCTTTCAAGACTTCCAGCTGGTCCCTACCCTGGAAGAGGTCTCTAATCTGCTTGGTATCCCTATCTTGGATCAGACTCCCTTTACTGGTTGGGAAAAGACCCTCAGGCTTGAGGACATTGCTGCAGCTCTTCCTTTGACCCATCAAGAGGTAACAGACAACTGGGTAACTAGAAGCGGAGTTAAGGGTTTCTTGGCCAAGTTCCTAATTGGCAAAGCTAACAATTTCTGGAATGACCTGGACTTCAGAGCATATGAAGACATCTTGGCTCTCCTAATCTATGGGTTAGTCCTGTTTCCTAATCCCGACAACTTCATCAATGTCACTTCCATTAGGATCTTTATGTCTCAGAATCCCGTGCCCACTCTCTTGGGTGACATCTTGCAACAACTTCATACCCGTACTACCCGAAGACGAGGAACCCTATGGTGTTGTATCCCTTTTTTGGTGAGGTGGTTTATTTCGCACCTCCCTAAGTTCATACTGAAGAACCAAGAAGGAAGAGGTTGGGCTCATAGGTTAATGTCTCTCACCGATAAAGACATCATTTGGACTTGCAGAGGTTTGGAGGAGGTAGCTATTATTGATCGATGCGAGGAGTATCCTAATGTTCCTCTGATTGGTACTCAAGGAGGGATCTCTTACAATCCATGTCTAGCACTCCGTCAGTTTGGAAGAGCAAGAAGAGCAGGTCCCCATGAGATGTTGGTGCCTCACATCAGTTTCGAGTTTCAGGTGGATAGTGACGAGCTGCGTCGTAGGTTTATCAAGGCTTGGGACAAGGTTCATAAAGCTGACCCACAAGAGCTAGGGCCAAAGACTTCTTTACCTATGGAAGCCTACTACAAATGGGTCCGCATCCGTGCTCAGAAGTTAGGTATGCCGTACGAAGCTGTCAGACCCGTCATTCTTGAGTGTCCTGACAAAGATGGTGTTCCTCCAACTGTCCTTCCTCCTCAGATACCTACTGATTATGAGACATTGAAGAGATCTTGGTCGCCACTGCAAGAAGAACGGGATTCTTACCGGGAAAAGTTCAACGAGCAGGAATCAAAGATCCAGAAGCTGACAAAGCAGTTGGAGAATGAGAGAGCTCTGAATGCCTACCTCCGTACTGAGAAGAGGAGACCATGGGATCAATGAGGAATTCTGAATGTGCCTTTACAGTTTTTATTTCCTTTCCAGTTGTTTCATTTCATGTAAACGCCTAAGGGCAACTTGTTGAATAATTTCAGTTGCAAAGTTGAATCTAATAAAGTGTGTTCCTTTTTGTTTACAAAGTTGATTCCCGATTGTCTTTGAAAACATAATTCATACGCATTTCATACATCATGTGCATAGCAGGTTTTTCCCTTTTCAGGTTGCTTACAGTTCTTCGCTGTTTATTTCAGCATCATGAATCCCGGATCTGAATCAACAGAGACATCAATCAAGGCTCT
Organism: Vicia faba; assembly: GCA_948472305.1. Taxonomy (NCBI): domain Eukaryota; kingdom Viridiplantae; phylum Streptophyta; class Magnoliopsida; order Fabales; family Fabaceae; genus Vicia; species Vicia faba. The sequence continues at coordinate 213,391,162 of OX451739.1, forward strand.
CCAGGCGCAGAATGCGCAGTTCCAAGAACTAATCAAGGGTCTGGCTAAAGGCCAAGAAGAACTAAAGGCTATGCTCCTGAAAAAGGAGAAGAAGAAGAAGAGAAGAACTGTTCTATTCAACTCGGGCCGAAGGTTTGGCAATACTCTGCAACATGAAGAGGCTGGTTCTTCTGTTGGCAAGAGTCCTTCTCAGGCAGAAGTAAAGATTCCTACTCCAGTGGTCTCCGACAACGAGACAGATTTTGATGAGGAACAGTACCCTCCTGCAGATGACAGGTACAAGCAACTGGAGGACAGGTTGAAGGCTATGGAGGTGCAACAGGCACCTGGGCTGGATTTCGGAGATCTGGGTTTGTCGACTGGTGTGATTATCCCGCATAAATTCAAAGCACCAGCTTTCTCCAAATATGACGGGGCGTCTTGTCCCAAGCTGCACTTAAGGTCCTATGTTCAGAAGATTCAGCCGTACTCTGCGGATAAGAATCTATGGATCCACTTCTTCCAGGAGAGTCTTTCAGGGACTCATCTCGAATGGTTCTATCAGCTGGATGGGACCAAAGTTCGCAACTGGGAGGAGCTGGCTACTGCTTTCTACAAGCAGTATCAGTATAATGCCGACCTTGCCCCCACACGTACCCAACTCCAGGGTATGGCGTTAGGTGCAAGCGAAGGTTTTAAGGAGTACGCTCAGAAGTGGAGAGACCTGGCTGGAAGGGTGCAGCCACCATTGACTGATCGGGAGCTGGTTGACATGTTCTTGGGGACCCTATCTGGGCCATTTTTCAACCACCTCATTGGGAATTCTTCTGCTGGTTTCACTGATTTGATCTTGACTGGAGAGAGGATTGAAGCTGGGCTGAAGTCTGGGAAGATTGCAAAGGGTGCATCATCATCTAGTTCGGAAAAGAAACCTTTTAAGAAGGAGTCTAGTGCCGTATATGGTTCTAGGAAATCAGAGAGACCTGAACACCGCCAATCTGTCAGTGCGGTGATGATTGCTAAGCCTGCTGCCGCTCCTCGGCCAAACAATGCACAAAGGGCTGAAAGACCCCGGAGGGAGTTCACCCGGTTAAACATGACCTTATCGCAGATTCTGCCACAGTTGCTCGCAACCAATTTGGTGACTGTCAGGGAAGCTCCAAAGTTCCCAAACACAACATCTCCCAAGTACAATCCGAATGCTCGTTGTGCTTACCATTCAGAAAGCCCGGGGCACTCTACTGATGACTGTTGGGCGTTAAAGAATAAGGTGCAAGACCTTATCGATGCTAAGGAGATACAATTCGAAGCGCCTGCAAAGCCAAACGTAGTCACTGCCCCTATGCCTCAGCACGGGGTAAATGCTGTTGATAAAGATGTTTATGCTGTTTCTGTGGACGATCTAGCCACTCCCCTAAAGATCGTCAAGAAGAACCTACTGCAGGCCGGTTTATTTCCGGGTTGTAGTAAGGGTTGCCTATTCTGTGCCGTGTCCCCATCTGGTTGTCCCTTGCTAAAGTTAGGCATCCAAAGCTTAATGGATAGCAAGGAGATTCTATTCAAGAAGTCTGCTGTTCGTATGGTTCCAATGGAAGAGGTTTCTGTAGTGACTATTTTCAATAACCCAATTCCGGCTCTCCCGAAGAAGCCCACTCAAATTCTGACCGTTGCACCTGTTATTATCACTGTTCCTGTCCCCTGCCCTATGTATCTAACAAAGTTGTCCCTTGGCACTATGGGGCAGATGTGTATATAAACGGGATCAAACAAGAGCTCAACGCTGGCGCCAGCATCTGTGATATCACAGGCCCAGCCAAAGTTACCCGCAGTGGTAGGCTCTTCTCGCCTGACATTGCACCGCCTGCTGCCCGAAGACCGCTCCTGATAATTCCTGCAAGTACACCTATTCCTGTTGCTGACCAAGTTGTGGTTCCTACTGCTGATCCGATTGTTTCTCCTACTGCCGAGTCATCCAATGCTCGGGGCAAGGGAATTGAAGCTGAGCCTGCCCAGATGGAGGCACCCATACCCATAGCTGCTGAGGCCTCCCCACAAGAGATGGAGGAGATTTTGAAGATTATAAAGAAGAGCGATTTTAATGTTGTGGAACAGTTGGGGCATACGCCCTCCAAGATCTCCATGCTCTCTTTACTGCTGTGCTCTGAGGCCCATGCAAAGGCCCTCATCTCATTCCTCAAGACGGCCCATGTGCCACATGAAACCTCTGCAGTCCAGTTCACCGATTGCGTGGCAAGTCTAACGGCAGACAATGGCTTGGGTTTCTCAGATGCTGATTTGACCGCAAAGGGGAGAGATCATAATGATGCCCTGCATGTCTCAATCGAATGCAGGGGCACCACCCTGGCACATGTGTTGGTTGATACTGGGTCATCTTTGAATGTGCTACCCAAGAAGGCTCTGGATCGTCTAGATTGTGAAGGCCTGGATTTGAAACCCAGCAACATCATCGTCAGGGCCTTTGACGGTTCAAAGAGGATGGTCCATGGAGAAGTTGACATTCCGATTCGGGTGGGCTCTCAGGTGTTCGACTCCACTTTTTATGTGATGGACATCCGTCCATCTTACTCTTGTCTGCTGGGTCGACCCTGGATACATAAGGCTGGGGCAGTGACCTCTACCTTGCATCAAAAGCTGAAGTACCCCGTCAGAGGGAAGATTGTCACCGTGCAAGGAGAGGAAGAATACATGGTGAGCCACCTAAACTCGTTCAGATACATTGAGATGGATGGGGAGTTTATTGAAACCCCCTTTCAGCACTTCGAGGAGGTGTTCCCAATTGCAGCAGTAACTACAGAAGCAAGTGGTCCTTTGAAGATGGCTTCCCTGAAGGATGCCAGGGCTGTGGTGCAGAAGGGTGAATGTGCCGACTGGGGCAGACTTCCAGACTTCACCCAGAAGACTGATAAACTTGGGCTGGGTTTCACCTCAGAAGGTCAGAGAGCTATGAGGAAAGCAAAGATCGGAAGACCTCCGGTATTTATTAAAAGCTCAGAAGTGAATGCTGTTGGGGAAGACCATGAAGTGGACGAAGCTGAATTCAACAGCTGGATCTATCCGACGGCCGAAGACGGATTGAACAATTGGAGTGCAAAGGACCATACCCCTGTTACCTTTGTGACGCAGTAATAAATTTCTTTGTTTCGTTATATTTTGTAATAAACAATGATAAACTCTATGGCCCGGTGTCTTACCCGAGGCACCGTGGTTCTATTTGTGAGGGCATACAAACTGTCATTTTATACATCATGAATGAAAATCTTGGACGTATTTTTCGCATTGCAAATATTGTGTTCCTTTTCTGTCTTTCTTTTCCTTTACATAAATTTTCAAAACAGCTGTATTTACACACACACTCACTCATACAGGTTCCAATCCACTCTGGATCTCACCGATAACAACTCTGCTACTGCCAATTATGACTTCGAAAATCTGATCAACTTAGCCGAAGACGAAGGTGAAGATGATTGTGAAGTGCCTGGCGAGCTTGCAAGACTGTTGCTTCAGGAAGAGAGGGCAATTCAACCCCATGAAGAGCCAGTGGAAACCATAAACCTGGGTACTGAGGCAGATAGAAAAGAGGTAAAGATTGGTGCCAACCTAGAGCTCAGCGTGAAGCAACGGTTAACCAAGATGTTACATGACTATATGGAGATCTTTGCCTGGTCCTACGAAGAGATGCCCGGGTTGGATACCGATATTGTTGTCCATCATTTGCCGACTAGGGAAGACTGCCCTCCAGTTAAACAAAAGGTCCGTCGGATGCGTCCAGAGATGTCCGAGAAGATTAAAGCCGAGGTCATGAAACAGTTTGATGCCGGGTTCCTTGCAGTGACCTCTTACCCTCGGTGGGTTGCTAATGTGGTGCCGGTACCGAAAAAGGATGGAAAGGTCAGAATGTGTGTTGACTACAGGGATCTGAACAGGGCCAGCCCCAAAGACGACTTCCCCTTACCTCACATTGATGTCCTTGTCGATAATACGGCTCAACACAAGGTATTCTCTTTCATGGATGGCTTTTCAGGTTACAATCAGATAAAGATGGCACCTGAAGACATGGAAAAGACTACATTTGTTACTCAGTGGGGTACCTTCTGTTACAAGGTCATGCCATTCGGGTTAAAGAACGCTGGGGCAACCTACCAACGTGCCATGGTTGCCTTATTTCATGACATGATCCATCACGAGATAGAGGTGTATGTTGACGACATGATCGCTAGGTCCCAGACTGAGGAAGAGCACCTAGATCATCTGCAGAAGTTGTTTGACCGGTTGAAACTATACAAGCTGAGATTGAACCCGAACAAGTGCACCTTCGGGGTAAGATCCGGGAAGTTGCTAGGCTTCGTGGTCAGTGATAAAGGTATTCAAGTGGACCCTGCTAAGGTCAAAGCTATTCAAGAGATGCCAGTTCCTAGGACAGAGAAGGAAGTCAGAGGCTTTTTAGGACGCCTGAATTACATTGCTCGCTTCATCTCACATCTGACTGCTACCTGTGAACCAATCTTCAAGCTGCTGAAGAAAGATCAGGTAGTACGATGGAACGATGAATGTCAGGTTGCTTTTGACAAAATCAAAGAGTATCTCCAAGAACCACCTATCCTTATGCCACCGGTTGAAGGGAGACCTCTGATACTATACCTGACAGTGCTGGACAACTCAATGGGGTGTGTGCTGGGGCAGCATGACGAGTCTGGCCGAAAAGAGCATGCCATTTATTACCTTAGCAAAAAGTTTACCGACTGTGAGACCCGATACTCACTGCTTGAGAAAACTTGCTGCGCTTTGGTATGGGCTGCTCGTCGGCTGAGACAGTATATGCTGACTCACACTACCTTGTTGATCTCAAAGATGGATCCTATCAAGTACATATTCGAAAAGTCTGCTCTGTCTGGGAGAATTGCAAGATGGCAGATGATCTTGACGGAATACGACATTCAGTACACAACCCATAAAGCCATCAAGGGAAGTGTATTGGCAGACCACTTAGCTCATCAAGCTGTAGATGACTACCAATCAATGAACTTCGAGTTTCCGGATGAAAGCATCATGATTGTAACTGACTGTGAAGTACCTGGACCGGATGAAGGACCTGAGCCAGGATCCCGATGGTCTATGCATTTTGACGGAGCTTCCAATGCTTTGGGAAATGGTATCGGTGCCATAATCATATCCCCTCAAGGTACTCATACTCCACTCACTGCCCGGCTATGTTTCAACTGTACCAACAACATGGCGGAATATGAGGCGTGTATCATGGGTCTTCAAGCTGCGATCGACCTAAGGATCAAATTTCTAAGTGTCTTCGGAGATTCCGCTCTTGTGATCAATCAGATCAAGGGAGAGTGGGATACGAAACATCCAAACTTGATTCCTTACAGAGAATGTGTGTTGACCCTGATTCCCCACTTCACAGAGATAACCTTTGAGCACTTTCCAAGAGAAGAGAATCAGTTAGCGGACGCGTTAGCTACAATGTCTTCAATGTTCAAGGTTAAATGGGATAATGAAGCTCCCCGGATCATCATCTGGAAACTGGACGAACCGGCATACTGTTGTGATCTCGAAACTGAATTGGTGACTGAGAAGCCTTGGTACCACGAAGTGAAAAGATATCTGGAAGCTCAGGAATACCCTGAAGGTGCCTCTGTCAATGATAAGAAATTCCTGAGGAGGTTCGCAGCCAAGTTCTTTCTTAGCAACGGCATCCTGTACAAGCGAAACCATGATTCAACCTTACTGCGTTGTGTGGATAAGACTGAAGCGGAAAGAATCATGGAAGAGCTACATGAAGGGACCTTTGGTACACACTCCAGTGGACATACTATGGCTAAGAAAATCCTACGGGCAGGATATTACTGGTCCACCATGGAAGCTGACTGTTACCAACACTCCAGGACATGCCACAAGTGCCAGATCTATGCAGATAAGGTGCATGTTCCTCCGGTTCCCCTGAATGTTCTGACTGCGCCTTGGCCGTTTGCAATGTGGGGCATAGACATGATCGGCGAGATCAAACCTACAGCATCAAATGGACATCGCTTCATCCTAGTGGCGATTGATTATTTTACGAAGTGGGTTGAGGCAGCATCCTATGCTACAGTAACCAAGACTGTTGTGGCACGGTTCATTCGGCACAACCTAATCTGTCGGTACGGCGTCCCTGAGCGGATTATTACAGACAACGGTACCAATCTGAACAATAAAATGATCGCTGAGCTCTGCGAACAGTTCAAGATACAGCACCACAATTCTTCTCCTTACAGACCGAAGATGAATGGGGCTGTAGAAGCAGCTAATAAGAACATCAAGAAGATCGTGCAGAAAATGACAGTGACCTATAAAGATTGGCACGAGATGTTACCGTTCGCTCTGCATGGGTACCGTACCTCAGCTAGGACGTCGACCGGGGCAACTCCTTTCTCTCTGGTTTATGGCATGGAGGCAGTCTTGCCAATTGAAGTACAAATTCCCTCTCTCCGGATAATGAAGGATGCAAACCTGAACGAAGATGATTGGATCTAGACACGACTTGACCAACTCAATCTCATTGACGAAAAGAGACTTGCTGCTATCTGTCATGGTCAGACGTATCAGAAACGAATGATCAGGGCATTTAACAAAAAGGTCAGACCACAGGAATATCAAGTTGGGGATCTGGTAATCAAGAGAATCATCCTTCCTCAGAGTGATCCAAGGGGCAAATGGACCCCTACATACGAAGGGCCATTTGTGGTTAAGCATGTGTTCTCAGGAGGAGCAATGATATTAACCAACATGGATGGTGACGACCTTCCTCACCCCGCCAATGCAGACATAGTTAAAAAATACTACGCATGAAAAAAGACCCGCTAGGATGACATGCCTAGGCAAAAATTAGGGCTTCCCGTCGAACCAAAAGGGTTCGGGCAAAATGAAGGGATGAAATGAAAAAATCTGTACACCCGGCAAGTCGAAAACCTGAAAAGGCGGCTTGGGCAAAAATGGGTATCCCGGTGGACTGAAAACCCGAAAGGGCGGTCCAGGCAAAAATTAGGGATGAAAGCGTAATACTATGTCTCATTGGATCACTTTGCATCCAGAATCCGGTATCTGCATCAAGCCCAAACGGCATCGATCAGTCAGCTTCACCCTCCACCAAGGTCATCAAGTGATGAGACGCTCAGAGTTATAAAGGCAATAGCAGAGTTGAAACCCGGTGGATCATTCATATTTCATACAGCTGTTTCCTTTTGTACAAAATTTGTATAAACTCTTTTGTTCGGTGACGTACCTCTTACTAGGACGTCAGCCTCTTGTACACAAAACGCCTATTTTCAGGCCATTCAAAAATCAATAAAAATATATCTTCAGTTAAACGTGCCAAGTGTTTTTCTTTTTCTGTTTTGTTTTGCGAAGAACGTCCAAGGTTCAATTTGTGATATATGCATTGACAATAATTTGCTAACTCATAAATATTTGCATACGAAACAAAGGAATTAATTGCAGGTGACACTAGAAACAGGGGCAATAAAGAGTTGTCTAAAACAACCCAATTGTTCTATCCTCCAAGGTACCAAGGTAGGTTCAGCTAAAGGACAGGACCAGTGTACCTGAATTCCCCAGAGAGTAAACAAAAGTGCATTCTTCTCCGAGCAAAATTGTCAAATATCAAGGAAATTGAGTATTCCCCCGTAGATCTCAATACTTCCCCAGCAGTATACATATATTCTCAAACAAGCATCCCCAGCAGTCTTGGTCTAAAGATTGTTCCCCGGCGGTTTACCAACGTTCAAAGGAATCACTTTCCCCAGCGTATCAAACTTCCCCCAGAAGAGTCCAACCCAAGTTCCCAAGGAAAGTTGGAGTTCATACCCCCAAGCAGTAAGCTTATCCCCAGTAGATTCTGGAAGCTTATCCTTCCCGAAAGCACGAACGCGTCGCCCGGCTTTATTTAAAGAGTTATTTCCTTAATCGGATATAACTGGGTTATCCTCAGCCAAAAGCCACGGAAAGGTCGTCGTCAACGTAGTCGTCCTATCCCCAGCGAAGTCCATTAATACTTCCAATAACAAGGGTATCCTCAGCAAGTTATCAACGACTCAGCAAAGCATCTCTATCCCCACAGAGTATTGCTTCCCAGCATGGTCGCTAGAATATCTTGTCTCCCCGCAAAATATACTCACCAAGTTTATTCCGCAACAGAGTCATCTTCCCCTACCGGTATTCTTGCAACCATCATCCCCAGCGGAAGTAAAAGCTTATTCTTCAGCATCAGCCCAGGATATGACTTCCCGGCACCCGTCAAGGATCTATTTTCCTAGACGAAAACATTCATAAAACATCACATATATCATTATAGCATGCATAGACGCATCATATCATACAAATCTCATTTATGTTGAGAACATCATCGCGTGATCCATATCATGCATTGCATATGACTGACCTTTACCTTTCAGGAAAGATGCAGTTAAAATGCTCAAACATAGTTCAAAGCCTTCTCTAGTCCAGCTAAATCGACTCCCAACAGATTTTTCTGATAAAGACTCAGTAGAAGTTACCCCTATGGTCCCCTCTCCGGCAAGTGCGTGAGGTGGTAATTCCTTTTTTAGATGTTTCCCTCTCCGACGATGAGTGTGAGGTGATAGTCTCCTATGGTCCCCTCTCCGGCAAGTGCGTGAGGTGGTAATTCCTTTTTTAGATGTTTCCCTCTCCGACGATGAGTGTGAGGTGATAGTCTCATATGGTCCCCTCTCCGACGATGAGTGTGAGGTGGTAATTCCTTTTTTAGATGTTTCCCTCTCCGACGATGAGTGTGAGGTGATAGTCTCCTATGGTCCCCTCTCCGGCAAGTGCGTGAGGTGGTAATTCCTTTTTCAAGATGTTTCCCTCTCCGACGATGAGTGTGAGGTAATAGTCTCTTATGTTTCTCTCTCCGACGGTGTGTGAGGTGACAATTCCTTTTCCTATGATTCCCTCTCCGACGGCGAGTAAGGTGATTCCCTTTCAGATTATAATGGCCTATGGTCCTCGTTCCGATATTGCAAAGATGGTAATTCCCGCCAAGATTTTTCTCAACGAGCGTTGTTGAAGCTAAAGTCGCCCAAGGTTCTCTTACCATTCATGCTAAGGCAGTAACCATCCCTGGTTCATTCATCAGCGTTTGAAGCTCCAGACTCAGCCCCTGTAACTAGTCAGGACATATCTATACCAAGCATCTAAAATCAGCTCCTGCAACGTGTCAGGTACTCATTTTCCGTTTTGCAGGTATGCAGGTTCTCGCTAAGGAATCTCCTACGCAACCAACATTCAGATGGCATCTATAAGCCCATCACCCTATCCAGCAATCTCTAAATGGCATCTATAAGCCCATTCCGCCATCACTGCTACTATGTGAGCGCAAATTTCTGGGCACTCTAGTGTCCAATCATCTTCTACCTTCGGATTACGAAAGGCACGTCAGCCAATCTGCATCCTCAGGTCCAAGAAGATTGAACAGGGGCAACTGTTGTACCCCAAAATTTGCCCTCCCATATTCTCCAAGATTTGTCAAGTCAAGGTCACAAAATTCCCCAAGGGTTATGCAGATCAACTGTCTCCTATACAGTCAAAACTAGGGTTTGGGTTCTGATCAAGAAATTGAAGATTTCAAAGGCCCAATCAAGTCTCATATGCTTACAAAGATGGTCAAGCATCCTCATATCAAGTTTCAAGGCATTCAGCTCAAAATTGCACAGTCAAAACCCTAAATTGCACTACAGTCAACTGTAGGGGCAAAATGGTCATTTGGCAGTCAAAAGTTCAAATTTTTGGTCAACATATCATTTTGAAGCCACAAACATCATTTGATCAATGCTTGATCATGATTCTCAAGATTTGGCTCAGAAATCATCAAAGATGCAAAAGTTGCTATATTTGGACAGCTGAAAAAGTCAACTGAAATTGACCAGGGCATAACTTTCACATGGATTATCAGAAAATTTCCATCCAAAGCTCATTTTGAAGAGAAAGACATTTCCTACAATTCATCTTCATGTTCCAAGTCCAAGAAATGCTCTCACAAAAAGTTATCAATTTCAACATTATAGGTCATTTTCAAAAGTCAACAAAAAGGGACTTTAAGTCAAAGGCCATAACTTGAGATTGGTAAATCAAAATGACATGGGACCAAAGGCATTGGTTAGAGGACTCAAAGACCTTTCCAAAATGTCTAAGAACATGTGAAAAGCTTAAATATTGAGTAAGTTATGCCTTGTGGAAGTTGGGAAATTTTTGGGAATTTTGAAAAGTCAACATTGATGCAAATGATCCAAAAATGCTAATGGGCCCATTTTTCTTCCAAGTTTCTTCATGCCAAGCCTATGCACGACCATTAAGCCCAAGGGGAAGTATTTTCTCAATTTTTAATTATTTATTTGAATTTATATTAATATTAATTCATTTAAATCATTTAAATATGTAGAAAATATAAACTTGACCTAAAAAAATCTTTTTATGCACATTCTAGGCTCAAGATTTCGTGTACAATTAAATATGGCAAGATTTGGTTGATTGGAGCTAATTGACACAAAATTGCACATGAGAAAAGATATGGAAGATCCTTAAGGAAATCAAATATTCAAAACAATGAAAGCAATGGATTTTATTCAATTTTCTTGACCTAATCATATCACTACATAACCCTGACCATAAACCTAATTGCCTTAGACAAAAAGCTGCGCAAGAAACCTTATTGCAACATTGGAAAAATTGCCAAAAAACTCAAAACTGATTTCAAGGTTGCAGGTGGATTCAAGGCGTAATACTGATCCCATTAGCTTCCTTGGGTGACATAGAACACATTCCAATCAAGAACAACGACCAAAGCTTCAAGAACTGGTAGTTTGAACTCACACTGCATCAAGAAAAACTCTTAATCGCACATACCGATTCATGCATTTTCTATAAGTTTTGATATGTATTTTGCATTCCTGATAAAGTTTACAAGCTAACCACTATGTTTAATTGCATTATTTCACTGTGTATAAGATTCCACCATTGACAGATTCTAGGGTTCCAAGGTTCCAAAATTGGGGCTTTGTGCAAGGCGTAAAATTAGGTCACCAAACTGGTACAGGCAAATTCGTCATGTCAAGACGAAGCAAACTCAAGCCTCGCGATTAATTTATGACCCACATAGCGCTAATCGCTATTTTTCCAAAGGCCCTCTAAAACAACGCTAAAAAACCGTTGCCTCATATTTGTGTTCTCAGGAAAATTGAGGAAGATGACCTCGTGTCCAACGGCCAGTGGCTCTTTTAAATCTCGCGCGTTTTTCATCCACTAACACCATGTTTTATTTATTATATTTATCTGATGTTATATGTTAAAGTAAAAGCGTTTGGTTCAGTGGTGCACGTGGAGGTTTGCAATGTGAATGACCTGGGTTCGATCCCAGGTCTTCATCCTTTCCCTTTATATTTTTTCAATTAATAATCATACGCAGGTGAGGTGGTGTTGTTCCATGGTACACCTCATGATCCAAGCAGCCACGCGTCCTGGCAGGCCCATCAAAGGGGCTCAGATCAAAGAACATGTTGTGCCCAAGTCAATGCGCTGATACACAAGCCAAAAAGTCAACGAATTCAAGGTTAATTGGGCCAGAACTCTAAGGCCTGTACCTCCTAAATTGGGACTACACCCCACTCTGGTTTGCAACTTCTTTCAATTTTTTTTTACTTATTTTTTATTTTTATTGTTAATCATTATGTTATTTATTTTATTGCTTTAAGTTAATTAAATATTTTTTTTTACAATACATAAAAAATACAAAAAAAATCAAAAAGGCAAAAATATAATATTTATTTTATCTTAATTATTTTTTTATGAAAATTTGCATATTACTTAGTTAATTTAAATTAGGGTTTATTGTTAAATTCTTTTTCATAATAAAAATAAAAAAATATAGAATTAGGTTAATTGATAATTTTTATACCTTTTAAATTTTCCTGTTTTTATCACAACATTATTTATTTATTTATTTTATTTTTATAATTAATTGTACATAAATATAATTTAGATTTAAATTAGGTCAAAAATTCAATATTTTCATAATAAACTTAAAAAACATTAGAATTAGGGTTTGACGTTTCATTTTAATTATAATTAATTATTCTTTCCATTAAATCTTAAAAAATCCAAAAATACCAAAAACATTTAATTTTTATTTTTTATTTTAAGTCCTTATTAAATTTAATCTTTTTTGCAAAAAGGGTCCAACGCCCATTGTCTTAATTATTTTATTTCGCGCATTTACTTTATTGCTTATTATAATTTTGTATCTCTCCCAAAGCATTGTAATTTAAATTTCTCGCACTTTTATTCTGCTTTATTTATTTTCCGCTAAATCGGGTCCGGTTTAATTTTGGCGATGTGGACCCGCGCCATTTGTAATAGCCTTAGATTTATTTTGCGCAAACTTTATAACTGTTAAATAAGCATGCAAGAATGAATGGCCCTAATTAAAATCAAGCGTAGATCACAAATAAACATGACAAGACAAAAATAACTGAAACATGACACACAATTCGCACACACCACCCCTAGGGTACGCCTCACTGTTGCCTTTCGAAAGGTGATCGTCGAGTAGAGGACGTCTTAGTAAGTCCTCATGATCCGGGAACCTGGCATGAGGGTAGCTTCTAAGGTGTCTTCCCATTGCTCCGGTGACCACCATGTCCCTAAACTCGAATTGACCCGAACACCTCCAACGGTGGTGCTACCTACCTCTCAATGGTGGGATGGCACTACTTTAAGGACATTTACACAGACGAATTCCTTAGGGTAGGTAGACGACTCTAGATACTTGCTCTAAATTTCAAAACAAATCAAAAATACTTTTTACACCGACACACTTTTCAAAAAGCTTTCGAAAGCAATTTTTCAAACACTCTTGAGGACTGATACACGAGTCGATCTGAAATTTTTCAAAGAAACTTTTTTAAACCCACATTGAAAAGCAAGCAAACATTTTGAAAACACAAATGAGCAAGTATCTAAGAGCCCATGGATAACCATGGATAGAAAGGGTGCTAACACCTTCCCTTTCTATAACCTACCTCCCGAACCGAGAACATATCTCTATAAGGAATTTTTCTGTGCTTTTGTCCTTTCCATTTGGAGAAAATAAAAGACGGTGGCGACTCTTGCTTCCGCGACATTTCGCGAACCAGCGTTAAACAGTCAGTTCCAGATCCACCGATCACATTAGCCAACCATAAAAACATGGAACTATCAATCTCCTCCTTTGGAAAAGTTTGGCTAAAACAACTAAAAACAAAATTAAATTGGAGAGAGGAATAAAACCATAACACAAGCTACATGCTTATCATGTAAACTCTATAAAAACACAACTCAAAAGCTTGTACACTCAGACAGTTTAGCACTCCCTCTGTCCCAATAATAGGTTCTCCTCCTTATGGGAAAACCCCACTCCAGAGAACCTACAACGAAACAACAGAAGCAGCAGCAGTAGCTATAGCATACAAAATCATGAATACACATGATCCCCCCTCAAAGATTGCTCAAGCAACCAAACACACAACTACTCTCATAGAAGCAGTAGCACACAACCCAATCACAATGCTAAATCAACATGTCAAGACATATGATATAACATCAGGACACAACACTTTACTCCCCCTTTTTAGCAAAAATATTGACAAAAAGAACCAAAGTAAATGTACACAATGGAAACACACACAAAGAACTTTAGAACATATTACACTTCTAGCAATACCACAGATGGAAACATATATATGGAAACACAACCTCCTAACCAGCTTTAGGTTGTTTTCCACCTCTTGCCCCTGTCAAAGAGGCTCCTGCATTCCTTAGAGTTGTAGCCAGGCCCACTGTCTTGCAGAATACCTTTCTTCCAGCCAATAACTTCAGCAATAGGCATATCATGCCCCAAAACATAGAGGATAAATGCAGTAGAAGTTGCATTCCCTCTTTTCTGTAATTGATATAACTCTTCAATACTACAAGTTCCAATCCCAGTGTCTTTGATAACACAAGTTGTTCCTTGTTGTCCATACGCTCTAGAGTGTCATCCTTTCCTTCAATAAGATTCCTGATCAGTTTCTTGTAACTACCAAGATCCTTGTATCAATCATGTTGAATAAGATATCTAAAGGAATTCAGTTTAGAGTAACTTCCACCTGTTTCCCTCAATGAAACACATCTGTTTGATATTTTTTTATTTGCTTCAGTGATGCTACCTTCTTCAGGGTGACTTGTAATCAATTCCATGTATTGTTTTATCTTCCCCTCAGTATACAGATGTGTGCTAGATTGAGAATTCAATGGCTCAGAGTTTATGAATTCACAAGTCTCCTCTTCTGGTGTTCTATTAGTTTGCACATAGGAAGTTCCAACATTGTCTCTAACATCCACCTTTTCTTCAGAGATTGACTCATCAATTATTATATTATTATGTTCCAAGGACATTCTAGTTATGAATTGAAAACTCTATAAGTCCTGCTTTTCGAGGAGTATCCCATAAAAATCCTTTCATCTTTAATGTTCGTCTTCTTTCCCTTCTTACCTTTGTTAGTCCAGTAGTAGCATTTACTTTCAAAGACATGAAAATAATTGAATCCAGGCTTCAATCCTGTCCATAGCTCATAAGGAGTGGTTGAACTATTTCTTGTCATAGAAATTCTATTATAGACATAACACGCTATGTTCCCAGCTTTTGCCCAAAAGTACAAAGATAAACTCTTAGCATGAAGAATGACTCTAGATGATTCTAGAATCTCCTTGGTTACTTGTTCAACACTTTCTCCTTGCCGAGAGTACTCATAATGAATATTGTTAGAAGCGAAATATTTAGAGAGTATTACATTCTCAAATTCCTTGTAAGGATTACTTCTAATTTTCATAATATCATATTTCTTCTCTTCTTGAATAGTTTGACATAAGTATTTGAAGATCTTGAATGCATCTGACTTTTCTATAAAAAAGTTAATCCAAGTATATCCTGAAAAATCATCTATGAGCACATAAACATACATCTTACCTCCCATACTTTCAATGTGCATTGGTCTTATTAAGTCCATATGACGAAGTTCTAACCCTTTTGAAGTAGTCTAAGGCTATAACATTTTATGTGACATCGCGAATTGAGACCTAACATCACACTCATCACAAATTATCCCTTCTTTAATCTCAAGCTTTGGAAAGTCTTTTATGGATCCTTTAGATATGACTTCCTTCATCCTTTTGAAAAAAATATGTCCAAGTTTCTCATGCCATAGTTGTAATTCATCCTTTCTGGCCTTTGAACCTTCACACACCAATTTCCCTTTCTTTTTGCTCACTATCTCATCCTTAGAAAGAACTGAAGATTTTTTATCACCATATAGTTTAAAGCATAAGGACTTTATGTGACCATGTTCACCATATGAATAGCATGTACCAGTTGATAACTAACTTGTATACCACGCTTGATTAGGTCTGCTAGAATGTTGTAACATGTGTTTAGATGTGTTAAATATTTCCTTTCTTTCTGCAGGGAGAGATTTTACCCTAGACACTCCTCTTTGATCATTATCAACTTTATAGTTACCTTCTAATTCTCTAGTCTCTTTTATCATATCCACTCTATCCTCCAAATGTTTCCCTAAGTCTGACATGATTTTTACCTTGGAATTTAGAAATGTTACCTCACTTTGAAGATGAGATACAATACATATAAGATTCTTTTTCTCAATTTCCAAGTCAACTATGATCTTTCTTTGATCTTCCTCTTTTTTTTTTCATTTTCTTCACACTTGTCATAAGCATATTTGTAGGATATATCAGGATCTTCATGGAGAACACTATCATTGTCAACTTTTAATTCACATGCCCATCTTCCAGAAAAAGGCAACACAAGTTTCAAAGTTTCGCCGTTAGCTTCATCTTTTTATTTATCATCATTAGAAAAGGACACAAAAAATCCCTTTTTCTGCCTTTTAAGAAAGGTGGGACATTCTGGTATGATGTGACCAAAACCTTCACACTCATAAAATTGAATTCTTCTGCTTTGATTGGTCTTTTCTTCAGACATGGTATTCTTCTGAAGATTTTCTTCATTGTTGATATCAGATGAGATGTTCCTGACATTTGGTCTCCCTTTTCTGTCCAATCTTTTTAATACCCTATTAAATTTCTTTCCAAGTAGAACAATGGTATTAGACAAATCCTCATCAGTAACCGACTTAGCTTGACCTTTCTTTTCAACATTGGACACAAAAGATATGCTTATGTTTTTCTCAGCTTTGTCACCAATGGCCAATTCAAATGTTTGAAGTGACCCAATAAGTTCATCAACTCTCAATTTATTGATGTCCTGAGCTTCTTCAATTGTTGTGACCTTCATATAAAATCTCATAGGCAAGGACCTAAGAATATTTCTGATTAGCTTGGCTTCTGACATTTTCTCTCCCAAAGCAATTGATGCACTAACAATTTCAAGAAACTTCATTTGATAATCTTGAAATGTCTCATCATCATTCATCTTTAAGTTCTCAAATTTGGAAGTGACAAGATGAAGTCTTAAGATCTTCACCTTAGAGGTACCTTCATAAGTTGTCTTAAGAATTTACCAAGCCTCCTTGGCCATTGTACACATATTAATCAGCCTGAAAACATTTTTGTCTACTCTGTTCAATATAGTATTTAAAGCTTTGGAATTTCCAATAGCTTATTTAACATCATCTTCATTCCACTCTTCTTCAGGTTTGATTGTGTAAGTTACAATCTCTTTTCCATCTTTGTCAATGATCTTCATAACAATATGCTTCCATCCTTTCAAAACAGCCTTCCAAGCTTTGTTGTCCATAGTTTTTAGAAAAGTTATCATTCGAACTTTCCACCAGTCATAGTTTGAACCATCCAACATTGGTTGTGTTTTGTTTAATCCTCCTTCTTTCTCCATATGCCATAAAATATATATCCTTGAATCTCACCCAGTAATCAGAATCGGGTGCATGCTATTGATTCCAATTGAAATTCTATTACATGTAACACATACAAACAAAAATTACCTTAATAACAAAAGATCTCAAGACAAATGTTACAACATCTGATAACAAACCAGCTAAATCAAGTTGAATACGAGACAAAAAGGAAGACTACATAAATATAAATAACACATGAAGATGATAACCCAGTTCGATGCAGTGTCACCTACTCTGGGGGCTACAAAGCCAGGAAGGAAATCCACTATCAGCAGTATTAGTTTAAAGCTAAACTCCCCCGTTTACAACTTCTTGCCTAATCCCTACCCAATGAAACTTCAACTTAGGTTCTCCCTAAGTCAAGAAAATCGCCAACCCAATTCCAATCACCGTAGTGATAAAAGACCTATCCCAGTCATAGGGGCTATCTCTCAACAAGTTACAGTCACAACAACTTGTAACAAAGAAAACAGGAAGATCACACTTCCAAAAACAAATACTTAGTTTTGCTTAAAAGCTCCGACTAAGAAAAATACTCAACTCATGCCTACGGGCTTTGAATGACAACAATAGCTTGATAAATAAGCAACAATCATTTAACTCAAATATATCAGAGATACATGAGGACGTACAAACAAAATATATGGAGAACCTAAGGAACTAACAACCTAAACCCTTATTTTTTACACAAGGTTTTAAAATAAAAAAATATGCATAAAATCTAGAACTTGGACGACTCCTCATATAGTCTTCTAAAGTTGGGCTTGGACTCTTAAATCAAATCTAATAAGCAGCTCCCAAAAACATGTAGAATCTTTCTCCACAAAAATAGAAACAATCTTCATAAAAAGTTTCCTAAAAAGTCTCAATCGATCCTTTTTAGTAATCAATCAAATTTGCACTTGTTCCTAATAAAATCCTTGATTAGCCTGCACGTATAATGAGTACAGAATATTCCAGATACTCATATCTTCAAATTAAATCTTCAAGGATAAAATATCCAACGCACTGTTAAGATGTTTTGTTGTAACTTGTTACAACATCTGCTGGAACATCTGTCAAATAAGGCACCTACAGAACCTACTTGTACCTACTGGTCTAGATGCTATGACAATCTCTACAACATCTGATAGCAACACTCATAATAGTTGGAACTGTTATGACAATTGATAAAGATGTTGCACCATCTTACCAACACCAACATAAACCATGTTCAGAACCATGCTTAACAAAAATTTAGTCAACCATAAAAACATGGAACTAACACATAGTCAAGCTCAAGAACTTCGTAACTTTACAAACATTCATCCTTCGTACGCTCTTAAATCCATAAGCTGGAAGCAGTTTTGGAGCAAGCTTAGAGCCCCGTTTTCGTACATAGGAGTTATACAAAGGCGCTGGTTAAGTTATCTGGATCAAGAACGTGTGGAAGATCGTAATGGACGAACTTATGTTAGGTAAAGTTTACTATGATGGCCTCTTATGCTTGCTTGATAGATCATATGGTAAATCCTTCCCACTTCATCTTATAGGTCATTCCATTTCTTTTTGAATGTGTTCATAATTGATTGAAACTTGCCATGTATGCTTGTCTATCTTTGGTGCCTTTCCTTGAGCTTCTCGTGATTTTCTTTTTGATGCTTATGATACTTGTGTGATTGATACTAAATGTCCTTTACCTATGAATTTTTTAATTTTAATACCTCTTTTTCTTATCTTATTTGATCATTTGATTAATATGTTTGTGATGATCCATTTAGTTGATACACTATGGTTTGTTTGTTAATTGCTTAACCCTCTCCTATGCATGAATACTTGATGTTTTAAAGCCATGGCCGACATGGAATACATTATGCATGCTTATGATTAGTGTCATCTAAATGCTTCATCACATGTTTACTTGATCATTTCTTTGCCATGATTTGAGGTTTCTTTTTAAAGATGACAAGGTGTGATGGGATTGTTTCTTTGTTTGATCATTGTTGAATTTGGTGTTTGTGTGAACTTTTGCAAGCTTTAAGATGTGTTTAAATTGAATCCCTTATTCTTATTTTCCCCATATCATTCACCATATATATATATATATATATATATATATATATATATATATATATATATATATATATATATATATATATATATATATATATATATATATATATATATATATATATATATATATATATATATATATATATATATATATATATATATATATATATATATATATATATATATATCCCTTTGTCTTATATGTTAACACTTCTTGATTAGAGGAGCTAGTTTCAACTTAGGGATATTTCTGACTATGTGCCTGTGTGATATTGTGGTGCCTGTTTCTTAAGCATAAATGTATGATGATGAGTTATTTAATAAATTTCTATTGACTTGTATGCATTTTCATCTATTTCACTTCACTTCACCTTCTTATGCCATATTAGATTAGGAAATTGACACATAGAGCTTCACATGATAATGTGCTTAGGTGTTTGCCTTCTCTTGTGTTCCTATTTTCCATACCTCTTGTGCATGACCTCTAGGGATTGATTTACATGTATCTATGTTTACTTTTATGTGAAGTTTATTCCTTATAATTAGTTGATACTTGCATAGAGTTTGAGCTAATGTTTGCAACTTGTTTGAACTTTGTCTCTTCTTACCATGCATAGTTGTTGTGATTAGGTGATATTTGATAACATAAGACCTTTTGTGGTGTGATGAGATGTCTTAAATCATGTTTAGACTTAGGTATATACCTCTTGTCTCAAATTTTTTGTTTCTTTGTTCAAGTAGCCTTGTTAAAGTGTATGCTTCCTTTGAGTGTTTACCTCTTCTACTTGCCTAGTTAGGTTGTTTTCTCTTCTTCTTGACCCTTGATGCTTTGTTTAGGGCGGAGTTAGACCTAAATGCATGTTAGGGAATAACTTAGGCATATTTGGTGTGTTCGTATGACTTGTACATTTGATTTCTTAATCATTGCTTGCTTGCTTTGCCTCCTTATTTGTTCATGTGAGATAATGTCTTAGGGTTTTGAGATGTTCATCTTTTGTATGCTTTAACTCTTCTCTTGTATGGACTGGTGTATGGTTCTTTAGTTAGCATCTTCGTTCTTATCCTACTTTGATGACATGAATGCTACTTGTCTAAGTCCTCTTTGTGTTATCTTTGACCCTTGTTTGTTATAATGTCATCTTATGCATTGTTTGATCACATGTCTACTCAATACTTGTTCAAGTTTTATTTTGAGTTTCCTTGATGCATGTTAACATGTTTTGTTTACTTGATTTGATGTGGTCTTTGTGTTTACTTAAGAGTTTAGCTATGTACTTGTGACTCATGGATCTTGTATTGTTCTACCATTACCTTATCTTTGTATTGGGAAGTTCTTTGTGTGCAGGTGTTGTTATTGTGATCTTAAATGATCTAAATGATACACAGCTTAATATTGGAGACCTTGCTTTGGGTTCTAATACCTTGTATTTCTCTAATACATTTGTCTATTCTTTATGTGTGGCTTTAATCCAAAGGATGTGAATTCTATATTGACTTCATTAGGTAAAGTGTTTGATTCTTTTTTGGTCAGACCCTCCTCACCTTAGCTTTTACTTTATGCTTTATGATAGTCTCTTCATCTCCTCCCATCTTCTTTAATTTCAAAAGCCATCCCCCTCCTTTTCAAAACTCTTCTTGTTTTCTAACTTAAACCGCTTTCATAAAAAACTTGGACTTAGGTCCATGCATTTTCGAAACTCTTTTCTTAATCAAGTCACCAATTAATCTTAACCAATATATGAATCCTTATTCAATGTTTAAAAAAATACAAAACAAATTCTAACCATTTTTCTGCTTTGGCTTTTTACTTTAAAACATTTTTCTTTAAAATTAACAAACGTACAAACTTTAAAGTTTTTTTTACCCGAACTACATGGGTTTTGATTTCAACATTGCACATTAATTGTATGTAGGCCTAGAGCTCATTGGAAGCTTTGTCAAATCAAAAATTGTAAAAACCACTTCCTTTGTCATCTCCACAATCTCATTTTGTAAATATTTCTTTTTTAGCCAAAATACACAGATTTTCAAAGAGGTTCCTGCGGAGTACCGTAGATGTTTAGGGTGTTAATACCTTCCCTTTGAAAAAACGACCCCCTTACCTTGATCTCTACTTTATTTTGCATTTTATTCTCTCTTTTCCCATCCCTTTGGAACAATAAAGTACGCTGGCGACTTTCACGTTGTGAGTTATGTCAATTAATGGCCTAGTCTCAACTTTTTACTGCTACACTGCCAATTCTCTTTTCTGGCACTTATTGTCATGCCACCTTTTTGTTTCTCTTTGTACAATTCATCATTTTCATATGAGAACATCATATGTTCCTCTAGGAGATTGAGTTGAAGCATTCTAGATTTTCCAGCAGTAATAGAGTTAAAGTTTAATGTTTTGGCTGCCCAAAATGCTTTATGTTCTAACTCAATTGGTAAATGACATCCCTTTCCATAGACAACTCTATAAGTATACATTCCTAGAGGAGTCTTGTAAGTTTTTCTATAAGCCCAAATAACATCATCCAAATTCTTGGACCAATCCTTCTTTGAAGGATTCATAAATTTTTCCAATATCATTTTAATCTCTCTATTGGAAACTTCGGCTTGACCGCTACTTTATGGATGATAGGTTGTAGAAACCTTATGTTTAACTCCATATTTTTCCATCAAATTTTCAAATAATTTATTGCAAAAATTAGTTCCTTCATATCTAATAATTTCTCTAGGGGTGTGTGATACGGTGGGAGAACTGACTTGAGGTGTTTTGCGTTTGTGTTCGCAAATGTTGCGGTTTAGCAAGAGTCGCCACCGACTTTTCTTTTATCCAAAAGGAAAGGTGAAAAAGCACGGGAAAGACCTTTAGAGATGTTTTCTTGAGTTCGGGGGGTAAATTATGAAAAGGGAAGGTATTAGCACCCTTTTCATCCATGGTTTTCCACGGGCTCTTAGTTACTTGCTGGATCACTTGCTTTTGTTTGAATGTGCTTGTGGTGTGGGTTTTGAAAATATTTTGAAAATGTGACTTTGTAATGATTCTCGTTTCTATAAGAATGTGTACAAAGTTTTGTTTTGAAAATAGTTCCAAGAGGTGTTTGTGGGATGTGTTTTTGAAAGTGATTTTGAAAAGGATTTTCTTTGTAATGGCTCTCGTTTCTATAAGAATGCGTATAAAGTGTTATCTTTTGAAAATGTTTTAAATGGAAGTGTTGGTGTATAAAATTTTTTTGTTGTGAGCAAGCGAGTAACTAAGAGCGAACCTACCTACTCAAAAGGTCTTAGATATTCTTTTCCTCCTTCTTTAGATATTGCTATCTTACCATTGATTTGATAAGAAGCCCCATCGTTGGATGTGAAGGGACGGGCATTGGGACATTTGTATAGTCATAGAAGGAAACCTATGTGATGTTTTAGCAATATCGTTTAGGGACTAGATCGTTTACCGAAGGCAACATCGAGGGTCATCGAGGGTCTTTGCTAAAACACCCATGTTCGAGGGACATGACTATTTTTCCAATTAGGAAACAAAGTGAGATTACCCTAAGAGTGCATGTGTGCAAAGTGTGTTTGATTGCATGCATTTAGTCTTGATTAGGATGATCTATTTGTTGATTTTCGTATCTTACCATACACACCCTAATTACTAGCATTTACATTTGAAAGCGATAAATTGCAGAAATGTAAAGTCCTACGCTATTACAATATTTTAGGGATGAGGGATACATATTTATGAATGGGTGTTTCAGAAAGAATTAAATCCTAGATTATTATTACAACCATATTGAAATGCATAATATAAAAAAGAAAAGGACTTGTTTAGAAAATGTTTTTGTCTTAAGGAGATAAATTAAAAGGAAAATATTTTTATGTTTTTTTATGTTAATATTAAAAATGATGAAAAGGAAAATAAATGAAAGATAGAAAACAGCGTGCTGCTGCAAGAAAAAACAACATGGATCAGAAGTTCTAAATCCAGGCACGCTGTGACTCAGCAGGAAACTCAGTGGGTATCAGAAGTTCTGAGTTGGTACACTCTGAGGTCCTGCAAGACACGTTAGAGGAAAAACACAGAAGTTCTGGATTGCTATGTGCTGAACTTCTGAATGTTCGAACAGTGAGAAAACCTCATAAGCTCTGTATGTGTCAAAACAGTAGGAAGAACTCAGAATATATGTATGGTGCTAAGACAGTGAACGAACAATCAGCAGTTCAGCATGTTATCAGCGCGTGAAAATTAGATGTTCAGTGTATTTGACATGTAAGGAGAAACTCAGAAGTTCTGTGTTGTATTAGAACAGTGAGTGAATCATAGAAGTTCTGAATTATGCTGAGTCAGTGAGTGAATATTAGCAGTTCAGTGTGTTATCAGCATGTAAGAATCAGAAGTTCAGTGTGTGTTAATAGTGAGAAAAATCATAGAAGTTTTGTATGTTAAAACAGTGAGGAGAACTCAAGTTCTGTGTGTGTTTAACAGTGAGAAAAATCATAGAAGTTCTGTATGTTAAAACTATGAACGAACATCAGAAGTTTTAATTCCATATTTCAACACTCAATCATCACATCAGTAATCTATTCAGTTCCTAACAATCAGCAAGTCAGAAGGATAATAGCACAACAGTTTACAGAAGTTCTAATCCTGATCCTAAGCCTGACCTTAATCTAGAAGTTCTGATCCATAGTTTTTATATTGATAAAATGATATGCACAACATTAATACTATGATATTTACATGTTAATGATGTTCAGAATGAAAAATAAGCAAAGTTAGAGAGACTTACCTTGAACTTGGAGTATGCTTGAAGCTTTGAGTGGCTGCCTTTGGATGTTCTGGAATCAGCAAGAGAAACTGAAGAGGAAATGCCAAGCTCTTTAATTCAAAAGGAAGAACAAAGGTTTTGGTTCTCTATTTGGGATTTCTGGATTTTTACGAAAGGTTTCACAGGTTTCTTTTCTCTTTTTGATAGTTCTCTCTTTCCAAAAGCCAGCCCCTTGAACGTGTGATGGAGCAAAGTATTTATAGGTGAATTTGTTGTGATTTTGGGGGGAAAGACAAATGGGATTTGAACCTGTTTTGGCATCCTGTTCCTTTGCTTTTTCATCACTGTTTTTGTATGCTAGTTTGGTGCAATTATGGGATGCAGGTGTAGGCTGAACTAGATGTTGGTTATAGGTCTGCAGCAAGTTGTATAAACAAGGTTTTGGGATTTGGTCATGTTCTGACCAAAGCGTTGAATATAACCTTCATGTGCTGAAGCGCTGCCTTGTTCTTGAAGAAAGCATGGTGGTTATCAGTAGAAATTAAGGAAAAGCAAAAAGCAAAGCATGGGCTTAGTATCAAAGTTGTTATCCCAAGACAGTAGAGGTACACGTGGTGGACATCCTTTGGATAAAGACTCAGAAAGTGGTTGTGAGCATTAAATGAGCAATAAATGATGATGAGACTTATCACAACCAGAAATCCTTCCATGTGAAACTCTGCATCATTACTTATTTATGGATCAGAAGTTCAGCTTCAGCGTAACATCTAATCTTCTGATCCCTTTATCTTCTGGCTCTAGCATGTTCTGAATGAGAACATTGCTTCCACATGTTCTGATTAAAGCATCATGTTCTGAACCATGTTTGCAACCTCTGGCTGAAGCATTTTGTGAAAACTTGCCCAGAAGTTCTGACCAAACTCTGTCTCGAGAGCGTCCAGAATTTGCTGAGTGTTATGGTGATAATCTGGTCAGAAGTTCTGAGTTTTGTCATGTTTCTTAAACACTTAGAAAAATTTCTAAGTATTTAGAATTTGACTTTTCCAAAGTAAAATTTGACTTTTGAAATTCTTGATGAAACAAACTTCATATTCCAACATGTCTTGATGAAATATGATTTTTGAGATTTAATTTTGATCCAAAAGTCAAAGTTAGACTTCTCAGTGTGAAAATGACCATTTTGCCCTTATGGATGATTTCCTTGAAAAGTGATGATTCAAGACTTGGAACTTGATAGAAGCAAAACTGAGAGTCCAGGATGAATCTTTGAGAAATGAGAGGGCAAATTTTGGGGTACAACAGCTACCCCTGTTTAATCTTTTTACACCTGAAGAGTTAGATTGGTAATTCTACCATTCGTGACTTGAAGGTGGAAGATGATTGAACACTAGAGTGCCCAGAAAATTGACACTCGAATATGTGTTAGTTGATTAAGTAGGGAATGGGCTTAAAGATGCCATTTGGAGAGGTAATGGATAGTTGTTGGAGATGGGCTTAAAGATGCCATCCAGAAATGATTGTTGGATTGTATCTGTAAGCTGGAACTGATGATTGTCAGAATGGCGTCCGTGTCTGGAGTGTATCTGAACTGTATCGGAAGGTTGGGTTGTTTGATGATGAGTCCGTGTGAAACTTCATCTTGGAAATAAGGAACCTGTGTAGGATTTCCTGATGATCAGGCCGTGTAAAACTTCATCTTGGAAAGAAGGAACCTGTGTAGGGTTGCTTCATGATGAGTCCGTGTAAAACTTCATCTTGGAAATAGGTGGAACCGGTGTAGGGTTTCCTGATGATGAGTCCATGTAAAACTGCATCTTAGAAAGAAGGAACCTGTGTAGGATTTCCTGATGATGAGTCCGTGTAAAAATTCATCTTGGAAAGAAGGAACCTGTGTAGGGTTGCTTCATGATGAGTCCGTGTAAAACTTTATCTTGGAAATAGGAGGATTCAGTGTAGGGTTGCCTGATGATGAGTCGGTTTAAAACTGCATCTTGGAAAGAAGGAACTTGTGTAGGACCATATCTAAGTGATGGCACTTCTCCTAGTTTAGCACAAGATTATTCTCTTCGCATCTGGTAAGGACCATATCTAAGTTATCCCTGCATTTCTTGAATGATTCTCCAAAAACAGAGAAGTCATCCATGAAAACTTCAATGGAATTCTTAATTATATGTGAAAATATTACCATCATGCAACGTTGAAATGTGGTTGGAGCATTACATAGTCCGAAAGGTATCCTCCTAAAAGCGAATGTTCCATAGAGACATGTAAATATGGTCTTCTCTTGATCTTCGGGTGCAATGGCTATTTGATTATAATCGAAGTACCTATCAACGAAACAATAGTACTCTTTAGCAGCCAATCTATCCAACATCTAATCAATGAATGGTAGGGGAAATGATCTTATCTTGTGGCCTTATTCATCTTTCTGAAGTCCACACTGACCCTCTAACCAGTCATAGTTCTTGTAGGAATTAATTCATCTTTCTCATTTGTGATCAATGTTAGCCACCCTAATTTGGTACACATTAGATTGGACTTACCCACACACTATTAAAGATAAGATAGATAATTCCAACATCCATCCATTTTATGATCTCCTTCTTGACTACTTCCTTCATGATTGGATTCAACCTTCTTTGACTTTCAATACTGTTTTTGGAATTTTCTTCCAACAAAACTATGTGCATGTAAAATAAAGGACTGATTTCCTTGATGTTAGATATTTGCCAATCAATTTCCTTTTTAAAATTCTTCAAAAGTTTCAATAGATGACACTTCTATTCACAAAATAGATCAGTGGCAACAATTACTGGCAACCTATGTTCCGCCTCTAAGTAGGCATACTGCAAAGGAGCAAGCAGTTGCTTAAGTTCCAATTCAGGAGGAACTTCTACTGAAGGTAAGTTTTGCTTCTTCAATTCTGTAGATAGCTATGGTACTTGCACAAACTCTTATTCACTGAGTGGTTTTGACAAATATCCACTTATAATGCCATCCTTTAGGATATCATCTTTTTCCAACTTTCCAAATTCTTTCTCAAATACATTGTTGGTTTTGAGGAGATTTTTGTGGATGATACCTTCCCAGCTTGAGATCATTGAGAAATCAGTCACATCTTTGATAAGATACTGCAAATCATTGAGTAGATTGAAGACAACTTGATGTCCATTAACTCTCATAGTGAGTTCTCCTCTTTCCACATAAATCAAATTTCTACCAGTAGCAAGGAAAGGTCTTCCCAAAAAATGGGTGTTTCCTCATCAACATTAAAATCAATGATGATAAAATTAACAGGGAACAAAAACTTGCCAACTCTTACTAAGACATTTTATATCTTTCCTTGAGGATAACAATTACTTTTGCCAGCAAAATGGTTGTTGGCCTAGTAGCTTCTATGCCTAGTTTCTTGAATATAGACAATGACATGAGATTGTTACTTGCCCCAAGAACATATAGTGCCCTGCCACAAAATGTATCTCCAACTGTGCAGGCTATGATAAAACTACCAGGCTATTACAATTTTTGAGGGAGCTTACCTTCATCTAACTGACAACAGTCTTGAGTTAGTGTAATAGTAGCAAACTCACCTACTCTCTTCCTCTTTGTGACCACATCTTTCATGAACTTTGAATAATTGGGCATTTTTTGGATAACTTCAATCAATGTTATATTGATGTGAAGTTGCTTCAAAATTTCCATGAATTTTCCAAATTGTTTCTCTTCTTTAGCTTTTCGGATTCTTTGAGTTAAAGGGGGTGGTGGTCTTTCTTGCCTGGATTTCTTCACTCTATCAACTTTTGGCATGACTTCTGAATGTTTCTATGGATTAGAAGTCATGTCAGTGGTCTTCTTGTTAGCATTTTCTTTAGTATGTCCTTCTAAGGAGGGCTTCTTAGTATACTTATCTTCTTCTTCTGAATTGTCTTGAGATGGAAGTTCTTCACTTGAATCTTTGTTTCTTGATGTTGATCCTTCATACTTACTTCTAATTCATAGCTTAATGACTTGATAAGTACCAATATTCTTAACTCCAGATGTAGTGGTTGGAGTTTCAGTAGAGCTTGGGAGAGCACCCATATTTCTTGAACTAAGTGCAACGATAATCTACCCCACTTGATTTTCTAGGTTCTTGATGCTAACTCATTGAGTTTGAAACTGATTCTTGGTCTATTGGATGAAGTATTTCAGTATTTTTTCCAACTAGTTATTCCCTTGATTTGCCACAGCATAATTAGGTGCAGAGAAATCATGTGGAATTGTAGTGCTTGAATTGTTTGAGGCTTGAGTTGATTTTGAATATTGCACTCTAAAAACTAGGGTGATTATGCCAACCAGGGTTGTAAGTATTGTTGTAGGGGTTGTTATACTTGTTTTTGCCAACATAGTTAACTGAAACTATATTAGCCGACACTACTATAAAAAGTCGTTGTAACGTCGAACGTAAAATGCATTTTACCTCGGCAACCCAGGAAAGGTTAGTAAGGTCTTCATGAAAATTATCCACTTAGCACCTCCGTGTTTTAAAAACTAAGGTTAAAATTGAAAAAGTCATGGGTTCGATCCCTAGGAACTGCATATATTTTATTTTCTACATTTTGTTGCCCGCTTCATATAGCTATCTGTTTTGTTTATATTCTGAGGTAATAAGGTATTAATTTACCTTGATTTTAGATAAAGAAGTTAAGGGGTTTAATATGAAGATTTTTGGCTATATTTATAAATTTCATTGGCCCGTTGTATCATTTTTTCCTGTATTGTTTGCAATGGCCTGTATCATATCATTATAATAAATCTATTAGTCTTCCAGTATTATTTTTTTACATAAACTACAAAATATGTAACAGAATATAATATATCATTTCAAATCAAGTGTGCAAATTAACATTGTTATCATCAAGACAAAATAAAAAAAACATTGTTCATATACAAAATAATAAGCAACCAACATAAACTATTGTTTTGTTCCCGAGCTTCATAATGAGATAAGAAGACATTGGCCCAACGTGATCGAATGTCATCAATTTCCTCTGTTTAATATGGTTTTTGATTGCTAAGCTCCTACAATTATAACAAAATATAAACTATGATTAGCTAAAAACAAAAAAATTAGTTTAAGTATACATAAAATGGATTAAGCTAATACTTTATTCTTCATCCATCCTTGTGTAATGCCACCAGAGATAATATTGAGCATATATCTCATAACATAATATCCACAAAAATGGTCGTCGGTTTGTTTTCTCCACGAAAAATATAACACATTTATTAATGTCACACTAATACACACAATTAATATAATTTCAAATAGCACAATTACTATAGTTACTCTTGGGTAATAAAAGTTTAGCTTTTTACCCATAAGATTTCTTCTTCGCGCATTATATTGCTCCATCTCTCTACACGTGTAGGTTAAAATTAAATATGAATAAAAACTATTCAATTCTAAAGTTAAATTTGAGTATAAGAAATAATACAACTTACCCGCTCAAAGCATTGATCACAACGTCGAGCAGTGTTGAGTGCACTGAGCAAAACACAAAAATACTATTTTTCTTGGGACATGTGACAAGTAGTTGCCAATGTCGGGTGCATAACATTCAGAATAATTAATAATATGGATAAAATTGATTTATAAATGAAAACACAAATTAATATATACTTACTCACGATAAAACAGGGACACATAACAATCTTTGATGCTCCCTCTCTCCATTAACTTATCTTGTAAGTAAATTATGAGTTCCTTACCTGGAGAATCGCGAGTAAGAACAATCTTCGCAGCATCTAAGATACAAATACTTATTTAGAAGATTCCTTTCTGAATAAAACTCATAGACGTACGGGCATGGTCAAATATTTATGTTAAAGTACAAGAATGTATGTATATAAATAGAAATCAACATAAAACTATACTTATGATGACCAAATTTGCAATATGGACTCTTCTAGTTCCTCATCTCCCTTCAAAAATTCATGTAACGAAGTCTTATTAAGAAACCCCAACTGTTGTGGATCATGACTTAAATTAATATCCATAGTAATTAGTTCAATACTCGGCATCATCATTTCCAGTCTCTGAAGGCTATCTTGATTTGGTGGTGAGGGTTTAACACTGCCCTAGTTGGCAGAAAAAGTATGTATCACGCTTGTGCCACCCGCAACTTTCTCAACCATATTCTCTCGAATTTCCATCTGATTTGAATTTGTGTGGCTGAGTATACCTAAGGAACTCAATTTTTGCATCAAAAAACAACGTAAATATAATCCAAAACTGAAATACATAGACAATAATAACAACAAAATTCAGCTTATACCTCAAGAACATCGCGGGTACACTTCTCGGTCCTCTTCTTTTCATTCATCCTCTCTCGCTTCTCTTGCTCCTTCTGGACACTCTCTCGCACCATTTGCAATAACTTCTCCCTCTCCTCCTCCAAAAACATATCATGCACCATTTGCAATAACCTCTCCCTTTCCTCCTCCAAGAACTTCTCCTGTAAAGTCTGCCACTACCTCTCCCTCTCCTCCTCCTCCAAGAACCTATCTTACTTCTCCCATTCCTCCCCCAACTTAACAACAACAATATCTTCAACCTCGCTCTTACTCATTTTCTCTCCAGATATTGAGAGCATCCAAAATATACCTGGAAGCCAACGCCTCTACCAAGACCATGGACACACCCATGATACTTCTCAATTCCAATTACTTCTACCAAGATGTCATGACGACCTTGTGAAGTGAAGAGGTTGGCTTTGGTTTGTCCAACTAGATAATCCTACAACACATAAAATTTTATCTTTACCAAATTGATTTAACTAAATAAATATTCTTGAAAAAAAATACCTACTTACAATCCTTTGAGTCACTTCGCGCGTAGCATCTGATGTGTACTCGTCGTCTTTTCTTTGGCGTGCTCTCTTCCATTTCTTGTGGCACGATGATGGAGATGGACTTCAGTCAATAATTATAGAATCTCGCATCTCTTCTTCCATTTTTTCTCTTTTTTCTTCCATCAAATCTTTTTTCAATTTATTGATATCCTCCACGAGACAACCTATGTGGATAGATATTTTTAGCTCGATTTTCCTTTCCTTTTTGGCTCTTTGCCAAGAAGTCAGAAGTTTTGCGAGACACTACAATTTTCTACCAAGTAGATTGATCAATAAATGGGTGAGCTACGTCTTAAACCCCCTCAAATAAGTAAGCATTTTTTCACATACTTATCATTTGGAGTAACAATGAAATGATCCTATGTTTACATAATAGAAATGTTATTAGTATTGCATAAAAAATATAGTTGTAAAACAAATGATAAAATACAAGATCAATACCGTAATATCGAACCATATGTCATTTTTAAATTTATCGTCAATGCCACGCCAACCATTTACCAAACTAGTCACTTTACTTCTACCTTGTAACGTAATGTAACCCAAAAAATCATCAGCATGTTCACCATCAACCTTGTCGATTTCTGCATCAACTCTAATCGGGTGTCAAATACCAGATTCATTGGCTTTTTTCACCTTTGTATACATCTTGGAACCTCTAGTTTTTATTTTACGACTTTGTGTATTAACAGAGTTTATAATAGATGTTGTATGGGAGGTGCTTGTCGAATCGGCCATGACTATCAAGATCAATAGACAAAGTGAAAAACTAACGTTGATGAATATACAAATGAAAAATAATAGAAACAAAATTATCAATAGACAAAGTTACAAAGAAATCCTAAACAAAATGATCCATAAACAAAGAGAAAAACTAACGTTGATGAATATACAAACTAACAATTCAGTGAAAACCAAACATGTTGCGAAAATGACGTTTGATGAATATTTGTTGAAAGAGTTTAAATATCGCTTAGGGTTTTCTGCAAAATGAGAGTGATGAATTGAAATTTGAGCGTTGATTGGTAAATGAAAAGTTTGAAACTAGCTAGATAGTTCTATGAAGTATTTCGTGCAAATTATGTTTCAATTCAGTTTTACAGAAAAACCGACATGGTTGTTTTATTAAAAAATACAAAAATAACTTCATAGCGCTATATTCTGAGAATTCACTTAAAAGATATATCACATCGGGTAATTAGGAAAACCGAGGGGTTAAAATATATCAAATAAAGTATTAAAATAAGATTTTGAAATTAATATTACGAAATTGTTAATGTGAAATATATTATGTATCAGTTGGATCATGTAGCCGAGGCAAATACTAATGGAACAAATAAAAAATAAAAATGGAAATTGGAAAGGTGCTAAGTGAGAAATACCTACTAAACAATTGAAAAATAAAATAAAATAAAGTAGTTGGGTATCGAAGGGAGCTCTCTTATTTCTACCTTACCTCGGTTATATTAAATATTTGAGGTCTAATGTTTTATTATTAATAAAATGAATACGACGTAGCTCTCCCATGACTTATACCCTCGTTTTTTCATTGTTCTAGGTGTAAGCTTCATCATGAAAAGCGTTATTTTTTGTAGTGCGAAAATTCTTCAAATAAGTGAGCACCTCTACAATAAACATTGGAAACCTGTGATGTGTCAGTTGTAATTATTTGAGTGCACCTACGAGGGGGGTGAATTAGGACTTTGAAAATTTATCCGGTTTTAGAATATTTTTCTTATTTTTCTGGTTTGGTGCATGAGTTTATAAATGTGTTTCTTTCTTTTCTAGTTTATAATTTGTGATGAAAGCGGTAAATGCAGAAAAGTAAAGAACACAAGGATGTATCTTGGTTCCCCTTACAGTCCGAGAGTACTTCATCCCCTTCAACATGAAATAAATTTCATTATTGTTAGATCTCTAAACAAGACAACCTAGTCTTTCTATACAAGACTCTAACCAATAAAACCACCAAGAATAATCCTCTTGGATCAACCAAGTTGAAATAAGAACAATCCTATCACTTTAAACTTCTTGCTTCCAACAATCCTTGACAACAAGGAATACAAAACCAAGTAATCTTAATTCCAACAATCTTGGAAAATAAGATATGAATATAACAAGAATTTTTAAGAATATTGAAATTTGTAGAACAAGTATCACTTTGAGTGATGTATCAATATAATTGATCTTCCCTTCTAAAATATCAACTTATAATGATAGAATATAGTGCTCAAGTGTTTGTAAATATGATATGAATTTTTCTGGATTGATATGGAAATACATGCAGAAAAATTCCTTGTAAAAGTTCAAGAACACAAACACGTGTTTTGAAATTTGAATGATAAGAAATAATGTTAATTTGTTATGGAAGAGGTGAATTGTAATTTAAAATTTAATGTATTTATATGAGCATAACACCTTTATGAATCATGGTGAAGTCATGGAAAAAATATCATGAACAAATTCAAAGTTAAAATGAAAAGGTTTCGTGAAAAGAGGCACGAAAAGGTGTTAAAAAAGTTGTTGTTTTTTCAAATTCGTACGGGAATTTTTAAGTTAGTTTTAACGAATACTTGACTTAACAAATGCAGAATAATTTTTTGAATTTCAAAATTAAAAATATTATTTTCGAATGTTGTAAGTTGTGGCGGTTTTTGTGCTGTTACGGCGGGTCAAAATGCAATAATTTACCAAAAATCTAAATGTTTGAAAAAATTGAAAAATTAAAGAAATTGTCTAAATTTTTTAACCAACCATATGAAACATCTATTGATTTATCCAATGCAATAGATTATATTTGAAATTGATTTAACATGGTTAAAACATGAAAAACAAATTTTCAAATGCATGATAAAAAATATTTTGTTTTAAAGCTAGAAATAGTGAGATGTTTTTAACCAAATGAACTATGCATGCAAGTGAATTTTGGAGATTATTTTGAAAATTATTTTATCAATATATATTTCATGCTTATACCTCAATAAATTAAGATCAGTGCAAGTCTTCATAATATTGTAATCTTGATCCATAACCATCTTGCTTCATGACGCTTTTTCTCATCCTTTGATAAATGCACATAGTAGTTGTCTTCATCAAAGAATAATGTTGAAGAAGCTTGAGTTCACATCAATGACCACCTTGACAAGTTCAGACTTTGTCACTTCAGAAGTTGTCATCATATTTTTCATCATTTAGTGAGTTTGAGCCACGTGAGCAGCAAGAGTTGTGGTCTTAGTGACCTCATGAACACTAATAGGTTTATTTTGAGTTGAATTAACAACAACCCTAGTGACAAGCCATTGATAAGTGTTTGCATTAATAATCTTAATCAACACATATCCATCTTCATAAGGCTTAGAAGTAGAGGTCCACTACTTGAGGCATTTAGCATGTTCCTTGAAGAAGGAACCAATCTATTATAGAATGTTTCGAGTTGAATACAAATTGGTATGCCATGATAGGGGCATTGTCTGAGAAACTCCTTGAATCTTTACCAAGCATCAAGTAAAAACTCATGATCCCATTTTCTAAATGAGTTTATTTCATTTCTCTTTTTGGCATTCATATCAGGAGAAATTAGTTGGCTAGAAACTTTTCAGCCAAATCATTCCATGTGGCAATGCAATTAGGCTCCAAGGAATTTAACCAATTATTGGCTCGGTCCCTTAGAGAGTATTGAAAGAGCCACAACCTGAATGCATCATCAGTAACACCAGGTATCTTAAAGTTACTTGAAACGTCTATGGATTGTCTTAAGTGCAAGTGAGGATCCTCGTTTGTAGAGCTTGATTATTGACCTATAGTTTGAAGAATCTGAAACATCATTGGTTTGAACTCAAAGTGTTCTATAGTGATCTTTGGGAATATGATTCCAGTGTTCATGGTGTTGGGATCAAAGACTAAATAGTCTCTGATATTTATTGCTCTATCAAAGACTAGTAATGGTGACAAGAAGAACCTCCCTTTTCTCTCAACTAACCCTCACACTATTTTCTTATGTGTTTTTATTTAAGATGTTGAACTCCTTGTTCATTCTTCAACATGGTCTATTTAAAAGCCTTCAACTAGGGTTCTTTTTATATTGTCTTGGATCATGGGCCTTTTGAGAAATCACATCAAGCCCAATGCATTCTTAAGCATATTTCCTTCATTTCTTCTGCTTCGTATGCAAGGAATCAGATACAGAGACAATTGTGGGGGACAAGGTGTAGTGTGACAGTCTACGAGGGGAGAGGTGTAGGCGGCATTGTCCTTTACTGCAAGGCGTTCTTTTGTAGTAGATGTACTATGTGCCCTCTTTTGTCCTTTAGCACTTGTTTATATTATCCTAATATTTCAAAGGACTTTCTTCCAATGCAACATCAAATATTCTTTCCAATGAAACTTCCCTTTCACGTTTTCCCTAGGAATCTAGTTGATTGATCCATTTCCTTCCTTAGTCGAGTTCAACTTTTTGCATCAACTTGAACTCCCATATGTTGTGCTCTACATTCTTGCCTCAGCTCATCAGAACTATCCTTGAACCATGCAATAAACACATCATAACTAGAAAAGGGAGCATCTATTGTGCTCCAAGCAAATTACTATGAAAGCAAATAAAATACAAATAAAAATCTACAAAATATAAAATAAACTAACTAAAAACAAAGATTAGGATATATATAATAACTTATAAAATGTGGGTTATCTGAGCCTTTTATGTATTTTATTTTTTATTTTTTATGCCTTATTCCCTCGGTTGAGTTTGCAACCAAGGGGGAACATTTGGATTAACCCTCCTTTTAAATCCTAACAATTGTATTTTAATGGATTTTTTTTATGTGTGACCTATTACATCGATTAATCTGGCATTAGAGGGGAAAACTATTTCAGCGCCTTTTATTTGTTTTTTATTTTTTATTTATTACCTATTCCCTTGAGGGAAAACCGTTTTCCAATTTAGTAAGGAATCTTTTCCACCTATTTATAAAGTATAAACCATTAAGACATTTCCAACTCCTCAATCCACATGAAACTTCATCAATCCACAGGAAACACGCGTCAACCAATCAAAATATGAATGCCACAATGATCCATCTTGGGTGCAAAATGGTAAAATGCAAACTTAACTTAATGAAACCATTGAGAATAACAGAAGATGCATGAAGTACATCACCATTCTTTAAGATGGATTGGAAGAACATAAACAGTTTAAAGGTTGGTTCCTTAACATAGTATCTTATATAGTAATTGCAAAAATTATTTTCTTTAAAGCCTGCTTGTTAAAATGATTTTTTGTATAACCTTTGTTATTTTTATATCAGAAATAAATACATTCAAAAACCATTGAGCTTGAAAAGGATATGTGTTTGCAACAAAACTTAGAATTTTAGCTGGAACAACTTAAAGCGTCATGAAATGTTTTAAAGAGAGTCTAAAGTGATGAGGATGATGGCGAGGAAGATTCATAATTTGTCAATAAATTTTATGCTCGACACATTGAACTAGTAGATAAGGAAGTGATGATTCAAGAACTATAAGCATTGGACCATATTCTAACTATTAAATTGCAAAGATGAAAGATGAGTTGGAGGAAACTAAAAAAACATTTATTAGTTTAAGTTTTTTTTCAAATATAAGTTCTAACTTTTTAGATAACTTTATGCTGTAAAATTTATGGTTTAGAATGTGATAAATAAGGTGGATTTTGTAAAATTAAATCTCATTAAATATATTTCCTCTTGGTTAAAAGTTCCAACGGAGGGGAAAGTTAGTTTTTTTACCTCGGTTCTTATTCGAATCGATGGTAAAGGTTAGTTCAACACGCTATTTTGAAATTAAAAATTGTTGTTGCTATGAATCAGACTCATGACCAGTACCACTTTTCACCTCGGCTAGTGTCTCGATAGGAAAGGTGGCGCACTTTCCGTAACACCCTACATTACCTCGGACACCTAACTAAAATGAAATTATTTTCTCAACCGAGATAAAATGTGATTTTCATAGTACGATTCTACCTGTAATTATTTGTGGCTTCTTGCTAAAAATACGTGTAAGGATAAACTAACAAGTTAATTTTTTTTATTGTTTATCTATCATTTATTATTATTTTTTATTCTTAATATTAAGAGTTAATATTTTTATTACTCTAACTTTTTTTTAAATTTTGTTTTACTTATAAGTATTTAACGAACAAACATCAGTCGTTCATAGAAGAAGATTTATATGACGTGTGTGATCGGTGGAAATAGAACTGACTATTTTGGATATGCTGGTTCGCGTTTGCGTTTGTTTTCATAAAATGTCGCGGAAGCAAGAGTCTCCACCGTCTTTTATTTTATCCAACAAGGAAAGGACAAAAGCACAGAAAAATTCCTTTTGAGATGTTTCTCGGGTTCGGGAGGTAGATTATAGAAAGGGAAGGTGTTAGCACCCTTTCTATCTGTGGTTATCCACGGGCTCTCAGGTACTTGCTCATTGTGTTTTCAAAAGTTTTGCTTTTCTTGTGTTTGTGGGTTTTGGAAAAGTTTTTGTTTGAAAACTTCGATTTAACTCTTGTTTCTGTCCTCAAGAGTGTAGGAAGTGTTTTTGAAAACTTTGTTTGAAAAGTGTAAGTGCGAAAAGTTTGTTTTGTTTTGAAAGAGAAAGTGCCTGAGAACCTCTACCTACTCAAAAGGAATTATACTGTGTAAATGTCCTTTAGACAGTGCTACCCCACTATTGAGAAGTAGGTAGCACCGTCGTTGGAGTTTTCGGATCAATTCGATTAAGGGACATGTGGTCACTAAAGCAACGTTAGGACGCCTTAGCGGTAACCCTAATGTCTTAGATCATTTTTTATCTGAGGCAACTGTTCTGAGGCAACTTTGATCTTTAGACAGGACGGAAACCTCTAAAACACCCTATACTCAATGACCACGTTCGAGGCAACCAAGTGAGGCGTACCCTAGGAGTGGCATGTGCAAGTGTGTCAGGTTTCAGTTATGTTATCTTTACATGTCATGGTGAGCTACGATTGATTTTAAATTAAGACAGATCTTGTCATGCATAGCCTAGTTAGCATACATCTAGCAGTTAATAGTTGCGGAAAGTAAAACTAAACTATTACAAGGCGTCGGGTATTTACATCGCCAAAAACAAACCCTTGAAAAAAAGTAAATTGCGAAAAATAAATAAAAGCAATAAAAAGTCCTAATTAAAAGCTATTACATCCTCAGAGCAGATACAATTATTGGATAAAAATGAGAATCAAGAAATAATACGCGTGAGAAAAATTGAATCGGAGAACTTTTAGGGTTTTGACCCTTTTTTAGGAAAGAAGGAGATTTTTTATATTATTTTGAACTAAATAAAATTAAACCTAAGTTAATTAATTAATTAAATAAAAAAAATATTTTGGGGTTTTTTGAATGTTTAAAGAAAATAAAAATAGAATGATTAAATATATTAAAACCTAATTCTACACCAATTTTTATTTATTGCAAAATATTATTATTATGCCTAATTAAAACTAACAAATTATATTAATATTTATTTACAAAATAAACTAACTAAATTTAATAAATAAAAATATTATATTTTTTATGTTTTCTGATTTTATTATGAAAAATGTTAATTATTTTAGTTAGTAGTTAATTAAGAATTAATAAAAACAAATTAAATAAAAATATAAAAAGGAAGAAGAAATAACCCAGGGGGGGGTTAAGCCCAAACTGATGGTGTGATTGGCCATTCTGAAGCCCAAAACGTCCAGGCCCTGTTGACTTTCTGATTCGTCTACGCGCTTGTTAACTGGAGACTATGATAGTCCTTCAATCCTGGCCTTTAGATTTGGCCAGGAGGCCATCTGGCGCATGGATCTTTGAAGCCTATGGTGGACCACTCGTGGGGTGCTGCATATGAACATATGAAGAAAAATTGGAATAAATATTTGGGGGACCTGGGATTCGAACCCAGGTTCCATTGCTCATTGGACGTTCGCTCAACCACTCCACCACCATGCTGCTTTTGTTATATGGATAAACAGAGAATATTATATATAAAACACAAACAATATGCTGTAAACAAAAATAAAGCGCGCGTTTTTTTGAACACACGAATCAGACGCTCACACGTCACCGTCTTCAACCTTTGTCCTGCATAATTAGAATCAGATAGCGGGGGTTTTTAACCTCCACTACCTCCTGCAAGGAAAAATAGCGAATAGACATAGAGCAAACATAAATATTTCGCGAGGTGTGGGTTCCAATCGTCTTGGTCTCACGATTTCAATCATATATCCCATTGGTTCCAATTTTTCCTGGTTTGGAAACCCCTATTTGAAAGCTTGAAAACCCTAGAAATTCAATCACGGCATCTCTCGATTCAGGGCACTATAGTTCAATTCAATCATTCCATTAGCTTCGTATGGTCTCTAGCAACACAAACCAATCACAAAAACATGTCAAATGCGTATGAATTAAGAGAAACGATTTTGAATTATAAGTGCAAACCGTGAAACTGTATCTCGTGATTCCTTGAGCTTTGGTGCTTGAATTTGATTGCAAATCAATCCTGGTACCTCCTGCAACGTGTTTGGATGAACAAAGCACCTTGAATTGGCCTGAATTGCAAGAACAAGTTTTGAGTTTTCTTGAAAATTCTTGAAATTGATATGGGCGTTTCTGCAGCTTTTGCATGTGTATTAGGTTATGGTTGGCTTGCTTGCATATATGGGAATCAATTTAGGTCAAAATTTGGGCTTGTACCCATGTGCATTGAAGATTAAATCTTTGATTGATAAATCAAATATTCTTGATTTTCCATGATTGAACAAGTTGCCAAAATTGGATATTTTTGTATCTTTTAGCTTGTGCACGAATTGGTCAGCATATTTGGATCATATTTGGTTCACAAATTGATTTAAAAAAACAAATCTTCTATTTTCTTATAATTTAAATTAATTAAATGAATTAATATGTATTAAAAATCCATTTAATTAATAAATTTAAGAAAATAAATCCCATTTAACTTGGTGGGTCGTGCATAGGTCATGAGTGAAGTTTCAAAAAGATATTTGAGGCCCATTAGCAAAAAGAAGGTGTTTTGAGCAAAGTTGACTTTTGCAAATTCATGAAAATTGCCCAACTTCCCCAATGCACAACTTGCTCAATTTTGATCATATGACCATGTTCTTGGACATTTTGGAAATCCCTTGAAGTCCTCTAACCAATGCCTTTGGTCCCATGTCATTTGGATTTACCAATATCAAGTTATGGCCTTTGACTCAAAGTGTACTTTTGTTGACTTTTGAAATTGACCTATAATGTAAAAATTTGTAACTTTTCATGAGAGCATTTCTTGATCTTGGAGTGTGAAAATGGATTATAGGAAATTGCATCCTCTTCAAAATGAGATTTGGATGGAATTTTTCTGATAAACCATGAAAGAGTTATGCCCTGGTCAAAGTACAGTTGACTTTTCTACTGTCCAAAAATAGTAACTTTTGCCTCTTGATGATTTTTGAGCTATTCTTGTGGGATCATGATCAAGACTTGATCAAATGATGATTGTGAACTCAAAATAAGATGTTGACCAAGAATTCTGACTTTTGACTGTAAAATGACCATTTTGCCCTTGTAGTTGACTGTAGATTAAATGGAGCTTTTGACTGTGCAAACTGGCATTGTGAGTCTTGAAACTTGGCATGTAGGTGCTTGAGAATGTATATAGGCCTATGAGACTTGATTGAACCATTGAAAACCCCAAATTCCTTGAAAGAACCAAAACCCTAATTTTGAATTGACTGCCTAGGAGATGGTTTGACTGTACAACCCTTGAGCAATCTTGAGCAATTTGGAGATGATTCTTGACATATCTTGAGGAATATGGGAGGGCAAATTTTGGGGTACAACAACGTGTGTATGTTTATGTTAGGCAACTTGCTTCCTTAAGTTTAATGAATTTAATTGAACCATTGATATGTTTGAGTTTTGTTTTTAAAAAATAGAATATGTATATTCAATTGAACCATTGATATTCTTGAGTTATGTATATTTAAATATATTGTGCAAAATGTGTGTCATTTTGATTTTGATGTAACGTATCGTTCCTATTTTAGCCTTGTAGTCATCAATTATATGGTTAGAAATGTGCCATTTACGTTCTATTTTACAAAAATCCAAGTTATAAAATATATGTAAAATTAAAAAAGTACATGGGATTTCACATCGGTTAGAAGGCTCAACCGATGTGAAAAGTGATCTCTCTAACCTCTATCCCATCAGCTAATAGTTCAAACCAAGGGGAAGAGTTAGATATTTCACTCCGATTTAGAGGCCAACCAATGGAAAAAGTGAGAGATTTACCTCGATTAACCTCCCAGCCAAGGGGAGAATGCCACGTTTTTAAGTGTTCACCTCTAGTAGTGACCCAAAAGGAAAAGTGACACACTTCCTATGACACTTTTCATTACCTCGAACCCCTAACCGAGATAAGAGTCTTCTTCCAACCAAAATATAAAAACAATTTTTCATAATTGTGTTGTCTTTAAAGTTCCTATAGTAAACATAGTTTAATAAATCATTGATCCAACTTCCACATTCAACACAATATTTGGCCATCAATATGATGTCTTCCTATTCATGTCAGCAATGACCATAATATGAGAGTCAATGTTGATGTCTTTTTATGTTTTGTCAATCTTTTGCAATAGTAATTTTGGCATCAAATTCATTGTTGCACTACAATCAATCAACACTTTATTTATGTTCATATTAATAACTTCCACTTGAATGAGCAAAGGTTTTAAAGGATATATAATTTGAAAAATAAAAGAAATTACTATTCCACATGTCTTATGATCTGCCTTATGAACTTCCTTAAAAACATAAACTATCATGCAAGGATTTTCTTCGATGTCTAGACTTATAAAATATTCTTCCAATTTTCCGAGTCTAAAGATTCAATTTTCCGAAATGACATTTACCCAAACATGCAAACACTCCTCCAGCATTTTTGGATAGTAGAATTCAAATACTACCCCCATTTCAAAATAAGTGTCGTTTTAGAAAATAAATTTTGATTCAAAATGAATGTCATTCTCACTTTTAAATGTAGAAATGATTGTTACTTGTTAGAATAAACTCATGTTCAAAAATTTTTGTTAGAGTCAGAATCTTATGTGGATCTTAGTAAGAAGAAGTAGTTTTACAGAAGTTGTTCTTAGCTGTTAGCTAAGCTTTACTTTTAGTTTTGCCTACGTGGCATGTTTCATTGGTGTATTTAAATACTTTGACGTAACTGAATTTCGTAAGTATTGTAGTTGAGTTTCTTCCTTCAAAAGTTTGTTATAATAGTTTTTCTTTCTCTTCTTTCTTCTCCATCTTCTTCCATCTTCATATTCAACCATGTGCACCAAAAATTGGTATCTAAAGCTCCAATTTGATTCACATGGAACACACGAGTGTACATGAGGGTGTGTAATTGGTTTTTTTCTTATTGAATTCGCATTAAATTCACTATTAGAATCGTAATAGAATTGCATTACTTGATTTAGCGTGATTTGGAAACATGGGTGTTTAGTGACATCTGAGATCTGAGTTAGTTTTTAGTGCACAAGAACAAAGATGAATAGAGGAAATAGCCTAGATACGAAGCTTTCAGTCTTTGATCGAAAGAATTGGAATCAGTAGATGGTTTAAACGCATGTCTTGTTTGGTTCTTAAAATGTTCTTGATCTCTTCACTAACGATTACAATCTGGTTCCAACAGGTGTGACTGAGGAACAAAGAAACGCGCAAAAAGATACGATGAATAAAGATCATAAGGTGTTGTTCTACATCCATTAGTGTATGG
This sequence comes from Vicia faba, assembly GCA_948472305.1. Classification (NCBI taxonomy): domain Eukaryota; kingdom Viridiplantae; phylum Streptophyta; class Magnoliopsida; order Fabales; family Fabaceae; genus Vicia; species Vicia faba. The sequence continues at coordinate 213,433,633 of OX451739.1, forward strand.
ATGTTAATGTGTTTGAGAAAATTGATGATTCGACGATCGTGAAGGCTGTATGGGACATATTTGCACGGTGCTACGATGATGATACAACAGTGAAGAAGGTAGAGATTTCGTATCTATGTAAGCATTATAAGAATATCAACATGAAGAATAATGAGAGGTGCCACATTACATCTCTAGAGTTATTTTGATCACAAACAAGATGAAATCTTGTGGAGAAACTCTTTCGAAATAAGTAAACATTATTGTAGCAATTCAACATTCTAAGAACCTCAACACCATGAGAATTGAAGAGATGAAAATCATTCTAGAGGCACAAGAGATGCGTGTGACTGAGAGAACCTCTGAAAGAGAGGTAGAGAAGGCTCTGAAGGCATCTTTTAGTAAGAAGAGTCAGAAGAATCCTTGGTCAAAAGCCAACAAGGGTCATGGTGTTCCAAAGTCACAAGCCTCCAACTTTGATGAGAAGAAACAACATAAGGGAAAGGAGAAGCTTGACAAGAGAAAGTTTAAGTGTTACAATTGTAATAGGTTTGGTCATTTTGCTAAAGACTGTTGGTCAACCAAGGAAAGGAAGATAGAAGAAGCAAACATAGCCATGGGAGATTCTGATGACAAAACTTGTTTTATTCATGGCTTCTGATTCTGATGATGAATATTTGGTAGACTGGTGGTATATAGACACTGGTTGCTCAAATCACATAATTAGAAAAAAAACATTAACTGTTTTATTTTAGCTCTAGAAAGAGGACAAAGATCAGATGTACGAAAGATAAATACCTTAATGTTGAAGGTATGGAAAATGTCCAAGTTAAAGTGAAGAATGGTAAAATTGTTATGATCAAGGATGTTTGGTATGTTCTTGGCATAAAGAGCAATTTGATGAGTGTAGATCCTCTCATTGAAAAAGGTTTCTTAGTTACTATAAAGAACAATTTCTCGAAGTTGTATGATTCTAATCAGAAGCTGGTTATGAAATCTGAGTAGGGATTGAGGCATCCGAACTTCAGAAGCTTAGGGTATCTAAGTTCTAAGAAGCTATTACATGCATTCCTAAGACTGAGAAGTCTGAGAAATCATATAAGATATGCATGAAAGGAAAGAAACCCAGATTTCCATTTGCATTTGATGTGGTACCAAGAGAAAAATATGCTTTGGGAGTAATGAACTCAGATGTATGTAGACCATTTGAAGTACCTTCACTTGGAGGAAACAAGTGATTTATGTCATTTGTTGATGATTTCACAAGAATGACATGGGTAGAATTTATCAAATTTAAGAATAAGGTATTTGATGAGTTCTTGAAGTAGAAGGTGAAGGCTAAAAAATAGGGTTGCCAGAAGCTAAAAGTTATTCGAACTAACGGTGGGGTTGAATACAACTCTTCAGAGTTCAGGAAATTCTATGAGGAGAATGAAATTGAGCATGAGGCTACTGGCCTATATAGTCCTCAACATAATGGTCTTGCTGAAATAAGAAATAGAACTTTGCTTGATATGACAAGGAGCATGCTAAAAGAGAAGAATTTGCCCCACACCTTGTAGGGAGAAGCTGTTTCCACTTCAGCATATGTGCTCAACAGGTGTCCAACCAAGAAGCTAAACGAAATTATTCCTTTTGAGAAGTGGATTGGAGATACACAAAGTGTGAGTCATTTCATAGTATTTGGTCCATTTTGTTATAAACAAGTTACTGGTGCTACTAGAAAGAAGCTGGATGATAGAAGTAGAGTAATATTGTTGATTGGGTACCATAGTAGAAATGCGTATAAACTTTATTATCCAATCACTAATAAAGTTGAAGTCAGTAGAGACGTCTTGGTGAAAGATTCAGAAGCATGGGATTGGAGCAAGTCTCAATCCAACTATGGTGTAGTGGCGACACCTGAGTTAACTTCTGAAGATAATTCTATATTCAAAGGGAATTCTTCCTCTGAAGATGAGTCAGATTCAGAAGATGACTTTGAAGCTGAAGTTAAGTCAAAATAAGAAGGTTAATCTGATTGGGATCTAGATTCTGATGATGATCCAAAATTTGTTGGTCAAGACTCTACTGGTCATGCTTCTAAAGGTAGACCTTTTGAAGGTGGAGCTTCTGGAGGTCGTCCAAATTTTAGAGGTACTGCTGTTCGCAGTGATTTCTGGCGAAACAATCGCTAGTCTTCCAAACAGATTTGATATGTATGGTTACTTGCAGGATCGACTATATTGATCCTAGGACATTGTCTTAACATCAATTGTAACACTTTCTTGAGGGCTTATGTAAAATATGAAGTGATATTTGTGCATGTGTTTGTGTAAAGGCTTGGAATGCAAGACTTCTGAAATTAAATTCAAATGTCAAGGTTTAGACTAAGCATCTTAATTAAACGGAGAAAGGTTTGAATGTAAATATTTGACAATAAAAAGACTTAATGCCGACATTAAGTGACTTGATTATCAAGAAAAAGCCTTTTAAAAGGAATTTGATTTATAAATATTTGCAGGAAAGTAAGACAATTCGACAGAACATAAAGAATTTAACGGAACATAAAGAATCTTAAAAAACAATTGCAGGAATATGTAAAAGAATGATTTTAAAGAAAATTATATTGATAAGTGCAATTTCAAAGATGAAATTGTGAGGTCATACGTACATTCTCAACGAAACTCTTTCTCTTTAACTTGGTACTTGAGTATTTTTGTGAGTAACTTTGTACGAATTATGACCTGCTTTTTCCTTAACATTAAAGAGTTATTTATAATGTCCTAACCATAACGGTACTATTCTAAGAAAATGCCATGTTTCTTCTTTCATGTCTTTCGACACTCTAAGGCTTCCACGTGTCCTTTTTATCCAAAGAAACTACTTTCGAATTTCAAATACTCCCGCTCAAGCCTTCAGCAATGATTTTCTCACATGGCCGTCGAAAATGCGCCCTCTTGATAAAAAACTTGTCTTTTCAAACTATCTTCGACTCAGATCTAGCAATATACTTCGACTAAAGCTCTTTTTCAGCCACCTTATGGAAATTTTAAAATGTAGAAGTTCCTTTATTAACCTGGTCGAAATTCCCAGCTAACAAATTTCCCCCAAAAAATGTTTGTTTCGAATATGTGCAGAAATAGGCATTTCTTGTGATTTATGTTATTTTGACCAGCAAAGAGAACCTTTTCATATTCCAATGATATCATCATGACATCTCTTCAAAAACGTTGCTTCAAGACGTGCGTGCAACAGTTATAATGATGAATAACCATTCCCAATGTCAGGCGACATGACAAACCTCTCACCTTCTCCTTCAGGATGCGAACACGTGTCCCTTGATGGACAAACACTTTTTACTATAAAACAGGTTTTTCTCCTTCCTCTCTCTTACTTTTACAAACCTCTCTTTAGCAAAAACCCTTTCAGTCTCTGAAACCTTTTCCTTTCCAAAAAAAAAAAACTCAGAAAATCTCCAGAAAGACCTAAAAAATCTCAATAATGGCTTCTGATAAACAGTTAACAAAAATCAAAATCAAAAATTCTGGAGCTTCCACCGGTTCATCTTCTCAATCCATTCCAACTAGCAAAATAATCACGTATGAGAATATGGAATTTATCACACCTCCGAAGCTGTCCAAAGAACAAAAAGCCATTTTTGCTTCCCAGGTATTAATTTCTTCTTCATTATCTGGTAAAACCTTAGGATTTCTAGGTCCTTTAGTTTCTACTGAACATCTGGAAGACTGCAAAAACTTTTTTCAGACCTATCATGTTGTTAAACCCATAGCTAACAAGGGAAACACTTCCGATGATTCTTCCAAATCCCCTAAAAACATATCCGCAGAAAGTCCTGAAGTAAACAGGGGACCTTTCCAAATGAAATATATTACTGAGAATTTCAGACCTTTCCGATCTTGCCCCACTTTGGACAAGTCTTATTTGAACTGGCTAGGAAAAGTAGAGAAAAAGAAAAGCCAATTTTGGAAAGATTTAGGCATTTTCGACCTGATCCAGATGTCGAAATTAGGTTTTAGCTACTGCCAACCTTTACTTCTTGCGTCTCACTATTTTTTGGATACCACCTATAACACTTTCCATCTTCCTTGTGGGATGATAACCCCTACACTGTTTGATGTAGCAGCTATTATAGGACTTTCTCCTATTGGAGAAATATTTGACCATTTTCTCCATTCTGATAACACAGTAGATTTCAACACCAAAATCGCTTCCTTCAATGCCTATATGAATTTCTATCATATGGACGGCGAAGATGTTTCTGACATCGAACATATAGCTTTCTTAGCTTTATGGTTATCCAAATTTATTTTCTGTTGCAAATCTCTTCAAGTAGCTAGAAGATTTTTAACTTTGGCTAACCAACTACATTATGGTCGAAAGGTTTGCCTTAGTGAATTATTACTAGTAAGTTTGTATGAAAGTCTAGGCGCTGCTGTAACCAAGCTTAAAGAACATGAAGCTGGTAGTAACCTCCTTTTAGCCGGACCCTACTGGCTTCTTCAACTGTGGCTGAATGCCACTTTCGAACCATCCCTTCAAACTTCTGGGAATGTGAATGAAGAGGATCCCATAATAGTAGCAAGAAGTATTGAAGGAACTAGGCTTCTGCTACTGACTCCTAGTGAAGATATGAATATTTAATCCAACCTTACCAAATATATTCTGATGTTCTCGAAACGTCATGCCTTTACTCCTGCTATGGCTCCCTTCGCCAAATGAACTTATGTCCCTTCCTGGTTTACTGCTTCAATCGAAAAGCCATAAAGGATGCTAATACTGAAGTTGAAGACGTCTGGCGTGCATTCCTCCTTCCTAGACTCCTTATTTCCAGGATTTTACCTGTGAAGAACTATGTATGCATGTTAGCCTATCAACCAAACTTTGTCTCTCGACAATTTGGGTTGAATCAACTTGTCCCCATGTCTCTTTTTAACCGTAAGAAGGAGATTTGTTATGCTGGAATAGATTATGTTATGAGGGACATGGCGAAACATCAAGAATATCATGTTGACTTTGCTGTCTTCAAACTTGCCTCTTTCGAACCTGCGACTTATATGACCAAAGGCTTTTATACTTGGTGGTCAGAGTTTTATTCTAACAACATGTTCGACATTACTGAAATAAAAGATCAACTGACCCAAGCCTTATCATCTTTGCAGGATCATTGACCCAAAGGTAAAACTACTCATTGCAAAGAAATAAAAGCTTTTCAGGATTATTTTGAAACTATCTATGACCCTACGCATCTTAGTCGAACAGTCTATCAAGCATCACTTATTTTGAAAGAAAAATTTACGAAAAATCTTTCAAAATTAAAACTTCCCAAATCTGTAAAACCTGAATTCAAGTATGATTTAGCTTTTGAACTGCAACCGCCCAGATTTCCAAAATTTACCACAGCGGACTTCGCTCTGGCATTTTCACCACCTTATCCAGACTGGTTCGTCTGTGGGAAAATTTTTCATGACTTACACAATGATATATTCAAAAACGTGCAAAACGGGTTGTTCCGACTAAGCTCACTCTGGACAGTTTCGACGGTTTCCTACACTATGACTTGTCTGCTGTGAAAATCATTTCTCCAATGCTTCAAGGTGCCAAGTCGAAAAAATGTACTTTAAAATTTTCCCATCTTAACATGTTCCCTTCTGACTTTGTGAATTTTCAGCTGTCGAAAGGAAAACCCCCAAAAAGGGAAAACCCGCTTCAAAGACCACTCCAACTGGAACGTCAAAGCCTACTTCTTCACAACCAGACAATGCCGGGAAGAACGTTTATTCAAGAGAAAATGTCAAAGCTTCTGAGGTTTTCATACTAAACTTTCTTCTCTGGAATTTTCTACTAGTTTTGCTTATTTATCAAAATTTTGATGTTTTCTGCAGAATGGGAGTTCGCCAGTTGCCAAGGCGAAGAAAAGAAAAAATGTTTCTAAAAAAGAAATAATTACACTCGAAGGTAGCAGCACTGATGACTCTCCTCCTCCTTTGAAGAAGCAAAAGAAAAAAGGGTTGAAGGTTACTTCATCCCAGGGCACTGCCCAAAAGGGAACTGAAACTGCTACTCTCCCTTCTTCTGCGAAAGGAGCGGGGCCTCCAACCTCTGGAGCCAACATTTCGGAGCATATTGGAAGCAACACCTCTACTGCTGATAAGGTATTTTATTCTAAACTCTTCTTTTCATTTCCCTATATTTTGACATACTATATTCCTTGAACCAATTGTCGAAGGAACTCCTTCACCTCCTCCCAATGCTGGAATTGCGCAAAACAAAGGGTCTGCGACTGGCAATCCTCAATCTGAGTCGAAGGATGCAGAAGATTAGGAGAATTCCTCTCCTGAGGCGGATGCTCAAAAAAGTGGCACTCCCCCTAATACTGGCACGTCTGAGGAAATTGAAACGAATGAGGAAGCGGAACGTTCTTTCGACATAGAAGGTTTCTTCGAAGATAATGAGGGTATGGGAGATGATGAAAGAAACGTCGAAGAGCCAGAACAGATTCTTAGTAACAAAGATTTGGATTCCGCTCACGCCACTGAAGATTCTAATCTTGCTTCGATGCACAACCAGCCTTCTTCAAGTCATCCCACTATTACTACTTTCTCAGAAGAAGAAAGAATTGCCCTTAAAGCAACGGATCCTTTAAAGTATGTCAAACTAATGATGGCTTTAAAGGATTCATCTCCCGCTAAAACATTTCCTGATGCTTCTGTCCAAGCTGGTGTTGGTACCAAAGAAACTTCTCTTGATGCCCTCTTGCAACAGGTGAAGCAAGCTGTCTTCGATGTTGATATTTTTAACACCCTAAAGGAGGATTGCACCACTGGTTCTCGGATAATGAAACTGATTTCTCAGATACCCATCACAGCGTGTCCACCTAACGTGGGTGAAGCTTTAATTGATATTCAACAATTGATTGATCAAGTGAGCTCTGAATTCAATAGAGACTTCAGTGCTCAAACGAAACTTCAAGCGGCGGAAAAGGCACAATCTCTAGCATATGAAAAAGCTTACAACGCCTATACTGCCTTTGAAACTCTCATGCAGTCGAAGAAGAAAGCCCAGGAGGAGTACAATAACTATACATCCTCCATCCAAGTTTGGGAAACTCAGATCTCAGAGTTACAAGCGAGGATTGTTGAGGCGAAAGAGAAACAGGCTGCCATTCAAGGTTTGAATGACCCTCAGGCTGACCTCTTGGCGAAGGAAAGTGTTACTCAAGTGGAAGCGGCTACCAATATGGACAAAGAAATATCCAAAATTCAAGAGTCCAAAGCGGCTATCCAATATAAACTTAATTTGTCGAAGATCAAATATGCAAGGATAAAAATAAATCTTCCCTTCTAGCTTTTAGCCGCTAGCTTTGACTTTTCTTGTTGCATTTCCCCTTTTAATTGTAATATTCAGACACATGCCATTTTGGCACCTTAAATCTCTGATACGTTACAATAGCCATTTTAGTATTCCCATCTTGGCTTCGCTTTACTTATTTGTCACTACTGTTTTCTTATTCTAATTTCTTGCAAAAATGGTTTGTACTTTTTTAAGTATTTCCCATTTACCCTCAGGATCCTTCGATCTTCTGCTAGTTCTTCCACCTCATACGCATTATTCGAGAATACTTTTAAAATTCGAAAAGGACCTTCCCAATGGGGACACCACTTGCCTAAAGCTTGTTTCTTTTTATCTATAGTTAAAATGACTTTCCAAACTAAATCATTAACAACGAAAGTTTTACCTTTCACCCTTTTGTTGTAGGCTCTTACTACTTTTTCTTTCTGCTTTATTAACACTTCTAAGGCACTCAACCTTTCTTCATCTACATCTATCAATTCATTCAACATCATTTCCCAATAAAGGTTTGGAGCTATCTCTTCTTGTCTTTGAATGCGGACTGACTGCATAAAGATTTCAACTGGTAACACTGCATCATGCCCAAAGGTAAGTTGGAATGGTGTAGTATTGGTTGCTTCTTTAGGTGACGTTCGACAAGCCCAAAGTGCTTGATCTAATGTTTTATGCCAATTTTTTGGCTTCTTTCTGACATGCTTCTTGATTACGCCTATTATGACTTTGTTGGCTGCTTCGACTTGACCATTTGCTTGAGCATAATATGGTGTAGATGTTAGCAATTTGTACCCCGTTTCTTTTGCGAATTCTTGCATCTTTCGACCAGTAAAAACTGACCCTTGGTCCGTAGTTATGCTTTCTGGGATTCCAAACCTATATAGTATATGCTTTTGGATAAATTCAATGACTGTTTCTTGGTCTACATTCGCCAAAGGAATAACTTCTACCCATTTGGTGAAATAATCTATTCCTACCAATATATATCTTTGTCCTTTGGACAAAGTGGGTCAAATCTCTCCTATTAAATCCAGTGCCCATCCTCTAAATGGCCATGGCTTAATGATTGAATGTAATTCACTTGCAGAGGCATGTTGAATGCTTGCATGCAGCTGGCATTCTTGATAACCCTTGGCGAAGTCTATACAGTCTTTTAACATAGTTGGCCAATACATCCCATATCGAAACAACAACCATTTCATCTTATGTCCTGCTTGATGGGCCCCACAGGTTACACTATGGACGCTTGATAATGCCAGATACGCTTCGTTTTCTCCCAAGCATTTTAACAAAATTCCTTCAGGGGATTTTTTGAATAATTCGTTTCCCATCAAGTAATAAGATAAAGCTCTGTATCTAACATTTCTATCCGTGTTGGTTGAAGGTTTTTTAGATAGTTAATAATTGGGCTTCTCCAATCTGTATCTATCAGAGTGCTTATATTTAGTACCTCAAACTCTTCTGGGTTGGCAAACCCTAGCCTAGTAGTTTCTAAATCAATTGGTGATAACCTCGTAGCCAATGCTTTTCCTCTTATCTCAATCAATCCTTCTAATCTTTCCTTTGACACTTTGTACCCTGAGGCTATCTGTGCCAAGTCATTTGCTTCTTGGTTTTTTATTCTAGGGACATGTTTTATATCCACATATTCAAATTTTTTGAGCAATCTATTAACCAAGATGAAATACATAATCAAGTTTTCTTTTATGCATTTGTATTCTTTCGTTAGTTGCTTTATCACCAATTCAGAGTCCCCTTTGATTTCGACTATGGTTGCCCCCAATTCCAATAAAGCTTCGAGTCCAGCAAGCAAGGCTTCATACTCAGCCTCGTTGTCTGAAAAAACAGGGCCTTCAATCCTATACTTAAGCTTTGTTGGGATTCCTTCAGGAGAAATCAAAAGCAGTCCAACTCTGCTACCATTCCGGTGTGTTAAACCATCGAAGAATAATTTCCATGGTTTCAACTCAACGTAGAGTTGGCTTTCGACCATTGCATGGTCTACTATAAAGTCTGATACTATTTGACCTTTCATTGCCTTTAAAGGCATGAAAGTTAAAGAAAACTCTGTGAGAGCCAAAGCCCGTTTGCCAATTCTGCCATGCAAGATTGGCTTTGACAGCATATGTTTTATAACATCACAATGAGACGAAACGAAAACATCCACTGGCTTTATATAATACTTGAGTTTGGTACAGGAGAAATATAAACACAAACATAGTTTTTTTATTGCAGTATATCTTGTTTCTGCATCATTTAGAACCCTACTAAGATAATAGATGGCTCTTTCGACGCCATTTTCGTCCTCTTGGGCTAACATACTACCTAAAGTAGTGTCAGAGGCTGATATATAGAGTCTCATAGACTTCTTCCCATTTGGGGGTGACAGAATGGGAGGTTGCACCAAGTATTGCTTGATCTTGTCAAAAGCTTCTTGGTGTTCCTTGTTCCACTCAAAGTTTCCTTACTTTAGGCGCAGGAGGGGGGGAAAAGCTTGCGTTTGACCACTGAGATTAGAGATAAATCTTCTTAGGAAATTTACTTTCCCAAATAGTGACTGCAATTCTTTTTTTGTCAAAGGCGCCTTTGTTTCCATGATAGCCTTCGTTTTATTCTGATTGATTTCTATCCCCTTTTTATGGATCACAAATCCCAGAAAATCTCCTGCCTGCACAAAGAAAGCACACTTAAGAGGGTTCATCTTCAAACCATGTTTTCTCATTATTTTGAATGATTGGAGAAGATGATTCAGATGGCTTTCGTCTGATCCAGACTTCACCACAATGTCATCTATATACACCTGCATAAATGTTTCAATATAATCATGAAATATAGAGTTCATTGCTCTTTGGTACGTTGCCTCAGCATTCTTTAGGCAAAAAGGCATAACAATCCATTCATAAGTGCCAATTGCCCCAGGGCATCTAAAGGCTGTTTTAGGCACATCCTCTTCAGCAATAAAGATCTGATTATAACCTGAATACCCATCTAACATACTAAGGTATTCAAAACCTGCGGCTGAATCAACCAGCATTTCCGCCACTAGCATCGGGTATTCATCCTTAGGGGTAGCAGCATTCAAATCACGAAAGTCTATGCATACCCTCAAAGAACCATTTTTCTTAATAACAGGTACTATATTAGCAATCCATTCAACATACCTTGTGGTCATGATGAAATTGCAACGCATGAGTCTTTCGACCTCTGTTTTGATTTTTGAAAGGATCTCTAGGGCGAATCTTCTTGGAGTCTGCTTGATGGGCTTCTTGCCATCCTTTATAGGCTGTCTTAGTTCGACCAGTTCCCTTTCCAAACCAGGCATCTCGTCGTAGTCCCAAGCAAAACAATCTTTATTTTCTTTAAGGAGGGATATGACCTTTGCCTTCAAACTGGGTTTCAGTTTAGCGCTGATATAAGTGATTCTCTTCGAACCCCCATCTCCAAGATCAATCTCCTCAAGGGGATCTTGAGCCAACATCTTGGGACTTGACACTGTCGGATATTTTTCGAACCCTAAGGGTTCTTCGTCATAGATGGCATCTAGTCTTTGATTTACCTTCTCATCTTGAACCTGTTCATCAGTTGGTTCTGAGTTGGGGTTTGCTCCAGACTCTGCCACTTTAGTTTCTTTGGTAATGGCTTCGCCAGCCATATTTGTTGTTGCAGCTTCGACATCCGCCTGTCTTTTATTCTCGGCTACATAAGCCGAAAGCCTCTCAAAGAAAGAGGGCTCAGACATGGTCAATGTCTGTGTCCCAGCCAGTTGGCCGTATTTGATAGCTACTTTCGACATTCTCCTCGTTATCCAATTCTCCCATAATTTCTCTATCCCAACCAAATCCATTTGGAAGCAAAGTTATATAATACAATGTATGCTTGTTTGGTAAATAACATTCTCCCGCCACTCCACATGGTCCAATATTTGCTAGATTTTTGTCAAAGTTGGTCTTGTCTACTGTATTTACCTCCGTCATGTAGTAACCTTGATCCCCTTCAATGTTTTCCATAATTCCATTCTCTCTCCAGATGGTCAATCTCTGATGCATGGTTGACGGCACTGCCCCCACCCCGTGTATCCACTCTCTTCCTAGCAGCAAATTATAATTTGCTTTCGCAGGAATTACTATGAACATAGTTGGTCTTGTCACAGACCCAACTGTCAAATTCACTTGAATCGCCCCCAGGGTGTGGCCTATTTTCCCTTCATAGTTGGATAACACCATATTGTGAGGTTTAATGTCTGTATCGAACATCCCTATTCTTTTCAACATGTAATGAGGCATCAAGTTAACTGCATCCCCTCCATCCACCAGTACCTTGTTAATACCAGTGTCTTCGATTTTGGCCCTTATGTACAAAGGTTTCAAATGATTTCTCATAGCTCCGTCAGGCCTTTCGAAGAAGGCATTCTGTTCTTCGATTACTCCATTGTTGAGGATGTAGTAACATATGGGTTTATGTTTCGCCATCTCCTCTTCATCAGCTTCTTCGCAATCTTCCACTTCTGTTTCCTGATAGTAATCATGGGGGATAACGGATACCATGTTGCAATTCACGTTTAGAGATGACATGCCATCAGAGTCAAAGTCGTCCGTCAACATCTCTTCAGATTTTATGGGATTTTCTTGAGTCACTTCTTTCTGCTGTTCCTCAGTGAACAACCTTCGTCCTACCGGTGGTTTGATGGATATCGATGTTCCAGATACTACTTTGGTATTGCTCGACTCACCTACTCCTTTCTGATTTAGTTCCCTTTCTATTTTCCTCGTTCTCTGGTGTCTACGCCACTGGAATCTTGACATAGGATTTTTTCCTTTGTAATTGTCCAGCCTGTGCGCCTCCCTTGTTGATGCCTGGAACTGCCTTCTGTAGGCGAAAGTTGTTCTGCCTCCCCTATCTAAACTTTTCCACTTCGGTTTCTCATCATTAACATGCGCCCATCGGTCAGTTGGTATCTCAGCAGGTAATTTAAACGAGACTCTTCTCGCCTTGGGATGTGGGCTTTCTGGCCTTTTCGACGTTCCCCTTTTGTCAAACACGTACATCTTTGGGTTTGCCTCCCTTGGCTCCCAACTACCATGAAAAGGGACCCGTTCAAACATTTCAGCAATCTCTTTGTCATATATTGCGCCACATCTTGGGCACATCAGGATTTCTGGTTCTGCTTTGTAATAGCGGAGTATGAAAGCTAAAAGTGTTTCGCCAGGCCTTGGGTAAACCCTCCTTAGTTGACTTTCCTGGCGCCAATTTCCTTGGGTGTTGATGCGTTGTACCCTCTCATAATTTTCAGCCACTCTCCGACTCAACATAATGGAGCACCTTGGGCACGGTAGTGTCTTGTAGGCATTCCTCTCATGGCATCTCCACAAGTATTCGCGCAGATTCTCATTTGCCTTTGGGTAGCCAAAATTCTCCCTCTTTTGTTGCTTCAACAGGTAGTTTTCCAATTCCTCCATCTCTGAAGCGGGTTGGCGCAGATTGACCATGTTGACTCCCATGGCTCCTTCAGAGATTTCCATTTCTTCGAGTCTAACTCTGAGACCTTCAGTAGCCTAATTAATATCTTTCAAAGGACCCTCAGTAGTCCCAAACTTGATTTGTTCTGCCTGGGGATCTACAACGTCAGTGTCGAAAGACTCTCCGGTGTTTAGGCCATCAGTAGCCTGCTTTCCTTCCTCCACGACCTTCGCTTGTTCAGTGTTGACCACGTCCACCATATTGATGTCCAGAGGCTCAGCGTAGTTGGTGGCAACCACATTCAAAGGGTCTGCATCCACTTTCATAGGTCCTTTCCCTTTCTCAGCGAATTTCAGCCGTCCATCCTTGATAGAATTTTGAATTAAATCCCTGAAAAGAAAACAAGCTGATGTTTTATGGCCAAGAAAACCATGGTATTTGTAATAACCCCTTTTCTTTCGTTGTTCTAATGGAGGAATTTTAGCGTTATGAGGCACTATCATTTGGCCATCCTTCACCAGTAAATCAAATATTTCGTCACATTTAGTGACATCAAAAGTGTAATTTCTTTTTGGGATATTTATCACTCTTTTCCTCTTCGACGGGGTTCTTCCCATTCGAAGGTGTTAACGTTTTACAAGAGTAAGGGGGTGCCTCTTTTAATTCAGCCAAATCTATTTCTACTTCTTCAACACCATAAGGGTTGTTATGTGGCTCGTATTCTTCACTTTCTGCTTTGACATAGGCTACCCTTTCTTTTTTATGATTTTTACTTGCCCTGGCCTTCTCAGCTTTCAGTCGTTCGACCTGTTGAACTCTATCCGCCAACTGGGCCATATCTCTCAAGTGTTGAGTATCTAACTTCTTTCTAATGGAATAATCTAACCCACCTGCAGCCATTTCAACCAACTCATGCTCAGGCACCACAGTAAAGCATCTAGATTTCAAAAGATGGAACCTATTTAGGTAGTCATCTATGGGTTCTGTGAATTTCCTCTTTACGCTTGCTAATTCCTTCAAACTTATCTTTGTTTGTCCCACATAAAATTGTTCATTGAACAGTCTTTCTAAGTAAGACCACGTATCTATGGAACTAGGAGGCAAAGTGGTAAACCATGTAAAAGCATTTTTGGTTAGAGAACTAGGGAAATATTTTATTCTTAGGTCTTCATTGTTTGCCAAGTTTCCCAACTCTGTTAAATACCTGGCAATGTGCTCAATGGTGGATTCATTTGTATCCCTTGATAAATTAGTGAATTTTGGGATCTTGTGACCCCTTGGCAATTCTGTTTGTAGAATAAATTTCGCTATAGGGGAAGTGTAGTTGGGGCGTCGAAACCCTGTGTTTAAACCATTATTGGCCATGATTCTTTCGACTATATTTTCTATATTATTTTCGACCAACAGGTGGTCTTGTCTCACTCTATGAACAACTTCGTCTGCATCTTGGCCTCTATTGACCATGGCTATTCTCCTGGGTGGTTCCTCAGGGTTTGGCTGTCGAATGCATAATGGTTCAATTCTTGGTTCTTCGACATAATTCTGTCTAGGTTGTTGAACTTGGTTTATAGTTGGTTCTTCTTGAACCCCTATGATATTCTGCCTGCGTCGAACAGGTGGTTGGGGGTTCCTAAAGAAATTTGCTATTCGCGCCATATGCGCTGACAACTGTTGGTATGATTGGGTGTTTTCTTGATTGGTTCTGTTTATATTCTAGATTAGGGGAGAAAATATAGTATTCATTTCCCTTGCCAATATTCCAACCATATCTTGGTTACTAGCGTCCATCTGTTGTCTAAGTGCCGCTTGGGTATTTGTTGTTAAAGTAGGCATCTGGGTTGATAGGCCTTGGTTTTGGGCGCTTCGACCAATTGAACCAACATTTTGAATCGGAAAAAAAGTACTTATGTTGGGTAGCGTATATGTGGAAGTGCCATTGTGTAAACCGCTCATGAATGATGATGAGGGCCCTCCATATGGCTGTTCTATCAAAGGCCTAAAATTTTCGAATCCTGGTGGCCTGTGGGGTGTCGAAGGTGGTATTTGGCCTCCTACATATGTCAAAACATGACCATTTTGAGTATTCGACAGAGATTTTGATGTACCCCCGAAGGGGGGCACGTTGGTCGCACTAGCCACAAAAGCAGTTCCTGTGTAAGGTGGATTCGAATTAGTTGCGGCCATTGCTCCTATTGATGTTGGAATGGCCTGGGAACTAGTCGTCGAATTTATACCAATTGTTCCTGATCCTTGTGGAGGATTTTGTCCTCCTTGATCATTAGTTGTGTTAACCATTCTTCTGGTGTGTTTTTTCTTAGGTATTGGTTGAGATTCTCTAGTAACTCTGCCACTCCTAAGGTTCATATAACGCTTTTGTGTATCTTACCAGAAAATAGTGTTTCAAACCGTCTATTATGATTACCACTGGTTTTCTCTTAAAACGTTATGACACAGTCCCACCGGGTGTGCCAATTTGTTCGCAGTGATTTCTGGCGAAACAACTGCTAGTCTTCCAAACAGATTTGATATGTATGGTTACTTGCAAGATCGACTAGATTGATCCTAGGACATTGTCTTAACGCCAATTGTAACACTTTCTTGAGGGCTTATGTAAAATACGAAGTGATATTTGTGCATATGTTTGTGTAAAGGCTTGGAATGCAAGACTTCTGAAATTAAATTCAAATGTAAAGGTTTAGACGAAGTGTCTTAATTAAACGGAGAAAGGTTTGAATGTAAATATTTGACAATAAAAAGACTTAATACCGAAATTAAGTGACTTGATTATCAAGAAAAAGCCTTTTAAAAGGAATTTGATTTATAAACCTTTGCAGGAAAGTAAGACAATTCGACAGAACATAAAGAATTTAACGGAACATAAAGAATCTTAAAAAACAATTGCAGGAATATGTAAAAGAATGATTTTAAAGAAAATTATATTGATAAGTGCAATTTCAAAGATAAAATTGTGAGGTCATACGTACATTCTCAATGAAACTCTTTCTCTTTAACTTGGTACTTGAGTATTTTTGTGAGTAACTTTGTACGAATTTTGACCTGCTTTTTCCTTAACACTAAATAGCTATTTATAATGTCCTAACCATAACGGTACTATTCTAAGAAAAGGCCAAGTTGCTTCTTGCATGTCTTTCGACACTCTAAGGCTTCCACGCGTCCTTTTTATCCAAAGAAACTACTTTCGAATTTCAAATACTCCCGCTCAAGCCTTCAGCAATGATTTTCTCACATGGCCGTCGAAAATGCGCCCTCTTGATAAAAAAACTTGTCTTTTCAAACTATCTTCGACTCAGATCTAGCAATATACTTCGACTAAAGCTCTTTTTCAGCCACCTTATGGAAATTTTAAAATGTAGAAGTTCCTTTATTAACCTGGTCGAAATTCCCAGCTAACAACTGCAACATATGATACTGTTCCAAAATCAGAAGATTTAGAACAAGTTCATAGGCCACAAAGAATCAAACAAATATCCAAAAAATTTGTGTAGTTTGACATAGTGCAAGATATTGGGATTGACTTTGAAGGAGAAGTCATTTAGTGTGCCATGTTAGTAGACTCTGATCTAGTTAGTACAAAAGAAGCTTTCAAGAAGAAAGTGCGGTTGAAGGCCATGAAAGAAGAACTTAAGGCTATAGAAAGAAATAAGATTTGGGAGTTGACTGAACTTCCAAAGGAGAAGAAAGCCATCAGTGTCAGATGTATTTTCAGGATAAAGCTGAAGCCAGATGGATCAATTGGAAAACGCAGAGCAAGGTTAGTAGCTAGGGAATCTTTATAGAAATCTGAATTAGATTACTTTGATGTGTTTATGCTTGTGGCTAGGAATGAAAAAATCAAATTGGTGATTGCTATAACGGCTAATAGAAATTAGCCTCTGATGCATTTGGATGTAAAGTCTGCATTTCTAAATAGTCCATTACAAGAAGAGGTATACATGTCACAACCTCCTGGATTTGTGAAAAAGAATCAGGAAGGGATAATGTACATGTTACATAAAGCACTGTACAGACTAAAATAAGCTCATAGAGATTGGAATCTGAAAAATTGATTCATTTTTCCAGCTTCAAGGATTCAAAAAGTATGAGATGGAGTATTGTGTTTATGTTCAACATATTTTTTTAAAGCAATATGAATCTAGTGTGTCTATATGTTAATGACATATTGCTAACAGGGAGTTGTTTTGATGAGATAGTCAAGCTCAATAAGGTGCTGACGAATGAGTTTGAAATGAATGATCTGGGAAATATTGTATATTTTTAGCGATGGAGATTATATACTCTGAAAAAGGTATAATTATGTATTAGCTGAAGTATGAACTTGAACTTTTGAAGAGATTTGAGCTAATAAATTGCGAGACTGCAATCAAACCTACTGAGATGAATCACAAGTTGGATTCAAATGTTGAGGGTGGTGATGTAGATGCTATAACTTTTAAACAGTTGGTTGGCTCATTGAGATATCTTTGTAACACCAGACCTGACATTTGCTATACAGTTGGAACAATTAGTAGGTTTATGAACAAAACAAAGTGGATACATTACCAAGCTTCTATGAGGACACTAAGGTACATTAAAGGGACTTTAAGGTATGTAGTGTTGTTTCATTCTGATATTAATTTTGACTCAAAGCTAATATATTATTTAGACTTTGATTGATGTAGAGACAGAGTTGACAGAAGAAGTACTTCTAGATATTTTTTCAAGTATTTAGGAAGTCCCATTTCTTGGTGTTCTAAGAAGAAACTTGTGGTTGTCTTGTAAACTTGTGAAGTTGAGTATATTGCAAATGCTTTGTCTGCATGTTAAGTTGTTTGGCTTATGATCCTATTGCATAATCTCAAGATCAAGGTGAATACGCCCGTGAACAGTTGATAGACAACAAATCTGCCATAAGCATTGCCAAGATCCTAGTGCTGCATGAGAGAAGTAAGCACATTGACACAAAGTTCTATTTTATGAGGAATCAAGTTCAAAATGGAGTGTTAGAAGTTGTACATTATAACACTCGAAGCAACTTGCAGATGTTCTGACTAAAGTTATCAAGACTGAACATTTTATCCATTTGAGAGATGAAATTGGTATTGTAAAGTTTAACTAGCTGAATATGAATTAAGGGATGATGTTAGAAGTAATAAATATTCAGAAGTTGTTGTTAGAGTCAGAAGCTTTTGAGATTGTTAGTAAGAAGCAGTAGTTTTATAGAAGTTGTTCTTAGCTCTTAGATAAGCTTTCCTTTTAGTTTTGCCATGTGACAAGTTTCATTGGTATATTTAAACACTTTGGTGTAACTGAATTTCACAAATTTTATAGTTGAATTTCTTCTTTCAAAAATTTATTATAATTGTTTTTCTCTCTTCTCTTTCTTCTTCCATCCTCATCTTCATCTTCAATCTTGTGCACCAATATTACTTTTTCAATTGTGTCATTCAATTATTAAATTTTACACTACTTTCAACATATTTATAATATTAATTTAATAAATATATAATATTTTATGATAATATTATTACATTTTTTAATATGTGTAAAAAACTTTAAACGATATTCATTAGAGAATCTAAAACACTCAAGGAAAAACTATGAATGAATCTCTCACGCATGATAAATTCATGGATTATGTCATAAATATACCATTAATTAGAATGAAATGTTAACTCTGTGTTTTTTAAAGATATTTATCACGGATATGTGTAATTTATCCATGATTTTTATATTGGCACATGTAACATACCTCATTATTTCCAATAATAATCACGCTAGAGAAAATTGGCTCCACATGCTAAAGTATCTTTGACATTTATGGTTATCGCTTTGAATGGAGATTTTAAAATAGAATGAACTCTCCATTTTTATTTAGGTGGGATGAAAATGACTACATAGTACATGTGCTATGCCCGACAAGAATAGCTAAACCTAAGGCTATTAAATAGTGAGAGAAAGCCTAACTCTATCACGATTGAGAGGATCCACATCATTTTGGCATGTATGAAAAGTATCGATCAAAATATCACTTGGAGTTCAAGCAAATCAAGGTGCCATTAAACCAACCACAAGGAGGAATAAGTGCCGACATCAAAAGAGACAGGGCAACGACATCCTAATGATTAGATGGGACGTGAAAGAGGAATAGCAATCATCCGTCTCAAAAATAGAGTAGAAGAAATAAATTAGCCATGCTAAAAACCATGGATGATAATATGACCCATTAAACAAAAACTCATCCAATTTATCTATTAAAAGATTCATCCAATCTATTCATCAAATGAAAATTTTGTTAATGAATTGAATCAAATTTATGAAGAATTTAAATTGAATCGTATAAACATAAATTATAGCATGTTATATTATTATAGAATAATCAAGAATAATAGAATTAATATATCTTAAAAGATTGAAGAGATTGTCGGTTCAGACAAGTGGGTATGAGAAAATTATTATCCTCATTGTCGTTTAGGGTTTCAGAGTATGTTAGTCGTTTAATGGAGTAACGTTTAAATAGTTAAACGGCTGACGACAGAGACCTCTCATTAAGCTTAACTAAATGGTTCAACCCATCACAGTCAATTCAGAGACAATAACTCAATTAGATTATTCACCAATAAGTGCTTAATAACAATAGAGCATAATTAATATTAATAATAATTGATTATTGTTAATTCATAATTGATTAATTAAATAATTAATCCAACATTCTCCCACTTGGATGACAATAATCAATTATTAAAGTTATATAAATTTTAATACTAGAATTTTAGTAATGGTTAAAGCACTTGTTCACAAAAGAAAAGTAAACTTCAACATTACATAAATGAATCCAATAGGGAAAACAGATCATACAAGCCAAAGAAATACATTTTATATTTTATTAAATAATGGCTCAAACATATGAAAATGCTATTAATAAACTCCCATTAGCTCAAAATATCACAAGACTTCCTCGTGTGTATAAGTCTTTGGGTAGTGATTATACTAATGAGTTTTAAATTATAGGTCATAAAATATTCACGTAGGTCTAAGGATAATAATTACATATAGGCATACCCTATTACGAGAGTAGTTACATTTAATTATAAGTACATTCACAATTCAATATCATACTCGTTAGGAGTATTGATATTTTATTTATACTTTCTTATTTATGACCGTAAGAGTGTGGAATGTTGGTGACAGAATAGTACAATATTATTACATGCTAAAGAATTGTTGTACAGTTTACAACAATAACAACCTAAAATCAAATTGTGATGATTCCCGAGATTAAGAGAATAATACATATTTCGGTCTAATAAAATAAGATTTCTTAGAATTATTATTATTTTGAAGTCTTAGAATAATCTTGGTATAAAAGTGAGATTTTTATTAGAGTTCCCAAATATATATTATTGTGTACACACTCCCACTAATCTTATATATCATAAGACTTATAAGATTTTTATGCCATCCTACTAATATATAAATAATTTGATGATATAATATTCAATAGTGGGATAATTAATTGCTAGTTTAAAATTATCGACAAAAATGGTTGTACAATTTGTCAATATTTCAAAAACTTAATCACATATTTTGCACATGAATATATCAGATCTATTAACACAAGTGGTTACAGGACAACAATATAAAACTCAATATTTACCGACAGAAGATTTTTATCTAAATTTGAGTTTCATAGTTAACCACATATTATGCATTTAAAATTAAGGAGATTGTGAATTTTCACTTACAATTCATAATATAAAATCTCTTAATAACAAATATGATTCTTAAAAGAATTTTCATAAACAAAATAACTTTCACTTGAAAGAGTATGATGATTATATAAAACAAAACTATCATCATATGAGTGAGATTAAATCCATAATATTTTAAATTACAAAATGGGATTATATGGACTATTTTAATAGCTCACTCAAAACTTAAGTATTATAATTAAATTCACACACACTTGAGACATAATTAGGTTACACACAGTAGAAATAAAAGAGACTTTAATTTTAATTTGATTGAAGATACAACAAAATAGTTATAAAATTTCATAAATAGATAAGACTATATTATCTTCAATATAAGTCTCTATAATAAACAAATGTTTATCAAATAAATAATATTTGTTTCTTATTTTTATAAAATTGATAATTTTTATAAAATTGACATGTTAGATTCTCCTACTTGATAGTGAAAGATAATTGATTTATCAATTTAATAGTTTTAAAATAATCAAATGAATATCCAATTATATTCTTTATCACACAACGATCATGTCAAGTAACATTGCACCGATAGAGTACGTGCGTCACTTACACAATACAAGGAGAATTACAATCCATTTTAAATAAGATTTTAAAATAAATTATTGAATTACATAAAATAAATATAAATTATTACATTTCTTTAAAAATATTTTCTTATTTGTTGTAAATCTCGAAATAAGGGTCTAAAAAATAATAACTAAGAAATCTAACAATGTACTTTACAAAAAATTGTTTCACCAAAAATTTCTAATACCGATAAGATATTCGAACCATATTTGACATAAATATCAAATTACAAGTACATTTATCAATTAACCACACATTATATTAACAATAACATAATGATAAGGTACGACTATCATCAAAATAATATTAAACAAAATTAAAATAATATAATTATTTTATTAAGCAAAATTTGTATAATTAATGACAAAATTTTTATTAACAATAAGATATCAATAGGGTATAACTATTATCAATACAATATTAAATATAATTAAAATAAATTTAATTATTTTACTAAACAAAATTTGTATAATTATATTCACGATAGGTGAATTACAATCATACGAATTAAGATTAATTATATTTTATTCAAAATAGAGAAATTTATATAATTGTATCCACTATAATTGAAATTACATTATACAAATTAAGAGTTATTTCTTAATTATCTAAAATAAAACTCTCAAAATAATAAAATTTCAAATATACTCATAAAACAAAAATTTTATTTATTCATTTATTTGAGTATATAGCAAAAAATAAATAGAGAGTTTGATTTTATAATACTTTGAAATTAATTTCACTTTATATAAATGCATATTTTAAAATTTTCTAAGGAGTAGGTAATATTAAAGACAAATATTTTTCTTATATGCAACTATATAATAATCCAAAAGAGATTGAAAATAAATTTTAAATAATATTAGAGAGTTTTAATTTCAACGTATTCTAAAAAATAACAATATTCAATTTATCTATAATTGTACAATTTTAATTCAAAATAAATAAATAAAAACAAATAATATTATTGTAAGCAAATTTATCCATATATACAATTACATATAATAGTAGGTTAAAAAATAATAATCAAATTATGATTGACCTCAAAGAGATTGACTTGCATTCTTTTGTAGAGTTGTTGATTATTTGATGATTTATAGGATATTTTTAAAAATGATTCATGATCAAAAAATAAATTTATCATCTCAAAAATTCATAAATCAATGATAAGTCAATATATCAAAATATAAAATGATATTTTAAATTAAAATGAATAAAATCATTTAAATTGTCTTTAAAATAGCTCAAGAAATTATAATATTTGATAAGTGAGCAAGGAAATAGATAGGCAATATATAATTTGTTAATAAAAAATTATTATAAATTCAATAATATAATATTTAGTGTGTGAACAATAAAATTGAACCTAAAAAATGTTGGAAACTCACTAAAGTCTATGATGAATTTCTACCACAATAACAATTTAATTATGAGACAAACAAAGAAAAAAGACAAGACAAATAATTTCTGCAGAGTTTCTCTCTGCTCACAAACTGTGAAAACTTTATTATTCACTTTGCAACTGTAAAATACTGTGAATGACTTGATTGACTTTCTTACAAAAAATAGGGATTACTCCCTCTATTTATAACTGAGCTTACACCCTAAGCCCAAAGCCCAAAATATCTTTTTGTTACTAAATCAAATCTAATCTATTTTATACTTAAATCAAATTTATTTAAATCTAAAACAAATCAAATCTTTTCGACACTATGAATTACAATTTAACACACCACCTAATTCATTGTGTCTAAACTATCTATGTTCATCATGGCTCTTAGTCTTCTAAATACTTCGACTTGCACTCCCTTCGTCATGATGTCTGCAATTTGATTCTCAGTTCTGCAGTGTTCCAAATTCATCTTCCCATCTGCTACCTGCTCTCGAAGATAATGGAACCTCATTTCGATGCGCTTGCTCCGACCATGTTCTATTGGGTTCTTTTCCAGATTAATAGCCGACATGTTGTCTACCTTCATGGTAATTGCTCCATGATCTTTCCCTGTTATCTCTTCGACCAAGTTCACCATCCAAGTTGCTTGACATGCACAAAGAGAAGCATCTATGTATTCTACTTCGCATGATGATAATGTCACTACTGGTTCCTTTCTTGAATTTCAAGCAACTGGTGCACCACCTAGCATAAACACATATCCTGCTGTTGACTTTCGATCTTCAGCATCACTACACCAACTCGAATCAGTATATCCCACTAACTTGCATTCTTTTCCTTTATCAGCTGCAGGAAACAAAATGCCATAATTGAAATTTCCTTTGAGATACCTTAGTATCCTCTTCACTGTTGCTAGATGTGATACATTTGGCTTCTACATGAATCTACTTACCATACCTACACTATATGCTAAGTCAGGCCTTGTATGACAAAGGTATCTCAATGATTCAATAAGTCTTCTGTATTGGGTTGGATCAACATCATCTTCATCTGCATCTTTCGACAATTGTAGTCTTGGTTCTGCAGATGTCGAAGTTGAGTTGCATTTTTCCATCTCAAACCTCTTGAGAATTTCTCCTGCATATCTTCTTTGATGCATCATCAAACCTCTACTGCTCTTATAGAATTCGATACCAAGGAAATATGAAATCTCACCCAAATTAGACATTTCGAATTCCTTGCTGAGATCACCTTTGAAGTCCTCGATCTCACTTTTACAGCTACCTGTTATCAAAAAATCAACTACATAGAGACATAGTATAAGTAATTCACTATTGCTTCTTCTTACATATACTCCATGTTCAGTTGTGCACTTCACAAATTCCTTCTCTCTTAGGAAACTATCAATTTTCTTATTCCAAGCTCTTGGAGCTTGTTTCAATCCATACAGGGCTTTATGTAGCCTGTACACCTTTCTTTCTTTGTCATGTTTCACAAACCCAACTGGTTTCTTAATATAGACTTCTTCGTCTAAGAGTCCATTTAGGAATGCACACTTCACGTCCATCTGACATATGTGCCAACTATTTATTTCGGCTAGACCAACAACCAACCTGATTGTTTCGATCCTAGCAACAGGTGCAAAAACTTTATCGAAATCTTTTACTTCTTTCTGTAGAAATCCTTTTGCCATAATCCTTGCTTTATGTCGAGTTACTTTACCTTTCGAATTTGTTTTCACTTTGTATACCCCCTTGACATCAATTGCCTTCTTGCCTTGAAGCAATTCGACAAGTGACCAAGTATTGTTGTCTTCGATAGACTTCACTTCTTCGTTCATTGCTTTCACCCACTTCGAATCCTTCAATGCTTCAGCTGCATTAACAGATTCTACATCTGCATAGAAAGCATAATGTACCAGCTCACCTTCATCATCTATCACATCATCTAATGTAATCACACAATCTTGCAATCTTGCAGGCATGCCTCTTGTTCTTTATGGTCTACTTGTACTTGGTATATCTGTCGGTTCCTCTTGTCGAACTTCTCTTTCGACTTGAGTTTTTGGTTCTTCGAATAGGATTCATGTGATACGGTGGGAGAACTGACTTGGGATTTTGTGTTTTGTGTTCGCAAATGTTTCGGTTTAGCAAGAGTCGCCACCGACTTTTTATTTTATACTAAGGAAAGGTCAAAAAGCACAGGAAAGACCTTTGAGATGTTTTCTTGGGTTCGAGGAGTAGATTATGAAAAGGGAAGGTGCAAGCACCCTTTTCATCCATGGTTATCCATGGGCTCTTAGTTACTTGTTTAGATCACTTGCTTTTGCTTTTCAATTGTTTGAAATGGTGCTTTGTGTGTGGTTTTGAAAGATGTTTTGAAAAGAGGCCATCGTTGTGGCAACCTTTGTAATGATTCTTGTTTGAATGTATACAAAGGTGTTTTTATCTTTTGAGAAGATTTCGATGTTTGAAAGTTTGATTTGAAATTGTTTTGAAATTGTATTGTGAAGTGTGTTTGAAAAATAGCAAGGATGTTTTACAAGCTTTTGATCAAGTAACTAAGAGCTATCTACCCTATTTTACTCAAAGATCTTTCCTAATGTTTTTAACCCTTTTGACAGTGTTGTTTCACCATTGTATTTGGTGAACAACCTTGTGTTAGGATGTTAAACAGGACAGGCGCAGGTCATCGTATAGACCATGATAGCAATTGTGTTAGGTATTTTTGGCAAATTTTTGAGGAACTTGATCATTTTTGTTTAGGCAACCAAGATAGCGTCATCGAGGGACTATGATCTTTTGTTTTGTTTTTGTTTTTCCAAAGTACCCAACATGCATAACATGACCCATTTTTAAGGCAACAAGTGGATTGTAACCCTAGGGGTGCAAGTGTGTATTGTGTTTGATTTTCATGCATTTTTATCTTTGATTAGGTCAAGCTACTTGTTGATTTTAATTTTTGCATACAAACCCTAATTCTCTAATCATGGCATAATTGAAAGCGTAAAGTGCGAGAATTAAAGGGCCTAAGCTATTACAACATGATTATGGGGATGGGGGTACAATCTTTGAATGGGGGATATTTGACAAGAAATATAAATCCTAATTTACTATTACATCTAAATTGAATTCAAATGCATAAATATTAAATGGACAATATTTAAATAAACAAAATAAATAAATATATCAAATAATATGAATTATGCAAAAAAAAAGGTTTTTGTTTGTTTATGTATGTAAAAGTATTTAATGTAAAAAATAAAGAAATAAATAAAAGATTTATTTTATTTGGTTAAAGGGTAAAACCCTAATTTTCTTTAAGAAAATAAATACATTATATTATTTATATACAATAAAATATATTAATATATACAAAATAAAATAAACTTAGAAAAAGTATTTTTTTTTAGTATAAATAATAATAAAAGTAAAAATATAATATTTTGTATTTTTTTATTCTAAAGTATTTAATAAAATAAAAGTATATATGTATATAAATTATATTAAATATGTATAATATAAAATAAAATAGGTACAAAAATAAAATATATTTACAATAATATTTTTTCAGTGTGAATAAAAATAAGCAAATAAAAATAAAAGTATAATTTATATATTATTTTCAAGTTTAAATAAATAAGATAAAAGTATTTAAATTGTTTTTTAGGTTAGAAAAATAAAAATAAAATGCAAAATAAATGTGAAAAAATTATGAAAATATTTTTAAGCATTTTTTATATTTGGAAATAAATAAATAAAATCAGAAATGAAAACAAAAATGCAAAAATATAAAAATACAAGAAATTGGGCCAGGGGGTGCAAAAAGGAAAAGAGGGGTGTCAAAAGCAGCCAAGCCAAGTCCAGTCCAAAACATCATCTTCAACCTCCAGCTTTTGAAAAAACGTGCGCGTCCCTGTACAAACTACCAGATCCTGTATACGAGCTCTATTGCAAAAACACACAACATCAAACTTGTAGAGCATTTCAAGATGATTCCAACCATATAAACAACTTGTATTAACTCTAAAAGACCAGAGAGAATTTCTCTGGCCCTAAAATCTGACCTAGTTTTTTCAGAATGTTCATGGATGAAATTCTCTTAGCACACTTAATATAAATGAAAACTGAGCATATGTACAGCTTCATGGCAATGAATACTACATTTTTTATTCACAAACCTAAAGCTAAATGTTCCTAAATAGAGAGATAGGAAGTGGAGAAAAACCTATTTTAGCTGACTTCGTGTAGGGTAATGTAGTGCTTTTCAACAAGGCTTGAGATGTCTGGTAGCTTGCTTGAACTTCACTTGACCTTCTCCAATAGCTAGCTTGCCTTGAATGTCATTGAATCAGCCTATAGAACTCAACCTGCACAAGCTCAAAATGAAAATGGAAAACACTTTAAATGGAGTTACAGTTGGTGTTTGAGGTTTGGGATAGCTTGGGTGAGTTGAATGGAAGGTGTTTGAAGCAACTTGGGGCAAAACGCACGAGCCAAATGAGCTATGGAACTCAAGTTGCAGAACCTGCCCTATTTTTCCAAAGGAATGTGATTTCTGGCTATGGGGTGTTTAGAGGCTCAAGCAAATGTGTTTCTAGCTCAAAGTGGTGTGAGAAAGATCTTCAAACTGTTTGCATAATTTGGTATTGGCTGGTTTTCAAGTTTTAAGGTTTTGGACAAGTTTCTTGTTTTTGAAGTAAGAATGTGGAAGTGATTGAAACAGGCCTGTACAGGCTCTCCTTATGCTTGCATCTCTTGCCCTTGGCCCCTCCAACTTGTGGATTTGATTAGCTGCAAAAGATTTGGATCAATGCTCAAGAAATCAGTTTTGACATAAAGCATGATTTAAACAAAAATGGAAATTTTCCTTTTTCTACTTAGGGCTTAATTTTGTGTACAATGTCCAAATGACCAAAACAAAAGCTTAGACTGATGGATTTGCATTTAATTATGGAGTGTGAAGTGTTTTAGAGGCCTGTAAACTAGTGTAAGGCATGCTGAATTGAAATTGCAACTTGTATGAACATGAAAATGCCATGGATGAAAAGTGAGTTTTTGCCAACTTCAAGCCTTCGATTCTCCCTAACCACAAATGTGTTTGAGGAGTTCTTGGACAAATTGAAAGCTTGCAACATTCCCTATAATCCATATTTGAAATGAAACTTGATATTCCAAGTGGAACCATGTGAAAAATGGCCAAGAAGATAGGTCAAAATCCTGCCTAAACTAGGGCAAAATTTCACTAAGTTAAAAGTTTTAGGGACCCTTGTTCCAAAAATCATAACTTCAAATCCAATCTTCTTTTGAGAAAAATTTGTGAATCAAATATGTAGACTTTGTGGAGGACTACAAATTTCATGTTGGAGGTTTTGTTTGAATCCATTTGCATCATGGTGAAAATGTTGGGCAAAGTTATGAAAATTTTCAATTTCAAACCCTAATTTGCAATTTTGGGTTTCTTGATGAACAAGTTTCATATTTTGATACATCTTGATGAAAAATGACCCTTGGCACTTGATTTTGACCAAAAAGTCAAAGTTTGACTTTTCAGTGTACAGTCAAATTTTGATCAGTTGACTGAAAAATTCATCTGTCAATCCGATGCAATTGAGGTCTTTTGAACTTGTTGAATAGGTCAAGATGATGTCATTGAGTCCTTGGGTCCATGTTTGATCCCAATTTGCCATTGGCTAGGTCAAAAAGTCAGAAATTGCCTTTGTACAGTCAAAACCCTAAAAACGACCATTTTGCCCTTTTAGTGATCTGATCAAATTTCTTGTGGAGTTGTGGTCCAAACTTGATCAAATGGTTCATATGAGTTCATTATGTTGATGTCGGTCAAAATTCATGAGGTTTGACTGTAAATTGGCCGCAGTTGACTTTTCCCCAATACAACTGATTTCTAGGTCAATTGTCCAATTGACTGGGCAAAAAATTGATTCAAGGCTTGAAACTTGGTATGGACAAACTTATGAGTCCAATATGAAGTATGAAAGTCATTTTGAGCATTGAAGGTCCAAAAATCCCTGTGCAAACTCAAACCCTAATTTAGGTCATCAGTGCAAGGAGATGTCTTGAGCAGTGCAAACCATAACTTGGTCTTGAGTTCAAAGAGCCTTGTGATGAGAAATGTTGATAAAATGAGAGGGAAAATTTTGGGGTACAACAGCTGCCCCTGTTCAATCTTCTTGAACCTGAAGAGTTAGATTGGCGAATTTGCCTTTCGTGACTCGAAGGTAAAAGAGGATTGGACACTAGAGTGCCCGTAAATTTGCACTCGTCAAAATGTAGCTGAGGGAATGGGCTTAAAGATTCCATTTGGAGATGGCTGAATCTTGCTGGAGATGGGCTTAGAGATGCCATCAAAAATGTTTATTGAATATCACTAGAATGAACATCAGAATGGTATCAGTATCTGGAACGTATCTGAGTTGTATCTGAAGATTGGATCTGTATGAGCAAGGGAATAGCATCCGTGTCTGGAGCATATCCAAGATGTAACTGTATTTGATTCTTAAATGAATATCAGAATGACTGCCGTGTCTGGAGTGTATCTGGATTCTGAATGGGTGACAGAGAAACATCTGTGTATGGAGCATCTATGTGTTGGGGATAAATTCTGAATGAGTGACAAAATGGCAACCGTGTCTGGAGCGTATCTGGATTGTATCTGAAGTTGAGATCTGTATGAGTAGCAGAATGACTTCCGTGTCTGGAGTGTATCCGTACTGTAACTGGGATCTGGATAAGTGACAGAATGAATTCCGTGTCTGGAGTGTATCTGAACTTGAGGTTGATAGTTGAATCTGAATGAGAAATAGAATGGCTTACGTGTTTGGAGCGTATCTAATCTGTATCTGATTGTTGAAGTCTGAGTAGTAGAATGATCGTCGTGTCTGGGGTGTATCCATACTGTATCTGAAATAAAGAGATCTGAATGAGTAACAGAATGACTTCCATACTTTGGAGCGTATCTGTGTTGTATCTGAGATCTTTGAACATTTGTTAAATATAGCTTTTAATCTTATCCTGAAAAGGGTAAAATGTTAGCTAAAACACAAAGTTATGTTGCATGATATGTATGATGCAATAAAACGTGTTCTATCAATGTTTATGATATATGAATGTAATGCATGCGCATGTAAGCTTATTAGCTGTCTCGCTGAGGAAAATAAATCCTTGATAGCTAGAGATAATGAAATCTTTGACTGCTGCTGGGGAAAGTAAATCCTTGATATATGTTGGGGATTCCAAAAATCTTTGATTGCTGAAGATGAGAAATCCTTGCTGACTATTGTTGGGGATAAAGAAAATCATTGGCAACCTGCGGGGATTATCAAAACTTTGACAACTTTTGTGGGGATGTGAGAATCCTTCATGACTTTCTGGGGAAAAATGAGGACAACTCTGACGATCTCTACTGGGAAATCAAAACCTGGGAGGCTTCCACCGGAGAAATAAGAACAAGAATCTATGTTCTGCTGGAAAATAACTTTGTGGGGAGAATGTTTATTCTGCCAGGAAAATCAGGAGCTTGGGTTGTATGCCAATCTACTGGGGATTCCTGTTTTATGGAGAACTCCGCTGGGGGATCGGAGGAAGTTGGATAGTATTCCACCGGGGTTTAAGATTTGAATTTTGGACTCCGCTGGGGAAGAAAGTTTAAAGTATTATGGCTCCGCTGGGGATCAGGAGTTTTTTTAGAAACTTAACTCCGATGGGAATTTTGAAACTTAACTCCGCTGGGGATATGCATTTCAAGGTTTTAGCTCTGTTGAGGATCTGAACGACACACTGTAGGGGATTTCTTCTGGAATAGCCTAAAGACGTTTTCATATACTTTCAACCTATCAGTAATTATCCTTTCTCATTTCGTTTTATTTGTAAGCAGTGATTATATTCAAATGCATATGCTCATTTAACAAATCATTGGACGTTTTCAAATAAAACATAAGTGTAAAAAGAAAGAAAAGGCAAGCAAATTTATGCACTTCGAAGTATCTTTGTATTAACTTTGTGTAAGTATTTTGTACAAAGGAGACAAGCATCCTAATAAGAGAATGTTGTCATAAAAATGAGAAAAATTTATACAAAGAAGGATGGCTATGTGTAATAATTCTATGGTGATTTCATTCTGCTATAGCCTTCAAAACTCTGAGTATCTGTCCATTCGTTGCTTCGTCCGTCGATGATTGAATTGATCAGAAGCCTGGGGCTTGTCTGTGAAGAGATTGTCATTAAATTGATCTGACGAGACATAGTCATATGCTTTAATTCCCTAACTTTTGCCTGGACCACCCTTTCGGGTTTTCGATTCACCGGGAAACCCTTTTTTGCCCAAGTCACCCTTTCGGGTTTTCAACTTGTCGGGTGTACAGATTTTTTTTTGTTTTATCCCTAATTTTTGCTTGAACCGCCCTTTCGGGTTTTCGATTCACCGGGATGCCCTTTTTTGCCCAAGTTTCCCTTTCGGGTTTTCAACTTGTCGGGTTATTTTATGCATAGTATCTTTTGACTATGTCTGTGTTCGCAGAGTGTGGCAGGTCGTCGCCGTCCATGGTGGTCAGAATCATTTCCCCACCAGAAAAGATATTCTTGATCACAAACAGTCCTTCATAAGTAGGAGTCCATTTGCCCCTGGGATCACTTTGCGGCAAGATGATCCGCTTGATTACAAGATCTCCGACTTGATATACTTGTCTCTTGACTTTCTTGTTGAAGACCTTGATCATACGTTTTTGATACGCCTGACCATGGCAAACAGCAGTAAGTCTCTTTTCGTCAATCAAGTTAAGTTGATCAAGCCGGGTCTAAATCCAATCGTCTTCACTCAAACCAGCATCCTTCATAATTCTCAAGGAGGGAATCTGAACCTCGATAGGTAAAACAGCTTCCATGCCGTATACCAAATAATATGGGGTTGCCCCAGTTGAAGTGCATGTCGTGGTACGGTACCCGTGCAGAGCAAATGGTAACATCTCATGCCAGTCCTTGTAGGTGACTGTCATCTTTTGAATGATCTTCTTGATATTTTTGTTCGCAGCTTCAACAGCACCGTTCATCTTTGGCCGATAGAGAGATGAATTGTGATGTTGAATCTTGAACTGCTCGCACAGAGCGGTGATCATATTATTGTTCAAATTTGTACCGTTGTCCGTAAAAATCCTGTCGGGGATACCATATCGGTATATGAGGTTCTGCTTGATGAAGCGGGCAACCACATTCTTTGTAACGGAGGCGAAGGAAGATGCTTCGACCCACTTGGTAAAGTAATCAATTGCCACCAGGATGAAATGGTGTCCATTGGATGTTGTTGGCTTGATCTCTTCAATCATGTCGATTCCCCACATCGCGAATGGCCAAGGAGCTGTTAGAACATTGAGAGGAACTGGGGGAATATGTACCTTGTTAGCATAGACTTGGCATTTGTGACAAGTACGGGAATGTTGATGACAATCAGCTTCCATGGTAGACCAGTAGTAGCCTGCCCTTAGAATCTTCTTAGCCATTGTGTGACTGCTCGAGTGGGTGCCAAAGGTGCCATTATGTAGTTCGTCCATGATCTGCTCAGCTTCAACCTTGTCCATACAACGGAGTAGGACACAGTCAAGATTGCGCTTGTATAGGATACCATTGCTTAGAAAGAACTTGGTCGCGAACCTTCTCAAGAACTTTTTTTCGTTGACTGAAGCTCCTTCAGGGTATTCTTGTGCTTCGAGATACCTTTTGACGTCATGAAACCAAAGTCGGTCCACCACTTCTTCGGTATTAATCTCGTGACAATGAGCAGGTTCGTCCATTCATTCAATGGTGATTTGAGGTGTCTCATTATCCCAGTTGAGTTTAAACATGGAAGACGTTGTAGCCAGAGCATCTGCTAGCTGATTCTCTTCTCGCGGGAAATGTTCGAAGGTAATCTGCTCGAAATGTGGTAACAATGTCAGGGTATGTTCTTTGTAAGTGATGAGGTTAGGGTGTTTAGTATCCCACTCTCCTTTGATTTTACTGATAACCAAAGCTGAGTCCCCAAATACAATCAAAGATTTGATTCCCAAGTCAATAGCGGCCTTGAGACCAAAGATACAAGCTTCATACTCGGCCATGTTGTTGGTGCAGCTGAAGCAGAGTCTAGCAGTGAAAGGTGTATGGAAACCTTCTAGAGAGATAAGTACCACGCCGATACCGTTGCCAAGTGCATTTGAAGCACCATCAAAGTACAGGATCCATCGGGATCCTTGTTCAGGTCCGTCATACGGTTTGTTACCTTTAATGTTGTCCAATGTCATAATGTCCTCGTCAGGGAAGTCGAACCTCATAGATTGGTAATCTTCGACGGCTTGATGATCTAGATGGTTAGCTAGTACACTCCCCTTTATAACTTTTTGGGTTGTGTACTGGATATCATACTCAGTCAGGATCATCTGCCATCTAGCGATCCTTCTGGATAAAGCAGGTTTCTCGAAGATGTACTTAATCGGATCCATTTTAGAAATCAGCAAAGTGGTATGTGTCAACATATACTGCCTTAGCCGGCGAGCAGCCCATACCAAAGCGCAGCAAGTTTTCTCGAGCAGTGAGTAGCGACTCTCACAGTCGGTAAACTTTTTGCTAAGGTAATAAATGGCATGTTCTTTTCGGCCAGACTCATCATGTTGGACCAGTACGCACCCCATTGAATTATCCAAAACAGTCAGATACATGATTAAAGGTCTTCCTTCAACGGGTGGCATCAAGATAGGAGGCTCCAGCAAATACTCCTTGATCTTATCGAAATCAACTTGACAATCATTGTTCCATTCAACCACCTGATCTTTCTTCAACAGCTTGAAGATTGGCTCACAGGTAGATGTTAGGTGAGAGATGAACCTTGCAATATAGTTTAAGCGTCCCAAGAAACCTCTAACCTCCTTTTCAGTGCGGGGGGAAGGCATTTCTTGTATAGCTTTGACTTTGGCAGGATCAACTTCAATGCCTTTGTTACTGACGATAAATCCTAAAAGTTTACCGGACCTGACTCCGAAAGTGCACTTGCTAGGATTCAGTCTGAGCTTATATTCCTTTAACCTGACAAACAGCTTTTGCAGATGGTCGAGACGCTCTTCTTCTGTCTGTGAAGAGGCTATCATGTCGTCTACGTAGACTTCAATCTCATGATGTATCATGTCATGAAACAAAGCTACCATGGCTCGCTGATAGGTTGCCCCGACATTCTTCAGTCTGAATGGAATCACTTTATAGCAGAAGGTACCCCACTGCGTAACAAAAGTAGTCTTCTCCATGTCTTCGGGGGCCATTTTGATCTGGTTGTATCCCGAGAATCCATCCATGAAGGAAAATACCTTGTGTTGAGTTGTATTGTCAACCAAGATGTCAATGTGTGGTAGTGGAAAATCATCTTTAGGGCTAGCCCTGTTTAGGTCTCTGTAGTCCACACACATTCTGACTTTGTCGTCCTTTTTAGGCACAGGCACAATGTTAGCAACCCATTGTGGATAGGAAGTAACAGCCAGAAAGCCAGCATTGAACTACTTCATCACTTCAGCTTTGATCTTTTCGGACATGTCGGGCCTCATTCGGCGGACTTTCTGTTTGATTGGTGGACAGTCTTCTCTTGTAGGGAGACGGTGAACCACAATATCTGTATCTAGTCCCGGCATATCTTCATAGGACCAGGAGAAGATCTCAACAAACTCATTCAACAGTTGTACTAAGCGCTCTTTGACACTTGGCTCCAGGTTGGCACCCACTTTAACCTTTTTTCTGTCTTCGGCAGTTCCCAAATTGATAGTCTCTAGCAACTCTTCATGGGGCAGAATAGCCCTTTCCTCTTATTGCAAAAGTCTGGCTAACTCTCCAGGCACTTCACAGTCTTCATCACCTTCGTACTCGGCATGATTGACCAAATCTTCAGAGTCACTGAAGGCCAAAGCAGAATAGTCACCCATGGAATCCGGAGTGGATGGGTACCTGCATTTTGTGAGTGTGGGTGTGTGTAAGGGATAGCCATCCTTAAACAAAATAAAATGTAAAAGGAAAGAAAATGAACACAACAATTTATAGATGAAAACGTCCATGATTCATTAAAAATGGTATATGAAAATGAAGAATCAAAACCCTTACAAATGGACCTATATGCCCCGGGTAAGGCATAAGGTGAAAAGAGTGTACGAATTATTTAATTATTACAGACCAAACAGGAAATTGTTCAAAGATAAATTACTGATTGATAAAAGTAATGGGAACAAAGTCTTTCGCCTCCCAGTTGCTTAATCCTCCTTCAATAGTTGGAAATATCCAATCTTCAAAGTTGCCTTCTTCATCATCATCTTCTAAGGCATGAATTCCATGGTGTGTGATTTTTAGGGGTGGTCCTCCATCCCGGGAGCGACGCACAGCTTTCTGGCCAGCAGCAGTGAAACCCAATCCGAACTTGTCTGTCTTGTGAGAAAAATCAGGCAGTTGACCCCACACCGTACTTCCTCCTTCCTTGATTACAGCCTCCGCATCTTTAAGGGATGACATTCGGGACACATGCTTGGTAGGCACATCAGTCATTGTCTTTGCTACTGCGACTTTAGGAGAAACCTCTTCAAAGTGTTGGAAAGGTGTTTCTATGAATTCGCCATCTAACTCCACATAGCGGAAAGAGTTAAGGTGACTTATCATATACTCCTCCTCACCATGAACCGTTATGATCTTACCCTGAACTGGATATTTTAGCATTTGGTGTAGAGAAGAAGTGTCTGCCCCAGCGTTGTGGATCCATGGCCTTCCCAACAAGCATGAATATGAAGGACGGATGTCCATCACATAAAAAGTATAGTTGAAAATTTCTGTACCCACCTTAATTGGGATGTCCACTTCTCCGTGAACCATCCGCTTAGAACCGTCGAAGGCTCTAACAATGATGTTTTGGGTTTTAGGGTCAGACCTTCACAGTCCAATCTGTCCAACGCTTTCTTTGGTAGAACATTTAAAGATGAATCGGTATCAACCAGAACATGAGCAAGTGTGGTCCCTCTGCACTCTACCGAGACATGCAGCGCATCATTATGCTTTCTTCCCTTAGGGGTCAAATCAGCATCAGAAAAACCAAGACCATTGTCGGCTGTAAGGCTAGCCATGCACTCTTGAAACTGATCTGCAGAAGTTTCTTGAGGTACGTGTGCCGTCTTTAAAAATTTGATCAAGGCTTTGGCATGAGCCTCGGAGCAGAGTAAGAGAGCTAGCATGGATATTTTTGAAGGGGTTTTCCCTAGCTTCTCTACGACATCATAGTCGCTCTTCTTAATTATCTTTAAGATTTCTTCCATCTCTTTTTGGGTGGTCTCGGGGATAACCAATGTCCGAGCCTTTGTCCTGACAGGCGTTTCTTGGATCCCCTTACCTTTATCGGCCGTAACAACAGAGGGTATAGCTTCGGGAGCATCAATCTCTTCAATAATCGGACTTTGCACAAATACTTTGACAGGCACAGAAGCTCTTGAGGGTCCGAAGACTGCCCATGGAGGAGCAATCTCCGGAGAGAATATTCTTCCACTACGAGTTATCTTACTCGTCCCCGCAATATTCACTATATCAAGGGTTTCTTCCTCGGAATTCTCTTCGACTGATTCGATCTGCTTGACACCATGGTAGAAGATCTCTCCTCCGTAATTCCATGGTATCGTCTTGTTGGACTTATACGGGATAGGCCCCGGCATGGTAATCTTCAACGGTACAAACTTAGGATCAGGCGTAATCTTAACAGGCCTTTTGCAGGTCTTGGAAAGATTGTCGAAGATGGTGATTATAGAAATGTCATTGATTGGAGTAACAAAGGTAACAGGAGTAACATGAGTGATAGTAGCAACATGAGTCTTTTGAAAGAGGATCTCTTGAGTATCCATCAGGCGTTGGATGCCTGATTTCAACAGTGGGCAGTCAGATTGCAAGGTTGAACAGAAGTAACAGTCTTTTCCACAGCCTGGGAATATCCCGGCTTTCAACAGATTCACTTTAATCATTGGCAGCAGAGTCATTAATTCATCAACAGCGGTAACATGAAGATCTTCTACAATTGCATGGACATTATGACCGTGTTTCGGCATAGGAGCAGATATCACATTACATTTTTCTGGAGCATCAAACTCTACCTCCTTGGTGTCTATCAAATCTTGGATCTTGTTTTTAAGAGCCCAACATTTATTGGTATCATGCCCTACACTGTCAGAGTGGTATGCACATTTTGCATTGGAATGATAATAAGGAGAAGAGGTATTGGGGTTTTTCGACGCTTCTTTCAAGTTGGTAAGGTTCAGTTTTAACAAGTGAGGGAGGACTTGAGCCGGTGTCATATTGATTCGGGTGAATTGCCGTTGTGGCCTTTCTACCCTTTGCTGGTTAGCTCTTGGTTGATTGCCTCGAGGTTGATCGGTTGAGGAATTCTGGATCATCACAGCCCCCACCGCTGGTCGGTGCTCTATTCTCCCTTGATTTCTCTGGGCATGAATATCAGAAACTTCCTTCTTAGCTGGGAAGGTCTTCTTAATAGAAGTGGAAGCGGAAGCATCTTTCTGAATTTTACCACTTTTAATGCCAGCCTCGACCCTTTCACCGGTCAAGATTAATTCGGTGAACCCTGCAGATGAGCTTCTGATCAAGTGATTGAAGAATGGACTGGACAAAGTCCCTAAAAACATGCCAACCAGCTCTCTATCTGACAATGGTGGCTGCACCCTTTCAGCCAAATCCCGCCACTTCTGGGCATACTCCTTAAATCACTCATTAGAGGCCATACCCATACTCTGTAGTTGAGTACGAGTAGGTGCTAAATCTGCGTTGTATTGGTATTGTCGGTAGAAAGCAGCAGCCAAATCTTCCCAATTATGAACATCAGATCTCTCAAGTTGATAGAACCAGTCCAATTGCGTACCCGACAAACTATCTTGAAAAAAGTGGACCCAAAGATCCTTATCAGAAGAGTGAGGTTGGATCTTTCTGACGTAGGATCTCAGATGCATCTTCGGACAGGACAGACCATCGTATTTAGCAAATGTAGGTACTTTGAATTTGGGAGGAATGACGATCCCAGCGACCAACCCTAGTTCTTCGAAATCTAGCCCAGGTACCCTTTGCAACTCCATGGCTGCCAAGCGATCCTCAAGATTTTTATACTTATCATCCGCCGGAGGATATTGTTATTCGGAGTAATCTTCATCCTCTTCCTCTTCTTCTTCTTCTTCAGCTTCAGATTCGGAGGGCACCACAGCTCCTTTTCCTTTACCAACCCCTTCGTCAAACGTCCAGGGGAATTCCAGAACTCTCCTAGCCTGATGCTCAAATCTTCTTCCCATAGTGGCCACACCAATTCTTTTCTTTTTCTTCCTTTCTGGTTCCTTCTCTTTCTCTAACAGGGCTTTAAGATCCTCTTGACCCTTTGCTAAGGTCATGAGGAGTTGTTGGAATTGCAAATTCTGTGCTTGCAGATCTTTAACCGTCTGCTCTATATCCATCTTGCTGAAATAAACAACAGAAAGATAAGAAAACCTGGTGTGAAGACCTATTTATGCATATGATGAATGATATGTTATTCATGTAATGCATTCAAGGATTCGGAAATTCAAATTTGTTGCAAACACAAAAAAGAACACACGTCATATTAATAAGAAGAAATTTGTTAGTACATAAATGCCCCATGGGCAAAATATTACAAAATTCTTAATGTAAAAAGACATTGCGCATCCTCTTTGGCGCGATGTAAGTGTTAAAAGTCTCCTCTTCGTGAAGTCGGCGGGTAAGCTCCAAAACCTTCTTGTCACTGGCATAGAAGCTGGCTTCAAAAGTATTTCGTTCTTCCTTGAGCTGTATCCAACTCTTTTGCAATTCTTCCAATGATGTTGGCATGTCTGGATGTAGGAGGGTGTATGGAACCTTTCCTTCCAAAACAGGCTCTTTGATCACGGGAAGAATGTGAGGATATGGCATCATAATATTCTGGGCGCGGGTTCGTACCCACTTGAGGTAAGGCTCAAGAGGGATGGAATTCTTGTGTCCCAGTGTCTTGCTGTCCACTTTGTTGGGCATCCTCCAAGCTCGGATAAACCTTTGTCGAAGTCCTTGCGCATCATTGTCGAAGTCAAAAACCAAGTCAGGAATCAGCATATCATGAGGGCCATCCCTTCGAGCATACCCAAATTGTCTCAGAGCTAAGTAGGGGTTGTAGGTAATGCCTCCACTAATGCCAAGTAATGGGACATTAGGAAATTCTCCGCAACGATCAATGATGATGACATTTTCTCTGGACCGAGAACACCAATGAACATCCGAATGTGTGAGGGTCATCAACCGTTGTGCCCACCTTAAACCCTGCTCATTCTTCAAGAATGATTGGGGAAGGTGAGAAATAAACCACCTTGCTAGAAGAGGAGTGCAGCACATGAGAACACCTCTTTTCCTCATTGTTCGTGTGTGAAATGAGTGTAGGATGTCCCCAAGCAATGTAGGCACAGGATTCCGTGATATGAAAATCTTGACAGCATTCACATCTATATGCTGATCAGGGTTTGGAAACAAAACCAACCCATAGATGAGGAGTGCTACAATCTCTTCAAAAGCTTGCAAATCTAGAGAATTCCAGCAGTCTTGTGCTTTCTCAAACAGAAACTTTGCCAAGAAACCCTTGACATCACTTATGGTTTCCCAATGACCTTTGATATCAGATGGTTGCAAGTTCAATGCTTGAGCAACATCTTCATGCTTTGGTTCTCTTTCCGTACCGTTGTAGGGTAGTTGATGGAGAATAGGAATCCTCAAGAGTTGAGAAAATTCCTCCAAAGTAGGTACTAATTGGTAATCAGGGAATGTGAAACAACGGTGTAGGGGGTCAAAGAACTGGAAGAGAACTTTCACCATGTCTTCTTCAATGTTGGAGTTGACCAAGTTGAGAAGTCTACCATGTCTTTCACTGAAGAGAGAATTCTCTGGAATCTTGGAAGTAAGCTCCTTGAGTTGAGGAGGGATCCTCACAAGGTTTACTTGAATTGTTTTCCTGCGAAGAGATTCCATGACCTACAAAACAAGAACAAAGATAAAGATCCAAACCCTTGAAATGGTTAGTGGATGCATGTGATGCTTTGTGATGTTCATGATGTATGCACAAGCATATGTACAAACAAGTCACACAAGATCCTAGTTTCAGGCTTACATGGGGTTTCATAGGTAAGTACCCTCTTGAAGTTAGTTGGCTCAACCTGTCCTATAAATAGTAACCGGGTTCTAAGGAGTTCAATATCACTGGATTATTTTGTGTTCATTATTTCAGTTTAGCCACTTAACTGGCGACCAAAATATTCCAAGAAAACAACCCTCAATGAGTGTAGTATCGAGTATCTACCAACTTCAGACTGCACCAAAGCCGGTCATCTCACTACCCCTAAAAAGGCCAAGATGGTCAAGTAAGGTTATAAGAGTTCATTAGTGCTTCATGACATCACTCAGCGGCCCCGTATTCTCTTTGATTGACTCAAAGGCTACCGGTACTCACAAATATGTCACACTAATATAGTTATTGCTTCAACCATGTCAGTATACCCCGCACAATTTCCACAATGTATTGCTATTTACCTATGAATGTTTCCCAAATCCGGGTAGAGGATTTCAAGCCCAAACAAGAGAACTAAATGTAAAGCAATCAAAGTGTTGTACCCCAAAATTTGCCCTCCCATATTCTTCAAGATTTGTCAAGAATCATCTTCAAATTGTTCAAGATTTCTCAAGAGTTGTACAGTTCAAACCACCTCATAAGCCAGCTGAAATTAGGGTTTTGGTTCTTTCAAGGAATTTGAGGTTTTCAATGGTTCAATCAAGTCTCATAGGCCTCTATACATTCTCAAGCATCTACATGCCAAGTTTCAAGGTTCACAATGCCAGGTTGCACAGTCAAAAACCTCATTTGATCTACAGTCAACTGTAAGGGCAAAATGGTCATTTTGCAATCAAAAGTCAGAATTTTTGGTCAACATCTTATTTTGAGGTCACAATCATCATTTTATCAAGTCTTGATCATGATTCCACAAGAATGGCTCAAAAATCATCAAAGATGCAAAAGTTGTTATTTTTGGACAGTAGAAAAGTCAACTGTATCTTGACCAAGGCATAACTTTTTCATGGTTCATCAGAAAAATCCCATCCAATGCTCATTTTGAAGGGGATGACATTTCCTACAACTCATCTTCACATTCCAAGTCCAAGAAATGCTCTCACAAAAAGTTATCAATTTCTACATTATAGGTCAATTTCAAAAGTCAACAAAAATGCACTTTAAGTCAAAGGCCATAACTTGAGATTGGTAAATCCAAATGACATGCGACCAAAGGCATCGGTTAGAGGACTTCAAGACCTTTCCAAAATGTCCAATAACATGTTCATATGATCAAAATTGAGCAAGATATGCATTGGAGAAGTTGGGAAATTTTTGTGAATTTGCAAAAGTCAACTTTGCTCAAAACACTTTGTTTTTGCTAATGGGCCTCAAATTTCTTCTTGAAACTTCATTCAAAGCCTATGCACGACCCATCAAGCTTAAATTGATTTATTTTCTTATTTTTTATTAATTAATTGGATTTTTAATCAATTTTAATTCATTTAATTAATTTAAATTGTAGGAAATATCAAGATATGGTTTTTCAATCTTTTTGTGAAGCAAGAATGACCTAATCAAGCTGGCAAATTCGTGTGCAAATCAAAGGGACAAGAATCTCCAAGTTTGGCATGTTTTTCCAATCAAAAAGATTCAAAAATATATGATTGCAAATCAAATATTCAAACCATTATTCAATGGATATTTTGTGCTTAACCTAGTTTCAATCTAATATATACGCACAAGCCAACCCTACTCATGCAGACGAGAATTTGCTGCAAGAAAGCCATAATCACATTGAAAAAAACTCAAGAAACTTGAAAACTGTTTTCCAGGTTCCAGCACGATTCAAAGCATTTTGTGGTTTCTAATACCTTGCAGGAACTCTCAGGGACGTTTTGCAATCAAAACCACACGCTAAAGCTTAAGAAATCACTCTAAACAGATTCACGGTTTGCATACTTTTTTTCATAATCGAAACTCATGATTCATGCATCATTAACGTGATTTTTTGTGTGTTTTGCATTGCTAGAACTCCCATGAAGCTAATGGTACAGGTTAATTTAATTATAACACGCAGAATCACAAAGTGCCATTAACGAATTTTAGGGTTCATGAGTTCTTGAATTAGGGCTTTCCAAATCCAATAAAATTGGGACCCCTAAGGCATATGGTTGAAACCGTCAGGGCAAGATGAACACAAGGCCATACTCGCGAAATATTTATGTTAATCACACGCCTAATCGCTATTTTTCCTCATTATGCTTTGTGGGGGTTAAAAACCCCCGCTATATATTTGGTATTTACAGGCATCAGCGAAGGAGATGAAGACATGTAAGCTTCTGGTTGGATGATTCAAAAGAACGCGCGTTTTTACGTTTGTATACAACATATTTAATTGTTTCATATATTATATTTGTTCATTATCATAATAACAAATGCAGCGTAATGGCCTAGTGGATAGTGCGTTGTCCAAGAATCATTGGGACCTGG
The DNA here is from genome assembly GCA_948472305.1 of Vicia faba. Classification (NCBI taxonomy): domain Eukaryota; kingdom Viridiplantae; phylum Streptophyta; class Magnoliopsida; order Fabales; family Fabaceae; genus Vicia; species Vicia faba. The sequence goes on from OX451739.1 coordinate 213,475,759, forward strand.
GTTCGATTCCCAGGTCCCCCAAATACTCCTATATTATTTTGTTTAATATATTCATATGCAGGCAGTCCAAGAGTGTTCCACCATGCACTCTCATATCCTATGCGCCATGTGGCTTCAAGCAGCAATCTAATGGCCATGATGGAGTGATTACCATACTCCTGGTCAACCCTGCGCGTGGACAATTCCCCAAGATCAAACAGGCTGGAGAGCTTAATGGGCCAGATTTCCAAACAAACCTCCAAAAGGGCCCAACACCCCCTGGTTTATATTTCCTCTTTTATTTTCTTTTCCTTTTTTTATTTTCTTTTATTAACTATAATTATTATTATTTAATTAACTCACATAATTATTTTTCATAATAAATTCAGAAACCTAAAATATTATTTATTTTTATTATTTATTAATTTCACTATTAATTATTATTTTGTAAATAAATTCTAAATATAATTAATTTAGTTAATTAGGTTAACTTTGACTTTTTTTCACAATAAATAAAATCAATCTAGAATTAGGGTTTTTCTTTTGACAACTTTTAATCCATTTTATTGAATTTTCATTAAAAACATAAAAAACTAAAAAATACTTTTTTTCTTGTAATTATTTAATTAATTAGTAAATTAGGTTTAATATTAATTAATTGCAAAAAGGACCAAAATTCCATTCTTTTCTCAAAAAGGGTCAAAACCCTAAGACTTGTCCCGATTCAATTTTTCTCGCGCATGTTTATTCTTGATTCCTATTTTGATCATATTTATGTAACTGTTCCGAGGATGTAATAGATAATTAGGACTTTTATCGCTTTCTTTATTTTCTCGCATTTACTTTTCAAGGGTTATGTTTTTGGCGATGTAAATACCCGACGCCTTGTAATAGCGTAGATTTACTTTCCGCAATTTACTTTCTGCATAATTATTAACTGCTATGCATGACAAGACTTGCCTGAAAAATAAAATCAAAACGTAGCTCACCTTAACATGTGCAAAGATAACATAATCTGAAACCTGACGCACTCGCACATGCCACTCCTAGGGTACGCCTCACTTGGTTGCCTCGAGGTGGTCATTGATTATAAGGTGTTTTAGAGGTCGCCCTCCTGTCTGAAGATCCAGTTGCCTCGAAACGGTTGCCTCGGATGAAAAGGATCTAGGACATTAGGGTTACCGCTAAGGCGTCCTACCATTGCTTTGGTGACCACACATGTCCCTATAATCGAATTGACCCGAATAACTCCAACGACGGTGCTAACTACTTCTCAATAGTGGGATAGTACTGTCTAAAGGACATTTACACAGCTTAATTTCTTTTGAGTAGGTAGAGGTTCTAAGGTACTTGCTCTTTCAAAACAAAATCAACTTTTCACACCTACACTTTTCTGACAAAAGTTTTCAAACAAACGCTTCATGACACTCTTGAGGACTGATACAAGAGTCCAAACGAAGTTTTCAAACAAACTCTTTTCAAAACCCACAAACACAAGAAAAGCAAACATTTTTGAAAACATAGTGAGCAAGTACCTAAGAGCCCGTGGATAACCACGGATAGAAAGGGTGCTAACACCTTCCCTTTCTATAATCTACCTCCCGAACCCGAGAAACATCTCGAAAAGGAATTTTGATGTGCTTTTGTCCTTTCCTTGTTGGAGAACATAAAAGACGGTGGCGACTCTTGCTTACCGTGACATTTCGCGAACCAGCATTTCAAAACAGTCAGTTTTATTCCCACCGATCATAGAACTGGCGACTCTGCTGGGGACTTTGATAAGTGAGGTGTACCTTAGGACTAAGATCACTTGTGTTTTCAATTGTATGCCTTAAATGCTTTAATATTGTGGGCTTGCATCGGAGTTTTATAGATCCTAACCCGGATCTGGGGGCACCTTTAGAAGTAGCAACAAACTGTGAGGGAACTGTGCGGGGTATACCGACATGGTTGAAGCAGTTGCTACGTTGATGTGGCACTTTGGTGAGTACCGGTAACCCTTGAGTCAAGTCAAGGAGAGTACGTGGCCACCACGTGGTGTCGTGAAGCATCAACTGACCTAGAACCTTACTTGACCATCCTGGCCTCTTTAGGGGTAGTGAGATGACCGACTTTGGTGCAGTCCGAAGTTGGTAGATACTCGATACTACACTCATTGAGGGTTGTTTTCTTGGAATATTTTGGTCGCCAGTTAAGTGGCTAAATCAAAACAATGAACATAGAAAACAATCCAATGATATTGAGCTCCTTAGAACCCGGTTACTTTTGATAGGACAGGTTTTGAGCCAACTAAACTCAAGAGGGTACTTACCCATGAAACTCCATGCCAGCCTAAACTGAAGGCTATATGTGTGACTTGTGTGCCTGCTGTTGTACCCCAAAATTTGCCCTCCCATATTTCTCAAAATATTTCAAGAAAAATTCACATGTCCAACCCGGCGCGTCATATTCAGGTATTCTTTCACCAAGATATCTCTGATAACGTATTCTCAAATTCAGGTTCAGCTCAAGAGTCAATTCTTTAAAGAAGGTATCCGAATGTGTGAGTTTTCTCGAAGAAATATAGTGAAAAAGTGTGCTGAAAGTGCAGTTTTTACGCGCTAAAAAATTCATAACTTGAAGATCGTGGCTCGTATTGAACACATTCCGGTGGCCAAAATTTCGTCTTGACATTATCTACGTTTTCATATCTCACGACTGGAAGCCAATTTCGATCAGAAGGTCTTCAAAAATGTTGATTTATCAAGTATTTTCGTACAGAAAATTTGTGACAGAAGTTTATTTGCGTCATGTTCAGAAAATCATAACTTGGTCGATTTTTATCATATCGAGCTGGTTCCGGCGCCAAAATTTCAAAAATTGAGTTGGCTACATTTTCACAAAAGGTATTAAGTTCAAACGGTATTCAAAAGGCCTTCGTTTTTTGCTCAGAATGCGTGACACGCTGAAAATCCTGAATGCTGAATATTATTTCATCTGGGCCGAAACTTCGAAAATTCATAACTCGGTCAATTTTTATCGGATTGGACTCATATTTTTACACAAGGTCACTGACTCATAGATCTACAACTTTGCTTCAAAAGTCGAGACCAAATTATGCACCGATCAATACCAGTTTTTTATTGAAGAACGTGTCAGAGTCGACACTGGAGCCCAAAATAAGTTTGTCTGAGCTGAAACTTCAAAAATTCATAACTAATTCAACGTTTATCCGATTGAGCCGATTTTCGGACAGGAGTTAGTTATCGATGTCGGCTACATTTTGTTTTCACATTTCAACTTCAAAAATTGCACTTAAGTCCCTGCGATTTAGCCTGGAAAGTGACGAACTCAAGTGAACATTGGAGGCCCAATTGCACATTCAAAGCCCATTTTCTTTACCCTAATTTCCATTATATAATCACCTTCTTTTCACACAAACCAGGGAGGAGAAAAAGAGAGAAAAAACCTTGCCACAATACTGTTAGAATATCAAATTCTTTCAAGAACCCTAAAACCTTGAAATCCTTATTACAAATCCCTCTCTCACTACAAACAAGCCATCACAGTTACAAACCAACACCTCACTACTTCTTCAGTAAGGGTAAGGCTGGCTTGATCTCCATGATCCAAAGGGCATAAAAGCATTCAGGTCACTAATTTTCCAGTAAGGGTAAGATTGATTTGATCTCCATGATCAAAAGGGTATAATCATTCATACATGTCATATTGTGCCTAAACATTAAATTTCTTCATATATTGGCTTTATTTGCATTTTATGATTTTATTTAATGTGTTCATGAGATTCAACACTGCAGATTTAGACAGGATCCCATGCAGGTTCATTAAGGAACGTTGAGGCCAAAACACAAATGGCTAAAAGCCAAAAGCCAAATGGCCAAAAGAACAACTTATGCATGACACCAATACATGGCGAGACAGACATCCTGAGAAGATTAAGGAACGTTGAGGCCAGAACACAAATGGCCATGAAACCCAATCCAATGGCCAAAGAATGCAGACCACGGTACTCAGGAGTCAATGAACACGCACGTGATGCCAGAAAGTCAAACAAGGCTTTCTGTCTAATGGGTCAGAATACTTCAAAAAACCTCCCCTTGGGCCTGAAACCCCTCATGGTTTGCGTCATTTTTATTTTTTTATTTGATTTTCCTTTTTATTCTTTTAATTGTTTTTAATTGTTTTCTTTAATTTCATAAATTAATTTCCATAAGATAAAGTACAGAAAAATCAAAAATGTTTATTTTATTAATATTAATTTCACCATTATTATTTTTGTAAATAAACTTTAACAATTAATTAGATTAATTTAGGTTTCAAAACTTTAATATTTTTCTTAATAAATTAAAATAAGTAGAAACTAGGGTTTTGTAACATTCTCATCTTTTTCTTAAATAAATAATTTTCTCATTATTAATTATTAAATATTTTTGTAAATAAACATGTACATTAAATATTTAATAAATTAGGTTAAACTTTAATATTTTTTTCATTAATAATTAAAAACAACTTAGAATTAGGGTTTCTCTTCAATTTTAATTTCTTTCTCTCATAAATACCTAAAACCTAAAAAACATTTCTTTTCTTTAACTTAATAATTAATTAGCTTTTTAATTTCATTTAATTTCAAAAGGGTCCAACGCCCTCGAACGTTCAACTTTAATTCTTTCGCGCATTTATTCTTATTTTTCCTTTTTCAATATTATGTAACTGTTCAAGCCATGTAATAGTAATTAGGAATTTATTTTACTTTCCTCATTTTTATTCAAAACGGGTCTTTGTTAATTTGGCGATGTATAGACCCGCGCCTTGTAATAGCGTAGGATTTTATCTTTCCGCATTTAAATTTCCGCACTCTTAAACTGCTAACTTGGTATGAAAGAATGTATGGCCTAAATTAAAAAACAAGTGTAGATCATCATGATGCATGTACAAGATAAAACATAACTGAAAACAACACACGAATTCACACACCACTCTTAGGGTACGCCTCACTGTTGCCTTACCTTAGAAACGTGGTCGTCGAGTATAGGACGTTTTAGTAAGTCCTTATGTCCGTTGATCCGCATGCCTCAAAACAAGTTGCCTCGGAAAAGTTGCCTCGGATTAAAAAGGATCAATGGCATAAGGGTAGCTTCTAAGGTATCCTACTGTTGCTCTGGTGACCACACTGTCCCTAAAAAACGAATTGACCCGAACACCTCCAACGGTGGTGCTACCTACCTCTCAATGGTGGGATGGCACTACCTTAAGGATATTTGCACAGCCTAATTCCTTAGGGTAGGTAGATGGCTCGTAGATACTTGCTCTATTCAAAAAAACAAATCAAAACTCTTTTCACACCGACACTTTCAAAAAAGCTTTCAAAACAATTTTTCAAACACTCTTGAGGACTGATACAAGAGTCGATTTGAATCTTTAAACGAAACTTTTTCAAACCCACTCACACTTGAAAAGCAAACACTTTGGAAAACATAATGAGCAAGTATCTAAGAGCCCGTGGATAACCACGGATAGGAAGGGTGCTAACACCTTCCCTTTCTGTAAATATACCTCCCGAACCGAGAGATAATCTCATAAGGAATTTTTCTGTGCTTTTGTCCTGTCCATATTGGAGAAAATAAAAGACGGTGGCGACTCTTGCTTCCGCGACATTTCGCGAACCAGCATTAAACAGTCAGTTCCAGATCCACCGATCACAGAACTGGCGACTCTGCTGGGGACTATACTTTAAAGTGAGGTGTACCTTAGGACTAAGATCACTTGTGTTTTCAATTGTCTGAATTATTTGCTTTAAATTGTGGGCCTGTCTTGGGAGTTCTATAGATCTTAACCCGAATCTAGGGATACCTTCTTAGAAAGTAGAAACAAGGCTGTGAGGGAACTGTGCGGGGTATACCGACATGGTTGAAACAGTCTGCTACGTTGATGTGGCACTTTGGTGTGTACCGGTAACCCTTGAGTTCAGTCAAGGAGAGTACGGGGCCTCCGCGTGGTGTCGTGAAGCATCAACTGACCTTAGGAACCTTAATTGAACCATCTTGGCCTCTTTAGGGTAGTGAGATAACTGACTTTGGTGCAGTCCGAGGTTGGTTGATACTCGATACTACACTCAATTGAGGGTTGTTTTCTTGGAATATTTCGGTCGCCAGTTCAGTGGCTAAATCGAAACGATGAACAATGAAAGCAATCCAATGATATTGGGACCCTTAGAACCCGGTTACTTCTGATAGGACAGGTTTTGAGCCCACCAACTTCAAGAGGGTAGTACCCCAGCCCCCATGCTGGCCTAAACTCTAAGGGCTCTTTGTGTGACTTGTGTGCCTTCAAACTTGACTATTTGCATGCTTGTTATCTGACACATGAGTTCCTTGCAGGTTTAACAGTCCTTAATTGGGACTCATTACAGGGCCTACTTACATCACTCCATGCATAGCATAACATCATACCATTGCATACAAGACTAACCCATTTCAAGGATCTCAAGGGTCTGTGATGCAGGTCATGATGAATCAAAATGTCTAGCAAGGGGCAAAGGGGATTTATTTTCCTCTAGCCAAGGTTGATAATTTGAGTCAGGGGCTATGACCCACTTGATATGGTGAGCTTTGACTCTTGAAGAAGGTTCCCCTAGCCAAGGTTGTTTGGAAAGCAAAACAAGGTTGATGACTTGAGTTAGGGGCTATGACCCACTCGATATGGTGAGCCTTGACTCTTGAAGAGGGACTCTCAACAACAGGAAGTTCCTTCAATCAAGCCACCGAATTCAAATTCTAACGATTTTCTTGTTTACCCCGCGAGATCCTTGAAAACATTGGATGCATATCATACATATCATTGCATTACAGGTATCCCTTTTACAGGTTGCTTACCTTCTTCGCTGTTTATTTCAGCTCGCCGTCATGAATCCTGAATCGTCTACTGAGCAATCCATCAAGGCCCTCCAGGCTCAGAATGCCCAGTTCCAAGAGTTGATCATGAGTCTAGCCCAGAGGCAACAAGATCTGAAGACCCTGCTTTTGAAAAAGAAGAAAAAGAGGACGGTGTTGTTCAACCCTATACGCAAATCTGGGAATGGATCACAAAATGAAGTTGAGCAGACTACCCCATCTGTTGGGAAAGACAGTCCCCAAGAAAGGGAGGTTCCTAGTCCAGTGGTCTCCGACAACGAGACCGATTACAATGATGAGCAGTATCCTCCAGCTGAGGACAGGTATAAACAGTTGGAAGACCGACTAAGTGCCATGGAGATACAAAAAGTGCCCGGCCTGGACTTCGAAGATCTAGGTCTGTCTTCTGGGGTAGTAATCCCGCACAAATTCAAGGCACCTGCCTTTGCCAAGTACGACGGGGCATCTTGTCCTAAGCTGCATCTCAGGTCATACACAAGGAGGATCCAGCCCTACACGGCTGACAAGAATTTGTGGATCCATTTCTTCCAGGAGAGTCTTTCAGGGACTCAGCTCGAATGGTTCTATCAGCTGGATGGAACCAGTTTTCGTAACTGGGAGGACTTGGCAACTGCTTTTTATAAGCAGTATCAGTATAATGCCGACCTCGCTCCTACGCGTACCCAACTCCAGGGTATGTCACTGGGGACGGGTGAAGGTTTTAAGGAGTACGCCCAAAAATGGAGAGACCTTGCTGGAAGGGTACAACCACCTCTAACTGACCGTGAGCTCGTTGACATGTTCTTGGGGACTTTGTCTGGTCCATTCTACAACCATCTGATTGGGAATTCTTCTGCTGGGTTCACAGATCTTATCTTAACTGGGGAGAGAATTGAAGCTGGTATCAAGTCGGGGAAGATTCAAGAAACCTCACCTGCTGATGCTCAGAAAAAGCCCCACAGCGGGAAGAAGGAGTCCAATGCTATACATGGTAAAAAGGGTCGTCATGATGTAGGGGCAATCTAGATCTCTGATCCCACGCCCGTTCAACCAAGAAAGAGAAATAGGCGTAGGATAAAGTATCAAGATAGGAAGTATACTGACATCAACATGTCTTTGTCTCAGGCATTACAGCAATTGCTGAAGGCAAAACTGATCACACTAAAGGATCCTCCTCAAAATCCTAATACTTCCTCTCCCAAGTACAACCCGGGTGTGAGATGTACCTACCATTCTGACAGTCCTGGACATGACACCGACGAGTGTTGGACCTTGAAGAACAAGATCCAAGACTTGCTTGATGCCAAGGAGGTCAAGTTTGAACACTGATCCTACACCAAGTCATCGAGAATGTCTTTTTTTCATTCGAATGTTCAAGTTGTATTTTTATTTGATTGTTCAAACATTTTATTTATGTCAAACTTTGTTATTTCATTAATGCATTACACGTGTCTGTTTTGAAGTAATTATGTTTACTATGCTTAAAACTGTTTTCATATTTTTGTGATGTTCAACACTCGGTTAACAATTCTAAGCCTCTTGAGGGAGGATGACGAAAACGATACCACGATCTTTACAGTATGCTTTTGAACAGACCCCGCTGATGAGGTACAGGCATTGTTTCAATTCCTAAACACTGGAGTTATAAGGAAGATAATCCCTCGTCAACCCCTCTGAGCCAAAGAAGTAGGAGTTTTTCTTTTCGAAATTTAAAACCCTTAATCATAACCTGGGGCAGGGTAGTTCTCTCAGTTGATCCAAGTGCATAACAAATGGCACCAAAGAGGTCCTTACAAAACAAAGAAAGACAGTGATGGTTCCGAATAATTAAAGATAGGCGGTCATTACCTATCAAAATAAAAGCCCAATAAGTCAAAACCTATGAAGGAGACTTACAAAACTGGGACATCCCGCTAACTGTAATTCCAAAAAAGAAACAGTTCAGGCAAAAAACAGGAATAACGAAATCAAAAAGAAAGAGGTCCTGCAAACCCTCAACAAGAAAGAAATGAGTGCCTATTCAAAATGTCAATATCCGAACCATCACCGGTATATCAAAGCAAAGACTCAAACGAGATCTAAACGCACGATCAACTGAGTTTAGGTTTGAAGAACATCACGAAGAGCGGGTGGGTACAAATAAAATTTGAGCCTCTATCCTTTGTTTCTTAAACCGTGAACCAGGACACGTTATAACCCTCAAAAGTCCTAGCTGAAGCATGGGTTAGTTCGAAAGCATACTGTTACGAAAGGTATCCTGACTCCTTAAGGCTTGCGGTAAAATAACGAGTTGACATAACGGTTTACAAAAAAAAACTCACTTGCTTTTATTGAAAAATGCATTTTCAAAAATTTCAAGACAGACATAAGCTTTGCATTCTTAAGATAACATTGTTTGCATATGATTATTTGTTTGAACAGCAGAGAACTTTGCCCAATGAATATCCGATGAACGAAGGTCCTCTCAACAAAAGAGTCACCTCCGGTGGAAGAAACACTTCCAATCAAGGGGCATGGCATGATCAGTGGCCATCATCTGGGGCAGTCCAATCAAGATTCGGAGAATTTCTCAAAAGGCCAACCAGCTTGGGGCAAATCTCCATCTGGATCACCTGGGGCATTCCGACAACGAATCTTTCCTGATCAAAGATCTTCTGGTAGTACGGCAACGCAATACTACTGACAGGGGCATCTCCCTACATTCTGAGAGCGTGGACATAGTCGAAAAAATACTACGCAAAATCAAAGACCCGCTAGGTTGACACACCTAGGCAAAAATAAGGGCTTCCCGGCGAACCAAAAGGGTTCGGGCAAAAATAAGGGATGAAATGAAAAAATCTGTACACCCGGAAAGTCGAAAACCTGAAAAGGCGGCTTGGGCAAAAAAGGGTATCCCGGTGGACTGAAAACCCGAAAGGGAAGTCCAGGCAAAAGTTAGGGATCACAGCGGACGACTATGTTCCGTCATCTCGTCCCTTGCCTACTAGAAGAAGATTCGTAAATCGTCAGTCATCAAGCACCTCCACAAGCATCTTCTCCCACAGAAACAGGGGCAGTAATGAGTTGTCTAAGCGACCTAGTTACTCTGTCCACCAAGGTACTAAGGTAGGTTCGACTGAAGAACAACCAAGATGCCTTAAGTCCCCAGAGAGTGAGCCAAGGTTCAGCCATACTCCCCCGGAGCAGAGAAGGCACAGTATCTCCAGCAAGTCAGCAACACTCTCCCCAAGCAGAGTTAGCCTACTGTCAGCCTTAAGGAAGTTGGATTATCCCCCGAAGATCTCAATATTCCCCGGTGGAGTATACAAATATTCTTAACAAGCATCCCCGACAATCTTGATCTAAGATTGTTCCCCGGCGGTATACTGAACATCAAGAGGAGCCACTTCCCCAGTACAATTCAAAAGTTTCCCCAGGAAAGTGGAATCCATATCCCCAGCAGGTCTTGAAGCTTATCCCTAGTAGATTCTGGAGGCTTATCCCCTGCAGAGCATGAACGCGTCTCCCCCGACTTTATTCAAAGGTTATTTCCCCACCAGGATATAACTGGGTTATCCTCAACCAATTGCCACGGAAAGATCGTCCCCGGCGAAGTCTTCATATCCCCAGCGGAGTTCATCCAATCTTCCAACAAAGCTCAACAATGGTATCCCCAGCGGAGTTATCATCAAACCTCAGCAAAGTACATCTCTTCCCACAGAGCATTCCCCGCAGAGTATTCTATTCGCCAAGTTTATTCCCCAACGGAGTCATCTTCTCCTACCGGTATTCTTGCAACCATCATCCCCAGCAAAAACGAAGAACTCTCTTCAACATCAGCCCAGGATTCAGCTCCCGGCATTCGTCAAGGATTTATTTTCCTAGACGAAAATACATTCATAAACATCACATTGTCATACATTATGATACATGCATACACGCATCATATCACCCCAATCTCATTTATTTTTGAGAACATCTTAAAATCAGGCAATTCATACATTATGACATTGCATACAACTAACTCGTTACTTTTTCAGGAGAGAATGATCAACAGATAAAAGTCTTTACCGTTTGAGGTAGATGACGCCTAAGATTCTCTCACCATTCTGCTGAGGTTGAAGTCGCCAAAGATTCTCTCATCATTCTGCTGAGGTTGAAATTGCCCAAAGGTTCTCTCATCGTCCCGTTGAGGTAGTAATCGCTCAAGGTTCTCTCATCGTCCCGTTGAGGTAGTAATCGCCCAAGGTTCTCTCATCGTCCCGTTGAGGTAGAAATCGCCCAAAGGTTCTCTCATCGTCCCGTTGAGGTAGTAATCTCCCAAGGTTCTCTCATCGTCCCGTTGAGGTAGTAATCGCCCAAGGTTCTCTCATCGTCCCGTTGAGGTAGAAATCGCCCAAAGGTTCTCTCATTGTCCCGTTGAGGTAGTAATCGCCCAAGGTTCTTTCATCGTCCCGTTGAGGTAGTAATCGTCCAAGGTTCTCTCATCGTCCCGTTGAGGTAGAAATCGTTCAAGGTTCTCTCATCGTCCCGTTGAGGGCACGTCTGAAGAGTTTGAAGATCTGATTCCTGTATCTTGCCAGGGTGTATCTGTTGACGACTAATTCCAGACTCGATTCATGTATCCTGCCAGGGCACGTCTGAAGAGTTTGAAGATCCGATTCCTGTATCTTGCCAGGGTGTATCTGTTGACTAACATTACCAGACTCGATTCCTGTATCTTGTCAGGGCACATCTGAAGAGTTCGAAGATCCGACTCCTGTATCTTGCCAGGGTGTATCTATTGACGACTATTCTCCGGACTCGATTCTTGTATCTTGCCAGGGCACGTCTGAAGAGTTTAAAGATTCGATACCTGTATCTCGCCAGGGCACATCTACGTAAAGAGTTTGAAGATCAACTCCTGTAACAGGCCAGGTAATTATTTTTCTTTCTCAGGTACACAAGTTCTCGCTAAGGAATCTCTTACGCGATCGACACCTAGGTGGCGTCTATAAGCCCATTCCCGACAAGGTACTATCATACTTCCAGATGGCATCTATAAGCCCATCTCCACATACCTACAGTCTCCAAATGGCATCTGTAAGCTCATTCCATTCATCACACTACTGACATTCTACTATGTGAGTGCAAATTTCTGGGCACTCTAGTGTTCAATCATCTTCCACCTTCAGATTACGAAAGGCACGCCAGCCAATCTACATCCTCAGGTCTAAGAAGATTGAACAGGGGCAACTGTTGTACCCCAAAATTTGCCCTCCCATATTTCTCAAAATATTTCAAGAAAAATTCACAAGTCCAACCCGGCGCGTCATATTCAGGTATTCTTTCACCAAGATATCTCTGGTAACGTATTCTCAAATTCAGGTTCGACTCAAGAGTCAATTCTTTAAAGAAGGTATCCGAATGTGTGAGTTTTCTCGAAGAAATATGGTGAAAAAGTGTGCTGAAAGTGCAGTTTTTACGCGCTAAAAAATTCATAACTTGAAGATCGTGACTCGTATTGAACCCATTCCGGTGGCCAAAATTCCGTCTTGACATTATCTACATTTTCATATCTCACGACTGGAAGCCAATTTCGATCAGAAGGTCTTCAAAAATGTGGATTTATCAAGTATTTTCGTACAGAAAATTTGTGACAGAAGTTTATTTGCGTCATGTTCAGAAAATCATAACTTGGTCGATTTTCATCGTATCGAGCTGGTTCCGGCGCCAAAATTTCACAAATTGAGTTGGCTACATTTTCACAGAAGGTATTGAGTTCAAACGGTATTCAAAAGACCTTCGTTTTTTGCTCAGAATGCGTGACACGCTGAAAATCCTGAATGCTGAATATTATTTCATCTGGGCCGAAACTTCGAAAATTCATAACTCGGTCAATTTTTATCGGATTGGACTCATATTTTTACACAAGGTCACTGACTTATAGATCTACAACTTTGCTTCAAAAGTCGAGACCAAATTATGCACCGATCAATACCAGTTTTTTATTGAAGAACGTGTCAGAGTCGACACTGGAGCCCAAAATAAGTTTGTCTGAGCTGAAACTTCAAAAATTCATAACTAATTCACCGTTTATCCGATTCAGCCGATTTTCGGACAGGAGTTAGTTATCGATGTCGGCTACATTTTGTTTTCACATTTCAACTTCAAAAATTGCACTTAAGTCCCTGCGATTTAGCCTGGAAAGTGACGAACTCAAGTGAACATTGGAGGCTCAATTGCACATTCAAAGCCCATTTTCTTTACCCTAATTTCCATTATATAATCACCTTCTTTTCACACAAACCAGGGAGGAGAAAAAGAGAGAAAAAACCTTGCCACAACACTATTAGAATATCAAATTCTTTCAAGAACCCTAAAACCTTGAAATCCTTATTACAAATCCCTCTCTCACTACAAACAAGCCATCACAGTTACAAACCAACACCTTACTACTTCTTCAGTAAGGGTAAGACTGGCTTGATCTCCATGATCCAAAGGGCATAAAAGCATTCAGGTCACTAATTTTCCAGTAAGGGTAAGATTGATTTGATCTCCATGATCAAAAGGGTATAATCATTCATACATGTCATATTGTGCCTAAACATTAAATTTCTTCATATATTGGCTTTATTTGCATTTTATGATTTTATTTAATGTGTTCATGAGATTCAACACTGCAGATTTAGACAGGATCCCATGCAGGTTCATTAAGGAACGTTGAGGCCAAAACACAAATGGCTAAAAGCCAAAAGCCAAATGGCCAAAAGAACAACTTATGCATGACACCAATACATGGCGAGACAAACATCCTGAGAAGATTAAGGAACGTTGAGGCCAGAACACAAATGGCCATGAAACCCAATCCAATGGCCAAAGAATGCAGACCACGGTATTCAGGAGTCAATGAACACGCACGTGATGCCAGAAAGTCAAACAAGGCTTTCTGTCTAATGGGCCAGAATACTTCAAAAAACCTCCCCTTGGGCCTGAAACCCCCCATGGTTTGCGTCATTTTTATTTTTTTATTTGATTTTCCTTTTTATTCTTTTAATTGTTTTTAATTGTTTTCTTTAATTTCATAAATTAATTTCCATAAGATAAAGTACAGAAAAATCAAAAATATTTATTTTATTAATATTAATTTCACCATTATTATTTTTGTAAATAAACTTTAACAATTAATAAGATTAATTTAGGTTTCAAAACTTTAATATTTTTCTTAATAAATTAAAATAAGTAGAAACTAGGATTTTGTAACATTCTCATCTTTTTCTTAAATAAATAATTTTCTCATTATTAATTATTAAATATTTTTGTAAATAAACATGTACATTAAATATTTAGTAAATTAGGTTAAACTTTAATATTTTTTTCATTAATAATTAAAAACAACTTAGAATTAGGGTTTCTCTTCAATTTTAATTTCTTTCTCTCATAAATACCAAAAACCTAAAAAACATTTCTTTTCTTTAACTTAATAATTAATTAGCTTTTTAATTTCATTTAATTTCAAAAGGGTCCAACGCCCTCGAACGTTCAACTTTAATTCTTTCGCGCATTTATTCTTATTTTTCCTTTTTCAATATTATGTAACTGTTCAAGCCATGTAATAGTAATTAGGAATTTATTTTACTTTCCGCATTTTTATTCAAAACGGGTCTTTGTTAATTTGGCGATGTATAGACCCGCGCCTTGTAATAGCGTAGGATTTTATCTTTCCGCATTTAAATTTCCGCACTCTTAAACTGCTAACTTGGTATGAAAGAATGTATGGCCTAAATTAAAAAACAAGCGTAGATCACCATGATGCATGTACAAGATAAAACATAACTGAAAATAACACACGAATTCACACACCACTCTTAGGGTACGCCTCACTGTTGCCTTACCTTCGAAACGTGGTCGTCGAGTATAGGACGTTTTAGTAAGTCCTTATGTCCGTTGATCCACATGCCTCAAAACAAGTTGCCTCGGAAAAGTTGCCTCGGATTAAAAAGGATCAGTGGCATAAGGGTAGCTTCTAAGGTATCTTACTGTTGCTCTGGTGACCACACTGTCCCTAAAAAACGAATTGACCCGAACACCTCCAACGGTGGTGCTACCTACCTCTAAATGGTGGGATGGCACTACCTTAAGGATATTTACATAGCCTAATTCCTTAGGGTAGGTAGATGGCTTGTAGATACTTGCTCTATTCAAAAAAACAAATCAAAACTCTTTTCACACCGACACTTTCAAAAAAGCTTTCAAAACAAATTTTCAAACACTCTTGAGGACTGATACAAGAGTCGATCTGAATCTTTAAACGAAACTTTTTCAAACCCACTCACACTTGAAAAGCAAACACTTTGGAAAACACAATGAGCAAGTATCTAAGAGCCCGTGGATAACCACGGATAGGAAGGGTGCTAACACCTTCCCTTTCTATAAATCTACCTCCCGAACCGAGAGATAATCTCATAAGGAATTTTTCTGTGCTTTTGTCCTGTCCATGTTGGAGAAAATAAAAGACGGTGGCAACTCTTGCTTCCGCGACATTTCGCGAACCAGCATTAAACAGTTAGTTCCAGATCCACCGATCACACCTGCAAACTTGAACTACTTGCACATACTTGTTATCTGATAATACGAGTTCCCTGCAGGTTTTGTTTACAGTCCTTATCCAATAATTTGGACTCATAGCAGGGCTTACTTACATCACTCCATGCATAGCATACACATCATAACATCATACCATAGCATTTCCTTAACCATTTCAAGGATCTCAAGGGTTTGCGATGCAGGTCAGGATGAACCAAATGTCTAGCACGGGGCAAAGGGGATTTATTTTCCTCTAGCCAAGGTTGTCCAGAGATCAAAACATGATAACTTGAGTCAGGGGCTATGACCCACTCGATATGGTGAGCCTTGACTCTTGAAGAAGGATTCTCAGCAACATGAAGTTCCTTCAATCGAGCTACAAAATTAAAATTCCAACAAGTTTCCTGGTTACCCCGCGAGATCCTTGAGAACATTGCATGCATGTACATACATATCATTGCATAACAGGTACCCCTTTTACAGGTCACTTATCTTCTTCGCTGTTTATTTCGGCAATCATCATGTCTGCCGAACCTTCCACTGAACAAGCTATCAAGGCCCTCCAGGCCCAGAACGCCCAGTTCCAGGAGTTGGTTATGAGCCTAGCCCAGGGTCAACAAGATTTGAAGACTCTGATTCTGAAAGAGAGGAAGAAGAAGAAGAAGAGGACCGTCTTGTTCAACACTGGACGCAGATTTGGTAATGGACTGCAGAATGAGGTTGAGCTGACTACCTCATCAGTAGGGAAAGACAGCCCACAAGAGAGAAGGGTTCCTAGTCCCGTGGTCTCCGACAACGAGACGGATTATAATGATGAACAGTATCCTCCTGCCGAGGATAGGTATAAAAAGCTGGAGGACCGCTTAAGTGCAATGGAGATTCAGAATGTGCTCGGGTTGGACTTTGGAGACCTAGGGTTATCCTCTGGGGTGGTGATTCCCCATAAGTTCAAGGCCCCTGCTTTTGCCAAATACGAAGGAGCTTCCTGTCCTAAGCTGCACCTCCGATCGTATGTAAGGAAGATCCAACCTTACACTGCTGACAAGAATTTGTGGATCCATTTCTTCCAGGATAGTCTTTCAGGGACTCAACTCGAATGGTTCTATCAGCTGGATGAGGCCAGTATCCGCAACTGGGAGGACTTGGCTGTTGCGTTTTATAAGCAATATCAGTATAATTCCGACCTCGCTCCTACTCGTACCCAACTCCAGGGTATGTCACTAGGGACGGGTGAGGGATTTAAAGAATATGCCCAAAAATGGAGAGACCTTTCCGGAAGGGTGCATCCACCTTTAACGGATCGTGAACTTGTTGATTTGTTTCTGGGGACCCTGTCTGGTCCATTCTTTAACCACTTGATTGGAAACTCTTCAGCCGGGTTCACAGACCTTATCTTGACTGGTGAGAGAATTGAAGCTAGCATCAAAAGTGGGAAGATTCAAGAAGCTGCACCTTCTGATGCTCATAAAAAGCCTTATAGTGGGAAGAAAGAGTCCAATGCTGTGTACAGTCAAAAGAGTCGTCGTGACCAACACGTAGGGGCAGTCATGATCTCTGGTTCTGCGTCGCGCCGACAACAGCAAAAGGGAAATCAACGAAGGCCAGACGAGCCTAAAAGACAGTTCACCAATATCAACATGCCATTGTCACAAGCATTGCAGCACATGTTGAAGATGAATTTGATTTCGGTGATAAACCCTCATCCGAACCCTAAGACTTCTTCTCCAAATTACAACCCAGATGCAAGGTGTGCTTACCACTCCGATAGCCCGGGGCACAATACTGACGATTGTTGGGCGCTGAAATACAAGATTCAGAATATGATTGACGCTAAGGAGATCGAATTCGAGTCTTCTGAGACTCCCAATGTGATCACTGCTCCCTTGCCGAAACATGACTAGGATAGAAAGCACTTTTGTTCATTTGAATTCAAGTTGTATTTTTCTTTGCTTATTCAAACAATTATCATGTCAAACTCTTTTATTTCATTAATGCATTACACGTGTCTGTTTTGAAGTAATTGTGTTCACTATATTCAAATTGCTTTCATTTTTTTGTGATGTTCAAACTCTCGATTAAAAAAATTCTAAGCCTTTTGAGGGAGGATGACGAAAACGATACCACAATCTACAGTATTCCTTTGAATAGACCCCGTTGATGAGGTACAGGCATTGCTTCAAATCCTAAACAGTTGAGTTATAAGGAAGATAATCCCTCGTCAACCCCTTTGAGCCAAAGAAGTTGGAGTTTTTCTTTTCACAAATTAAAACCCTTAATCACAACCCGGGGCAGGGTAGTTCTCTCAGTTGATCCAGGTGCACAATGAACGACATCAAAAGAGTTCTTCCAAAACAAAAGACGGTGATGGTTCCCTATAATCGTCAAGACAGGCAGTCATTATCTTTCAAAATAAAAGCCCAATAAGTCAAAACCTATGAAGGAGACTTACAAAACTGGGGCATCCCAAAGTTAGGGATAATAAAATCAAAAGAAAAGAGGTCCTACAAGCCCTCAACAAAAAAAGGAGAAATGACTGCCTATTCAAAATAAACTATCAGTATCCGAACCATCGCCGGTATATCAGAGCAAAGATTCAAACAGGATCTAAATGCACGATTAGCTGAGTTTAGGGTCGAAGAACATCATGAAGAATGGGTGGGTACAAATAAAATTTGAGCCTTTATCCTTTGTTTCTTAAACCGTGAACCAGGCCACGTTATAACCCTTAAAAGTCCTAGCTGAAGCATGGGTTAGTTCGAAAGCATACTGTTACAAAAGGTATCCTGACTCCTATAGGGCTTGCTGTAAAATCCTGAGTTGACATCACATTTTACAAAAATTCACTTGTTTTACTGAAAATGCATTTTCAAAAACTTCAAGACAGACATAAGCTTTGCATTCTTAAAATAACATTGTTTGCATATGACTATTTGTTTGAACAGCAGAGAACTTTGCACGATGAATATCTTGTGAACGAAAAAAAGCCTTCTCAATAACAAGAGTCGCCTCAAGTGGAAAAACACTTCCAATCAAGGGGCACGGCATGATCATCCTCCATCATTTGGGGCAGTTAAGTCAAGATTCAAGGAATCTCTCAAAATGCCAAATAGCCAGGGGCAAATCTCCGCCAGAGTCACTTGGGGTATTGGACATGGATTCCAGCAACGAATCTTGCATGATCAGACATCTTCTAGTGGTACGGCGACACAACGCTACTGACAGTGACAGCTCCCTCCACTCTGAGAGCACGGACATAGTCGAAAAAATACTACGCATAATCAAAGACCCGCTAGGTTGACACACCTAGGCAAAAATAAGGGCTTCCCGGCGAACCAAAAGGGTTCCGGCAAAATGAGGGATGAAAATAAAAAAATATGTACACCCGGCAAGTCGAAAACCTGAAAAGGCGGCTTGGGCAAAAAAGGGTATCCCGATGGACTGAAAACCCGAAAAGGGCGGTCCAGGCAAAAGTTAGGGATCAAAAATGTACGACTATGTCCCGTCATCTCGTCACTTGCCTACCAGAAGGAGATTTGTCAATCGGCAGTCGTCAAGAACCTTCACAGGTGCCTTCTCCCACAGAAGCAGGGGCAATAAGAATTGTCCGAACCGTACAAGCTGCGTTGTCCTCCAAGTACCAGGGTAAAGTTCAGCTGAAGAATATGACCAAGATACCTTCACTCCCCGCAGAGTAAGGCAAGTCAGCAATACTCTCCCCCGAGCAGAGTTGGTCTACCATCAGTCCTGGAAAAGTTGGGTATCCCCAAAAGATCTTAATATTCCCTAGCAGAGTATACATATATTCCCCAGCGGAGTATACAGATGTTCCCTAGCAAGCATCCCCGGCAGTCTTAATATTCCTCGACGAAATATAAGATTGTTCCCCGGTGGAGTACAGACACCCCAGTGGAGCCATTTCCTCAAAAGTTTCCCCAGGAGAGTTGAATCACCTCCCCAGTAGATTCTGGAAGCTTGCCCCCTACAGAGTACAAATATCTCTCCCCAGCCATATTATGAGGGTTATCCCCCACCAGAGCCTAACTGGGTTATCCTCAGCAAATTGCAACGGAAAGATCATCCTCAGCGAAGTTCTTCCTATCCCCAGCGGAGTTCATCAAAATCCCTAACAGAACTTATCAACGGAATCCCCAGCGGAGTTATCGTTAAAATCTCAGCAGAACATCTCTCCCCCACAGAGTATTTCCCCTCGGAGTAATCTTTTTCATCAAGTTTATTCCCCAACGGAGTTCTTTTCTCCTGCAAGTTTATTCTCACCCAGCGGAAACGAGGAACTCAACTCTATTCTCCAGCAGCTCCGGGATTTATTTTCCCAGACAAAAATACATTCATAAACATTTCACATTTCATACATCCTATTTACATACATGATAAAGTGCATACGACACGATCTCATTTGTTCTTGAGAACATCTTGACATCATGCAGTTCATGCATCATGACATTCCATACAAGCTAATGTTTTACCTTTTCAGGAAAAAGTCAATCAAAAGATGGCTACCATCAACCTTTCCAAGTCCCAGATTAATACCTGAAACCAGACAGTACAATTATCTACTTGACAATCATGAAGCAACCCTACACCGGTTCCTTCCCAATCTCAGACGAAGTCTTACACGGACTCATCATCAGGAAACCCCACACCGGTTCCTTCTCGATTTCAGATGAAGTTTTACACAGACTCATCCTTAGGCAACCCAACACAGGTTCCTTCCTCTCAGACGTAGTTTTACACGGACTCGTCATCAAGAAACCCTACACAGGTTCTCTCTTTCCAAAGATGAAGTTTTACACGGACTCCTCATCAGGCAACCCTACACTGGTTTCCTCTCTTCAAGACGTAGTTTTACACGGACTCGTCATCAAGAAACCCTACACAGGTTCTTTCCTTTCAGATGAAGTTTTACACGGACTCCTCATCAGGCAACCCTACACCGGTTCCCTCTCTTCAAGACGTAGTTTTACACGGACTCGTCACCAGGAAACCCTACAACGGTTCCTCCTCAATTTCGGATGAAGTTTTACACGGACCCATCATCAAAGTAACCCTACACCGGTTCCTTTTTTGTCAGAAGAAGTCTTACACGGACCCATCATCAAAGTAACCCTACACCGGTTCCTTTTCTTTCAGAAGAAGTTTTACACGAACTTATCTTACAATAACCTTACCCCGGTTCCTCCTAAAGTTTTACACGAACTTATCTCAAAGTAACCTTACCCCGGTTCCTCCTATAGTTTTACACGAACTTATCTCAAGGTAACCTTACCCCGGTTGATCCTGAAGTTTTACACGAACTTATCTCAAGGTAACCTTACCCCGGTTCCTCCTAAAGTTTTACACGAACTTATCTAACAGTAACCTTACCCCGGTTCATCCTGAAGTTTCACACGAACTTATCTCAAAATAACCTTACCCCGGTTCCTCCAGAAGTTTCACACAAACTTATCACCGAAACAACCCTACACAGGTTTTCTTCCTTCCAAGATGAAGTTTTACACGGACTCCTCATCAGGTAACCCTACACCGGTTCCCTCTCTTCAAGATGCAGTTTCACACGGACTCGTCATCAGTCAACCCTACACAGGTTTTCTTCCTTCCAGATGCAGTTTTGCACGGACTCGTCATCAGTCAACCCTACACAGGTTTCCTTCCTTCCAAGATGCAGTTTTACACGGACTCATCATCAGTCAACCCTACATAGGTTTCCTTCCTTCCAAGATGTGGTTTTACACGGACTCGTCATCAGTCAACCCTACACAGGTTTCCTTCCTTCAAAGATGCAGTTTCACACAGGCTCATCGTCAGGTAACCCTACACCGGTTCCCTCGTTCAACTTACAAAGTTACAAATCAACAAACGATCTTCAGATGGCATCTATAAGCCCATCCTTCTACCAACAACCTCCAGATGGAATCTATAAGCCCATCCTCCTATCCATCATCTCTCCAAATGGCATCTGTAAGCCCATTCCCGACATCACATTGTTGATACTCCACCATGCGAGTGCAAATTTCTGGGCACTCTAGTGTTCAATCATCTTCCACCTTCGGATCACAAAAGGCACGCCAGCCAATCTACATCCTCAGGTCTAAGAAGATTGAACAGGGGCAACTGTTGTACCCCAAAATTTTCCCTCCCATATTCTTCAAGATTTGTCAAGAATCATCTTCAAATTGTTCAAGATTTCTCAAGAGTTGTACAGTTCAAACCACCTCCTAAGCCAGCTGAAATTAGGGTTTTGGTTCTTTCAAGGAATTTGAGGTTTTCAATGGTTCAATCAAGTCTCATAGGCCTCTATACATTCTCAAGCATCTACATGCCAAGTTTCAAGGTTCACAATGCCAGGTTGCACAGTCAAAAACCTCATTTGATCTACAGTCAACTATAAGGGCAAAATGGTCATTTTCAGTCTAAAGTCAGAATTTTTGGTCAACGTATTATTTTGAGGTCACAATCATCATTTTATCTAGTCTTGATCATGATTCCACAAGAATGGCTCAAAAATCATCAAAGATGCAAAAGTTGCTATTTTTGGACAGTAGAAAAGTCAACTGTATCTTGACCAAGGCATAACTTTTTCATGGTTCATCATAAAAATTCCATCCAATGCTCATTTTGAAGGGGATGACATTTCCTACAACTCATCTTCACATTCCAAGTCCAAGAAATGCTCTCATAAAAAGTTATCAATTTCTACATTATAGGTCAATTTTAAAAGTCAACAAAAATGCACTTTAAGTCAAAGGCCATAACTTGAGATTGGTAAATCCAAATGACATGGGAGCAAAGGCATCGGTTAGAGGACTTCAAGACCTTTCCAAAATGTCCAATAACATGTTCATATGATAAAATTTTAGCAAGATATGCATTGGATAAGTTGAGAAATTTTTGTGAATTTGCAAAAGTCAAATTTGCTCAAAACACTTTGTTTTTGCTAATGGGCCTCAAATTTCTTCTT
Source organism: Vicia faba (assembly GCA_948472305.1). NCBI lineage: Eukaryota > Viridiplantae > Streptophyta > Magnoliopsida > Fabales > Fabaceae > Vicia > Vicia faba. Next base: position 213,498,148 of record OX451739.1, read on the forward strand.
GAAACTTCATTCAAAGCCTATGCACGACCCATCAAGCTTAAATTGATTTATTTTCTTATTTTTTATTAATTAATTGGATTTTTAATCAATTTTAATTCATTTAATTAATTTAAATTGTAGGAAATATCAAGATATGGTTTTTCAATCTTTTTGTGAAGCAAGAATGACCTAATCAAGCTGGCAAATTCGTGTGCAAATCAAAGGGACAAGAATCTCCAAGTTTGGAAAGTTTTTCCAATCAAAAAGATTCAAAAATATATGATTGCAAATCAAATATTCAAACCATTATTCAATGGATCTTTTGTGCAAGATTTAACCTAGTTTCAGTCTAATATATACGCACAAGCCAACCCTACTCATGCAGACGAGAATTTGCTGCAAGAAAGCCATAATCACATTGAAAAAAACTCAAGAAACTTGAAAACTGTTTTCCAGGTTCCAGCATGATTCAAAGCATTTTGTGGTTTCTAATACCTTGCAGGAACTCTCAGGGACGTTTTGCAATCAAAACCACACGCTAAAGCTTAAGAAATCACTCTAAACAGATTCACGGTTTGCATACTTTTTTTCATAATCGAAACTCATGATTCATGCATCATTAACGTGATTTTTTGTGTGTTTTGCATTGCTAGAACTCCCATGAAGCTAATGGTACAGGTTAATTGAATTATAACACGCAGAACCGCAAAGTGCCATTACCGAATTTTAGGGTTCATGAGTTCTTGAATTAGGGCTTTCCAAATCCAGTAAAATTGGGACCCCTAAGGCATATGGTTGAAACCGTCAGGGCCAGATGAACACAAGGCCATACTCGCGAAATATTTATGTTAATCACACGCCTAATCGCTATTTTTCCTCATTATGCTTTGTGGGGGTTAAAAACCCCCGCTATCTATTTGGTATTTACAGACATCAGCGAAGGAGATGAAGACGTGTGAGCTTCTGGTTGGATGATTCAAAAGAACGCGCGTTTTTACGTTTGTGTACAGCATATTTAATTGTTTCATATATTATATTTGTTCATTATCATAATAACAAATGCAGCGTAATGGCCTAGTGGATAGTGCGTTGTCCAAGAATCATTGGGACCTGGGTTCGATTCCCAGGTCCCCCAAATACTCCTATATTATTTTGTTTAATATATTCATATGCAAGCAGTCCAAGAGTGTTCCACCATGCACTCTCATATCCTAGGCGCCATGTGGCTTCAAGTAGCAATCTAATGGCCATGATGGAGTGATTACCATACTCCTGGTCAACCCTGCACGTGGACAATTCCCCAAGGTCAAACAGGCTGGAGAGCTTAATGGGCCAGATTTCCAAACAAACCTCCAAAAGGGCCCAACACCCCCCTGGTTTATATTTCCTCTTTTATTTTCTTTTCCTTTTTTTTATTTTCTTTTATTAACTATAATTATTATTATTATTTAATTAACTCACATAATTATTTTTCATAATAAATTCAGAAACCTAAAATATTATTTATTTTTATTATTTATTAATTTCACTATTAATTATTATTTTGTAAATAAATTCTAAATATAATTAATTTAGTTAATTAGGTTAACTTTGACTTTTTTTCACAATAAATAAAATCAATCTAGAATTAGGGTTTTTCTTTTGACAACTTTTAATCCATTTTATTTTATTTTCATTAAAAAGATAAAAAACTAAAAAATACTTTTTTTCTTGTAATTATTTAATTAATTAGTAAATTAGGTTTAATATTAATTAATTGCAAAAAGGACCAAAATTCCATTCTTTTCTCAAAAAGGGTCAAAACCCTAAGACTTGTCCCGATTCAATTTTTCTCGCGCATGTTTATTCTTGATTCCTATTTTGATCATATTTATGTAACTGTTCCGAGGATGTAATAGATAATTAGGACTTTTATCGCTTTCTTTATTTTCTCGCATTTACTTTTCAAGGGTTATGTTTTTGGCGATGTAAATACCCGACGCCTTGTAATAGCGTAGATTTACTTTCCGCAATTTACTTTCCGCACAATTATTAACTGCTATGCATGACAAGACTTGCCTGAAAAATAAAATCAAAACATAGCTCACCTTAACATGTGCAAAGATAACATAATCTGAAACCTGACGCACTCGCACATGCCACTCCTAGGGTACGCCTCACTTGGTTGCCTCGAGGTGGTCATTGAGTATAGGGTATTTTAGAGGTCGCCCTCCTGTCTGAAGATCCAGTTGCCTCGAAATGGTTGCCTCAGATGAAAAGGATCTAGGACATTAGGGTTACTGCTAAGGCGTCCTACCATTGCTTTGGTGACCACACATGTCCCTATAATCGAATTGACCCGAATAACTCCAACGACGGTGCTACCTACTTATCAATAGTGGGATATTACTGTCTAAAGGACATTTACACAGCTTAATTTCTTTTGAGTAGGTAGAGGTTCTAAGGTACTTGCTCTTTCAAAACAAAATCAACTTTTCACACCTACACTTTTCTGACAAAAGTTTTCAAACAAACGCTTCACTACGCCAAAAACTGCTTTTTGCAGCGCCTCTACTAAAGCGCTTATTGAAAAAGCGCTGCCATAGCCTTCACAAAAAACAAAATTAAAAAAAAGGGAAACCTACGAAGGCGCTTTTTTAAAAGCGCTGGCATAGGTGGGGGATACGAAAGCGCTTTTTACATTAAAAGCGTTGTGGTAGGTCAAATAAAAATATTAATAAAAACGAAATAATAGGGTTATGAAGGCGCTTTTTAAAAAGCGCTGTGGAAGATTGGCCTTTGAAAGCGCTTTCAAAAGCGCTGGCATAGGGTCTGATGCTACTAAAGCACTTTTAAAAAAATAGATTGGATTATAATCCAAAGCCCATTATCAGAAAAAAGCGCTGAACTCAAGCTGGCGGAGGTAGTTGTCGTTGTCGGTCTCCAGAAACCGTTGAACTCCGAGAGCACATCACTGTTCAAGCATCCTCACTCTCTCACGTTTTCTCTCTTTCGATCTCAACCTTCATTTTCGTTTTCTTCTTCCAATCAAGTAAGTTCATCAAATTCTTCTCTCTTCGTATATTATTTACGCTTTTGTGACAGTTTCAACCTTCGTGTTGCTCTAATAATCGAACCCCGTTTTTAGGTTCTTTTAGAAGTTTTTATTTTTGGGGATTTTGGGGAATGTGCATTTCTCTGTTGTTTATGTGTTGAAAACTATAGGATGCATTTTCGTACCTAATTGTGTTGCCTTTAAGGTGTTTGATAATTGTCCTGAGTGGTGTTATGTGAATTTTTGTCTGAGTAGACTGAACTTTGAGTCATTTGAGTCATTTTCACGTTGATTAAGTGGAAGTGATTAAGTGTAACCGGGTGTGTCGGTACCATCGTGGGGCTGGTTGTCAATGCATTTCAGACACTAGACACGTCTTCATTGTGAAATATCGTTGCTACATTGTTTGCTACTATCATGTCACTTAAGTTAGTAGTTTTAATTGAAATTTTAATACTCTGTTCATGTCTATTTGAGAGATGCAATGGACCTTTAAGAATAGTATATATTGGTTTGTAGAAATATTTAGTTTTGAATCAAAAGGATCGCTTATTCACATTTCCATCCTTTATAAATTTTAAAATAATTCAGTTTTGATTATTTATTCTCTGTTCAGTAGTTTTTAGTATAGTGACTAAGATCTAAAATGCTATTAAGTAATAAACTAATACTAGTGTTTGCCTTAAATATCAAATTCATTAGCGTGTACCTTCTTCTCCTGCTTCTAAATTTAAACAAGTTTATTTTGGTTTTGGTTTTCGCAAAAAGGAAGCTTATGAAGCAAAGCTGAAATATTTGGAAACATACCTAGTTTTTGACAACGTTGGAGTTGAGTTATTTTGGCAGTTGGTGTTTTAAATTGGATCTGTAAAAAATACTTAGAAAAGAAAGGATGTTGTTGTGGCACTTATAATCAAATCTACTTTCTACATGAGCAAGAAGGCAAAAATAGTAATATCTAGTTAATAGACAATTTCATATATTCAAAGGAGCTACTACTCTACATTCTATAATTTTAAAGAATTGTAGAACGGCACGATGACCTGTTAATTGTAATTAATCAGCCAAAATAAATTAGTTAAGAATGCATCTCTTGCTTTGATTTTTAAGAGATGTCCACATTACTCTAATGAGTATTTGAATATTTGCTGCAAATTAAATGATACTATCATCAAGGCACAGCCAATTAACTAGGGACAAAACAGTTTTGGTCTTGACTCGTGTGTGCTAGAGCTGAGTGAGGTGGTTGACCAATACTGAGTCTGTGACTATAAAACCCAGCTCAATCTGTATGCGTGGCTGTAGAAGAATATGAGAAGTGGTCTCTGTCAAATGGGATTTAGGTTCTAGATTTGCACTTTTTCCAATTTTCTTTGTTCCCACTCATGGCAGTATTGATAGCATTGAAACGAGCACGTCTCAGGGATTCATCAAACATCAATGAAAATCTTAAACACAATGAACCATGCAACACATTAGTTAGCGTGTAGATGTTAGAATTTAGGACTATAGGACTATACCAAAAATATCTGACGGGATTTTTCCGTTGCTAAATCTTCCGGTTGCTTCTCCTCCGATGAAATCTTTACCGTAAGGTTTGAAATCCGACTTCACTATTGTTTGAATATAATTGTTATTACCTGTATCCAAGACTGAATCACTAGTATCCGACTTCACTAGTTAGTAATTAGTTATGAGTTGTTTAGCACATGCTTAAGGTGAGGCAAGAATAACTATGAATTTGATTACCTGATATGTTGAATTTCTTTACAGGTAATTAATTATTATTTTGCTATAGTTGTGTGACTAATTAGTTGCTATAGTCAAACCATGGATAAAAAATGGATGACTGCCAATCGATTGTCGAAAGAGTATGAGGATGGGGTATCAGAATTCGTTAAGTTTGCCGTTGCGCACGCCAGAGAACCCAATGGAATGATATGTCCTTGCTTGAGATGCTGTTATGGGAGACGGGTTGACGCGGTTCAGTTGGAATCACATTTACTGATGCATGGAATTGATAGAAGTTATGCATGTTGGAATTTGCAAGGTGAGAAAAGTAGCGGGAATGTTGAATCGAGTTATAATACGACGTATGCTTCAAATGAGGATTTCGCAGACGCATATGATTATGATCGAGTCGAAGAGATTGCAGAAGCGCTTGAAGAAGATCTTGAGGATTGTCCTAAAATGTTCGAGAGGTTGGTAAGCGATGCAGAGAAACCGTTGTATGATGGTTGTACAAAATTCACAAGATTGTCTGCGGTGTTAAAGTTGTACAACTTAAAGGCGGACAACGGATGGTCGGATAAAAGTTTCACACAGTTATTAGCCCTCGTGAAAGAAATGCTACCAGAGGATAATGTTCTTCCCAATCGAACGTATGAGGCCAAAAAGATGTTGTCCTCTATTGGCATGAGCTATGAAAAGATACATGCATGTCCAAAAGATTGCGTTTTATTTCGAAACGAGTACGCAGTGTTAAATGAGTGTCCTAAATGCGGTGCCCCTCGATATAAGGAAAAGTTGTCTCTGGAAAAGGTGTTATGGTATTTTCCTATAATTCCGAGATTTAGGCGCATGTATCGTAGTGAGACCGATTCAAGACACTTGACTTGGCATGCAGATGAAAGAATTATTGATGGGAAGTTGCGACATCCGGCAGACTCACCATAGTGGACGAAAGTTGATATTGATTATCCTGAATTTGGAAAAGAAGCAAGAAATCTTCGCTTGTCGTTGTCTACTGATGGAATGAACCCGCATGGTATTCAAAGTATCTCGCATAGCACCTGGCCTGTGATTCTTATGATATATAACCTACCTCCGTGGCTATGTATGAAGCGTAAGTACATGATGCTATCTATGTTAATTTCTGGGCCCAAACAACCAGGGAATGACATAGACGTGTACTTGGCACCCTTAGTCGAAGATTTGAAGTTTTTGTGGGAGACCGGTGTGGAGGTTTACGATGGGTATAGGAAAGAAAGTTTCAACTTGAGGGCGATGTTGTTTGGAACAATTAATGATTTTCCGGCGTACGGAAATCTATCAGGGTACAACATTAAGGGTCAAAAAGTGTGTCCTGTTTGTGAAGATGAAACCGATACGATGCGATTGAACTTTTGTCAGAAGAATGTTTTTCTCGGTCATCGTAGATTCTTAAATTCTAATCATCACTATCGTGGGTGGAGAAAGGCATTCAATGGAGAGGCAGAACACGGTAGAGCTCCACATATGTTGACAGGTGATCAGATTTTTGAAAAGGTGAAAGATGTGAGTACTGAGTTTGGCAAGCCTTTTGCACATAGACTTGTCACGAGTGGGTGGAAGAAGAGGTCGATTTTTTTTGAACTTCCATATTGGAAGTCGTTGTACGTAAGACATTTCCTCGATGTTATGCATATTGAAAAAAATGTATTTGATAGTGTTATTGGTACGTTACTCAATATACAAGGAAAGTCTAAGGATGGCATTAACATAAGGAAGGACATGTTAAACATGGGAATTAGAACTGAATTGGCACCCGTGACGAAAGGAAGACGCACATATCTACCACCTGCTGTTTACACTCTATCTAGAAAGGAGAAGAAAATATTGTGTAAGTTCCTCAGTGAAGTTAAATTTCCAGAAGGCTACTCATCAGATATTAGAAGACTTGTGTCAATGAAAGACCTAAAGTTAAAGAGTTTAAAGACTCATGATTGCCATGTTATAATGGAACATTTTCTACCAATAGGTATACGTTCTATTCTGCCAGAAAAAGTAAGGAGCGCAATAACTAAGTTGTGTTTTTTCTTCAAGTCAATTTGCAGCAAGGTGATCGATCCTGCGATCTTACCAACATTTCAAAAAGAGGTGGTTGTTACTTTATGTGAGCTTGAAATGTATTTTCCTCCCTCGTTTTTTGACATAATGGTTCATCTAGTCGTTCATCTTGTCAAAGAGACACAGTTGTGCGGACCAGCTTATATGAGATGGATGTACCCTGCTGAACGTTATATGAAAATTTTAAAAGGGTACGTGAAAAACCGAAGTCGACCGGAGGGTTGTATTGCGGAACGATACATTGTTGAAGAAGCGGTTGAGTTTTGCACTGAATATCTGTCAAATGTTCAATCAATTGGACTCCCCAAATCTCATATTGTCGAGAAAAAAGAAGGAAAAAGACTAATTGAAAATAAAGTTGTGACAGTGTCAATGGTCGAACGGGATCAGGTGCATTTGTATGTTCTGCACAATGAGATTGAGGTTGAGCCGTATGCTGAAATGCACAAGGGTGTTCTTCGAGGTTTAAATCTGAATAGAAATGAGAATTGGATAGTACGAGAGCACAATCGAAGTTTCATACCGTGGTTTAAGGAACAAATTTATTCAAAGTATCGTTCGGATCCTGCTTCAGTAACAGAAAGGTTGAGATGTTTAGCATATGGTCCAAGTATGATTGTGTTTTCTTATAGCGCATACGCAATTAATGGATACACATTTTATACCAAAGAACAGGATGATAAAAGTACTATGCAGAATAGTGGTGTTACCTTGGTAGCTGAAGCGATGCACATATCAAGTGCGAATGACTTAAACCCGAAATTTGCAAATCTGTCATATTTTGGGGTTATCGAGCGCATTTTGTTGTTTGATTACGGGAAGTTTCAGATTCCTGTATTTGATTGCAAGTGGGTTGAAAATAATAATGGCGTACGAATGGATAAGTCAGGATTTTTGCAAGTGGATCTCAATAGGGTGGGGTACAAAGATGAACCTTTTATTCTAGCCTCTCAGGCTAAACAAGTGTTCTATGTCAATGATCCGACAAGTACGAAATGGTCTATAGTGCTTTTGTCTAACAAAGTAATTGATGAAAACATTGGAGATCAAGGTGATATTGGCGTTGGCATTGAATCTTGTACAAGAAACGATCAAAATGAGAATGAACCTTGTACTAGAGATGATCATAATGAGGGTATTTGGATCAATCCAACCATCCGAGTTGTTAACAGAAGCGTAAAATATATTGCTACCAAGAAAAGAAAGAGACGTTAGTGAAAAAGGTATTATTATAATTATAGCCTAATATTGTAAGTAATATGTGAATAATGTTTTGAATTTTTGGCATATCTTTTGAACCGTTTTGAATTTTTGCGAATGTGACTAGTGTTTATTTAGTAGAACAATGTTTCCGGAGCTGATGGTGAGGTTTATTTCTTGCAAGTTTGGTTTTTTAGCATTTTATTCAATTTTGAGTTCCTTTAGTGCTATTCATATCTTTTTCGACTATCCATTTTCATGTAGTGTACTAATGTGCTTGTTTGACTTTTGTTACAGGTCTAATGGCTAGCAATGAAGAAAACCCGCAAGGAAACCAACAAGAAAACCCACCAGGAAACCAACAAGATCATGAAAACTCAAAAGAATCAAATCATGCAGCGGATGATACTTCAGCAAATGATGTTGCACGAGGCATCACCATAATGCGCGAAATCATTCGTGCTAGAGATAAGGGTGTGATATATAATGTAGATTGGAATCATTCAAATCAAGTAGTTGGGGTTAATGCTTCAAAATTCACAAGCTACGTTGGTACACTTGTTCGTATGCATGTGCCAATCTCCATATCTAGATGGAATGAGAAACAATGTGAAGCATTGAAGCAAGGAAAAGAAATGTTTTGGGAAGATGTTAAGGTATGTATGTTATATGGTTTATATGGTTATATGTTTATAAGTTTATAAGTTTATATGGTGTATATGGTTTTTAAACTACTTATATGTTTATATGGTTTATATGGTTTTTAAATTACTTATATGTTTATATGGTTTATACGCAGCGGTCTTTTAACGTTCCAGATGAGCGTAAAGGCTTCGTACTTGGGTTGGCCGGGAAAAGATTTAGAGGGTGGAAAAATCTGTTGACGAACACCTATCTTAAGGATGACAAAGGAAAGTGGCTGGAAGAGTTCCCGGCCGGAAGGCCGGAAAAGTATAATCTTTTCATTAAACAAGAAGATTGGACTGAGTTTATTAGACAAAGAGATGACGAATTCCGGCAAAAGAGTGCCAAAAATAGTGAGAGAGCATCAAAGCCCGCGTATCCATACAAAAAAGGGCGTTTGGGATATGCACGCTTAGAGGAAAAAATTGTAAGTAATAAATAGAAATGATATGTTCTTATTAATTGTCTAAATGTGTTGTATTTGACGATCTAACCGTTTGTTTCTATGCATAGTTAGAGGAGACGAAAAGTGATGAAACCTCACTTCCAGCACATTTGCTGTGGAAGGAAGCTCGTGTGGGCAAGAATCAAGCTGTTGATCCAAGTGTTCTAAGAATTTATGATGAATGCGTAAGTATAACATTGTGTCTTTAATTAAATCAAATTTTTATGACTATTTAATTGATTTTTTTATCTCCATTATTTTCAGGAGACATTGTCACAAACGGAGTCCACCGGTGACGACCAGGATACGAGGAGCGTACTTAGTAAAGCACTGAATGTTCCTGAGTATTCCGGTCGGGTGAGGGGTAAAGGTCATGGTGTGACTCCAACCTCTTTCTACCAGCATCATCGGAAAAGAAATCCTACCAATGCAGAAGTGATGAATGTACTTATGGAATTACAAGCAAAAGTCAATGCATTGGAAAGAGATAAAGAGGTATTAATGAGGGAAAAGGGCAATGCGGCAATGGCAAAAGAAACTAGTGACAACGCTAGTATCAACCGTCAGAATAAATTTCCTGAGGTAATTATAAATATATTGATAAATCTCTATTGTTCAAGTTTCTCATTTTTATTCCACCTCTTTCTATTATTGAATTAAAAGTAATATGTATGCATATTGGTTTAGGGCATTTCATCTTGCCAACTATACGTAATGGCATCAGATTATCACCTTGTTGGCAAGGGAAAAGTGTACAACACTTTGGGAGATTTAATTCATAATACACCGATCCCGGCTGGACACCTGAGAGTATCAGTAGATTATCCTATTGATCTCGATGCGTTGGTACCGGTACCTGACGTGGCCTTGGATATAAGATCGGTGCGAGACGCAGTAGGGTCGTTTGTTGCATGGCCCTTGGACCTCATTTTCATTGATGATGAGGTATGTTTAAAACCGTTAATATGAATCATTTAGATTTCAAATGTCAATTCTGAACCGTTAAGTTAATTATTTTTTAATATTAGCCTCCTACAAAACCCGCTAATAAGGGTAAGGAGATTTTGCAGCAAGGCGGCGAGTCTATGGCATCAATTCCAGAGGTACACTTAAATTGTTTATTATATGATATGAATTTAAAACTGAACGATTTTATAATTTACCTAAGTTATATGATTGTTAGGTATCTACGAAAGTGTCACAACAAGTGACCCAGCCTGTTCGTAGCAGACCACCCCCGAAAAAGTCAATGCATAAGGGGGGAAGAGGCGTTTTTGTACCTCGATATCGGAATACACTTGGAGTACTTTTGGAAACCTCAGATTTGAAGTCAGGTGGTATTCGTCGAATCCTTATGGATGCAGATATCTTTGGTCTTGACTGCGAAGAAACGATAGGAATGGACGAAATGACTGAGATTATGACGCATGGTGAATTAGGCATCGGCAATGTTCACGCATACATCCGGTATTCCGATAAATATATCATTTAATTAGTTGAACAATTTATTTACACATTTCAATGAAAATAGTCTAATGTTTATATGTTTTTATTTAAGGTTGTTGTACGATAAAAAAATGCGCGAGACTGTATTGGCAAGACGCTTCCATTTCTTGTCTGCCCATATTGTCAGCGGAGCGACAATTGTCAGGGAACCGGGTTCAGTTAGGGAGTACTTAGTGAATCGATACACGGCCTACGTCGGCAACCCAGATAGCTTGTTTATTTTTCCGTATAACACTGTTCCAGTGGGGTGAGTTTTTCATTTATTCTAATATATCTTTGTTTATTTTGCGTAGAAACTTTTCTTCTAAACTGTTGCTTAAATTTTTAGAAAACACTGGTTGTTGTTGGCTATCGATCCGATTAAAGAAGTTGTGTACTTTCTGAATTCGGTAGACGGGGAATGGACTAACTATCCCGCTATGAAGGAAACTGTTGATCAGTAAGTGAGATCGTTCTAACTATTCGTGTATATTTATATATTTAATTATTTCTGTGAGATTGATCTAAATATATGTTTTTATTTTCTTAGATCAATACAAATATTTCGTAGTCAAAGGGACGCACAGGTACCCCGGAGTAAATCATCAAATATTACTTGGATCAAAGTGCAGGTACAAAATTAGTTGCTTATAATAATAGTTATGTTACTTGATAAAATTACACGACAACTATAAAATATATTCTGTTTTTCTATGCAGTGTCCGTTACAGAATAACGATGTAGATTGCGGATACTTTTGCTTGAGGTTTATGAAAGAAATCCTTCATAAAAATCAAGTAGAGATTCCAAGCACGGTATGGATTTATAACTTAGAATAATTTTGTATGATTTCTACATTTAATAACATCATGCATATACTGAAGTAATAATTTCTTATGTAGTACTTTGATGACCTCTATACTATGTCGTACACGAAAGTTCAAGTGGAAGAAGTCAAAGAGGAAATATGTCAATTTTATGTTGAAAACAGATTATTCTGATGGGTATGAATAAAATATTATTGTACGTGTTAGTTTGATTGTGTTGGAGCCTTTAATATTGTTTGTTTAATTTACCGTGTTGTTCATATTCATACTTTGCAGGATGACGACCGTGTCGGTGGAGCATTATTTTCGATGTAATTATATATGATTTAGTTACATATGTATATATATGGTTACAAATTAACACGATAGTTTGTATGTGATTTAGTTATGGTTACAAATGTATATATGGTTACAAATTTAGTTATATATGATTTAGTTACATATATATAGATAAGGATTGAATATTATATGGTATACCGGTTTCTGTTAATATAATACCGATTTCTTAAAATATATGTATAGATAAGGATTGAATTACAGATTAAATTATTGGACCAAAAAAAAATTACAGGCCGCACAGGGAACCTCAAATTATAGGTTTCACTTTAAAAAATTTGTATGAGCTACGAAAGCGCTTTTGGCTAAAAAGCGCTTTCGTAGGTAGGCAGGATAAATAAAAAAAAATTAAATAGAAACCCCCTATCAAAGCGCTTTTTATGGAAAAAGCGCTGTGAAAGACCCCCCTATCAAAGCGCTTTTTCCATAAAAAGCGCTGTAAAAGCCATGATAAATAAAAAAACAAAAATTAAATAGAACCCCTATCAAAGCGCTTTTTATGGAAAAAGCGCTGGGAAAGACCCCCCTATCAAAGCGCTTTTTCCATAAAAAGCGCTGTAAAAGGCCTGATAAATAAAAAAAAAAAATTTAAATAGCACACCTATCAAAGCGCTTTTCAAAAAGCGCTGGGAAAGACCCCCCTATCAAAGCGCTTTTTAAGGAAAAAGCGCTGGGCTAGGTCCACCTACGACAGCGCTTTTGGCCAGAAAAAAGCGCTTTCGTAGCCTACGGCAGCGCTGGCTACGGCAGCGCTTTTAAGCGCTTTTAAAGGGCAAAAAAAGCGCTGTGAAAGCCCATTTTCGTAGTAGTGCTTCATGACACTCTTGAGGACTGATACAAGAGTCAAAACGAAGTTTTCAAACAAAACTCTTTTCAAAACCCACAAACACAAGAAAAGCAAACATTTTTGAAAACATAGTGAGCAAGTACCTAAGACCCGTGGATAACCACGGATAGAAAGGGTGCTAACACCTTTCCTTTCTATAATCTACCTCCCGAATCCGAGAAACATCTCGAAAAGGAATTTTGCTGTGCTTTTTTCCTTTCCTTGTTGGAGAACATAAAATACGGTGGCGACTCTTGCTTACCGCGACATTTCGTGAACCATCATTTTAAAACAGTCAGTTCTATTCCCACCGATCACACAAAGCAATCAAGATAAGCATGCAAAGGTGATCTAAACCCTAAGGTTACTCCACTTTTAAAGATAGTCCCCAGCAGAGTCGCCAGTTCTGTGATACGGTGGGAGAACTGACTAGGGATTTTGCGTTTTGTGTTCGCAAATGTTTCAGTTTAGCAAGAGTCATCACCGACTTTTTATTTTATCCTAAGGAAAGGTCAAAAAGCACAGGAAAGACCTTTGAGATGTTTTCTTGGGTTCGGGGAGTAGATTATGAAAAGGGAAGGTGCAAGCACCCTTTTCATCCATGGTTATCCATGGGCTCTTAGTTACTTGTTTAGATCACTTGCTTTTTCTTTTCAATTGTTTGAAATGGTGTTTTGTGTGTGGTTTTGAAAGATGTTTTGAAAAGAGGTCATCGTTGTGGCAACCTTTGTAATGATTCTTGTTTGAATGTATACAAAGGTGTTTTTGTCTTTTGAGAAGATTTCAATGTTTGAAAGTTTGATTTGAAATTGTTTTGAAATTGTGTTGTGAAGTGTGTTTGAAAAATAACAAGGATGTTTTACAAGCTTTTGATCAAGTAACTAAGAGCTATCTACCCTATTTTACTCAAATATCTTTCCTAATGTTTTTAACCCTTTTGATAGTGTTGTTTCACCATTGTATTTGGTGAACAACCTTGTGTTAGGATGTTAAACGGGACAGGCGCGGGTCATCGTATAGACCATGATAGCAATTGTGTTAGGTATTTTTGGCAAATTTTTGAGGGACTTGATCATTTTTGTTTAGGCAACCAAGATAGCGTCATCGAGGGACTATAATCTTTTATTTTGTTTTTGTTTTGCCAAAGTACCCAACATGCATAACATTGCCCATTTTTAAGGCAACATGTGGATTGTAACCCTAGGGGTGCAAGTGTGTATTGTGTTTGATTTTCATGCATTTTTATCTTTGATTAGGTCAAGCTACTTGTTGATTTTGATTTTTGCATACAAACCCTAATTCTCTAATCATGGCATATTTGAAAGCGTAAAGTGCGAGAATTAAAGGGCCTAAGCTATTACAACATGATTATGGGGATGGGGGTACAATCTTTGAATGGGGGGTATTTGACAAGAAATATAAATCCTAATTTACTATTACGTCCAAATTGAATTCAAATGCATAAATATTAAATGGATAATATTTAAATAAACAAAATAAATAAATATATCAAATAATATGAATTATGCAAAAAAAGGTTTTTGTTTGTTTATGTATGTAAAAGTATTTAATGTAAAAAATAAAGAAATAAATAAAAGATTTATTTTATTTGGTTAAAGGGTAAAACCCTAATTTTCTTTAAGAAAATAAATACATTATATTATTTATATACAATAAAATATATTAATATATACAAAATAAAATATACTTAGAAAAAGTATTTTTTTTTAGTATAAATAATAATAAAAGTAAAAATGTAATATTTTGTATTTTTTTTATTCTAAAGTATTTAATAAAATAAAAGTATATATGTATATATATATGTATATAAATTATATTAAATATGTATAATATAAAATAAAATAGGTACAAAAATAAAATATATTTACAATAATATTTTCAGTGTGAATAAAAATAAGGAAATAAAAATAAAAGTATAATTTATATATTATTTTCAAGTTTAAATAAATAAGATAAAAGTATTTAAATTGTTTTTTAGGTTAGAAAAATAAAAATAAAATGCAAAATAAATGTGAAAAAATTATGAAAATATTTTTGAGCATTTTTTATATTTGGAAATAAATAAATAAAAACAGAAATGAAAACAAAAATGCAAAAATATAAAAATACAAGAAATTGGGCCAGGGGGTGCAAAAAGGAAAAGAGGGATGTCAAAAGCAGCCAGGCCAAGCCCAGCCCAAAACTTCATCTTCAACCTCCAGCTTTTGAAAAAACACGCGCGTCCCTGTACAAACTACCAGATCCTGTATATGAACTCTATTGCAAAAACACACAACATCAAACTTGTAGAGCATTTCAAGACGATTCCAACCATATAAACAACTTGTATTAACTCTCAAAGACCAGAGAGAATTTCTCTGGCCCTAAAATTTGACCTAGTTTTTTCAGCATGTTCATGGATGAAATTCTCTTATCATACTTAATATAAATGAAAACTGAGCATATGTACAACTTCATGGCAATGAATACTATATTTTTTATTCACAAACCTAAAGTTAAATGTTCCTAAATAGAGAGATAGGAAGTGGAGAAAAACCTATTTCAGCTGACTTCGTGTAGGGCAATGTAGTGCTTTTCAACAAGGCTTGAGATGTCTGGTAGCTTGCTTGAACTTCACTTGACCTTCTCCAATAGCTAGCTTGCCTTGAATGTACTTGAATCAGCCTATAGAACTCAACCTGCACAAGCTCAAAATGAAAATGGCAAACACTGTAAATGGAGTTACAGTTGGTGTTTGAGGTTTGGGATAGCTTGGGTGAGTTGAATGGAAGGTGTTTGAAGCAACTTGGGGCAAAAGGCACAAGCCAAATGAGCTATGGAACTCAAGTTGCAGAACCTGCCCTGTTTTGCCAAAGGAATGTGATTTCTGGCTATGGGGTGTTTAGAGGCTCAAGCAATCGTGTTTCTAGATCAAAGGGGTGTGAGAAAGATCTTCAAACTGTTTTCATAAGTTGGTATTGGCTGGTTTTCAAGTTCTAAGGTTTTAGACAAGTTTCTTGTTTTTGAAGTAAGAATATGGAAGTGATTGAAACAGGCCTGTACAAGCTCTCTTTATGCTTGCATCTCTTGCCCTTGGCCCCTCCAACTTGTGGATTTGATTATCTGCAAAAGATTTGGATCAATGCTCAAGAAATCAGTTTTGACATAAAGCATGATTTAAACAAAAATGGAAATTTGCCTTTTTCTACTTAGGGCTTAATTTTGTGTACAATGTCCAAATGACCAAAACAAAAGCTTAGACTGATGGATTTACATTTAATTATGGAGTGTGAAGTGGTTTAGAGGCCTGTAAACTAGTGTAAGGCATGCTGACTTGAAATTGCAACTTGTAAGAACATGAAAATGCCATGGATGAAAAGTGAGTTTTTGCCAACTTCAAGCCTTCGATTCTCCCTAACCACAAATGTGTTTGAGGAGTTCTTGGATAAATTGGAAATCTTGCAACATGCCCTATAATCCATATTTGAAATTCAACTTGATATTCCAAGTGGAACCATGTGAAAAATGGCCAAGAAGATAGGTCAAAATCCTGCCTAAACTAGGGCAAAATTTCACTAAGTTAAAAGTTTTAAGGACCCTTGTTCCAAAAATCATAACTTTAAATACAAGCTTCTTTTGAGAAAACTTTGTGAATAAAAGTTGTAGAATTTGTGGAGTACTACAACTTTCATGTTGGAGGTTTTGTTTGAATCCATTTGCATCATGGTGAAAATGTTGGGCAAAGTTAGGAAAAATTAAGAAAATTTCATAACTTAGAAAAATTCTAAGTTATGAAAATTTTCAATTTCAAACCCTAATTTGCAATTTTGGGTTTCTTGATGAACAATTTTCATATTTTGACACATCTTGATGAAAAATGACCCTTGGCACTTGATTTTGACCAAAAAGTCAAAGTTTGACTTTTCAGTGTACAATCAAATTTTGATTAGTTGACTGAAAAATTCATCTGTCAATCCGATGCAATTGAGGTCTTTTGAACTTGTTGAATAGGTCAAGATGATGTCATTGAGTTCTTGGGTCCATGTTTGATCCCAATTTGCCATTGGCTAGGTCAAAAAATCAGAAATTGCCTTTGTACAGTCAAAACCCTAAAAATGACCATTTTGCCCTTTTAGTGATCTGATCAAATTTCTTGTGGAGTTGTGGTCCAAACTTTATCAAATGGTTCATATGAGTTCATAGTGTTGATGTGGGTCAAAATTCATGAGGTTTGACTGTAAATTGGTCACAGTTGACTTTTCCCCAATACAGCTGATTTCTAGGTCAACTGTCCAATTGACTGGGCAAAAATTTGATTCAAGGCTTGAAACTTGGTATGGACAAACTTATGAGTCCAATTTGAAGTATGAAAGTCATTTTGAGTATTGAAGGTCCAAAAATACCTGTGCAAACTCAAACCCTAATTTAGGTCATCAGTGCAAGGAGATGTCTTGAGCAGTGCAAATCCTAACTTGGTCTTGAGCTCAAAGAGCCTTGTGATGAGAAATGTTGACAAAATGAGAGGGCAAATTTTGGGGTACAACAATTCCCACTGAATCTTTCTTGACATTTTCAGTCCAATCCCATTCTTTAAACTCATCTATAATCACGTCCCTGATGATCACAATATGCTTTTTCACTGGATCAAACAACTTGTAGCCTCTTGTCGAATGATATCCAACTAGAATCATTTGAATTGACTTGTCATCAAGTTTTCTTCTCAACTGATCTGGCACATGTCTATGTGCAATAGATCTAAATACCTTCAGATGACTCAAACTAGGCTTCACACCAGACCAACATTCTTCTAGAGTAATTCCTTCTAGCTTCTTCGTGGGACATCTGTTCAAAATGTATATTGCAGTCGAGACAGCTTCACCTCAAAACTCTTTAGGTAAATTCTTGCCTTTCAACATACTTCTCACCATATTCATGATGGTTTGATTCTTCCTTTCTGCAATTCCATTTTGTTGTGGAGTATAGGGTGGCACCACCTCATGCATAATTCCTTCCTTTTCACATAGTCTGTCGAAGTCTTTTGACACATATTCTCCATCACCATCAGTTATCAAAACTTTGAGCTTTCGACCACTTTGTCTTTCGACCTAGACTTAAACTTGGCAAATACTTCGATCACTTCACTTTTCTTCTTGATCAGATAAGTCCACAACTTTCTACTGAAATCATCTATGAATGTAACAAAGTATTCGTTACCTCCCATCGAATCCACCTGGATTGGTCCACATACATCATAGTATATGACTTCAAGACTAGCCTTCGATCTGCTTCCTGCATCCTTGTTGAAGCTATTCTTGTGTTACTTCGCCTGCACACATTCCTCACATACCTCGTTTGGAATGTCGATTTCTGGCAATCCTAAAACCATATTTCTTCTCTTCAAATCTCTGATGTCTCTGAAGTTGAGATGACCTAGTCTATAATTCCATATCCATTCATCCCTGCTAGCTGCAGTCGAAAGGCACTTGTGCTCCATCACATTTAGTTCAATCTTGAAGGTTCGATTCTAAGACATAGGAGCCTTCAAGATTAATCTCCCATTTGCATCAACGACTCTCATCATCTTATCTTTGATTGACACTTTATAATTCTTTTTGACTAACTGCCCTATACTGAGCAAATTGCTCTTCATGCCTGGTATGTACAACACATTGGAGATTACTGACCTTTTTCCAACTTTCCTCATAATCATAACATCACCAATACCTTCAACTGCTAGGGTATTGTCATTTGCAAATTTTACCATATTTTTCATTGAGGGCTTTATATTGACAAACCAGTCTTTCCTTTCAGTCATATGTGATGAGCATCCTGAGTCCAAGTACCATTGGTCCTTGAATCTATCTTCATCTCTTGTTGTGACCATCAACATCATCTCTTCTTCTTCATGTTTTGCAAGCTTTGCATCACTTTCTTGATTCTTTCATTTTTCTGGACAATCACTCGCATAGTGTCCATACTTCTGACAATTGTAACATTGAATGTGACTCTTATCAGGTTTTCGACCATCACCTCTTCCTCTATTTGCAATACCACCTCTTTGGTTTCCTTGGTATGGTCTTCTTTGATTCGACATGTCTCCTTTGATTTGGTTTCCTCTACCATTCGATTTGTTGTAGCCACATCTACCTCTGTCGAAACACTTTCTTTTGCCTTTGGTTTCTTTTGTTGAATGTGCCTGCAAGGCCACATCACTCTTTGATTTTCCTGCAGCTCTTTCATTCATTCTTTGTTCATGAGATTCAAGCGTTCCTTGAAGTTCTTCCTTTGTCAATTTCGACAAGTCTTTCCCCTCTTCTATCGCCACCACTATGTTGTCGAACTTAGGAGCTAAAGATCTCAAGATCTTCGAAACAACAACTCTTGTTGTTAACGTTTCTCCACATATCTTGATTTGATTTACTAGTTTTGTAACTCTAGTGAAGAAATCGGATATGCTTTCACTGTCTTCCATCTGAAGCAGTTCATAGGTCCTTTTGTGAGTTTGTAACCTCACTTCTTTCACTTTCTCAGCGCCTCCAAAAGACTTCTTAAAGATTTCTCAAGCTTCTTTTGCAGATTCTGAATCACTAACCTTTTCGAAGTTGTCTGGGCTGACACATTGATGAATTATAAATAATGCTTTATAACTCAGCTTCTCATATTCTGTGTATTTCTTCTTTTCTTCTTCTGAAGCGTTTTCTCCAAGCGCTTCGACTCCATCTTTTACAAAGTCCCAAAGACCTTGACACCTGAATAAGACTTTCATATGTTTGCACCAATTCTCATAGTTGTCTACTTTTAGAATTGGTAGAGTTGCTGGATAATTTGCATTCCCATAACTTGTCATTGTGAATTCTTCAATCGTTCTTGATTGATACTTTCCTCAAATCGAAATAAAGCTCTTGATGCCAGATGTTGGAAACTCACCAAAGTCTATGATGAATTTCTACCACAATGACAATTTAATTATGAGACAAACAAAGAAAGAAGACAAGACAAATAATTTATGCAGAGTTTCTCTCTGCTCACAAACTGTGTAAACTTTATTATTCACTTTGCAACTGCAAAATACTGTGAATGACTCGATTGACTTGCTTACAAAAAATAGGGATTATTTCCTCTATTTATAAATGAGCTTACACCATAAGCCCAACGTATAAAATATTTTTTTGTTACTAAATCAAATCTAATCTATTCTAGACTTAAATCAAATCTATTTAAATCTAAAACAAATCAAATCTTTTCGACACTATAAATTACAATTTAACAGAAAATAGATATAATTCACAGCAACAATGTCAAAAAGCTTATGCCAACAAAATCTTTTTTTCTTTTTATCTATTTATTATTTATCATTATTATTGACTAAATTTCATCGCAATACTTTTAATCCCATTTAACACAATATTAGGCAAACATTTAAGAGTGAGCTAGAATCGTAGCAGTATATGAGAGAAGGAAAAAAAGTTGTCAAAATAGGGCACACAAATTAGACATTTAATTTGATTAGTAAATAGTTTGATAAAATCAACCAAATTTGATCCCACAATCCTACTGTTAATATAATGTAAAATCGTTTTATTTTTTATTTTTATTTTTTTATGGATAGAAGGAAAACTAGTTACAGTACCATGAAACAATTTTGATCTCACAATCATATTTATCTGCACATCATGTACACACGTCTCTTCATCACTCAGACTAAGAGAGGAATTAATATAATTAAAATATTCAATAACAACCAATAAAACATTACTAGTATGTTTCATGAGACATTGAAAAACAAACGCCATGAGCATATGCAGGTAACAAAACAACCCCCTACGCATTTCATATACATGCCGTTTGAGAGACAAAAACGCCGTTTAGATTTTTATGTCAATCAATGGCATAATTCTCGTAACAATAAAACTGAATTGAAAACAATCCATACCATACTAAATAAATGAGGAATATTCAAAAAACTTTAATAGTTTATGATTTCACCGCAACAGTATTAGAAAAAATGAGATTGATAATTACATGCCGTGTGAAATGACAATTAGGCAAGGATAATCTTATTCATGCCACAAATCACAGTCGTGGATTTACAAAATTAGTATATAATAACTATAATATGTATTTAACTAGACTCTTATATTTCATGTCTAAGAGTTAGAATTGTTGAATAAATTTTAATGTCATTAATAGTGGGTCTTTCTTATTAAATAAGGTAGTGGAAATGTTAAGGATCAAATATAATTTGGAAGGTAAATAGATAATGGGTTATAATAGTTTTTATTAATCACAGTTATTTTCTTAGAATAATAGAAGTCTTTGGGTCTATATAAAGATCAAAATTGTATTTTATTTTCAGAACAACAAGATATAAGAGTTTGTTTCTTTCTCTAACAAAACTTCAATCAAAGTCTACTCCTGATTTACCAAATTGACATCAGAGCTAATGGCAAACATGATGAATCAAATGTCGTTGTCACGGCTAACGAAGTCAAATTACGAAAACTGGAGTATCCAAATGAAAGCTCTTCTTGAATCTTAGACGCGTGGGATGTGACCAGAGATAAGTTTGAAGAACCAACATATGTTGGGGGATATACGACAGCTGAAAATAAGGTGTTGAAAGATACGCGATCGAAGGATAAAATGGCATTATACATGTTGTTCAGGGCTGTAAACGAATCAGGCTTCGAAAAGATTGTTGGTTCGACTACATCGAAAGAAGCATGGGACACTTTAGAAAAAGTGTTCAAAGGAGCAGATCGAGTGAAGCAAGTTCGACTCCAAACTCTTCATGGCGAATGGGAGAGGATACAGATGAAGGAGACAAAAACTGTATCTGACTACATCACACGTGTACAAAAGGTGGTGAACCAACTCACCAGAAATGACGAAACAATAACTGATGCACGAGTTGTTGAAAAGATCTTGAGATCTTTAACAGACAAATTTAAGAATATTGTGTGTGCAATAGAAGAATCGAAGGACCTTCCGACGCTCTCAGTCGAAGATCTCGTTGGTTCTCTCGAAGCACGTGAACAACGAAAGATGAAAAAGAAGGAAGAAGCATTCGAAGAAGCAAATCAAACCAAGGAGTCGAACAGAGACAAAAAGGTACTCTTTTCTCAAAACTTTCGAGGAATAGGACGTGGAGGTGGAGGTCATGACAGTGGTCGAGGCAGCAACTTCGAAAGAGGACAATCGAACCAATAAAATTGGCGTGGCAGAGGACGTGGTCAAAGAGGTGGTCGGTCGAACCACTCCAACTTCGAATGCTACAAGTGTGGGAAGTATTGTCATTACACGAAGGATTACAACTCCTACAAATGTTATAACTGTGATAAAGTGGGACATCTTGCAAAAGATTGTCGAATCGAAAAGAAGATTGAAGAAATAACCAATCTAGCCTTGGAACCTGAAGAGAATGAAGGCTTTCTCCTGATGGCTCAAAATAAAATCAACACCAATAATGACAATGTTTGGTATCTTGACTCAGGAGTAAGTAATCACATGTGTGGTTACAAACACCTGTTTAAAAAAATGAAGAAAATTGAAGATGGTAATGTGTCTTCCAGAGATGCATCGAAAGTGAAGGTCGAAGGAAAGGGCACAATCAGTTACTTACAGAAGGATGGCTTGATAGGATCAATCGAAGATGTTTACTATGCGTTAGATCTCAAGACCAACATCTTGAGTTTGGGACAACTTATAGAAAAAGGCTTTTCGATACTTATGAAAGATCAAATACTGCATTTGAAAGATAAAGTAGGACATCTGATCGCTCGTATAAAAATGGAAAGAAATCGAATGTACAAACTGAACCTGAGGAAGGTTCGAGAGAAATGTCTGCAAATCGAAATGCAAGACAAAACGTCACTATGGCATATGCGCTTTGGTCCTCTACATCATGCTGGTTTGAAAAGGTTGGCAAAAACGAACATGGTGCATGGACTACCAGACATGGATTATGAAGAAAAGTTTTGTGAAGAATGTGTGCTCAACAAACAAACAACAACCTCATTTCAAAAGAAGGCAGAATATCAAACTAAACATATTCTCGAATTGATTCATACTGATATATGTGGGTCAATCACTCCAGAACCCTTCAGTGAAAAAAGGTACTTCATTTCCTTTATCGAAGACTTCTCACGAAAGACTTGGGTTTATTTCTTGAAAGAATAGTCTGAAGCATTAGAGGTGTTCAAAAAGTTCAAAGTAATGGTGGAGAAGGCAACAGACAGACATATCAAAACAGTTCGATCTGATAGAGATGGTGAGTAAACTTCGATGGCCTTTATGAAGTTTTGTGAAGAGCAGGGCATAAGGAGATTCCTAACTGCACCATATTCACCACAGCAAAATGGTGTGGTTGAAAGAAAGAATCGAACTATTCTTGACATGATTCGATCAATGCTTAAAAGCAAGAACATGTCGAAAGAATTCTGGGAAGAAGCTGTACAATGTGCTGTTTATGTTCAGAATAGATGTCCACATTCAAAGTTAGAAGATAAAACACCACAAGAAGCATGGAGCGGATAGAAGCCAACAATTTCTCATCTCAAAGTATTTGGTAGTGTAGCTTATGCACATGTATCAGATCAACGAAGAACAAAACTTGAAGACAAAAGTCAAAAGTACATATTTATTGGATATAATGAGAAGACAAAAGGGTACAAGCTATTCGATCCCATAAGCAAGAAAGTGATCGTGAATAGAGACGTTCAAATAAACGAAGCAAGCAAGTGGTACTGGAACAATTCGACAGAAGTTATTGATGCAGTCAAAGAATCAACTATAGTTGTGCCAACAAGCATCCCAACAAAACATGAAGATACTGAAGATGAAGATGAACCTCTACAACCCAGAATACGAAGTTTGCAAAATTTATATGATTCGAAAAATGAGGTACATCTTGTGTGCCTTCTGGCAGATGCTGAAAACATCAGTGTCGAAGAAGCGTTACGAGACAAGAAGTGGAAAAGTGCCATGGACGAAGAGATTAGAGCAATAGACCGCAACAACACTTGGGAGCTAGTCGAATTGGCAAAAGGTAGTCAACTCATTGGTGTAAAGTGGATATTCAAGAAAAAGATGAACGCTCAGGAGAAATCGGACAATTCAAAGAGCGACTTGTTGCAAAGGGATACAAACAGAAAGCAGGAATTGACTATGACGAAGTGTTTGCACCTGTTGCAAGAATAAAGACAATTTGATTGCTCATTTCTCAAGCTGCTCAATTTAAATGGTCAATATTTAAAATGGATGTCAAGACAACATTTTCGAATGGTGTGCTCGAAGAAGAAATCTATGTCGAACAACCACTTGGATATATGAAGATTGGAGAAGAGAAGAAGGTACTGAAATTAAAGAAAGCACTATATGGTCTGAAGCAAGCACCACGAGCATGGAACACACACATTGACACATATTTCAAAGAGAATGGATTCGAGCAATCTCCTTATGAACATGCCCTCTATGTGAAGAAAAATGGAAGTAATGTATTACTTATTTCTCTCTATGTTGATGACCTTATTTTTCTAGACAGTGATATTCAGATGATAGAAGAATTCAAGAGCACCATGACACGCGAATTCGAAATGACAGACTTAGGTCTGATGAGATTCTTTCTTGGTCTGGAGGTTCGACAAGAAGAAACTGGAATCTTTATCTCACAAGAAAAATATGCAAAAGAAATCTTGGAGAAATATAAGATGAAAAACTGCAATCCAACTTCGACGCCAATGGAACCAGGTGCAAAACTGTCAAAATTTGATGGAGGAGAACGTGTCGAAGTAAGCAAATATCGAAGCTTGGTAGGTAGTCTTCGCTATCTCACATGCACAAGGCCAGACATTTCATTAAGTGTTGGCATTGTAAGTCGATTCATGGATGAGCCAATACACACACATTGGAAGACATTAAATAAATTCTAAGATACATCCAAGGAACAGTGTCACTTGGAATGTTTTATTCAAGAACATAAGACTACAAGTTAGTTGGTTATTCTAACAGTGACTTATGCGGAGATATAGACGGTCGAAAAATCACTTCTGGATATGTGTTCTTCATGGGAAACACAATATTTACTTGGCTTTCGAAGAAGCAACCGATAGTAACACTTTCGACGTGTGAAGCTGAATATGTGGCAGCATCTTGGTGCGTTTATCATGCAGTATGGCTCAGAAGGTTGATAAACAAGATGGATCTAAAACAGGAAGGTGCAACAATAATACAAGTGGACAACAAATCAACAATCGAATTAGCAAAGAATCTAGTAAATCATGAAAGAAGCAAACACATTGACGTCAGATTCCACTTCATTCGAGAATATGTGAAGGAAGGAAGTGTCGAATTGAAGCATGTAGCAAGCAAGAATCAAACAGCAGATATCTTCACAAAACCATTATCGAAGGAAATATTCGACAAAGGCAAGAAAATGATAGGCATGATGGATGGAAGAAACATTTAAGTTTACAGAGGAGTTTTGTTGAATAAACTTTAATGTCATTAGTAGTGAGTTTTCTTATTAAATAAGGTAGTAGGAAGGTTAAGAACCAAATGTAATTTGAAAGGTCAAGAGATAGTAGGTTATAATAGTTTTTATTAGTAACAGTTATTTTCTTAGAATAGTAGAAGTCTTCGGGTCTATATAAAGACCAAAATTATATTTTATTTTCAGAACAACAAGATATAAAAGTTTGTCTCTTTCTCTAACATAACTTCAATCGAAGTCTACTCCGAATTCAACAGATTTAATTGTCAAAAATGAGATCATCTTCACGGGAACAATGGAGGGTGAGATTGGTGACTCTACCATTGATGTCACAATGAATTGCTCTCCATTCACAACAATCTTTTTTATTGGATGCATTATTTATAGGCTAGAAATATGAAGTATCAATTGTTTTAAAGATCACAACAGTTTTCATTTTTACACCTGCATTGTTATTATTTAATGGGTTAAAAAAACAGTTTTTCTGTTTTTTTTTATTACTTTAATGTGACAACTTTTTAATTACTTTTATTATTTTTAAATCTACATGGCATTATTTTTTTATTACTCCCTTGTGTAAAGTTATTTTATTGGAGTGAGTTGTTAATAATGGGCATCAGTATGGAGGTTATCTATACGTATGTATGTATGTGTATATGTACATAAATATTGAGTTGGCGTACAGAGCTATAGTTGCAAATGGAAAAAATAGTGAACTCAAAAATATATAATGATGCCATTAACGTCAGGTGATTAGAACAAGAAAAATTAGAATAAGAAAAATTATTATAATCATTCGTATATCATGGTGAATAATAAACTATTAAACTTATAGTTTCCAATTGGCTTTTAAACTCATAGTTTTCAATTAACTATCTCATTTTACCCATAAAAATTGGTTACTGTTATATTCAGCTGCAAGCAAAATGTGGAGAAAGCATCCGGTTATAGATCTTAATTTTGATAGTGATGATTGGTTAGTAAATTTTTAATGTAAATCTTTTAACATTGATACTTTATATTTTGTCTCACACTATACGTGTATCTATCAACTAAGTTTTTGTAAGAAGTTAATTATATTGTTTTTTTTAAACAAAACTTGTATTTTATTGACTTAAATAATTTACCTATATTGAGTAAGGGATAGAATTAATTTTATTTTTTAAGAATATATTAATAATGATGAAATGGACGGAAAGATTGCAAGAAAAATATATAAACTATTTTTTCAAGCTTATAACATTATTTTATATTCAGGTCTGTAAGCGGTCTAATGGTGAAGTCTTGGGTTTTGAGGATGTGTTATGTTCTCCTTAAGGTTTCAGGTTCAATCTTGTTAGGTACAAATTACTTATTTGCTACATAGGAATATATTTGAAATGGCATAAATTTTTAGTGATATGACAAAAATAAGACTATGTGGCATAAGGGTGTTGAACTATTAACGTGTGTTTTTGTAACGGCTAGATTTATAATTATTATTATTATTATTATTATTATTATTATTATTATTATTATTATTATTATTATTATTATTATTATTATTATTATTATTATTATTATTTTATTGTATTGTTTCAGTTTTTTTTAGCAATTTAGTCAATTAGTGGTTGTTATATTTTAGGAGCAAGCTAGTAGTAGTTGTTATACTTTATGAGCAAATTAGTTTACTTATTCAATTTCCTAAAATCTTGGTTACGTGTGATAGCTTTCAGTTTTCCTTTCCATTATTAATTGTATACGTACTATTGATCAAATAAATTAATTCCTTTCCTTTAACCTACGCATTTTCTCTACTTCTCTTCCTCTCTATTTGTTATTTTCTGCCATTAAACTAACAAATTGGTATCTAAAGCATTCTTCTTAGAGGGGCCTGTGAGTGAACCCAGTAAAAACCCACAATAACAAACCTTGCTTCAATTCATCAAATAGATGGATTCTGAAACTCCTTACACAAAACTAGCACTGCCTGTGTTTGACGGTGATAATTATCACATATGAGTAGCAAGAATGGAGGCTCACCTAGAAGCAAATGACCTTTGGGAAGCCGTTGAGGAAGACTATGAAATTCTTCCTTTACTGAATAATCCAACTATGGCTCAGATAAAAAAACACAAGGAGAAGAAAGCTAGAAAGTCAAAGGCAAGAGTTACTTTGTTTGCTGCTGTCTCACAAGGCATTTTCACCAGAATCATGACGATCAAATCGACATTTGAGATCTAGAATTTTCTCAAGGAAGAATATAAAGGAGATGAAAGAATCAAGGGAATGCAAGCAATGAATCTGGTTAGAGAATTTGAGATGTAGAAAATGAAAGAGTCTGAAACAATCAAGGAGTATGCAAACGAACTTCTTAACATTGCTAACAAGGTGAGGTTGTTAGGTTCTAACCTTTCAGATTCAAGAATAGTGCAGAAAATACTAGTGACTGCTCTTGAAAAATTTGAAGCTTCTATTTCTTCATTGGAAAATACTAAGGATCTTTCAAAGATTACATTGGCGGAACTTGTAAGTGCTATGCAGTCCCAAGAGCAGCGAAGGTTGATGAGACAAGATGGTGCAGTCGAAGGTGTTTTACAAGCCAAGCACCATTACAGGGAAACCAATGAAAAGAAGTATGTCAAGAAGAACCTGCGAAAATAGTACAAACAACCAAAACAATGGTAGGGGTAAAAAGAAAAATTACCCACCTTGTCAACTGTGGAAAATTGGGTCACCCACCATACAATGTTGGAAACGACCAAGCGCGAAGTGTACTAAATGCAATCAGCTTTGACATGAAGCTGTAATTTGTAGGAGCAAATTTAAGCAACAACATGAAGCTAATGCCCAAGTTATTGAGCAAGATGAATAAGATTATATTTTTGCTGCAACATGCTATTCGACGAGGAGCAATTATGAATGCTGGTTGATTGATAGTGGTCGTACAAACCACGTGACAAATGACAAGACTCTTGTGATACGGTGGCAGAACCGACTATTATACTAGTTTTGCGCTTGTGTTCGCAAATGTTACGGTAAGCAAGAGTCGCCATCGACTTTTCTTTTATCCAAATTAAGGAAAGGGTGAAAAGAACAGAAAAAGACCTTTTCGAGAATTTTTTGAATAAGGGGGGTAGATTATGGAAAGGGAAGGTGTTACAACCCTTTCCATCCGTAGTTATCTACGAGCTCTTAGTTGCTTGCTAGATCACTTACTTTGTTTAAAAATGTGCTTTGTGGTGTGGGTTTAAAAATATTTAGAAAAACATCTTTGTAATGGTTCTCGTCTCTATGAGAACGCGTACAAAGTGTTTGTTTTTGAAAATAGTTCAATAAGGTGTTCATGGAAGATGTTTTTGAAAGGGATTTTGAAAAAGTTCCTTTGTAATGATTCTCGTCTCTATAAGAATGTGTACAAAGAGCTTTGTCTTTTGAAAATGTTTCAATTGAAAGTGTTGGTGTGAAAAATGTTTTTTGTTGTGAGCAAGCGAGCAACTATGAGCATCCTACCTACTCAAAAGGTCTATGTTCTTTTCCTCCTCCTTTAGATATTGCTATCTTACCATTGATTTGGTAAGAAGCCCTATCATTGGATTTTTGAGGGACATTCGAAGGGACGTTACGGTCACGAAGGCAACTTGGCAAGAAATTTTACTAACTGCTGTTGTACCCCAAAATTTTCCCTCCCATATTTCTCAAAACATTTCAAGAAAGATCCCCAAGTTGCTCAAGGTAGTCCAAGGGTTGACCAGACAAGCTCTCTCCTAAGGCAGTCTACCTCAAATTAGGGTTTCATGTTGCATCAAGATACTTGAGTCCAAGGGACCCCAAATGCTCAACATTGTCCTAATATGTTCTCAAGATCATCCATGTCAAGTTTCAAGCCCTACAGAGGAAATTTGCTCAGTCAATTGCTCAAAGGCCTGAAAATCGAATGTGCTAGGGCAAAAGTCAAATGTGGCCCACATACAGTCAAACTTCAAGATTTTTGGTCAACATCCTCATTTTGAAGTATATTTCATCATTTTATCAAGGGTTGATCATGATTCATCAAGGATTGCTCATAATTCATCAAGAACCAAAAGTTGCTAAATTAGGGTTTTGCAGGAAAAGTCAACTCAACTTTGACCAAGCATAACTTTCTCATACTTTATGAGCACTGACCCATCAAAAGCTCATTTTTAAGAGGATGAAATTCCCTACAATCCATCTTCAGCTCACAAGTTCAAAATATGCACTCATAAGAAGTTATGAATTTGGACATTATAGGTCATTTTGAAAAGTCAACAAAAACACCATTTTTTCAAAGCTTCATACATAAGCATGGAATATAAAATTGAGATGATACCAAAAGGGTTGATTATAGGAAATCTCAAGCTTTCTAAAAAGTCCAAGAACACCTCCAAAGAGTCAAAATTGAGGAAGTTATGCATTGGTGAAGTTGACCCTTTTTACAAAATTGCCAAAAGTCAACTATGCCTAAAACTTCAATTTTTGCCAAATGGGCCCAATCTTTTTCACTTGTTTTGAGTTGGAAACATAGTCCACGAGCTCTAGCCCTTGCCACTTGTCCTTATCATGTTTTTATTATTTATTTTGATTTTTATTTGAATTAATTCAATTTAAATCAAAACAAATCATATAAAATCCAAAATATTGAAAACAAAAGATTTTGTGCTTGTTTCAGGTTTTATTATACAGCTAGCATCAAATCAAACTCGTGTAAAGGCATGTGTGCACAAAAAGATTGGATTTAGGCCATTTTTGGAAAGATTTTTAAGGTGAATCAAATCAAGATCAAGGACATTGATGGAGGAAGATTGAGGCCAGGTTTTCAAACCTAATTCACTCCTCAATACATATAGAAGCGAGGCAGATCAAAATCTAGGTTAGAGGCAGGCGCAAGAGGCAGAACAAAAACTTGAAAAATCAAGAAAAAGTGAAAACACGAATTCACACTTAGAGGCCAATTCAAGACTCCTTGGCCATTCCACTTGCTTCCTGGGATCCTCAGCAAGCTAAAGCAATCCAAAGCAGGCATTTTCAAGCCCTATATCTCACTGTAAGTCAGTCACGATACCCAACTTTTCTTGAATTCGAATTCTATGATTTAGGCATTGATAGCATGAACTAATGGTATATTCTTGATCCTTAAGACATATGCAAGCTTTCTGTATTGTTTAATTGCATTTATATGGCCTGTATTGGAATGTGCCATTGTTAGGGTTTCATAGCTCGCTTTGGGGTTTTTGAATCCAGGAAAAATTGGGCCATGAAAAGGCCACTAATGAATTCAGCAGGTCCAGACGAATCCAACCATGGCCTTGGTTTTTATTTATCATGTTTGTGCTTGATTTTAAGAATGACAGGGGCTATAGCCACGGACAAACGTCCGTAGGTAAAAGTCTGGGACTTTTACCCACGGAGAAAGGAAGAAGATG
Source organism: Vicia faba (assembly GCA_948472305.1). Taxonomy (NCBI): domain Eukaryota; kingdom Viridiplantae; phylum Streptophyta; class Magnoliopsida; order Fabales; family Fabaceae; genus Vicia; species Vicia faba. The sequence continues at coordinate 213,528,705 of OX451739.1, forward strand.
ACCAGTTGGCACCTCCCCATTGGTCCATTCAAACTTCCTGCGCGTGTTTTTGTTATCCTCCACTAATTCTTGTTTTTTGTATATTATTATTATTATTCATTATATGTACAAACAAATACAAGTGGTGCAGTGGTGAGTGCAACGTTGGTAATTGCTTTAGGACCTGGGTTCGAATCCCAGGTCCCCCATTCCTTTCATATTATTTTCTTTTCAGTAATCAGGTGCGCTTGCAAGCCTAAAGACCACCATGCATCCTCATCATCCAGCCATTGGACCTCCTGGAAGCTAGATCTGAAGGCCAGTATGTGAGAGACCACCATGGGGCCTAGTCAAAGCATTGCATTGGATGCAAAAAGCCAACGTGGACATTCTTCTTGGGTCCAGAATTGCTTCTTGCACCCCCCATTTTTTTCAGGCCCAGTTCTTATTATTTTTCTTTTTATATTTCATTTAATTAATTTATTTAATTTATTTTACTAAAAAAAAATAATTTTCTTTTTATTAAAAAAATCACAAAAATAATTTTCTATCCAATTAAATTTAAGATATTTATTTTTATTAAAAAAAAAATTAATTTAATTAGATTTGATTAATTTAGATAACTTTGATTTCTTTTTGTACATAATTAAAAATAATTAGAATAATTAGGTTTTTATTCCAAATTTAATTATTTTCTTTTCTTAAAAATAACCAAAAACATAAAAATAGGTCATGTAATTATTTTCATTAATTAATTTATTTACTAATTAATTTTTGTATTTAATTTAGAAAACCTAAATTCTTTTCTTAAAAAATATTAAAAACAACAAAAAAAACAATTTTTCTTTTAATTAGGTTAGAAGGGTCAAAACCCTAATTTCTCGTCGATCTAATTTTCATCGCGCGCTTTATTATTATTTTTATCCATATTGATGTAACTGCCTACAGTTTGTAATAGTTTAATTAGGACGTTTATTTCCATTTATCGCTTTATTTTCAAAGAGTTTGTTTTTGGCTATGTAAATACCCGAAGCCTTGTAATAGCGTTAGTTTAATTTCCGCACTTTAAATTTCGCAAATTATTAACTGTTAAATGTATGATATTAGGATGCATGACAAGAATGTATGATTAATTTTAAAACAGTTAGATAACTCTAAATGTGCAAAGATAAATAAATTGAAATTGAATCACTCGCAGATGCGCACTCCTAGGGTACACTCCCACTTGGTTGCCTTCGGTAAACGGTCATTTAGTATAGGATGCTTTAGTGGTCGTCCTTTTGTCTAAACAAAGATCAAAGTCCCAATTCGGAAAAGTTGCCTCGGAATGGTTGCCTCGAATAATTGATCTAAGACATTAGGGTTATTACTAAGACGTCCTAACATTGCTTTAGTGACCGAACGTCCCTTTCGAATTGACCCTCAAACTCCAACGACGATGCTACCTACTCACTAATAGTGGGATAACATTTTCTAAAGGAAACAAGCATAAAACGATTCTTTTTTCGAGTAGGTAGATTAGTTCTTAAGTACTTGCTCAATCAAAATAAATTTTTCACACTTACACTCCTTTACAAACAAAGTTTTCAAAACACTTCATTACACTCTTGAAGACAGAAGCAAGAGTTAAATCAAAGTCAAAACAAAAGCTTTTTAAATCACGCAAACACAAAGAAAATAATTTTGAAAATGATGAGCAAGTACCTATGAGCCCGTAGATAACTACGAATAGAAAGGGTGCTAATACCTTCCCTTTCTATAATCTACCCCCCGTACTTAGAAATATCTCGAAAAAGGAATTTTTCTGTGCTTTTTTCCTTTCCTAGTTGGATAAAATAAAAGTCGGTGGCGACTCTTGCTTACCGCGACATTTTGCAAAAACAAACGCAAAATGCAAACCAGCAAATTCCTTAAAAAAAATATAGGGAAACACGTCCCGATTCTGACCACCGTATCACAGAACTAGCGACTCTGCTGGGGACTTAATAAGTGGGGTGTACCTTAGGAATAGTTCATCATATTGTTTTCAATTGCTTGATTTGATTGCTTTATTTTGTGGGCTTTGTATCAGAGTTACTATAGATCTTAACCCGGAACTGGGGACACCTTTTAGGTAAGTAGCAATAGACTGTGAGGGAACTGTACGGCGTAGAATGATACGGTTGAAGCAGTAGCTACGTTGGTGTGACACATTAGTTGGTACCGATATCCCTTGTGGAGGAACAAGGAGAGTATGGGGCTGCTAATGGGTTATTAAGCATCAACTGACCTTAGAACCTATAATTGATCAACTTGGCCATAGAAAAGTAGCAGAATGCTACACTCATTGAGACCATACTCTCGTGATGGTTTCGGCCGTAAGAAAAGGTTGCTAAGCTAAAACTATGACCGATCGAGGATGGTCAATGATATTGAGAACCTCTAGAACCCAGTTACTATTACTAGGACATGTTGAACTAACTAAACTGAAAGAGGGTAATACCTAAACTCCATGCCAGCCTGAAATTTAAGGGTTATTGTGTGACTTGTTTGCCCTTACCATGTTTGCTATATGTGATACCTGTGGTGTGTTTTCATCATGACATCATGCATCATGACATCGCATGCATATTTCATTAGACTAACCATTTCAAAGACCGAGGGGATTCATCTTTGTTCTGTTTTGCAGATCATGGCTTTTATGCGCAGAAATACCATTACAGTCAACTTCGTGCAAGTCCCTACTCAGCTCAGAGAGTTCGTTTCAAAAGTTAATGATACTTCTTCCTTTGCTAGAAGACATGGTCATCTCCTTAGCCTGGTCACTTCCAAGTTGGATGAACAAATGATGAGTGTCCTGTTCCAGTTCTTTGACCCGTTGCATCACTGTTTCACCTTCCCGGACTATCAGTTACTCCCTACTTTGGAGGAATTTTCTGATTTACTTGGCATATCTATTCTAGAGCAGACACCCTTTACAGGTTTAGAGATAGCTCCTAGGCCAGAGGATATTGCTTCATCCCTACATCTAACAATGGCTGATGTAGTATCTAACTGGGAGATTAGGAGTGGGGTTAAAGGTTTCTTGGCTAAGTTCTTGATCGATCAAGCTCAACAGTTCTGGGATAACTTAGAATTTCAATCTTTTGAAGACATCCCGGCTCTCCTCATCTACGGCTTGGTCCTGTTCCCGAATCCAGACGCCTTCATAGATGTGAACGCAGTCAAGATCTTCATATCTCGTAACCCAGTTCCTACCCTCTTAGGTGATATTTTGCATGCTCTTTATACCCGTATTGTTCGGAGAAGGGGAACCCTCATGTGTTGTGCACTGTTGCTGGCGAGGTGGTTTATTTCTCACCTCCCCAAATCTGTATTGAAGAATGAGGAAGGTATAGGTTGGGCTTACAGAATCATGTCCCTTGCTCATACGGACATCCTTTGGAGTACTAAAGATATGGAAAAGGTAGCTGTCATTGATCGGTGTGGGGAATACCCCAATGTTCCATTGCTTGGAATTAGAGGAGGAATAACCTATAATCCTTGTTTGGCCTTACGACAGTTTGGACGAGCTCGGAGGGACGGTCCTCATGAGCTGCTGCTTACAGGCATTGTCTTTGACTTCAAGGGGGATGTTGAGGGACATCGTCATCGGTTTATACGAGCTTGGGATAGGGTAAACAGGTCTGATCCACATGAGCTAGGAATGAAGACTTCTCTCCCAATGCAACCGTACCTCCAGTGGGTTCGAGCCTGTGCTCAAAAGCTGGGGATGCCATATGAAGTCGTTTTGCCGGTGATTGTAGAGCATACCAATGAAGAAGGGGTTCCTTATACGGCCATCCATCCATACATGCCTACTGATATTGGGGCATTGAAGAGATCTTGGATCCAGTTAAGGGAAGAAAGGTGTTGTACCCCAAAATTTGCCCTCCCATATTCTTCAAGATTTACAAAGTCAATGCTTCAAAATTCCCCAAGGGTTGCACAGTTCAAGGGCCTCCTAACAATCAAAAACTAGGGTTTTGGTTCTGACAAAGAAAATGAAGTTTCCAGGGGTCCAATCAAGTCCCACATGCCTATAAACATGGTCAAGCATCCTCATACCAAGTTTCAAGACTTACAGCACAAAATTGCACAGTCAAAAACCCTAATTGCACTACAGTCAACTGTAGGGGCAAAATGGTCATTTGACAGTCAAAAGTTCAAATTTTTGGTCAAACATCTCATTTTGAAGCCACAAACATCATTTGATCAATGCTTGATCATGATTCTCAAAGCTTGGCTCAAAAAGTCTCAAGATGCAAAAGTTTCCATATTTGGACAGTTGAAAAAGTCAACTGTAACTTGACCAAGGCATAACTTCCACATGGATTATCAGAAAAATTCCATCCAAAGCTCATTTTGAATAGAATGACATTTCCTACAACTTCTCTTCACACTTCAAGTCCAATAAATGCTCTCACAAAAAGTTATCAATTTCAACATTATAGGTCATTTTCAAAAGTCAACAAAAAGGGACTTTAAGTCAAAGGCCATAACTTGAGATTGGTAAATCAAAATGACATGGGACCAAAGACATTGGTTATAGGACTCAAAGACCTTTCCAAAATGTCCAAGAACATGAGCAAAGCTTTAAAATTGAGCAAGATATGCCTTGTGGAAGTTGGGAAATTTTTGGATATTTTGAAAAGTCAACATTGCTTCAAAAGTCTTAAAAATGCTAATGGGCCTCTTTTTCTTCCAAGAATCATTACCCAAGGCATGTGCACGACCATTTGGCCCAAAGGGAAGTTTTTCATCATTTTTATTTATTTATTTGAATTTTTAATTGCTAATAATTCATTTAATTAATTAAAATATATGAAAAATGCCAAACCTAAGTTTTTAAATCTTTTTATGCATGGAATACACTCAATATTTCGTGCATGATCAGATTTGGAAAGAATCCATGTGATTGGACATGATTGGAACCAAAATAGCATGAAAAAGATTGAAAATATTTGCCATGAAAATCCAATATCCATTCCATCAATGCTTTGATCCTTTGGCTCAGATTTTTTACCCTAATCATTCTATACATAAGCCTAATGCAAACCCTAATGCTAATGACCTCAGAGCTGCGCCAGAATTGAAGAAACACTTTTGCATTTTTTGTGAAAAACTCAAGATCTGAAATCACGATTGCAAGGCTTTTCAAGATCAAATAACCACTCCATTAGCTTGCCAAGGTTACTAGGAGACTATTCCAATCAAGAACATTGTCCCATACTCCAGGAATTGGTACATCAGAGTCAAACTTTTCACGAAAATATCCATAATCGTATCACGAATTTTATGCATTTTTCATGTGTTTTCTTTACTGATTCATACTAATTGATTGATTCTGAAACTAACCATATGATTTAATTGAGTTTTCACGCGTTGTATGGAGAATCACCATTGAAGCACCTTAGGGTTTCAGACCTGATCAATTAGGGATTCTTTCGTCCAGAAAAATTAGCTAACCTAAGTGGCATCATTGGAATCAGGAGATCATGACAAATCCAAAGCACTAGTCGCGCTCAATTTATGAGCGCCAGATTCCTAATCGCTATTTTCGTGTTCATCAGATTGTGGGGGTTTAAAACCCCCGCTATTTAAATGTAGTTTTCGTTTCAGGTACAAAAGCCATGGAGAAGATGATGAAGTGTCAAGGCGTGGTTGGTTTATTTGAATTGCGCGCTAAAATTTCCACTAACGTTTGTTTTCTTTCATATTAATTGTTGATTATATTATAAACAAAAAGCGTGTGTGGTACAGTTGGTCCAGGCGTGTATTGGTAATCTCCAGGACCTGGGTTCGATCCCAGGTCCCCCTCCCTTTCAATAATATTTTTCCTAACTTAATCCCATGCAGATCCAATCCTAAGGTTCACCATACGCTCCATATCCGGGCTTACCACGTGCTTGCTGAGATCCATCAAAAGGCTATAATTTGAAGAGCATCATAGGCACAAGTCAAAGGTGCCACACGCTGGCAAGAAAAGTCAAAAGAGGCCAAAGATCAGTGGGCCTGAATTACTAAACAATAACCTCCAATTGGGGACAGACCCCCCAAGGTTTGCTATTCTTTTATATTTTCTACCCTTATTTGATTTAATTAATTTCCTTTAAATTCTTCAATTAATTTATTTTCATCAAATATAAAATAACAAAAAAAATCAGAAAAGGCAAAATTAAATATATTTTATTTAACTAATATTTTTGTAAATAAAGTCTTGTATCAATTAATTAGTTTTTATTCTAGGGTTAATTTTCATATTTTCTTAATAAATAAAAACTTGTAGAATTAGGTTTAATCTACTTTAATTACTTTTTTTTATTTTCTCATCACTAATTATTTATTTTTATAAATCAAATTGCATGTAAATAATTAATTTAATTTTAGGTAATTTTAACATGTTTTTCCTAATAAATAAAAAAAAACTAGAATTAGGGTTAATTTCTCAATTTCATTTAATTCTCACATAAAAAAAAACCATAAATACAAAAAAACCTCAAAAATAATTTCTTTTTCATTTTAATTTCATTAATTTAATAATCATAATTTAATTTCATTAAAAAGGGTCCAACGCCCTCGTTTTCAATTTGAATTCAATTCGCGCATTTTATTTTATTTCTTTTAAATATTAATGTAATTCTCCCAAAGCCGTGTAAATTTAATTTTTCGCACTTTATTTACCTTCTGTCAAATCGGGTCCTGGATTAAATTTGGCGATGTGGACCCGCGCCTTTGTAATAGTTTAGGAATTTTATCTTTCCGCACTTTTTTAACTGCTAATAAAATGCATGCAATAATGAATGACAAAAATAAAAACAAATGCGTAGATCACTTTGACATGAACAAGACAAAATAACTGAACATGACACACAAATCACACACCACCCCTAGGGTACGTCTCACTGTTGCCTTGCCTCGAAAGGTGATCGTCGAGTAGAGGATGTCTTAGTAAGTCCTCATGATCCGGGAACCTGGCATGAGGGTAGCTTCTAAGGTGTCTTCCTATTGCTCTGGTGATCACCATGTCCCGAACTTCGAATTGACCCGAACACCTCCAACGGTGGTGCTACCTACCTCTCAATGGTGGGATGGCACTACTTTAAAGGACATTTACACAGACGAATTCCTTAGGGTAGGTAGACGACTCTAGATACTTGCTCTAATTTCAAAACAAATCAAAAAATACTTTTCACACCGACACCTTTTCAAAAAGCTTTCGAAAGCAACTTTTCAAACACTCTTGAGGACCGATACAAGAGTCGAACTGAAATTTTCAAAGAAACCTTTTAAAACCCACAATTGAAAAGCAAACAAACCATTTTTGAAAACACAATGAGCAAGTATCTAAGAGCCCATGGATAACCATGGATAGAAAGGGTGCTAACACCTTCCCTTTCTATAATCTACCTCCCGAACCGAGAGCAATCTCTATAAGGAATTTTTCTGTGCTTTTGTCCTTTCCATTTGGAGAAAATAAAATACGGTGGCGACTCTTGCTTCCGCGACATTTCGCGAACCAGCGTTAAACAGTCAGTTCCAGATCCACCGATCACAGAACTGGAGACTCTGCTGGGGAAAAACTTAAAGTGAGGTGTACCTTAGGGTTTAGTTCATAACTGTGTTTTCAATTGTATTGATTTGCTTGCTTTAAAATTGTGGGAGTTACATAGATCCTAACCCGGATCTGGGGATACCCTGTTTAGGTAGCATAAGCTGTGAGGGACCTGTCCGGCGTATACCGACATGGGTGAAGCAGTGGCTACGTTGGTGTGGCGCCTTGGTCTGTACCGATATCCCTCGTGTTGAAACGGGGAGAATATGGGTCTTCCAAGGAGTCATTAAGCACCAACAGACCTTAGAACCTTAAATGACCCAACTTGGCCATTGGAACAGTAGCAGTATGCTACGCCCATTGAGGCTAAACTCTCGTGATGGTTCTGGCCGCAAGACAAGATTGCGATGCTGGAGTTATGACCGATTGAGGGTAGTCAATGATATTGGGATCCTCTTAGAACCAGGTTACTTCTGATAGGACAGGTTGAGCCCACCAACTTCAAGAGGGTAATACCCAGACCCCATGCTGGCCTAAACTCTAAGGGCTTCTCTTGTGTGACTTGTGTGCCTTCGTGCTTGACTACTTGCATGCTTGCTATCTGACACATGAACTACTTGCAGGTTTTGTTTATAGTCCTTAATTGGGACTCATAACAGGGTTTACTAAGCCTCTTGCAGGTTTTGTTTTTAGTCCTTAATTGGGACTCATAACAGGGTTTACTTACATTACCCCATGCATAGTATAACATCATACCATTGCATACATCCTAACCCATTTCAAGGATCTCAAGGGCTTGTGATGCAGGTCATGATGAACAAAATGTCTAGCAAGGGGCATAGGGGATTTATTTTCCTCTAGCCAAGACTTTCAGGGGCTATGACCCACTTGATATGGTGAGCTCTGACTCTTGAAGAAGGTTCCCCTAACCAAGGTTGTTTGGAAATCAAAACCAGACATGAGGACTAAAGTCAGGGGCTACGACCCACTGGATGTGGTGAGCCTTTGACCCTTGAAGAAGGACTCTCAACAATATGAAGTGCCTTCAATCAAGTCACCAGTTTCCAATGCTAACAATTTTCTTGTTTACCCGGCGAGATCCTTGAAAACATTGCATACATATCATGCATATCATTGCATTACAGGTGTCCTTTTTGCAGGTCGCTTAACTTTCTCGCTGTTTATTTCAGCAACGGCCTCCCAACAAGATAACCAGGACCTTCTTGCTCAAGAGACTCGGTTCGGGGAAATCCTCCTGAATCTATCCAAGGGACAGGAAGAGCTAAGGACACTTCTCATGGGGACCTTTGTCAGGAACAATGCTGAGGATGAAAGGCTGAAACACCTACAAGCTGAGGTGGATGCATTGAAGGTCCAGATGCTGGGGCAGGTGACTGCCATTCAAAGGTTGGCTCAAAGACAAGATGAGCTCGGGGTTCTCGTCAACCAACTGCTTCGGGGTAACCAACCGGGGCAAATGTCTAAGGGTAAAAAGCCAGTCATCGTTCAACCACCTTTGAGACAAGGAGATAAGGGGAGAGCCCCTCAAATGGCTCCAATGTCACAAATTCAGCATCAACCTCACCGGCTTCAGTCAGACAAGTCCAGGAGGCAATTCACCCCGCTCAACATGTCGCTGTTTCAAGCTTTACAACGCCTATTGAGATTGAATTTGATCACATTAAGGGCTCATCCCCAGAACCCCAACACAACACATCCTACTTATGATCCCAATAAAAGGTGTGCTTACCACTCTGCCTGTCCAGGACATGATACAAATGAGTGTTGGGCTCTGAAGAAAAAAATCCAGGACCTGATTGATGAAGGGGCATTGGAGTTCACACAAGATGGTCAGGCTGAATTTTTCTACCATCCCTCCAAGGCTCACCATTTGAAGTGACAAGCCCTGAGATGAAAACTTTTGTTCATTCGAATGTTCAAGTTGTAATTTTCTTTTGTTCAAACATTTACTCATTGTTAAACATCGTTATTTCATTAATGCATCGCATATGTCTGTTTTGAAGCAATATATTCGTATTCACTATATGCAAATTATTTTCATATTTTTTCTGATGATCAACTCTCAATAATTCTAAGCCTCTTGAGGGAGGATGACGAAAACGATACCACGATTCTTACAGTATGCTTTTGAACAGACCCCGCTGATGAGGTACATGCATTGTTTCAATTCCCAAACACTGGAGTTATAAGGATGATAATCCCTCGTCAACCCCTTTGAGCCAAATAAGTAGGAGTTTTTTCTTTTCGAAAATTAAAACCCTTAATCATAACCTGGGGCAGGGTAGTCTCTCAGTTGATCCGAGTGCATAACGAATGGCACCAAAGAGATCCTTACAAAACGAAGAAAGCCAGTGACGGTTCCGAATAATCATAAAGACAGGCAGTCATTATATCTCTCAAAATAAAAAAAAAAGCCCAATAAGTCAAAAAAAAAACCTATGAAGAAGACTTACGAAACTGGGGCATCCCGCTGACTGTAATTCCAAAAAAGGAAATAGTTCAGGCAAAAAACAGGGATAACAAAATAAAAAAAAGAGGTCCTACAAACCCTCAGCAAAAAAGAGATGACTGCCTATTCAAAAAAATGTTCAACATCTGAACCATCATTGGAACATCAGGACAAAGACTCGAACAAGGTCTGACGCACGATCAACTGAGTTTAGGTTTGAAGAACATCACGAAGAATGGGTGGGTACAGATAATTTGAGCCTTTATCCTTTGTTTCTTAAATCATGAACCAGGCCACGTTATAACCCTTAAAAAGTCCTAGCCGAAGCATGGGTTAGTTCGAAAGCATACTGTTACGAAAGGTATCCTGACTCCTTAAGGCTCGCGATAAAATACGGAGTTGACATCACGTTTTACAAACATTCACTTGTTTTATGAAAAAAAAGAATGCATTTTCAAAATCTTCAAGACAGACATAAGCTTGGCATTTTTAACATGACTTTGTTTGCATATGACTTTTTGTTTGAACAGCAGGAAAATTCGCACGAAGAATACCTAGTGAGCAAAAGCACTTCCAATCAAGGGGCAGACCAGATCATGGTCTATTATCTGGGGCAGTCCAATCAAGATTCGGAGAATCTCTCAAAGGCCAAATAGCCTGGGGCAAATCTCCGCCTGAGTCGCTTGGGGCATCCCAACAACGAATCTTGCCTGATCAAACACCTTCTGGTGGCATGACAAAACACTTCTAACAGGGGCACCTCCCTACATCCTGAGAGCATGGACATAGTCGGAAAAAAACATACGCATAATCAAAGACCCGCTAGGTTGACGTACCTAGGAAAAAATAAGGGCTTCCCGGCGAACCAAAAGGGTTCGGGCAAAATGAAGGGATGAAATGAAAAAATCTGTACATCCGGCAAGTCGAAAACCTGAAAAGGCGGCTTGGGCAAAAATGGGTATCCCGGTGGACTGAAAACCCGAAAGGGCGGTCCAGGCAAAAGTTAGGGATCAAAGCGTACGACTATGTCCCGTCATCTTGGTACCTGCCTACCAGAAGAAGGTTTGTCCACCAACAACTACCAAGCACCTCCACAGGTCTTCCTCTCCCACCTCAGAAACAGAGGCAATAAAGAGCTGTCTAAGCGATCTATTGGCTCTGTCCACCAAGGTACTAAGATAGGTTCGGCTGAAGAACAACCAAGATGTCTTAATTCCCCAGAGAGTGAGCCAGCAAGTCAGTGCACTCTCCCCGAGCCATATTATCAAACCTTAAGGAAGTTGGATATCCTCCAGCAGATCTCAACATTCCCCAGCAATATACATGCATTTTTAACAAGCATCCCCGGCAGTCTTGGCCTAAAGATTGTTCCCCGGTGGTATATCAAACGTTCAATGGAGTCACTTCCCCCGATACAGTTCAAAACTTTCCCAGGAGAGTCCAATCCAGTTTCCCCAGGAAAAGTTGGAATCCATTTCCCCAAGCAGTAAGCTTATCCCTAGTAGATTCTGGAAGCTTATCCCCGCGGAGCACGAACGCGTCCCCCGACTTTATTCAAAGAGTTATTTCCTTACCAGGATATAACTGGGTTATCCTCAGCCAAAAGCCACGGAAAGACCGTCCTCGGCAAAGTCTTCTTGCCCCCAGCGAAGTCTATCAATACTTCCAACACAACAATGGTATCCCCAGCAAGTTATTATCAACAACCCAACAAAGTACCTCTCTCCCCACAGAGTATTATTCCCTGCAAAATTGCTAGAGTACTTTTCTCCCCGCAGAGTAATCCATTCGCCAAGTTTATTCCCCAACGGAGTTATCTTCTCCTACCGATATTCTTGCAACTATCATTCCCAACGGAAACAACAAATCTATTCTCCAACATCAGCCCAGGAGTGACTTCCCTGCACCCGTCAAGGATTTACTTTCCTAGACAACAAACATACATTCATAAACATCACATCTTCATACATTATAGCATGCATATACGCATCATATCTTACAAATCTCATTTATGTTGAGAACATCATTGCTTGATCTATATCATGCATTGCATATGACTGACCTTTACCTTTCAGGAAAGATCCAGTTAAGTTCTCAGCTATATTCAAGGCCTTCTATGGTTCAGTCAGATCGACCCTAAGATCTCCCTGTTTCTTATCCAGTTGAAGATTTCAAGACCTAGACCGGTTCAGTTAAATCGACCCTAAGATTTTTCTGTTTCATATCCAGTCCAAGGCCTTCTCTAGTCTAGTTAAATCGACCCCTAACAGATTTTCCTGATAAAGACTCAGTAGAAGACGTCCAAGATTCTCTCAATGATTACTGTTGAGGTTGAAGTCGTCCAAGATTCTCTCAATGATTACTGTTGAGGTTGAATTCGTCCAAGATTCTCTCAATGATTACTGTTGAGGTTGTAGTCTCCTGTGGTTCTCTCCCCGTTACTGCGGAGGTAGTAATCGTCCCCAGATTCTCTCAATGATTACTGTTGAGGTTGAAGTCGTCCAAGATTCTCTCAATGATTACTGTTGAGGTTGAAGTCGCCCAAGATTCTCTCAATGATTACTGTTGAGGTTGAAGTCGCCTATGGTTCTCTCCCCGTTACTGCGGAGGTAGTAATCGTCCCCAGATTCTCTCAACGTTACTGTTGAGGTTGAAGTCGCCAAAGATTCTCTCAATGATTACTGTTGAGGTTGAAGTCGCCCCAAGATTCTCTCAATGATTACTGTTGAGGTTTAAGTCGTCCAAGATTCTCTCAATGATTACTGTTGAGGTTGTAGTCGCCTGTGGTTCTCTCCCCGTTACTGCGGAGGTAGTAATCGTCCCCAGATTCTCTCAATGATTACTGTTGAGGTTGAAGTCGTCCAAGATTCTCTCAATGATTACTGTTGAGGTTGAAGTCGCCCAAGATTCTCTCAATGATTACTGTTGAGGTTGTAGTCTCCTGTGGTTCTCTCCCCGTTACTGCGGAGGTAGTAATCGTCCCCAGATTCTCTCAATGATTACTGTTGAGGTTGAAGTCGTCCAAGATTCTCTCAATGATTAATGTTGAGGTTGAAGTCGCCCAAGATTCTCTCAATGATTACTGTTGAGGTTGAAGTCGCCTATGGTTCTCTCCCCGTTACTGCAGAGGTAGTAATCGTCCCCAGATTCTCTCAACGTTACTGTTGAAGTTGAAGTCATCCAAGGTTCTCTCAGCGTTCCTGTTGAGGTAGTAATCATCCAAGGTTCTCTCGGCGTTCCTGTTGAGGTAGTAACCATCCCTGGTTTATTCATCACCTTTTGAAGATCCAGATCCAGCTCCTGTAACCAGTCAGGACACATCTATACAAAGAATTTGAAGACCAGCTCCTGTAACAGGTCAGGTAATCATTTTCTTTTGCAGGTACGCAAGTTCTCGCTAAGGAATCTCTTACGCGATCGACGCCCATATGGCATCTATAAGCCCATCCACCTATCCATCATCTCTTAGCATGGAATCTGTAAGCCCATCATCCTATCCATCAATCTCCAAATGGCATCTGTAAGCCCATTCCCACCATCACACTGCTACTATGTGAGCGCAAATTTCTGGGCACTCTAGTGTTCAATCATCTTCCACCTTCGGATTACGAAAGGCACGTCAGCCAATCTGCATCCTCAGGTTTAAGAAGATTGAACAGGGGCAACTGTTGTACCCCAAAATTTGCCCTCCAATATTCTTCAAGATTTACAAAGTCAATGCTTCAAAATTCCCCAAGGGTTGCACAGTTCAAGGGCCTCCTAACAATCAAAAACTAGGGTTTTGGTTCTGACAAAGAAAATGAAGTTTCCAGGGTCCAATCAAGTCCCACATGCCTATAAACATGGTCAAGCATCCTCATACCAAGTTTCAAGACTTACAGCACAAAATTGCACAGTCAAAAACCCTAATTGCACTACAGTCAACTGTAGGGGCAAAATGATCATTTGACAGTCAAAAGTTCAAATTTTTGGTCAAACATCTCATTTTGAAGCCACAAACATCATTTGATCAATGCTTGATCATGATTCTCAAAGCTTGGCTCAAAAAGTCTCAAGATGCAAAAGTTTCCATATTTGGACAGTTGAAAAAGTCAACTGTAACTTGACCAAGGCATAACTTCCACATGGATTATCAGAAAAATTCCATCCAAAGCTCATTTTGAAGATAATGACATTTACTACAACTCCTCTTCACACTTCAAGTCTAAGAAATGCTCTCACAAAAAGTTATCAATTTCAACATTATAGGTCATTTTCAAAAGTCAACAAAAAGAGACTTTAAGTCAAAGGCCATAACTTGAGATTGGTAAATCAAAATGACATGGGACCAAAGACATTGGTTAGAGGACTCAAAGACCTTTCCAAAATGTCCAAGAACATGAGCAAAGCTTAAAAATTGAGCAAGATATGCCTTGTGGAAGTTGGGAAATTTTTGGATATTTTGAAAAGTCAACATTGCTTCAAAAGTCTTAAAAATGCTAATGGGCCTCTTTTTCTTCCAAGAATCATTACCCAAGGCATGTGCACGACCATTTGGCCCAAAGGGAAGTTTTTCATCATTTTTATTTATTTATTTGAATTTTTAATTGCTAATAATTCATTTAATTAATTAAAATATATGAAAAATGCCAAACCTAAGTTTTTAAATCTTTTTATGCATGGAATACACTCAATATTTCGTGCATGATCAGATTTGGAAAGAATCCATGTGATTGGACATGATTGGAACCAAAATAGCATGAAAAAGATTGAAAATATTTGCCATGAAAATCCAATATCCATTCCATCAATGCTTTGATCCTTTGGCGCAGATTTTTTACCCTAATCATTCTATACATAAGCCTAATGCAAACCCTAATGCTAATGACCTCAGAGCTGCGCCAGAATTGAAGAAACACTTTTGCATTTTTTGTGAAAAACTCAAGAACTGAAATCACGATTGCAAGGCTTTTTGAAGATCAAATAACCACTCCATTAGCTTGCCAAGGTTACTAGGAGACTATTCCAATCAAGAACATTGTCCCATACTCTAGGAATTGGTACATTAGAGTCAAACTTTTCACGAAAATATCCATAATCGTATCATGAAGCACCATTGAAGCACCTTAGGGTTTCAGACCTGATCAATTAGGGATTCTTTCGTCCAGAAAAATTAGCTAACCTAAGTGGCATCATTGGAATCAGGAGATCATGACAAATCCAAAGCACTAGTCGCGCTCAATTTATGAGCGCCAGATTCCTAATCGCTATTTTCGTGTTCATCAGATTGTGGGGGTTTAAAACCCCCGCTATTTAAATGTAGTTTTCGTTTCAGGTACAAAAGCCATGGAGAAGATGATGAAGTGTCAAGGCGTGGTTGGTTTATTTGAATTGCACGCTAAAATTTCCACTAACGTTTGTTTTCTTTCATATTAATTGTTGATTATATTATAAACAAAAAGCGTGTGTGGTACAGTTGGTCCAGGCGTGTATTGGTAATCTCCAGGACCTGGGTTCGATCCCAGGTCCCTCTCCCTTTCAATAATATTTTTCCTAACTTAATTCCATGCAGATCCAATCCTAAGGTTCACCATACGCTCCATATCCAGGCTTACCACGTGCTTGCTGAGATCCATCAAAAGGCTATAATTTGAAGAGCATCATAGGCACAACTCAAAGGTTCCACACGCTGGCAAGAAAAGTCAAAAGAGGCCAAAGATTAGTGGGCCTGAATTACTAAACAATAACCTCCAATTGGGGACAGACCCCCCAAGGTTTGCTATTCTTTTATATTTTCTACCCTTATTTGATTTAATTAATTTCCTTTAAATTCTTCAATTAATTTATTTTCATCAAATATAAAATAACAAAAAAAATCAGAAAAGGCAAAATTAAATATATTTTATTTAACTAATATTTTTGTAAATAAAGTCTTGTATCAATTAATTAGTTTTTATTCTAGGGTTAATTTTCATATTTTCTTAATAAATAAAAACTTGTAGAATTAGGTTTAATCTACTTTAATTACTTTTTTTTATTTTCTCATCACTAATTATTTATTTTTATAAATCAAATTGCATGTAAATAATTAATTTAATTTTAGGTAATTTTAACATGTTTTTCCTAATAAATAAAAAAAAAACTAGAATTAGGGTTAATTTCTCAATTTCATTTAATTCTCACATAAAAAAAAACCATAAATACAAAAAAACCTCAAAAATAATTTCTTTTTCATTTTAATTTCATTAATTTAATAATCATAATTTAATTTCATTAAAAAGGGTCCAACGCCCTCGTTTTCAATTTGAATTCAATTCGCGCATTTTATTTTATTTCTTTTAAATATTAATGTAATTCTCTCAAAGCCGTGTAAATTTAATTTCTCGCACTTTATTTACCTTCTGTCAAATCGGGTCCTGGATTAAATTTGGCGATGTGGACCCGCGCCTTTGTAATAGTTTAGGAATTTTATCTTTCCGCACTTTTTTAACTGCTAATAAAATGCATGCAAGAATGAATGACAAAAATAAAAACAAACGCGTAGATCACTTTGACATGAACAAGACAAAATAACTGAACATGACACACAAATCACACACCACCCCTAGGGTACGCCTCACTGTTGCCTTGCCTCGAAAGGTGATCGTCGAGTAGAGGATGTCTTAGTAAGTCCTCATGATCCGGGAACCTGGCATGAGGGTAGCTTCTAAGGTGTCTTCCTATTGCTCTGGTGATCACCATGTCCCAAACTTCGAATTGACCCGAACACCTCCAACGGTGGTGCTACCTACCTCTCAATGGTGGGATGGCACTACTTTAAAGGACATTTACACAGACGAATTCCTTAGGGTAGGTAGACGACTCTAGATACTTGCTCTAATTTCAAAACAAATCAAAAAATACTTTTCACACCGACACCTTTTCAAAAAGCTTTCGAAAGCAACTTTTCAAACATTCTTGAGGATCGATACAAGAGTCGAACTGAAATTTTCAAAGAAACCTTTTAAAACCCACAATTGAAAAGCAAACAAACCATTTTTGAAAACACAATGAGCAAGTATCTAAGAGCCCATGGATAACCATGGATAGAAAGGGTGCTAACACCTTCCCTTTCTATAATCTACCTCCCGAACCGAGAGCAATCTCTATAAGGAATTTTTCTGTGCTTTTGTCCTTTCCATTTGGAGAAAATAAAATACGGTGGCGACTCTTGCTTTCGCGACATTTCGTGAACCAGCGTTAAACAGTCAGTTCCAGATCCACCGATCACAAAAGGGATACCTACAGAGAGAAATATCATGAGCAGGAACGGAAGATCCTGAAGCTTACAAGGCAGTTGGAGAACGAGAGGACAATCAATGATTATGTCAGCACGAAAGGAAAATGACCATGGGAATTCTGATGTCTTTTACTATTTCTAGTTTAGATTTTCTTTTCAATATTTCTTTTGTAACGCCTTAAAGGCATTTGTTAAACATTGTTTCAAGTTCTAATCTAATAAAGTGTGTTTTATTTTGGTTTACAAATTTGAATCTCCCTGAGTCTTTGAAATCATTTCATACGCATTCCATTCCCATGCACCTCATTACAGGTACCATTACAGGTTTCTCATCTTCTTAGTTGTTTATTTCAGCAATCATGTCTTCTGAAACACCTACTGATCAAGCCATTAAGGCTCTTCAAGCTCAGAATGCTCAGTTCCAGGAAATGTTCTTGAACTTGGCCAAGAGTCAACAAGATTTGAAGACTCTTATATTGAAGGACAAGAAGAAGAAGAAGAAAGTGGTCCTCCTGAATATGGGTCACAGGTTTGGGAACAGGTTGCGAGAAGAAGTTGATTTGTCTCATTCATCTGGAGGAAGAGAGAATCAAGAAGAAAGGAAGGGTCCTAGCCCTGTGGTTTTTGACAATAACACTGACTTTGATGAAGACCAGTATCCTCCTGCTGAGGATAGGTATAAGCAACTCGAAGACCGGTTGAGCGCAATGGAGATCTAGAAGATACATGGGTTGGACTTCGGAGATTTGGGTCTGGTATCTGGGGTGGTGATCCTGCACAAGTTTAAAGCTCCTGTCTTTGCTAAGTACGATGGGGTCTCCTGCCCAAAGCTACACCTCCGCTCGTATGTCAGAAAGATTCAACCATATACTGCTGATAGGAACCTCTGGGTTCATTTCTTTCAAGATAGTCTGTCAGGGACTCAACTTGAATGGTTCTATCAACTGGAAGAAGCTAATATTCGTAACTTGGAGGACCTTGATACCGCTTTTTACAAGTAATACCAGTATAATGCCGACCTTGCTCCCACGCATACCCAACTTCAGGGTATGTCTATGGGTGCAAGCGAAGGTTTTAAGGACTACGCTCAGAAGTGGAGAGATCTTGCTGGAAGAGTACAACCCCCTCTGGCTGATAGGGAGTTGGTGGATATGTTTCTTGGGACTTTGTCTGGTCCATATTTCAATCATTTGATCGGTAGTTCATCATCTGGGTTCACTGAATTGATTATGACTGGGGAGAGGGTTGAAGCCGGTATTAAAAGTGGCAAGATACAGAAAGGTGCTTCGTCAAGCACAGAAAAGAAGCCTTTCAAGAAGGAATCTAGTGCAGTTTACAGCTCGAGGAGCCAAAACCGACCTGAGCGCCGCCAAGCAGTTACTGCCGTGGTAATTTCAAGACCAACTGTTTCCCCACAACGCAACACAGCAAAGAATAGAGATACCGCAAAGGCAGTATACTCGGCTCAGTATGACTCTATCTCAAATTCTGCCGCAACTGTTGAAAACCAACTTGGTGACTCTGAAGGAGGCTCCAAAGAATCCCAGTACTACATCACCGCTGTATAATCTGAACGCCCGCTGTGCTTTTCACTCTGATAGCCCAGGGCATGATACCAATAACTTCTGGGCTTTGAAGAATAAAGTGCAGGATCTGATTGATGCTAAGAAAATTGCGTTTGAAGCGCCGGAAAAGCCCAACGTCATAACGACTCCTATGCCAAAACATGACGCAGGAGTCAATGCAATTGAAGATGATGATGAAGAGTCTAAGTTTGACAGCTGGATTTACCCGACTACCGACGGTGGATTAAGCAATTGGACGACAAAGGACTTCATGCCCATTTCTTTTATTACACAGTAATAAGACTTTTGTTTTGAGATTTGTAACAGACAATTTGAAACTTTATGCCCCGGTGCCTTGCTCGAGACACCGTGGCTTTGTTTGAGGGCTTATTATGTGTCATTTCCATATATCATCAATAAAAGCATTGAATGTTTTCTTGCATTACAAATTTTGCGCTCCTTGTTTTTCTTTTTTATCTTGCAAAACAGCTATTTGTCTTACACACACTCACATATACAGGTCTGCATCCACTCTGGATCCCACTGATAATGACTCTGCTACTGCCAATTATGACTTCGAAAGTCCAATTAACCAAGCCGAGGACGAAGGTGAGGATGATTGTGAAGTGCCTGGGGAACTTGCTAGACTGTTACTTCAGGAAGAGAGGGCCATACAGCCGCATGAAGAGCTAGTGGAAACAGTAAATCTGGGTATAGAGGAAGACAAGAAAGAGGTCAAGATCGATGCTAATCTGGAGTCTAGTGTTAAGCAACGGTTGATTCAAATGCTGCGTGATTATGTTGAGATCTTTGCCTGGTCTTATGAAGATATGCCTGGGTTGGATACCGATATTGTGGTTCACCGCTTGCCAACTAAGGAAGACTGTCCTCCGGTAAAGAAGAAATTTCGCCAAATGCGCCCAGAGATGTCTGAGAAAATCAAGGCTGAGGTGATGAAGCAGTTGGATGCCGGTTTTCTAGCTGTTACTTCTTACCCGCAGTGGGTTGCCAACGTGGTTCCAGTGCCGAAGAAAGATGGTAAGGTTCGGATGTGTGTTGACTATAGGGATCTGAACAGGGCAAGCCCCAAGGACGATTTCCCTCTGCCTCATATCGAAGTTCTGGTTGACAACACCGCACAACATAAGGTCTTCTCCTTTATGGATGGCTTCTCCGATTACAATCAGATTAAGATGGCTCCCGAAGACATTGAGAAGACAACCATTGTTACTCAATGGGGTACCTTTTGCTACAAAGTCATGCCGTTCGAATTGAAGAATGTCGGGGCAACGTATCAGCGCGCCATGGTTGGTTTGTTCCATGACATGATTCATCATGAGATTGAGGTATACGTTGATGACATGATTGCAAGGTCCCAGACTGAAGAGGAACATCTTGACCATGTCCAGAAGTTATTTGACAGGTTGAAGTTGTACAAGCTGAGGTTAAACCCGAACAAGTGCACCTTCAGAGTGAGGTCTGGTAAGCTGCTGGGTTTCGTCGTTAGTGATAAAGGTATTCAAGTGGATCCTGCAAAGGTGAAGGCTATACAGGAAATGCCAGCTCCCCGAACTGAAAAGGAAGTCAGAGGCTTTTTACGATGTATGAACTACATTGCCCGATTCATCTCACACCTGACTGCTACTTGTGAGCCAATCTTCAAGTTACTGAAGAAAGATCAAGTGGTAAGATGGAACGATGAATGTCAAGCCGCTTTCGAAAGGATCAAGGAATATCTCCAAGAGCCACCTATTCTGATGCCTTCAGTTGAAGAGAGACCTTTGATCTTATACTTGACAGTACTCGACAATTCAATGGGGTGCGTGCTGGGGCAGCATGATGAGTCTGGCCGAAAAGAGCATTCTATTTATTACCTTAGCAAAAAGTTTACCGACTGTGAGACCCGATACTCACTGCTTGAGAAAACTTGTTGCACTTTGCCATGGGCTGCTCGCCGGCTGAGACAGTATATGCTGACTCACACTACTCTATTGATATCGAAGATGGATCCAATCAAGTATATTTTCGAAAAACCTGCCTTATCCGGAAGAATAGCAAGATGGCAGATGATCTTGACTGAGTACGACATCTAATACACGACCCAAAAGGAAATTAAGGGAAGTGTGTTGGCAGATCATTTGGCACATCAGGCAGTGGACGATTACCAGTCTATGAACTTTGAATTCCCGGATGAGAACATCATGTTGGTGACTGACAGTGAAACACCTGGACCGGATGAAGGAGCTCAGGATGGATCCCGATGGTCTATGTATTTTGATGGAGCTTAAAACGCTTTGGGTAATGGCATTGGCGCCGTGATCATATCTCCTGAAGGCTGTCATACTCTGTTCACCGCACGACTATGTTTTAACTGCACCAACAACATGGCGGAGTATGAAGCATGCATCATGGGTCTTCGAGCAGCTATTGACCTAAGGATTAAGTTCTTAAGTGTATTCGGAGATTCCGCTCTCGTGATCAGTCAGATCAAAGGCGAGTGGGATACGAAACACCCAAATCTTATTCCTTACAAAAAGTATGTATTGACGTTGCTTCCGCACTTCGAGGAGATAACCTTTGAACATATCCCCAGAGAGGAGAATCAGTTAGCGGACGCGCTAGCTACAATATCTTCTATGTTCAAAGTCAGGTGGGACAATGAGGCTCCCCAGATTACCATTGAGAGGTTGGACGAACCTGCACATTGCTGTGACATTGATACTGAAGAGGTAGCAAATAAACCCTGGTTTCACGAGGTAAAAAGGTATCTTGAGGCTCAAGAATATTCTGAGGGTGCATCTGTTAATGATAAGAAGTTTCTGAGAAGGTTCGCGACGAAGTTCTTCATCAGTAATGGTATCTGTTGTACCCCAAAATTTGCCCTCCCATATTTCTCAAAATATTTCAAGAAAAATTCACAAGTCCAACCCGGCGCGTCATATTCAGGTATTCTTTCGCCAAGATATCTCTGATAACGTATTCTCAAATTCAGGTTCGGCTCAAGAGTCAATTCTTTAAAGAAGGTATCCGAATGTGTGAGTTTTCTCGAAGAAATATGGTGAAAAGTGTGCTGAAAGTGCAGTTTTTACGCGCAAAAAAATTCATAACTTGAAGATCGTGGCTCGTTTTGAACCTGTTCTGGTGGCCAAAATTCCGTCTTGACATTATCTACGTTTTCATCTCTCACGGCTGGAAGCCAATTTTGATCAGAAGGTCTTCAAAAATGTCGATTTATCAAGTATTTTCATACAGAAAATTTGTGACAGAAGTTTATTTGCGTCATGTTCAGAAAATCATAACTTAGTCGATTTTCATCGTATCGAGCTGGTTCCGGTGCCAAAATTTCACAAATTGAGTTGGCTACATTTTCACAGAAGGTATTGAGTTCAAACGGTATTCAAAAGGCCTTAGTTTTTTGCTCAGAGTGCGTGACATGCTGAAAATCCTGAATGCTGAATATTATTTCATCTGAGCCGAAACTTCAAAAATTCATAACTCGGTCAATTTTTATCGGATTGGACTCATATTTTTATACAAGGTCACTGACTCATAGATCTACAACTTTTCTTCAAAAGTCGAGACCATATTATGCTCCGATCAATACCAGTTTTTTATTTAAGAACGTGTCAGAGTCGACACTGGAGCCCAAAATAAGTTTGTCTGAGCTGAAACTTCAAAAATTCATAACTAATTCACCGTTTATCCGATTGAGCCGATTTTCGGACAGGAGTTAGTTCTCGATATCGGCTACATTTTGTTTTCACATTTCAACTTCAAAAATTGCACTTAAGTCCCTGCGATTTAGCCTGGAAAGTGACGAACTCAAGTGAACATTGGAGGCCCAATTGCACATTCAAAGCCCATTTTCTTTATCCTAATTTCCATTATATAATCACCTTCTTTTCACACAAACCAGGGAGAAAAGAAAAGAGAGAAAAAAAAACCTTGCCACAACACTGTTAGAATATCAAATTCTTTCAAGAACCCTAAAATCTTGAAATCCTTATTACAAATCCCTCTCTCACTACAAACAAGCCATCACAGTTACAAACAAACACCTCACTACTTCTTCAGTAAGGGTAAGGCTGGCTTGATCTCCATGATCCAAAAGGCATAAAAGCATTCATGTCACTAATTTTCCAGTAAGGGTAAGATTGATTTGATCTCAATGATCAAAAGGGTATAATCATTCATACATGTCATATTGTGCCTAAACATTAAATTTCTTTATATATTGGCTTTATTTGCATTTTATGATTTTATTTAATGTGTTCATGAGATTCAACACTGCAGATTTAGACAGGATCCCATGCAGGTTCATTAAGGAACGTTGAGGCCAAAACACAAATGGCCAAAAGCCAAATGGTCAAAGTAGAACAACTTATGCATGACACCAATACATGGCGAGACAGACATCCTGAGAAGATTAAGGAACGTCGAGGCCAGAAAACAAATGGCCAACGGCCAGAACACAAATGGCCAACAACCAGAACACAAATGGCCATGAAACCCAATCCAATGGCCAAAGAATGCAGACCACGGTACTCAGGAGTCAATGAACACGCACGTGATGCCAGAAAGTCAAACAAGGATTTTTGTCTAATGGGCCAGAATACTTCAAAAAACCTCCCCTTGGGCCTGAAACCCCCCTTGGTTTGCATCCTTTTTAATTTTATTTTCTTTTCTTTTCTAATTCTTTTTAAATTGTTTTAATTGTTTTTTTTCACCATAAAATAATTTTCTATAATAAAAACAGAAAAATCAAAAAAATACAAATATATTTAATTTCTTCACTAATTAATTTTTGTAAATAAACTCTAACAATTAACTTAGTTAATCTAGGTTTTAATTTTAACACTTTTTCTTAATAAATAAAAAATATGTAGAATTAGGTTTTGACATTTTCATCTTTTTCTTAAATAAATTATTAATCATCATTATTTATCATTATTATTAATTATCATTAATTTTGTAAATAAACATGTAAATAAATTAATTAACTAGTAAATTAGGTTAACTTTAATATTTTCATTAATAATTAAAATAATCTAGATTTAGGATTTCCTTTTAATTCTTTTTCTTTATTTTTCATAAATACAAAAAACATAAAAAAACACTTTCTTTTCTTTCTTTAAATAATTATTAGGCTTTAATTTAATTTAATTTCAAGCAAAGGGTCAAAACCCTCAGACGTCCTAATTTTAATTCTTTTCGCGCATTATTTTCTTATCAATTATTATGTAACTGCTTTCCGGATGTAATAGTAATTAGGTTTACCGCATTTATTTACTTTCCGCATCTTTTATCAAAAACGGGTCTTTATATTTTGGCGATGTATAGACCCGCGCCTTGTAATAGCGTAGCTTTTAGCTTTCCGTCTTTTAATTTGCCGCACCTTTAAATTCTAAATTGCATGAAAGAATGAATGGCTAATTAAAAACAAAGCGTAGCTTACCATAACATGTTCAAAGATAATTGCTAAACTGAAAACAACACACAGATTCACACACCACTTCTAGGGTACGCCTTACTGTTGTCTTACCTTCGAAACGTGGTCGTCGAGTATAGGACGTTTTAGTAAGTCCTTATGTCCATGATCCAGTTTCCTTGAAACGGTTGCCTCGGATTAAAAAAGGATCAATGGCATAAGGGTAGCTTCTAAGGTGTCCTACTGTTACTCTGGTGACCACACTGTCCCTACAAACGAATTGACTCGAACACCTCCAACGGTGGTGCTACCTACCTCTTAATGGTGGGATGGCACTACCTTAAGGACATTTACACAGCCTAATTCCTTAGGGTAGGTAGATGACTCATAGATACTTGCTCTAAAAAACAAATCAAAACTCTTTTCACACCGACACTTTCAAAAAAGCTTTCAAAACAATTTTTCAAACACTCTTGAGGACTGATACAAGAGTCGATCTGAAATCTTTAAAACGAAACTTTTTCAAACTCACTCACAATTGAAAAGCAAACACTTTTGAAAACACAATGAGCAAGTATCTAAGAGCCCATGGATAACCATGGATAGAAAGGGTGCTAACACCTTCCCTTTCTATAAATCTACCTCCCGAACCAAGAAACTATCTCATAAGGAATTTTGCTGTGCTTTTGTCCTGTCCATGTTGGAGAAAATAAAAGACGGTGGCGACTCTTGCTTACCGCGACATTTCGCGAACCAGCGTTAAACAGTCAGTTCCAGATCCACCAATCACAGAACTGGCGACTCTGCTGGGGACTCTTATAAAGTGAGGTGTACCTTAGGACTAAGATCACTTGTGTTTTCAATTGCTGTGTTTGTTTGCTTTATTATTGTGGGCTGCATCGGAGTTACATAGATCCTAACCCGGATCTGGGGATACCCTGTTAGGTAGCATAAGCTGTGAGGGACCTGTCCGGCGTAGACCGACATGGGTGAAGTAGTGGCTACATTGGTGTGGCGCCTTGGTCTGTATCGATATCCCTTGTGTCGTAACGAGGAGAATATGGGTCTTCCGAGGAGTCATTAAGCACCAACCGACCTTAGAACCTTAAATGACCCAACTTGGCCAATAGAACAGTAGCAGTATGCTACGCCCATTGAGGCTAAACTCTCGCGATGGTTCTGGCCGCAAGAAAAGATTGCGATGCTGGAGTTATGACCGATTGAGGGTAGTCAGTGATATTGGGATCCTCTAGAACCCGGTTACTATTTTCTAGGACAGGTCTTAACCAACAAACTGAAAGAGGGTAGTACCTGAATTTCATGCTGGCCTGAACTCTAAGGGCTCTCTGTGTGACTTCTGTGCTTCCTAACTTGAATTACTTGCACGTACTTGTTACCTAACACATGAGTTTCTTGCAGGGTTTGTTTACAGTCCTTAATCTGGGCTCATAACAGGGTTTACTTACAGCACTCCACGCATAGCATAACATCATACCATCATACCATTGCATATATTCTGCATAAGGACTAATCCATTTCAAGGATCCCAAGGGTTTGTGATGCAGGTCATGATGAATCAAACTGTCCAGCAAGGGGCAAAGGGGATTTATTTTCCTCCAGCCAAAACATGATGACTTGAGTCAGGGGCTATGACCCACTCGATATGGTGAGCTTTAACTCTTGAAGAAGGACTCTCCACAACATGAAGTTCCTTCAATCAAGCCAACGGATTCAAATTCTAACAATTTTTCTTGTTTACCCCGCGAGATCCTTGAAAACATTGCATGCATACATACACATCATTGCATAACAGGTATCCTTGTTACATGTCACTTACCTTCTTCGCTGTTTATTTCAGCAATGGCTTCCCAACAAGATAACCAGGATCTTCAGACTCAAGAGACTCAGTTCAGGGAGATCTTCCTAAGCCTATCCAAGGGGCAGGAAGAGTGGAGGACACTCCTCATGGGGACTTTGGTCAGGAACAGTCCAGAAGACAGTAACGATGAACGGCTGAAACATCTGCAAGCTGAGGTAGATACAATGAAAACCCAGATGCTGGGGCAAAGGGCTCTCATCCAAGGTTTAGCTCAGGAGCAAGGAGAGTTGAGGACCATAATCAATCAGCTTCGGTAAGACATGAAGCAACCAGCCTAAGTCAGGGACCAGGTCATTGAACAGCTTCCAAGAGGACAAGAGTCTGGTATGGGGAAGAATAGACCTCTTCAAATTTCTACCACTTCACGAGCCCAACATCAACCTCGCCCAGAGCAACAGGTGGATCAGAATAAGCAAAGCAGGTCCAAGAGGCAATTCACCCAGCTTAACGTGTCGCCGTTTCAAGCTCTACAACACCTGTTGAGGTTGAACCTGATTACACTAAGGGCTCCTCCCCGGAAGCCCAATATCTCTGCTCCTAACTATCATCCCAACAAAAGATGTTCATACCACTTCGATAGTCCTGGACATGACACTACCGACTGCTGGGCTCTGAAGAACAAAGTACAGGACCTGATCAATGAAGGAGCAGTGGATTTCACCCAAGTGGGTCAGGCTGAGTGCTTCTACCATCCCTACAGGATTCACCATTTGAAGTAATAAGTCCTGAGATGAGAAGACTTTTTGTCCATTAGAATTTTCAAGTTGTAATTTTCTTTTGATTGTTCAAATGATTATCATGTCAAACGCTGTTATTGCATTAATGCATCGCATATGTCTGTTTTGAATCAATATATTCGCATTCGCTATATTCAAACTGCTTCCATTTTTTTTTTGATGTCAACTCTCAATTAATAATTCTAAGCCTCTTGAGGGAGGATGACGAAAACGATACCACGATCTTTACAGTATGCTTTTGAACAGACCCCGCTGATGAGGTACAAGCATTGTTTCAATCCCTAAACACTGGAGTTATAAGGAAGATAATCCCTCGTCAACCCCTCTGAGCCAAAGAAGTAGGAGTTTTTCTTTTCAAAAATTAAAACCCTTTATCATAACCTGGGGCAGGGTAGTTCTCTCAGTTGATCCAAGTGCATAACAAATGGCACCAAAGAGGTCCTTACACAAAAAAAAAAGACAGTGATGATTCCGAATAATCATAAGGATAGGCAGTCATTATATCTCAAAAATAAAAACCCAATAAGTCAAAACCTATGAAGGAGACTTACAAAACTGGGGCATCCCGCTGACTGTAATCACAAAAGAAACAGTTCAGGCAGAATTTAGGGATAGCGAAATCAAAAAGAAAGAGGTCATACAAACCCTCAACAAAAACAAAAAATGACTGCCTATTCAGAATAAATCATCAATATCTGAACCATCATTGGAACATCATGACAAAGACTCAAACAAGGTCTAACGCACGATCAACTGAGCTTAGGTTTGAAGAACATCACGAAGAACGGGTGGGTACAAATAATTTGAGCCTTTATCCTTTGTTTCTTAAACCGTGAACCAGGCCACATTATAACCCTTAAAAAGTCCTAGCTGAAGCATGGGTTAGTTCGAAAGCATACTGTTACAAAAGGTATCCTGACTCCTTAAGGCTTGCGGTAAAATAACGAGTTGACATCGCAGTTTACAAAATTCACTTGTTTTTACTAAAAAATGCATTTTCAAAAAACTTCAAGACAGACATAAGCTTTGCATTTCTAATATAACATTGCTTGCATATGACTAGTTGTTTGAACAGCAGAGAAATTCGCATGACGAAAGTCTAATGAACAAGAGTATCTCCAATCAAGGGGCACGGCATGATCATGGTCTACCATCTGGGGAAGTTAAGTCAAGATCCAGAGAATCTCTCAACGATGCCAAGCAGCTAGGGACAACTCTCCATCTGAGACACTTGGGGCATTGGACAGGAATTCCAGCAACAAATCTTGCACGATCAGACATCTTCTGGTAACATGGCAACACAAGCAACCAGGTGCACCTCCCTGCATTCTAAGAGCGTGGACATAGTCGAAAAAATACTACACACGATAAAAGACCCGCTAGGTTGACATACCTAGGCAAAAATTAGGGCTTCCCGGCAAACCAAAAGGGTTCGGGCAAAATAAGGGATGAAAATGAAAAATTTGTACACCCGGCAAGTCGAAAACCTGAAGAGGCGGCTTGGGCAAAAATGGGTGACTGAAAACCCGAAAGGGCAGTCCAGGCCAAAGTTAGGGATCAAAAGCGTACGACTATGTCCCGGCATCTCGTCACTTGCCTACCAGAGAAGACTTGTCAATCGGCAGTCATCAAGCACCTCCACAGGTATCTTCTTCCCTCACCTCAGAAACAGGGGCAATAATGAGTGGTCCAGGCGATCCAGTTGCTCTGTCAACCAAAGTACCAAGGAAAGATCAATCAAAAGATGATTACCATCTACCTTTACAGCTTCAGATCAACACTGGTAACAAGCCAGGGAAATTCTGTGGACGACTGATCGTGGATTAGTATCTGAAACCAAACAGGACAATTATCTACTTGATCATCATCAGGAAACCTTACACCGGTTCCTTCTCAACTTCAGAGGTGGTTTTACACGGACTCGTCATCAGTAAACCCTACATAGGTTTCCTTCCCAGCTCTAGATACGGTTTTATACGGACTCGTCATCAAGGTAACCCCACACAGGTTCCCCTCCCAAACTCCAGATGTAGTTTTACACAGACTCGTCATCAGTAAACCCTACACAGGTTTCCTCCCTCCAAAGATGCAGTTTTACATGAGCTCATCATCAGGCCTCCACCAGTATCCTCTCCTCTCACATCAGAAACTGGGGAAATAAGAGTTGTCTAAAGCGATCTAATTACTCTGTCCACCAAGGTACTAAGGTAGGCTGAAGAATGTAACCAAGATGCCTTAATTCCCCAGAGAGTGAGCCAAGATTCAATAATTCTCTCCCATCATCCCTAACAAGGCACAATATCTCCTAGCAAGTCAACGACACTCTCCCCGAGCAGAGTTAGCCTACTCCATCAGCCTTATGGAAGTTGGATTATCCCCAGCAGATCTCAACATTCCTCAGCGGAGTATACCAACGTTCTTAACAAGCATCCCCGACAGTCTTGATCTAAGATTGTTCCCCGGCGGTATACAGACATTCAGTGGAGTCACTTCCCCAGTATATCTCAAAATTTCCCCAGGAGAGTCTAGTTCCAAAGTCTCCCCAAGAGAGTTGGATCCATCTCCCCAGCAGGAAGCTTATCCCCAGTAGATTCCGGAAGCTTATCACCTGCAGAGCACGAACGCTCCCCCGGCTTTATTCAGAAGGTTATTTCCCCACCAGGATATAACTAGGTTATCCTCAGCCAATTTCCATGGAAAGATCGTCCCCGACGAAGTCTTCCTATCCTCCAGCGGAGTTCATCAATTCCCTCAACATAACCTATCAATGGTATCCCCAGCGGAGTTATCATCATCTCAGCAAAGTACATCTCTTTCCCCACAGAGTTCACTCCCTGCAGAGTAATCTATTCGCCAAGTCTATTCCCCAACGGAGTCATCTTCTCCTACCGATATTCTTACAACCATCATCCCCAGCGGAAACAATGAAGCTCTATTCCACATCAGCCCAGGATTTAACTTCCCGGCACCCGTCAAGGATTTACTTTCCTAGACAAAAACATACATTCATAAACATCGCATTTCCATACATTACAGCATGCGTATACGCATCATGAACATACAATCTCATTCATTATGGGAACATCACGCATGTCATACATCATGACATTTCATACAACTAACGTTTTGTCTTTTCAGGACAAAGGTCAATACAAAGATAATTGCTATCAACTGTCGCAACTAAAGATCCGATTCTTGTATCTTGCCAGGGTGTATCTGTTGACGACTAACATTACCAGACTCGATTCCTGTATCTTGCCAGGGCACGTCTGAAGAGTTTGAGGATCTGATTCCTGTATCTTGCCAGGGTGTATCTGTTGACGACTAACATTACCAGACTCGATTCCTGTATCTTGCCAGGGCACGTCTGAAGAGTTTGAAGATCCGATTCCTGTATCTTGCCAGGGTGTATCTGTTGACGACTATTTTCCAGACACGATTCCTGTATCTTGCCAGGGCACGTCTGAAGAGTTTGAAGATTTGATTCCTGTATCTTGCCAGGGTGTATCTGTTGACGACTATTTTTCCAGATTCGATTCCTGTATCTAGCCAGGGCGCATCTGTGAGTAGCTGATTGTAGAATCGATACATGTATCCGGCCAGGGCACATCTACATGAAGAGTTTGAAGATCAACCCCTGTAACAGGCCAGGTAATTATCTTTCTTTCTCAGGTACGCAAATTCTCGCTAAGGAATCTCTTACGCGATCGACAACCTCTCGATGGCATCTATAAGCCCATCCACATACCAACAGTCTCCAAATGGCATCCATAAGCCCATTCCCGACAAAGCTCCGTCACAACTCCAGATGGCATCTATAAGCCCATCCTCCCATCCATCACTTCCAAATGGCATCTATAAGCCCATTCCCCCTACATCACATTGCTGATACTACACCATGCGAGTGCAAATTTCTGGGCACTTTAATGTTCAATCATCTTCCACCTTCGGATCACGAAAGGCACGCAAGCCAATCTACATCCTCAGGTTTAAGAAGATTGAACAGGGACAACTGTTGTACCCCAAAATTTGCCCTCCCATATTTCTCAAAATATTTCAAGAAAAATTCACAAGTCCAACCCGGCGCGTCATATTCAGGTATTCTTTCGCCAAGATATCTCTGATAACGTATTCTCAAATTCAGGTTCGGCTCAAGAGTCAATTCTTTAAAGAAGGTATTCGAATGTGTGAGTTTTCTCGAAGAAATATGGTGAAAAAGTGTGCTGAAAGTGCAGTTTTTACGCGCTAAAAAATTCATAACTTGAAGATCGTGGCTCGTTTTGAACCCGTTCCGGTGGCCAAAATTCTGTCTTGACATTATCTATGTTTTCATCTCTCACGGATGGAAGCCAATTTTGATCAGAAGGTCTTCAAAAATGTAGATTTATCAAGTATTTTCATACAGAAAATTTGTGACAGAAGTTTATTTGCGTCATGTTCAGAAAATCATAAGTTGGTCGATTTTCATCGTATCGAGCTGGTTCCGGTGCCAAAATTTCACAAATTGAGTTGGCTACATTTTCACAGAAGGTATTGAGTTCAAACGGTATTCAAAAGGCCTTCGTTTTTTGCTCAGAGTGCGTGACATGCTGAAAATCCTGAATGCTGAATATTATTTCATCTGAGCCGAAACTTCGAAAATTCATAACTCGGTCAATTTTTATCGGATTGGACTCATATTTTTATACAAGGTCACTGACTCATAGATCTACATCTTTGCTTTAAAAGTCGATACCATATTATGCTCCGATCAATACCAGTTTTTTATTGAAGAACGTGTCAGAGTCGACACTGGAGCCCAAAATAAGTTTGTCTGAGCTGAAACTTCAAAAATTCATAACTAATTCACCATTTATCCGATTGAACCGATTTTCGGACAGGAGTTAGTTCTCGATATCGGCTACATTTTGTTTTCACATTTCAACTTCAAAAATTGCACTTAAGTCCCTGCGATTTAGCCTGGAAAATGACGAACACAAGTGAACATTGGAGGCCCAATTGCACATTCAAAGCCCATTTTCTTTACCCTAATTTCCATTATATAATCACCTTCTTTTCACACAAACCAGGGAGAAAAGAAAAGAGAGAAAAAAAAACCTTGCCACAACACTGTTAGAATATCAAATTCTTTCAAGAACCCTAAAACCTTGAAATCCTTATTACAAATCCCTCTCTCACTACAAACAAGCCATCACAGTTACAAACCAACACCTCACTACTTCTTCAGTAAGGGTAAGGCTGGATTGATCTCCATGATCCAAAAGGCATAAAAGCATTCATGTCACTAATTTTCCAGTAAGGGTAAGATTGATTTGATCTCAATGATCAAAAGGGTATAATCATTCATACATGTCATATTGTGCCTAAACATTAAATTTCTTCATATATTTGCTTTATTTGCATTTTATGATTTTATTTAATGTGTTCATGAGATTCAACACTGCAAATTTAGACAGGATCCCATGCAGGTTCATTAAGGAACGTTGAGGCCAAAACACAAATGGCCAAAAGCCAAAAGCCAAATGGTCAAAGTAGAACAACTTATGCATGACACCAATACATGGCGAGACAGACATCCTGAGAAGATTAAGGAACGTTGAGGCCAGAACACAAATGGCCAACGGCCAGAACACAAATGGCCAACAGCCAGAACACAAATTGCCATGAAACCCAATCCAATGGCCAAAGAATGCAGACCACGGTACTCAGGAGTCAATGAACACGTACGTGATGCCAGAAAGTCAAACAAGGCTTTTTGTCTAATGGGCCAGAATACTTCAAAAAACCTTCCCTTGGGCCTGAAACCCCCCTTGGTTTGCATCCTTTTTAATTTTATTTTCTTTTCTTTTCTAATTCTTTTTTAATTGTTTTAATTGTTTTTTTTCACCATAAAATAATTTTCTATAATAAAAACAGAAAAATCAAAAAAATACAAATATATTTAATTTCTTCACTAATTAATTTTTGTAAATAAACTCTAACAATTAACTTAGTTAATCTAGGTTTTAATTTTAACACTTTTTCTTAATAAATAAAAAATATGTAGAATTAGGTTTTGACATTTTCATCTTTTTCTTAAATAAATTATTAATCATTATTTGTCATTATTATTAATTATCATTAATTTTGTAAATAAACATGTAAATAAATTAATTAACTAGTAAATTAGGTTAACTTTAATATTTTCATTAATAATTAAAATAATCTAGATTTAGGATTTCCTTTTAATTCTTTTTCTTTATTTTTCATAAATACAAAAAACATAAAAAACACTTTCTTTTCTTTCTTTAAATAATTATTAGGCTTTAATTTAATTTAATTTCAAGCAAAGGGTCAAAACCCTCGGACGTCCTAATTTTAATTCTTTTCGCGCATTATTTTCTTATCAATTATTATGTAACTGCTTTCCGGATGTAATAGTAATTAGGTTTACCGCATTTATTTACTTTCCGCATCTTTTATCAAAAACGGGTCTTTGTATTTTGGAGATGTATAGACCCGCGCCTTGTAATAGCGTAGCTTTTAGCTTTCCGTCTTTTAATTTGCCGCACCTTTAAATTCTAAATTGCATGAAAGAATGAATGGCTAATTAAAAACAAAGCGTAGCTCACCATAACATGTTCAAAGATAATTGCTAAACTGAAAACAACACACAGATTCACACACCACTTCTAGGGTACGCCTCACTGTTGCCTTACCTTCAAAACGTGGTCGTCGAGTATAGGACGTTTTAGTAAGTCCTTATGTCCATGATCCAGTTGCCTCGAAACGGTTGCCTCGGATTAAAAAAGGATCAATGGCATAAGGGTAGCTTCTAAGGTGTCCTACTGTTACTCTAGTGACCATACTGTCCCTACAAATGAATTGACACGAACACCTCCAACGGTGGTGCTACCTACCTCTTAATGGTGGGATGGCACTACCTTAAGGACATTTACACAGCCTAATTCCTTATGGTAGGTAGATGACTCATAGATACTTGCTCTAAAAAACAAATCAAAACTCTTTTCACACCGACACTTTCAAAAAAGCTTTCAAAACAATTTTTCAAACACTCTTGAGGACTGATACAAGAGTCGATCTGAAATCTTTAAAATGAAACTTTTTCAAACTCACTCACAATTGAAAAGCAAACACTTTTGAAAACACAATGAGCAAGTATCTAAGAGCCCATGGATAACCATGGATAGAAAGGGTGCTAACACCTTCCCTTTCTATAAATCTACCTCCCGAACCAAGAAACTATCTCATAAGGAATTTTGCTGTGCTTTTGTCCTGTCCATGTTGGAGAAAATAAAAGACGGTGGCGACTCTTGCTTACCGCGACATTTCGCGAACCAGCGTTAAACAGTCAGTTCTGAATCCACCGATCACAGTATCCTTTACAAACGTAACCATGATTCGACCTTACTGCGTTGTGTGGATAACAACGAAGCAGAAAGGATTATGGTAGATTTACATGAAGGTACTTTCGGGACTCATTCTAATGGACACACCATGGCGAAGAAAATCCTACGGGCAGGATATTATTGGTCTACTATGGAAGCCGACTGTTATCAGCATTCCTAGACCTGTCACAAATGCTAAGTCTATGCTGATAAAGTGCACATACCTCCAGTTCCTCTGAACGTCTTGACAGCTCCTTAGCCTTTTGCAATGTGGGGTATCGACATGATCGGCGAGATCAGACCTACTGCGTCCATCGGGCATCGTTTTATCCTGGTAGCTATTGATTACTTTACAAAGTGGGTTTAAGCAGCTTCCTTTGCTACTGTGACCAAGAACACCGTGGCACAGTTTATTCGGCATAATTTGATCTGTCGATACGGTGTACCCGAGAGGATCATTACGGACAATGGTACAAATCTCAATAATACAATGATCACCGAGCTCTGCAAACAGTTCAGGATACAGCATCACAACTCTTCTCCTTACCGACCGAAGATGAATGGGGCTGTTGAAGCGGCTAATAATAACATCAAGAAGATTGTGCAGAAGATAACGATGACATATAAAGACTGGCACGAGATGTTACAGTTTGCTCTTCATGGGTATCGTACCTCAGCGCGGACGTCAACATGGTCAACACACTATTCCTTGGTATATGGCATGGAGGCCGTCTTGCCCATTGAAGTTCAGATACCCTCTCTTCGGATTATGAAGGACGCAGGTTTGAGGGAAGATGACTGGATTCAGACCCGGCTTGATCAGCTGAACTTAATCGATGAAAAGAGACTTAC
Organism: Vicia faba; assembly: GCA_948472305.1. NCBI lineage: Eukaryota > Viridiplantae > Streptophyta > Magnoliopsida > Fabales > Fabaceae > Vicia > Vicia faba. The sequence continues at coordinate 213,563,834 of OX451739.1, forward strand.
TGCTATTTGTCATGGTCAAACGTACCAAAAACGGATGATCAAGGCATTTAACAAGAAAGTTAAACGACAAGAGTATCAAGTTGGGGATCTGGTGATCAAGCGCATCATCCTGCCGCAAGGTGATCCCAGGGGCAAATGGACACCCACGTACGAAGGGCCATTTATGGTTAAGAACATTTTCTCAGGAGGAGCTATGATTCTAACCACCATGGATGGTGACGACCTTCCTCACCCCATCAATGCATACATAGTGAAAAAATACTACGCATAATTAAAGACCCGCTAGGTTGACTGGCCTAGGCAAAAATAAGGGCTTCCCGGCGAACCAAAAGGGTTCGGGCAAAAATAAGGGATGAAAATGAAAAAATCTGTACACCCGGCAAGTCAAAAACCTGAAAAGGCGACTTGGGCAAAAAAGGGTATCCCGGTGGACTGAAAACCCGAAAGGGCAGTCCAGGCAAAAATTAGGGATTAAAGCGTAACACTATGTCTCATTGGACCACCTTGCGACCAGACTTCGATATCGACTATCAAGCTCGAACGGCACTAATCAATCTGATCTACCTTCAACCAAGTAGCAAAGTGATGAGATGCTCGAGGATATAAAGGCAATAGCAGAGTTGGAACCCAGTGGGATTGTTCACATAGCTGTCTTTTCTTTGTTTTTCACAAATTGTATAAACTCTATTGTTCGGCGGTGTTCTCTTACTAGGACGTCAGCCTCTTGTACAAAAAAGCCTATTTACAGGCTAATTTCAAAATCAATACAATTACTTTTTTTACAAAGAAATTTCAAATTGTTTTCTTTTTCTGTTTTGTTTTATAAGAACGTCCAAAGGTTCATTTTTGATATATGTATTTGACAATAATTGCTGCTCATGAACATTTACATGCGAAACAAAAGACAATTACTCGTAATATCAGAAACAGGGGCAAACAAGAAATATCCAAGCCTTACAGTTGCTTTATTCACCAAGTATAGGGATAGACCTAGTTGGAGAAATCCATTAAAGGTATATTCACTCCTCGCAGAGTAAGAGAAAGACAATGGTGTTAGTTCTCCCCAGCTGAAGCTCGCAATCGCGAATGAGTCAGCAATATTCTCCCCAAGCATAGTTTATCTACCATCAACACTGAAAAATTATCCCCAACGGAATATGAAAAATTATCCCCAGTGGAGTTTGAAAAAATTATCCCTAGTTGACTCTGGAAGATTGTCCCCAGTAGAGTCTAAAAGATTATTCCCCGTGAAGTCGCAACTGGAAAATCATCCTCAGCAGAGTTCATTCCTTTTTACTCAATCCCCAACAGAGTTTATCATCGCCGGCAATGATGGTTCATCCCCAACCGAGGTTATTTCTCCAAATCAACAGGTCCTCTAGAAAAATATGTCCTCCCCACAGAGACATTTCCTCATCAGTTTATTCCCCAGTGGAGTTATCCTCTACTGCAGGTTCATTCTCACAAACATCTTCATTCACTACCCCCAGCGGAAACGAAGAATTCAACTCTTTTTTCCAGCAGCAACCCGGGATTTATTTTCCCCAGCTAGAGAACATCATAAAAACATCACATTCCCATACATCATGACACATGCATATACGCATCATACAAACACAATCTCATTTATTTTGAGAACATCATTGCTTGATACATATCATGCATTACATACAGCTAACCTTTACCTTTCAGGAAAGATACAATCAAATTCTCACAAAATTCAAGCTGTGAAGCCCGGGTATGACTGGATAATAGTTTAATCCCCAGTTGAATAATGGACGACCGAAGCTCCTAAAATTCAACAGAGATGATTCCTCAGTCGAATACGGACGACCGAAGTTCCTAAAATTCAACAGAGATGATTCCTCAGTAGAATACGGACGACCGAAGTTCCTAAAATTCAACAGAGATGATTCCTCAGTAAAATACGGACGATCGAAGTTCCTAAAATTCAACAGAGATGATTCCTCAGTAGAATACGGACGACCGAAGTTCCTAAAATTCAACAGAGATGATTCCTCAGTCGAATACAGACGACCGAAGTTCCTAAAATTCAACAGAGATGATTCCTCAGTAGAATACGGACGACCAAAGTTCCTAAAATTCAACAGAGATGATTCCTCAGTCGAATACGGATGACCGAAGTTCCTAAAATTCAATAGAGATGATTCCTCAGTAGAATATGGACGACCAAAGTTCCTAAAATTCAACAGAGATGATTCCTCAATCGAATAAGGACGACCGAAGTTCCTAAAATTCAACAGAGATGATTCCTCAGTAGAATACGGACGACCGAAGTTCCTAAAATTCAACAGAGATGATTCCTCAGTAGAATACGGACGACCGAAGTTCCTAAAATTCTATTTCACTCAAGACAGAGATCAGCATTCCCCAGCGGAATCTTCCTCAACAACAGGTATACAAGCTCTCGCTAAGGAATCTCTTATGCGATCGACACTCCTTCAGATGGAATCTCTAAGCCCATCTCCCGTCATCAGTCTCCAAATGGCATCGTTAAACCCATTCCCGACATCACAAGACGGACACCACTTCATGCGAGTTCAAATTTCTGGGCACTCTAGTGTTCAATCATCTTCCACCTTCAGATCACGAAAGGCAGACAAGCCAATCTAAATCTTCAGGTTTAAGAATATTGAACAGGGGCAGCTGTTTTACCCCAAAATTTTCCCTCCCATATTTCTCAAAACATTTAAAGAAAGATCCCCAAGTTGCTCAAGGTAGTCCAAGGGTTGACCTGACAAGCTCTCTCCTAAGGCAGTTTACCTCAAATTAGGGTTTCATGTTGCATCAAGATACTTGAGTCCAAGGGACCCCAAATTCTCAACATTGTCCTAATATGTTCTCAAGATCATCCATGTCAAGTTTCAAGCCCTACAGAGGAAATTTGGCAGTCAATTGCTCAAAGGCCTGAAAATCGACCATGCTAGGGCAAAAGTCAACTGTGGCCCACTTACAGTCAAACTTCAAGATTTTTGGTCAACATCCTCATTTTGAAGTATATTTCATCATTTTATCAAGGGTTGATCATGATTCATCAAGGATTTCTCATAATTCATCAAGAACCAAAAGTTGCTAAATTAGGGTTTTGTAGGAAAAGTCAACTCAACTTTGACCAAGCATAACTTTCTCATACTTTATGAGAACTGACCCATCCAAAGCTCATTTTGAAGAGGATGCAATTACCTACAATCCATCTTCAGTTCCCAAGTTAAAAATATGCACTCATAAGAAGTTATGAATTTGGACATTATAGGTCATTTTGAAAAGTCAACAAAAACACCATTTTTGTCAAAGCTTCATACATGAGCATGGAATATCAAATTGATATGAGGATAAAAGGGTTGATTATAGGACATCTCAAGCTTTCTAAAAAGTCCAAGAACACCTCCAAAGAGTCAAAATTGAGGAAGTTATGCATTGGTGAAGTTGACCCTTTTTACAAAATTGCCAAAAGTCAACTATGCCTAAAACTTCAAATTTTGCCAAATGGGCCCAATCTTTTTCACTTGTTTTGAGTTGGAAACATAGTCCACGAGCTATATCCCTTTCCCCTTGTCCTTATCATGTTTTTATTATTTATTTTGATTTTTATTTGAATTAATTCAATTTAAAGCAAAACAAATCATATAAAATCTAAAATATTGAAAACAAAAGATTTTGTGCTTGTTTCAGGTTTTATTATACAGCTAGCATCAAATCAAACTCGTGTAAAGGCATGTGTTCACAAAAAGATTGGATTTAGGCCATTTTTGGAAAGAGTTTCAAGGTGAATCAAATCAAGATCAAGGACATTGATGGAGGAAGATTGAGGCCAGGTTTTCAAACCTAATTCACTCCTCAATACAGATAGAAGTGAGGCAGATCAAAAGCTAGGTTAGAGGCAGGCGCAAGAGGCAGAACAAAAACTTGAAAAATCAAGAAAAAGTGAAAACACGAATTCACACTTAGAGGCCAATTCAAGACTCCTTGGCCATTCCACTTGCTTCCTGGGATCCTCAGCAAGCTAAAGCAATCCAAAGTAGGCATTTTCAAGTCCTATATCTCACTGTAAGTCAGTCACGATACCCAACTTCTCTTGAATTCAAATTCTATTATTTAGGCATTGATAGCATGAACTAATGGTATATTCTTGATCCTTAAGACATATGCAAGCTTTCTGTATTGTTTAATTGCATTTATATGGCTTGTATTGGAATGTGCCATTGTTAGGGTTTCATAGCTCGCTTTGGGGTTTTTGAATCCAGGAAAAATTGGGCCATGAAAAGGCCACCAATGAATTCAGCAGGTCCAGACGAATCCAACCATGGCCTTGGTTTTTATTTATCATGTTTGTGCTTGATTTTAAGAATGACAGGGGCTATAGCTACAGACAAACGTCCGTAGGTAAAAGTCTGGGACTTTTACCCACGGAAAAAGGAAGAAGATGACCAGTTGGCGCCTCCCCATTGGTCCATTCAAACTTCCTGCGCGTGTTTTTGTTATCCTCCACTAATTCTTGTTTTTTGTATATTATTATTATTATTCATTATATGTACAAACAAATACAAGTGGTGCAGTGGTGAGTGCAGCGTTGGTAATTGCTTCAGGACCTGGGTTTGAATCCCAGGTCCCCCATTCCTTTCATATTATTTTCTTTTCAGTAATCAGGTGCACTTGCAAGCCTAAAGACCACCATGCATCCTCATCATCCAGCCATTGGACCTCCTGGAAGCTAGATCTGAAGGCCAGTATATGAGAGACCACCATGGGGCCTAGTCAAAGCATTGCATTGGATGCAAAAAGTCAACATGGACATTCTTCTTGGGCCCAGAATTGCTTCTTGCACCCCCCATTTTTTTCAAGCCCAGTTCTTATTCTTTTTCTTTTTATATTTCATTTAATTAATTTATTTAATTTATTTTACTAACAAAAATTAATTTTCTTTTTATTAAAAAAATCACAAAAATATTTTTCTATCCAATTAAATTTAAGATATTTATTTTTTTTTAAAAATTAATTAATTTAATTAGGTTTGATTAATTTAGATAACTTTGATTTCTTTTTGTACATAATTAAAAATAATTAGAATAATTAAGTTTTTATTCCAAATTTAATTATTTTCTTTTCTTAAAAATAACCAAAAACATAAAAATAGGTCATGTAATTATTTTCATTAATTAATTTATTTACTAATTAATTTTTGTATTTAATTTAGAAAACCTAAATTCTTTTCTTAAAAAATATTAAAAACAACAAAAAAAACAATTTTTATTTTAATTAGGTTAGAAGGGTCAAAACCCTAATTTCTCGTCGATCTAATTTTCATCGCGCGCTTTATTATTATTTTTATCCATATTGATGTAACTGCCTACAGTTTGTAATAGTTTAATTAGGACGTTTATTTCCATTTATCGCTTTATTTTCAAAGGGTTTATTTTTGGCTATGTAAATACCCGAAGCCTTGTAATAGCGTTAGTTTAATTTCCGCACTTTAAATTTCGCAAATTATTAACTGTTAGATGTATGATATTAGGATTCATGACAAGAATGTATGATTAATTTTAAAACAATTAGATAACCCTAAATGTGCAAAGATAAATAAACTGAAATTGAATCACTCGCACATGCGCACTCCTAGGGTACACTCCCACTTGGTTGCCTTCGGTAAATGGTCATTGAGTATAGGATGCTTTAGTGGTCGTCCTTTTGTCTAAACAAAGATCAAAGTCATGATTCGGAAAAGTTGCCTCGGAATGGTTGCCTCAGAATTGTTGCCTCGAATAATTGATCTAAGACATTAGGGTTATTACTAAGACGTCCTAACATTGCTTTAGTGACCGAACGTCCCTTTCGAATTGACCCTCAAACTCCAACGACGATGCTACCTACTCACTAATAGTGGGATAGCATTGTCTAAAGGAAACAAGCATAGAATGATTCTTTTTTCGAGTAGGTAGATTAGTTCTTAAGTACTTGCTCAATCAAAACAATTTTTTCACACTTACACTCCTTTACAAACAAAGTTTTCAAAACACTTCATTACACTCTTGAAGACAGAAGCAAGAGTTAAATCGAAGTCAAAACAAAAGCTTTTCAAATCACGCAAACACAACGAAAACAATTTTGAAAATGATGAGCAAGTACCTAAGAGCCCGTAGGTAACTACAGATAGAAAGGGTGCTAATACCTTCCCTTTCTATAATCAACCCCCCATACTCAGAAATATCTCGAAAAAGGAATTTTCTGTGTTTTTTTCCTTTCCTAGTTGGATAAAATAAAAGTCGGTGGTGACTCTTGCTTACCGTGACATTTTGCGAAAACAAACACAAAACACAAACCAGCAAATTCCTTAAAAAAAATAGGGAAACACGTCCCGGTTCTGGCCACCGTATCACAACTTCCCTAAGGTTCTAAGATCATATCTTTACCGAGGCAACACCGAGAGGGTCATAGAGGGGCTTATGATCTTTTTGAACCAGAGGGTAGTCACTAAAACCTCTCACGTTTCGAGAGTCGTGACGATTTCCGAAGGAAACCGAAGTGGGATACCCTAGAGGTATGCATGTACAATTGTGTTTAGTTCAGCTATTTATCTTGCACATTTAGGTTTGCTAGCATTTGATTCCAGTCTTTTCATACAAGCCTAGTTACTAGCAGTTAATATTTGCAGAAATTTAAAGTGCGGGAATCGTAAATCCTACGCTATTACAATGTTTTGGGACATTTACATAAAAAAAATATGCAAGAAAGTAAAGTGCGGAATTTAAACCTAGACTATTACATCCCATAAGCAGTTACATGAATATAAAAGATGCAAAGGTAAATAACGCGCGCGAAATAAAGAAACCTCTAAGAAATCCTAAGAATGAAAATCTTTTTGTTTTGTTTTTATTTATAAAAGAGAATAAAACTTAAGTCTATTTAATTTTAATTTCAATAAAAAAGGTTAAAATAATTAATTAATTTGTTTACAAAATTAATTTGATTAATAAAATACTAGCCTAATGTTTTTTTTGTGATTTTTGATTTAAAGTTGATTCAAATGATAAAGTCAATAAAGAAATAACAAAAACGGAAATAAAATACAAAGGGGGGCATCCTTCGATCCAGGGAGGAATGAGAGGCTTTTGATTCAGAGGAAGGTATCTTTCGATCCAAAGGAAGATGGCTATCCTTTGATACAGTGAAAGAATGTTACTTTCGATCCATAGGGCATTATTGAAAGGGCCTGACGGATCACTTGTGAGGGCACTGAATCTGCAAAGATGTGTTAGCAAAACAAATATGCAGGACCTGGGTATCGAACCCAGGTCCTTCGATCCTGTGCGCGTTGGTCTGTCCAGGCTGGATCTGCAATAAGTGTTAGAAACAAAACAAATGCAGACTTTAGTGTCAAACTCAGGTCCTTAATCTTGAATACAAACCGAATGAACTACAAGTGTTAATGTATCATGCAAATGTAAAGTTTGATCTTTTACCAATTCTTACCAATGGTGATGTATGAATCTGTGGCTTTAGGCGTGGGTATCCTTGTTTAAGGGTTGCTTAGATTTGGCACTTCTGGATATGGATGGGCTTGGAATAGACTCTTGGGAGCCTCAGGAGCATAACTTTAGTATTTGTGTGGACTGGGGATACCTGCAATACTAGCTTCGAATTATAAGATTTCTTATAATTCAGTATACTTTTCTGAGGCAACGTGTGCGTGTATGAGCTCGTCTCTCTTTTTTTTCCGTGTGTTTTTGTGCTCCTTATATAGAGGGGATGGAGGGGACAAGAGGACAAAGGAATAAACAACCATTAAGTTGGTGTTTTAAAGGCCATGAATATCATTTTGAAACTTTGCCAAAGACATGATTTCTTGTCCATTTTTGAATTTGCTATGAACCTGGACATATTTGGCTCTTTCAAATGCCTTCTAGTGTTGCTCTTCGATTGGCCTAGAGTTATCTCCTTCGAATGGACCATAGGTATATCCTTATAGATCCTTCGATTGAGACCTATCTTTTTGCCTTAGCTGCTTAATTCAAATAATCCAAACGAAAACTTCATTTTGGCCAATCGAAGCCTCCTTTTTCACCTCCTTCGAATGCCATTTCACAAGAGGCTTGGGCCTGGCCACATGTAGGAACAAGACCCATCATAAGAAAAGCTTGTATTCAGTAACCATGTGTCCTTCGAATGGACCAATGAATGCTCCTTCGAAGGGACCTCATGAATGCGCCTTCAAAGGGACTAACATGCGTGTCGAAGTATAAAAAACTCTTTCAAAGGGGACCATTTCCCAGTCGAAGCTGGCATAAAGGCAGCCAATGCCATGTGGGCGCTAGCATGAGACAGGTCAAAGCAAGCATAAAAGAGGCCATTTCCTAGTGAATCGAATCAGGCATGGAGGAGGTATTTTCCTTGTGTGTCGAAGGAAGCTTTTTGCCTAGTGGATTGAAGGAAGCTTTGAAGAAGTCTTGGCCTTGTGTGCTGAAGGCAAGCTGAAAATGAGCCTTTGCCTTGTGAATTGAAGCATGTCTGAGGCAACCCTTTGTCTTATGAATCAAAGACCAGTAAAAAGGGCCTTTTGCCTTGTAGATCAAAGGGAAGCTGATGGGTCTTTGTCTTGTGAAACCAAGGCAAGCATGAGGAAGCTTTTGCCTAGTAGACCAAATACAAGCATGAAGAGGCATACATGTGCTGATGGCAAGCTAAAGGGGCATTTTTCCCAGTGGAAGCTTTATGAACTAAGCTTGATCGAAGGAGATTCAACGCCCAATCGAAGCTTGTGGGCCAATGCTTGGTCGAAGGGTTTTAGGAGACCATTCGAAGGTTGCTGTTATGCCAATCGAATGACACTGTTTAAATACCAATCGAAGGACATTGTTGAACTGCCAGTCGAAAGACACTTTTTGCTAACATTCAAAAAATTTATTTTCTTTAGACAAGTGTTTGTAACCACCCATATAAGAGAAAAAACCTTGGGAAACATGAGAGGGAAGGGTACAACAACTTTATTCAAGGATTTGAAGCCCACTAATGTTTCAAAGGTCAGAATAAGGAATGATGGCTATATTACTGCAAAAGGAAAAGGAACCATTGCAATTTCAACGTGTTAAGGTATCAAAATTATATCTGATGTTTTTTATGTACCCGACATTGACCAAAACTTTCTAAGTGTAGGTCCAATGATCAAAAAGGGATTTAAAGTATCCTTTGAAAATCAACACTGTCTTATCTACAACATTGCTGGCCATGAAGTTCTATAGGTTAAAATGAGAGGTAAAAGCTTCTCTTTTGATTCAATAGAGGAGGAGCAGGCGTTCTATTTTACTCTAGTCAGTCTTGTTATACCCCAAAATTTTCCCTCTCATTTTACTCAAGACATACTCCTAGAGATCCTCAAGTTGCTCAAGGTGGCCCAAGAGTTGACCATACAAACTCTCTCCTAAGGCAATATGCCTCAAATTAGGGTTTCCATTTTCATCAATATGGGTGAACCACAAAGGCCTCATTTGCACAAGAAGTTTGCTCAGTCAACTGCTCAGATGCTTGAGAATCGACTGTATTAGGTCAAAAGTCAACTGTGATCCACATACAGTCAAATTTCAAGATTTTTGGTCAACATTAACATTTTGAAGTGAATTTCATCATTTGATCAAGGGTTAACCATGATTCTCCAAAGAATGCCCCAAATTCATCAAAACCCAAAAGTTGCTAAATTAGGGTTTCTTAGTAAAAGTCAACCAAACTTTGACCAAGCATAACTTCCACATGCTTTATCAGAAATTTTCCATCCAAATCTCATTTTGAAGAGGATGAAATTCCCTACAATTCATATTCAGCTCAAAAGTTCAAAATATGAACTCATAAAAAGATATGAATTTCTACATTATGGGTCCTTTTGAAAAGTCAACAAAAACACCTTTTGGGTTAAAGCTTCTTACATGAACATGGAAGACTCAATTGAGATGATACCAAAAGGTTTGCTTAGGAGACATCCTAAGATTTCTAAAAAGTCAAAGAACACCTCTCTAGGGTTAAAATTGGAAAAGATATGCCTTGTCAAAGTTGACCTTTTTTGCAAAATTGCCAAAAGTTAAATATGCTCAAAAATGCATTTTTTGCTAAACGGGCCTAACTTTTTATGCTTGCACCTCACTTATAATGTGCTCCACGAACCAAATACTCATCCACACATTATTTTCTTCATTTTTCAATTTATTTTGATTTTTTATTAATTAAAAATTGAATTAAATCAAATAATTGGTGAATAATAGCAAAGATATGATTTGATTTAGTTTTTGGACAGGTTGGCAATCAAAATGTGTTGAGTTATCAAGGCCAAAACGAATCAAGCATAATTGGTACAAGAAAGGGATGATTTGGATCAAAATAGCAAGTTTACATAAGCTTGAAAATCAAATCAAATCTCTCATAATTGCAAAGATTCAATCCAAGTTTGTAACCCTAATTCATTCCTTGATATATATTGGATAAGAACAAAGCATGGCATAAGGGTTAGCAATCGTGAAAACACCAAACAAAATTCTAAAAAAGTGACAAAAAGTGTTGGATCATTTTTGAACTTAGAGATCAATTCAAGCCATTCCAACGCTTCCAATCGTTTCTTGGACCTTCTCAGAAGCTAATTGGATCATTTGCAAGGCCTGAAACACCCAGAAACACGTATAATCACTCTCACAGTTGCCCTTTATTTCAAAATCGATTACTGTATTTCTTGCATCAATAGCATGTTTAAGTTATATATTTGTGATCCTCATCGTGTTTGCAAGCTAACTGGATAATTTAATTGCATTTTTGAAGCCTATACGTGCCTTTGCCATTATTAGGGTTTGCGTGTGCAATTTAGGGGTTTATTCTACAGGTGAAATTGGGAAAAAAGAAGGGTACCACGATGTTCGTGGCATCGAGACGAATCGATCCATGTAGCTACATTCAATTTATCATACGTTCTGATGATTTTTAAAACTCACAGGTTTATAGCTATGGCAATTTGTCTGTAGGTATAAGTTTTATACCTAATACGACAGAGGAGGAGGAAGATGGTGGTGTGGCATTCAACCATTGAATAATTCAAAATTCACGCGCGTTTTGGGTCATTTATTTTGTTTGATATATTATATTTTGGCCTTATTATATTGACAACTAAACAACGCAGTGCAGTTGGCAAAGGCATAGGATGGTAAGCGTGAGGACCTGAGTTTGATCCTAGGTCCCAACAGTTTCCTTATTTTAATTCTCCAACGCAGGATCAGGTGCATCAACATTGCAAAACGCCTTCCATACACTTCAGGTCATCATCCAATAGATGCAAATCTTGCCAGATCCAATGCTTACCAGTGAGGGACCAGGGTGCACGTTCAGGTCAACATCACACGGAATCCAATATTGACTGGGCTTGGAGCGTTTTGGGCCTTAGAAAATTCAGACTGGCACCCCCAGATTACTCATTACACAGGCCCAATTTACTTTTCTTTTCTATTTTTTAATTTCTTTAATTAGTTTCTTTTATTTGTTTTAATTAATTAACCCAAAAATCATTTTTCCTTTTTAATCAAAAAATCACAACAAACTATAAAAAATCTTTTTTTTAATAAAAATATTTTATTTCTTAGTTAATTTAGTTTAATTAATTTAAGGCAATTTAATCTCTTTTTATAATTAAAAATAACTAGACCTAGGATTTGAATTGTACATAATTTAATTAATTTTCTTTAAAAATACACCAAAATCTTTTTTCATTAAAATATTTATTTTAATTAATTAGATCAATTAGGTTAACTTAAATACCTTTTTTTTTCATAATTAAAAAGCAATTAGAAATTAGGGTTTTATTTAATTTGCAATTTCATTGTTTTCTCCAATAAAAAATGTACAAAAAATATTTTTTCTTTCAATTAGGGTTTAGGTTATTTTTTCTCCTCGCATTTAATTTTCCGCGCGCATTTTAATTTATTATTATTGTAACTGTTTCGAGCTTGTAATAATTTTGATTAGGTTTTTAAATTCCGTACTTTTATTTCCCGTCAAGATAATTATGTAACTGTCAAAGCCTTGTAATAGCTAGGTTTATTTTTTTGCACTTTAAATTCATGCAAATATTTAACTGTCTAGATGTATGCTAATAAGATTGTATGGCAATAATGTCTGGAAATTTAAAACGGTAGATCACCTAATATGCAAAGATTAAATACCTGAAGCAATTCATATGCACATAATCACGCCTAGGGTTTACCTCACTTTGGTTGCCTTCGGTAAACAATCATTAAGCATATGAGATTTTAGTGGTTTCCCTCCAGTCTAAAAGATCAAAGTGTCCCATTCGAATGTTGCCTCAGAAATGTTGCCTCGGAAATGTTGCCTCGAAAAGATCTTAAGACTCTAGGGTTACTACTAAAATTTTCTAACTATTGCTTTGGTGATTGTAGTTGTCCCTTTCGAATGTCCCTTACAACTCCAACGATGGTGCTACCTACTCCTTAATAGTAGGATAGCGCTGTCTAAAGGAAATGAGAACGAACGATCTTTTTTCGAGTAGGTAGAATCTTAAGTACTTGCTCAATAAAAACTTTTCACACAAACAACTTTCAAAACAAATTTTCAAAACAAACTTCGTCACATCCTTGAGGACTGATACAAGGGTTATCACGAAGTAAAACATTTTCAAGACAAGCACACACAAGCAATTTGAAAAATGAGCAAGTACCTAAGAGCCCATGGAAAACCATGGATAGAAAGGGTGCTAACACCTTCCCTTTCTATAATCTACCCCCCATACTCAGAAATATTCTCGAAAAAAGGTTTTTCTGTTATTTTTCCTTTTTCTTTGTTGGATGAAATAAAATTCAGTGGCGACTCTTTCTTACCGCGACATTTTCGAACTAAAAACGCAAAACGCAAACCAGTAAAAACAGTCAGTTCTGCCACTGTATCACAGAACTGGTGACTCTGCTGGGAAGTAAATAAGTGGGGTATACCTTAGGATTTAGGTCATTAAATTGCTTCTCTTGATTGCTTTACTTTTGAGGGTTTGTTTGGGGTTACTATAGATCCTACACCCAGATCTGGGGGAACTCATTAGGTAAACAACAATAGATCATGGAGACTGTACGACATATACCGATATGGTTTAAGCAATGGTTGTGTTGGTGTGACACTTTGGTTGGTACCGATATCCTTCGTGGGGAAACGAGGAGAACACGGGGCCGCCGCGTGGTGTTGTGAAGCACTAATGGACCTTAGAACCTTAGTTGAACAAACTTGGCCAATAGAAAGTAGATAGATATTCGGCCTCAGTGTAGAGCTAAGAATTGGTTGATACTCGATGCTACACTCATTGAGATCAGACTTTCGGGATATTTCGGCCGCAAGAAAAGATTGCTTGAGCTGAGACAATGCCCGATAAAGGATGGTCAGTGATATTGAGATCCTCTAGAACCCGGTTACTTTTTAAGACAGGTTTGAAACTGTTGTACCCCAAAATTTTCTCTCTCACAAGATCTCTTGAACTCAAGACTGCATTAGGGTTTGACCAGTTCAAGACACCTCCTCATGCACTGATAACCAAAATTAGGGTTTGAGTTTTCACAAGGATTTTTGGACTATCAATGCTTCATATGACTTTCAAGGATCATTATGGACCCCCAAGAATACTCATGTCAAGTTTCAAGCTTTGAATCACACTTTTGATCAGTCAATTGGACAATTGACCTAGAAATCAATTGTATTGGGAAAAAAGTCAACCATGGCCAATTTACAGTCAAACTTCATAATTTTTTATCCACATCAACATCTTAGACTCATATGTATCATTTGATCAAGTTTGGACCATAATTCCTCAAACAAATTTGATCAAATCATCAAAAGGGCAAAATGGTCAAAATTAGGGTTTTGACTGAGAAAGGGCAATTTTTGATTTTTGACCTAGCAAATGGTCAATTGGTTTAAAGCATGATCTCAATAGTTCAATTTCATCATCTTTACCTAATGACATGGTTCAAAACATTACAAATCCATTGGATTGACAGATCAATTTTGCAGTCAACTGATCAAAAGTCAACTGTATACTGAAAAGTCAAACTTTGACTTTTTGGTCAAAATCAATTGCCAAAGATCATAATTCATCAAAACATGTCAAAATGTGAAACTTTCTCATAAAGATATCAAGGACTTAAGTTTTGGTTTTGAAAAGTTGAAATTTTTAACTTAGAAAATTTTCTAAGTATAGAATTTTTTTTTATTTTTTCTCAACTTTGAGCCAAATTATCAGTATGATGCCAGATGATTCAAAGGAAATTTCCAACATGAAAGTTGTATATATCCATGAAATCTACAACTTTTATTCACACAATTTCTCCTAAAGATACTTGGATCTCAAGATATAATTTTGTGAATACATGCTCATGAACTAAAATAACTTAGTGAAATTTTGCCCTAGTTAGGCAGATTTTTGACCTAACTTCATGCCAATTTTTCATATAGTTCCAAGGGGAATATTTGAAAGAAATTCAAAGATGAGTTGTAGAGAACATTGCAAGCTTTCCAAAATGTCCAAGAACTCCTTGAGATCATTCTTGAGTAGGGAGAATCGAAGAGATAAAGTTGACAATTTCTCACTTGATTTCAAGCCATTTCATGATGAACCAAAATTCAAGTTCAAGCCTAGGATGTATAATCTTTGATTTGCAGGCCTCAAAATTGTTTCTCACTCCATAATTAAATGTTTACACAGCTGATAGAACTTTAATACAAGCATTAGAGCCTTTGTTCAAGCTACAATTCCATTTATGGCACAAAGTTGCCATTTCCATTTTGATAAAGCACAACTTTTGCAATTGTCAACTCCTCGAGCTTTGCACTTGTTCTTTCTGCACACAAAAACCCTATAAACCAAAAGTAATATGTCTAGAACCTCTACCAACTCAGATCAGGCTTGTACAAACACATAGAGACTTGTCTCCTCACTTTTCTTCAAAAGCAAGCAATAGAGCCAAAAGGATAGAACTCAGAAATCTTGAGGAAGCTTGATGTAAAACCTTTTCTATACTTATACACAAATACATTACAACCTAGAACAAGATTGCTAAGACTAAGAAAGTCTCCCAAACACTCTCTCACTAAAAATCTGCCATAACTTGCAGTTTTGCACCTTACATAGCAATCTCAAAAACCACTCGTGCGTTTTAAGTTTTAACCACCTAAACACTTAATATACATCATATCTAAGTGTTATAGACCCTTGTTCCCTCACTGTAACTCCTCCTTATCCATCTGCCATTTTTACATTTCAAGCTTGCAGGTTGACTTGAGTAGGGAGATTCAGGAACTTTCAAGGCAAAGTAAGGATTGGAATACACTCAAGGAGGTCCAGGAAAGCTAAACAGATCCTCAGGCCTTCTCAAAACTTGCTCAAACTCCATTCACGATCTCAACTGAAAGAGGTAAAAACTCAAACTTCTATCTCTTCATACAAGCATCCTTTGATCTTGATTTGTGAAAACAAAATGTAGATATCCTTGCACTAAAGCCAACCATGTTCATAGATTTCATTTATATTCATTGTGTATAGAGAATTTTGGATTTGAATTTTCTGTAAAAATTAGGTTTCAAATTAGGGCAAGTAAAATTAGCTTTGATCTTTGATTGTTAGTTTACATAAGTTATATGGTTGAACTCGTGATAAGAAACACTGTAATTTTCATGTTTGGACTTTCCATTTTCATGGAGAAATGAGAGAGATACAGGTGGTTCGGCCATGGCTCAAGGTTGAAGATGAAGTTGCCTTCAGGAGGCGTTTTATAATATATATTCATCTTTGTGTTTCTATAAGAGGATGTACAGCCACCCCAGTGGTAAGGCAGCGCGCAAAAATGTCATAGGTCGTGGGTTCGATCCTTGGCGCTGCCTTTTGCAATTTTTCATATTTTTTCCACTTTTTTTGCTAGCTTGCAGCGTGGGCTTCTGACTATTGGGCTTTGTGTTTTTTTGCTAACCCCTTGCCTCCTATTTGCTTGCAGCACCCTTGGCCCAAATATTTTATTTACTTATTTTATTTTCATTTTATTTTATTAAATATATTTTCTTATTATTAAAAATAAAAAAATATATAAAAATGATAGATTTTATTGACTTAGTTTATTTCTTTTTTTTTTCAATAAAAAAAATATTTTCTTTAGTTATATATATTATCTATTTTATTAAATAACTTTGTAAATTAATTTAAAATTATTTTAATATTTATTTATTTTTATTCATATTTATTAAACATATTACTTTAATACAAAAGGACCAAAATACCTCATAAATACCACATATTATTTTTCAAGACAAAAAATGCAAAAATACCTACTTTTTCTCAAATAAATTTATTCCCTTTTAATAAAATAGAATTAGGGTTTAGTCAAAATCCTTTCTAAAAAAATAATTTCTTTTCCTAATTAATTTGAGATAATCTTGATTTATTTATTAGGTTTAGGTTAAAACTTTCTCACATAAAAAACCAAACAAAATCTTCTTTGCATTCATACATCTTTGCATATTTAACTTATCTTGTATATTGTTTATTCCAATATTTGTACATATTCATTTTGGTTGTAATAGCTTAATTAGGTTTATATTATTGCAAATCCCCATTCATAAATTGTACACCCCCTCCTACAAAGTGTTGTAATAGCGTAGTAATCTTTAAATTTCGCAATTTATCGTTTTTATACAATATACTAGTAATTAGGATTTGTATGGCAAGATGAAATCAATCAAATAGAAAACCCTAATCCAAGACAAAATCAAGCATGAAAATAAAACACTTGCACACAAAACACCCCTAGGGTTATCCCACTTGGTTGCCTTATACAAAATGGCCATATTACACATGTAAGGTATCTTAGCAAAACAAACAAAAACAAGATTATAGTCCCTCGATGAAGCTATTCAAAGTTACCTTACAAAAATGATCTTAGTCCCTAAAAATGCTAAGATACCTTACAAACATTGCTAACCATGGCTATACGATGACCCACGCCCGTCCCGTTTACATCCAAAGATAGGGTTGCTTACCAAATCAATGGTAAGACAACAATATCAAAGGAAAAGAAGATGAACAAGAAAGACATTTGAGTAGGTAGATTGCTCCTAATTACTTGCTCCATTTCAAACAAACATCCTTGCTATTTTCAAAAACAAACACACACATTTCCAAACATTTTACAAAATTGAAAACATTTTCAAAGAGATCAACATCTTTGTATACATTCTTACGAACGAGAATCATTACAAAGATTTCCTAAACAATGGCCTCTTTTACAAAATACTTTCAAAACCATACAAAAACACAATTTCAAACAAAAGCAAGTGATCTAGCAAGTAACTAAGAGCCCATGGAAAACCATGGATGAAAAGGGTGCTAATACCTTCTGTGATACGGTGGAAGAACTGACTGTTTTAAAATGCTGGTTTGCGTTTTGCGTTTGTTTTCGCAAAATGTCGCGGTAAGCAAGAGTCACCACCGTCTTTTATTTTATCCAACAAGGAAAGGAAAAAAGCACAAAAAAATTCCTTTTTCGAGATATTTCTGAGTACGGGGGGTAGATTTATAGAAAGGGAAGGTATTAGCACCCTTTCTATCCATATTTATCTACGGGCTCTTAGGTACTTGCTCATAATTTTCAAAATTGTTTTCTTTGTATTTGTGGGCTTTTGAAAAGTTTTTATTTTAACTTCGATTTAACTCTTGCGTTTGTCTTCAAGAGTGTAATGAAGTGTTTTTGAAAACTTTGTTCGTAAAAGAGTGTAAGTGTGAAAAAGTTTTGTTTTGAATGAGCAAGTATCTAAGAACTAATCTGCATACTCGAAAAAAGAATCGTTCTATGCTTGTTTCCTTTAGACAATGCTATCCCACTATTAGTGAGTAGGTAGCACCGTCGTTGGAGTTTGAAGGTCAATTCGAAAGAGGGACATACGGTCACTAAAGCAATGTTTAGGATGTATTAGCGATAACCCTGATGTCTTAGATCATTTATTTGAGGCAACAATTTCTGAGGCAACCATTTTGAGGCAACTATGATCTTTTAGACAAGAGGGCGACCTCTAAAATATCCTATACTCAATGACTGTTTACGAAAGCAAACAAGTGGGGTGTACCCTATGAGTGCGCATGCACGAGTGTGTTAATTTCAGTTATTTTTATCTTTGCACATGTTTAGGGTGATCTAATTTGTTTTTAGGTTAAGCATTCATTCTTGTCATGCAAACCCTATTATCAAACATCTAGCAGTTGTATAATTTGCAGAAATTAAAGGTGCGGAAATTTAAACTAAATTATTACAAGGCGTCGGGTATTTACATCGCCAAAAGAAACCCTTTGAAAATAAAATAAAGCGGTAAAATAAACATCCTAATTAATTATTACAATCCGGGAGCAGATACATCAATAATTGAATGAGGAAAAAAATAAATCGCGCGAGTGAATTGGATCGAATGTGAAATTAGGGTTTTGACCCTTTTGATTAAAGAAAATGGTTTTTTTGTTGTTTTTATTTAAGAAAAGAAATTAAGTCCTAAATTAAATACTAAAATAATTATTAAGTAAATTAACTAGTGAAAAATAATTAATGGCATATTTTTGGAGTTTTTTTGTTATTTTAAGAAAGAAGATAAAATATTTAAGCTAAAGTTAAAACCTAATTAATTCTAATTGATTTTATTTATTTACAAAATAAATTAAGGTTACCTAATTAATATCCTAATTAATTAATTAGTATTTATTAATAAAAAATAAAATTTCAAAAATTTAATTGGACAAAAAATATTTTTGGTGAGTTTTTTTGATAAAAAGAAAATTTTTATTGGTTAGTAAATTAATTAAAAAAATAAAGTAATTAAATAAAATAAACAAAAATGTAAGAAAGCAGAGAAATTGGGCCTCGTTTTGAGGTGTGTGAATAGCAACTGGCTGGCCCATTTGAGACTGATCCATTTGACTTTTCTGATCCAGTGCACAAGCGTTTGACCTGCCTATGGTGCTCCTTCAATATTTGACCACCAGATCTGACCACCTGGCCATCTGGCACGCTGAAGAGTGAGGGAGTATGATGGTCCCTTGCCATGCGCGTACACAAGATTACCTGAAAATAACAAGAAAATGCAAATTGCTGGAGGCAGGGATCGAACCCCTGACCTCCAGCCTTGGGATCCTTATGCGCTGAGGTGTCTGCCACTGGGCTGTTTGCTTTTTGTTGTTAACACAATACAATGCAATAATAATATGTAAAGCAAAAGCTATTGGCCAGAAGAAAAAAAAGCGCGCAAATATTTGAACAGGCCTATGGATGGACGACAACTTATCATCCATGTCCTCTAAATCCTTCAACTTTTACCTGCGAATTTTATCCGCAGCTAAAATCGTGGCTTCATTCTAAATTCTTCCCCAGGCAATATAAATGAGTTCTAGGACCATGGTTTGATTCGTCATCTTCTTCTGATCACAACCATGTCCATCATGAAGACCAATTGTACCTGAAACTAAAAACCCCAAAAAACTCCAAGAAACCCTAACTATGGTGGATCACAATATAGCTCAGATAAACGAAATCAAGTAATACCAAAAGCTTGCAAATGATGTGTAGATTAAGAATATGCAATTATTTCATGTTAATAATGCCTAATTTACAAAATACGAAATCAAGAACAAGGCGGCTTCGTGAATGACTCACATCGCTTGGGAGGGTCTGAAAACGTGTGCTTTTGATTGGTTTCGCTTGTGGAGATGGCCAGGAAGAGATTGAGATCAACACCAAGCCCTGAAACTGCCTCTAGACTTGATTTCGATCTCACACTTTTTTGGTGTTTTTGCAAATTTGGTTCTTGCTCTCCAATTGATCTCCAACCTTTATTTTGGTCTGCCTCGCTTCCTTATGTATTGTACAATACATTAGGTTAAAATTTGCTGTCCAAATCTTTCTCCATTGATGATTTTGATATTTGATTTGATCCTCCATTAAAGCTTTCCAAATTTGATCCAAATCACATCTTTTTGTACCCACATGGCTTGATACGAGTTTGGAAGTATGCTAGCTATGTAACAAGACCTGAAATGATCACAAGATCTTTAGTTTTCAATGTTTTTGATTTTATTTGATTTATTTTGATTTAATTCAAATTAATTCAAATAAAAATCAAAATAATTAATAAAAATATGATATGGACACATGGCCAAGGCTGGAGCACGTGGGAAATAATGCAAACTCAAAACAAGTGAAAAATAATGGGCCCATTTGGCAAAATTTGAAGTTTTAGGGATAGTTGACTTTTGGCAATTTTGCAAAAAAGTCCAACTTCAACAATGCATAACTTCTTCAGTTTTGAACTTTTGGAGGTGTTCTTAAACTTTTTAAAAAGCTTGAGATGTACTCTAATCAACCCTTCTGGTCTCATCTCATTTTGATATTCCATGCTCAAGTTATAAGCTTTGACAAAAAAGGTGTTTTTGTTGATTTTTCAAAATGACCTATAATGTCCAAATTCATAACTTCTTGTGAGTGCATATTTTGATCTTGGGATATGAAGATGGATTGTAGGGAATTGCATCCTATTCAAAATAAGATTTGGATGGGTCATTTATCATAAAGTATGAGAAAGTTATGCTTGGTCAAAGTTGAGTTGACTTTTCCTACAAAACCCTAATTTAGCAACTTTTGAATCTTGATGAATTGTGAGCAATCCTTGATGAATCATGATCAACCATTGATAAAATGATGAAATATACTTCAAAATGAGAATGTTGACAAAAAATATTGAAGTTTGACTATTTTTAGGTCACAGTTGACTTTTGCCCTAGCACAGTTGATTTTTGGATCTTTGGGCAATTGACCAAGCAAAATTCCTCTGCAAGGCTTGAAACTTGACATGGATGATATTGAGAACATATTAGGACATTGGTGAGCACTTGGGACCACTTGGAATCAAGGATATTGATGCAATGCAAAACCCTAATTTGGAGAAGACTGCCTTATGAGAGAGATTGTCTGACCAACTCTTGGGCTATCTTGAGCAACTTGGAGATCTTT
This sequence comes from Vicia faba, assembly GCA_948472305.1. Classification (NCBI taxonomy): domain Eukaryota; kingdom Viridiplantae; phylum Streptophyta; class Magnoliopsida; order Fabales; family Fabaceae; genus Vicia; species Vicia faba. The sequence continues at coordinate 213,584,905 of OX451739.1, forward strand.
CTTGACATATTTTGAGAAATATGGGAGAGAAAATTTTGGGGTACAACAGCTTCCCATGTTAAATCTTCTTAAACCTGAGGATGCAGATTGGCTTTCGTGCCTTTCGTAATCCGAAGGTGGAAGTGGATTAAACACTAGAGTGCCCAGAAATTTACACTCGCATGAAGTGGTAATTGTCTTGTGATGCCGGGAATGGGCTTACATATGCCTTTTGGAAGAGTGTCGATCTCATAAGAGATTCCTTAGCGAGAGCTTGTATACCTGTTATTGAGGAAGATTCCGCTGGGGAAGCCTGATCTTTGTTGAGAGAAGTAGAATTTTAGGAGCTTTGGTCGTCTGTCATTCTGCTGGTGAGTCGTCTCTGTTGATATTTAGGAACTTCAATCGTCTGTAATCAACTGAGGGAACAACTTTTGCTGAGATTTAGGAGCTAGTCCGTAATTCAACTGGTTTTGTCGAGATTTAGGAGCTTGACCGTAATTCAACTGATTTTGTCGAGATTTAGGAGCTAGTCCATAATTCAACTGATTTTGTCGAGATTTAGGAGCTTGTCCGTAATTCAACTGATTTTGTCGAGATTTAGGAGCTTATCCGTAATTCAACTAAGCAACATCTGTTGATATTTAGGAACTCGTTCGTAATTCAACTGAGGAACATATCTGTCGAGATTTAGGAAGTCGTCCGTAATTCGACTGAAGAAACATCTTCGCTGAGATTTAGGAACTCGTCCGTAATTCAACTGATGAAACAATTATGCTGAGATTTAGGAACTTGTCCGTACTTCAACTAGGGAAATAACTTCGCCGAGACTTAGGAACATCGTCCGTAATTCAACAACTTCGCTGAGATTTAGGAACATCGTCCGTAATTCAACTGACTTTGTCGAGATTTAGGATCTAGTCCGTAATTCAACTGATGAAATATTTGTCGAGATTTAGGAACTCGTCCGTAATTCGACTGAGGTGATATCTACTGAGATTTAGGAGCTCGTCCGTAATTCAACAACTTCGCTGAGATTTAGGAAACTCGTCCGTAACTCAACTACTTCGCTAAGATTTAGGAGCTCGTCCGTAATTCAACTACTTTGCTGAGATTTAGGAGCTCGTCCCTAATTCAACTGAGGAACATATCATTGTGGAGATTTAGGAACTTTTCCGTAATTCCACTGAGAAAATATCTGTCGAGATTTAGGAGCTCGTCCGTAATTCGACCGTGGTAGAAGCTTCATAGCTTGAACTTTGTGAGAATTTAACCGTATCTTTCTTGAAAGACAAAGGTTAGTTGTATGTAATGCATGATATGTATCAAGCAATGATGTTCTCAAAATAAATGAGATTGTGTTGTATGATGCGTATATGCATATGTCATGATTGTATGAAAATGTGATGTTTCGAGCTGGGGAAAATAAATCTCCGATTGTTGTTGGAGAAAAGAATTTGGTTCTTCATTTCCGCTGGAGATAGTTGATGAAGATGTTTGTGAGAATAAACCTGCAGGGGAGGATAACTTCTCTGGGGAATAAACTGATGAGAGAATGACTTATGTGGGGAAGAGATGCTCTGCCGGAGGATTCCGTTGATAAATTCAGCTGGGGGTGAATTACCGTAGCTGGTTATAATGAACCTGTTGGGGATTGAATTCCTGTTTTGTGAAAGGAAAGAACTTCGCTGGGGATGACTTTCCAATAGCAACCTTACTGGGGATAGCCCTTTTAGACTTTACTGGGGATGATCTTCCGAAGTCTACTGGGGACAAATCTTCAAACTCCACTGGGGATATTTTTACACTCCACTGGGGATGATAAGACTTTTTTAGTGCTGATGGTAAATAAACTCTGCTTGGGGAGAATATTACCGATTCATTCATAGTTGCGAGTCTTAGCTGGGGAGAGCTAACACCACTGTCTTTATCTTACTCTGCGGGGAATGAATGTACTTTCAATCGTTTCCTCCAGCTAGGTCTATCCCTATACCTGGTGGACAGAGCAACTGTACGGTTTGGACCTTTCTCGTTTGCCCCTGTTTCTGATATTACAAGTAATCTTCTTTTGTTTCGCATGTAAATATTTATGAGCAACAATCAATGTCAAAGGCATATATCAAAAACTGAACATTGGACGTTCTTTGCAAAACAAAACAGAAAAAAGGAAAACAGTTTGAAATTTATTCGTGAAAATGACTTGTATTGATTTTGAAGTTAGCCTGTAAATAGGCGTTTTTGTACAAGAGGCTGACGTCCCAGTAAGAGAACGCTGACGCCCAATAGAGTTTATACAGTTTTGTGAAAAACAGAGAAAAACAGCTATTCGAACAATCCCACTGGGTTCCAACTCTACTATTTCCTTTATGTCCTCGAGCATCTCATCACTTTGCTACTTGGTTGAAGGTAGATCAGATTGATTAGTGTCGTCTGAGCTTGGTAGTCGATACCGAAGTCTGGTCGCAAGGTGATCCAATGAGACATAGTGTTACGCATTAATCCCTAACTTTTTCCTGGACCGCCCTTTCGGGTTTTCAGTCCACCGGGATACCCTTTTTTGCCCAAGCCGCCTTTTCAGGTTTTCGACTTGCCGGGTGTACATATTTTTTTCATTTTCATCCCTTATTTTTTCCCGACCCCTTTTGGTTCGCCGGGAAGCCCTTATTTTTGCCTAGGCCAGTCAACCTAGCGGGTCTTTGATCATGCGTAGTATTTTTCCACTATGTCTGCATTGACGGGGTGAGGAAGGTCATCACCATCCATGGTGATTAGAATCATGGCTCCTCCTGAGAAAACATTCTTAACCACAAATGGCCCTTCGTACGTAGGGGTCCATTTGCCCCTGGGATCACCTTGAGGTAGAATGATGCGCTTGATCACCATATCCCCAACTTGATACTCTTGTCGTCTAACTTTCTTGTTAAATGCCTTGATCATCCGCTTTTGGTATGTTTAACCATGACAAATAGCAGTAAGTCTCTTCTCGTCGATTAAGTTCAGCTGATCAAGCCGGGTCTGAATCTAGTCATCTTCGCTCAAACCTGCATCCTTCATAATCCGAAGAGAGGGTATCTGAACTTCAATGGGCAAGACGGCCTCCATGCCATATACCAAGGAATAGGGTGTTGCTCCTGTTGAAGTCCGCGCTGAGGTACGGTACCCATGAAGAGCAAATGGTAACATCTCGTGCCAATCTTCGCATGTTACCGTCATCTTCTGCACAATTTTCTTAATGTTCTTATTAGCCGCTTCTACATGCCCATTCATCTTCGGCCGGTAGGGAGAAGAGTTGTGATGTTGTATCTTGAACTGCTTGTAGAGCTCGGTGATCATCTTATTATTGAGATTTGTACCATTGTCAGCAATGATTCTCTCTGGTACACCGTACCGATAGATTAGGTTGTGCCGAATAAACCGTGCCACGACGTTCTTGGTCACTGTAGCAAAGGAAGTTGCTTCAACCCACTTTGTAAAGTAATCAATCGCTACCAGGATGAAACGATGCCCGTTGGACGCAGTAGGTCTGATCTCACCAATCATGTCGATGCCCCACATTGCAAAAGGCCAAGGAGCTGTCAAGATGTTCAGAGGAACTGGAGGTATGTGCACCTTATCAACATAAACTTGGCACTTATGACAGGTCCGGGAATGCTGATAACAGTCGGCTTCCATGGTGGACCAATAATATTCTGCCCGAAGGATCTTTTTTGCCATGGTGTGTCCACTGGAATGAGTCCCGAAAGTACCTTCATGCAACTCTACCATAATCCTTTATGCTTCGTTCTTATCCACACAACGCAGTAAGGTCGAATCATGGTTACGCTTGTAAAGGATACCATTACTGATGAAGAACTTCGTCGCGAACCTTCTGAGAAACTTCTTATCATTAACAGATGCACCCTCAGAATATTCTTGAGCCTCAAGATACCTTTTTACCTCGTGAAACCAGGGTTTATTTACTACCTCTTCAGTCTCAATGTCACAGCAATGTGCAGGTTCGTCCAACCTCTCAATGGTAATCTGGGGAGCCTCATTGTCCCACCTGACTTTGAACATAGAAGACATCGTAGCTAGCGCGTCCGCTAACTGATTCTCCTCTCTGGGGATATGTTCAAAGGTTATCTCCTCGAAGTGCGGAAGCAACGTCAATACATACTCTTTGTAAGGAATAAGATTTGGGTGTTTCGTATCCTACTCGCCTTTGATCTGACTGATCACGAGAGCGGAATCTCCGAATACACTTAAGTACTTAATCCTTAGGTCAATAGCTGCTCGAAGACCCATAATGCACGCTTCATACTCCGCCATGTTGTTGGTGCAGTTGAAACATAGTCGGGCGGTGAACGGAGTATGAGAGCCTTCAGGAGATATGATCATGGCGCTAATACCGTTACCCAAAGCGTTTGAAGCTCCATCAAAGTACATAGACCATCGGGATCCTTCCTCAGGTCCTTCATCCGGTCCAGGTGTCTCACAGTCGGTTACCAACATAATGTTCTCATCCGGAAACTCAAAGTTCATAGACTTGTAATCATCCACTGCCTGATGTGCCAGATGATCTGCCAACACACTTCCCTTAATTGCCTTTTGGGTCGTATATTAGATGTCATACTCAGTTAAGATCATCTGCCATCTTGCTATTCTTCCGGACAAGGCAGGCTTCTCGAAGATATACTTGATTGGATCCATCTTTGATATCAATAGAGTAGTGTGAGTCAGCATATACTGTCTCAGCCAGCGAGCAGCCCATGCCAAAGCGCAACAAGTTTTCTCAAGCAACGAGTATCGGGTCTTGCAGTCGGTAAACTTTTTTCTAAGGTAGTAAATAGCATGCTCTTTTCGGCCAGACTCGTCATGCTGCCCCAGCACGCACCCCATTGAATTATCGAGTACTGTCAAGTATAAGATCAAGGGTCTCCCTTCAACTGGAGGCATCAGAATAGGAGGCTATTGGAGATATTCTTTGATCCTTTCGAAAGCGGCCCGACATTCATCGTTCCATCTTACCACTTGATATTTCTTCAGTAACTTGAAGATTGGCTCACAAGTAGCAGTCAGGTGTGAGATGAATCGGGCAATATAGTTCAAACGTCCCAGAAAGCCTCTGACTTCTTTTTCTGTTCGGGGTGCTGGCATTTCCTGTATAGCCTTCACCTTTGCAGGGTCCACTTGAATACCTTTGTCACTTACGACGAAACCTAGCACCTTACCAGACCTCACCCCGAAGGTGCACTTGTTCGGGTTTAACCTCAGCTTGTACAACTTCAACCTGTCAAATAGCTTCCGAAGATGGTTCAGGTGTTCTTCCTTAGTATAGGACCTTGCAATCATGTCGTCAACGTATACTTTAATCTCATGATGAATCATGTCGTGGAACAAAGCGACCATGGCGCGCTGATGCATTGCCCCAGCATTCTTCAATCCAAACGGCATAACCTTTTAGAAAAAGGTACCCCATTGAGTAACAAAGGTTGTCTTCTCCATGTCTTCGGGCACCATTTTAATCTGATTATATCCGGAGAAACCATCCATAAAGGAGAAGACCTTATGTTGTGCGGTGTTGTCAACCAGAACGTCGATATGAGGCAGAGGGAAATCATCCTTGGGGCTTGCCCTGTTCAGATCCCTATAATCAACACACATTCGAACTTTACCATCCTTCTTCGGCACAGGAACCACGTTGGCAACCCACTGCGGGTAAGAAGTAACTGCTAGAAAACCGGCGTTAAACTATTTCATAACTTCACCCTTGATTTTCTCGGACATCTCTGGGCGCATTCGGCGAACTTTCTGTTTCACTGGAGGACAGTCTTCCTTGGTAGGCAATCGGTGAACCACGATATCGGTATCCAACCCAGGCATATCTTCATAAGACCAGGAAAAGATCTCAACATAGTCATGCAACATCTGAATCAGTCGTTGCTTAACACTAGACTCCAGATTTGCACTGATCTTGACCTCTTTCTTGTCTTCCTCTTTACCCAGATTTACTGTTTCCACTGGCTCTTCATGCGGCTGTATAGCCCTCTCTTCCTGAAGTAACAGTCTAGCAAGTTCACCAGGCACTTCGCAATCATCTTCACCTTCGTCCTCGACTTGGTTGATCGGACTTTCAAAGTCATAACTGGTAGTAGCAGAGTCGTTATCAGTGGGATCCAGAGTGGATGTAGACCTGTATATGTGAGTGTGTGTAAAATAGTTGTTTTGCAAGATAAAAAGAAAAACAAGGAGCGCAAAATTTGAAATGCAAGAAAACGTCCAATGCTTTTATTAATTATATATGAAAATGACACACATAAAGCCCTCACAAACAAAACCACGGTGTCTCGGGTAAGGCACTAGGCCGTAAAGTTTTAAAGATTGTCTGTTACAAATTCGAAACAAAAGTCTCTTACTGTGTGATATAAGAAACTTGCATGGAATCCTTTGCCGTCCAATTGCTCAAGCCACCGTTGGTGGTGGGGTAAATCCAGCTGTCAAACTCAGATTCTTCCACATCATCATCCCCAATAGCATTTACTCCTGCGTCATGTTTTGGCATAGGAGCCGTTATGACATTAGGTTTTTCCTGTGCTTCGAATTCAATCTCCTTAGCGTCAATCAGATCTTGTACCTTATTCTTCAAGGCCCAACAATTATTGGTATCATGCCCCGGGCTATCCGAGTGATAAGCACAACAGGTGTTTGGATTGTACAACGGTGAGGTGGTGTTGGGATTCTTCGGAGCTTCCCTCGGAATCAACAAGTTAGTCTTCAACAACTGTGGCAGAATTTGAGATAAAGACATGCTGAGCCGAGTAAACTGTCTTTGAGGCCTCTCTGCCCTTGGTTGAGTGTTGCGTTGTGTGGCAACAGTTGGTCTTGAAATAACTACCGCATTGACTACTTGGCGGTGCTCGGGTCGACTTTGATTTCTAGAGCTGTAAACTGCACTAGTCTCCTTCTTGAAGGGCTTCTTCTCGGTACTCGACGAAGCACCTTTCTGTAAAACCTGACGATGAACTTCCGATCAGATGGTTGAAAAATGGACCAGACAAGGTCCCCAGAAACATATCCACCAACTCCCTGTCAGCCAGAGGGGGTTGGACTCTACCAGCAAGGTCTCTCCACTTCTGAGCGTAATCTTTGAAACCTTCACTCGCACCCATAGACATACCCTGAAGTTGGGTACGCATGGGAGCAAGGTCGGCATTATATTGGCACTGCTTGTAAAAAGCAGCAGTAAGGTCCTCCCAATTACAGACACTAGCTCCTTCTAGCTGATAGAACCACTCAAGTTGAGTCCCTGAAAGACTATCTTGAAAGAAATGGATCCAGAGGTTCTTGTCAGCGGTATACGGTTGAATCTTTCTAACATACGAACGGAGGTGTAGCTTTGGGCAAGAGACCCCGTCGTACTTAGCAAATATAAGAGCTTTGAACTTGTGGGGAATCACCACCCCAGATGCTAGCCCCAACTCTCCAAAATCCAATCCAGGTATCTTCTGGATCTCCATCGCACTTAACCGGTCTTCGAGCTGCTTATACATGTCCTCAGCAAGAGGATACTGGTCTTCATCAAAGTTAGTCTCGTTATCAGAAACCATAGGGCTAGGAGCCCTCCTTTCTTCTTGGTTCTCTCCCCCTCCAGATGAGTGAGACAAATCAACATCTTCCCACAGATTGTTCACGAATCTGCGACTCATATTCAGGAGGACCGTCTTCTTCTTATTATTATTATTATTATTATCCTTCAAGATAAGAGTCTTCAGATCTTGCTGACCCTTGGCCAAGTTCATGAACATTTCCTGGAACTGGGCGTTTTGAGCTTGAAGAGCCTTAATAGCTTGATCAGTTGATGTTTCAGCAGACATGATGCTGAAATAAACAACGAAGAAGATAAGAGACCTGTAAGGGTACCTGTGATGAGGTGCATGGGAATGGAAAGCATATGATATGATTTCATAGACTTGAGGGATTCAAATTCGTAAGCCAAAAGGAAACACACTTTTATTAGATTAAAAACTTGAAATAATGTTTGACAAATTCCTTTAAGGCGTTACAAAAAGAGAAACTGAAAATTAAATCAAAACAAGAAATAACAAAAGACATCAGCGCTCCCATGGTCGTTTTCCGTTGGTGCTGACATAATCGTTGAGGACTTTCTCATTCTCCAGCAGTCTTGTAAGCTTTAGAATCTTCCGCTCCTACTCATGATACTTTTCTCTGTAAGTCTCCCGTTCTTATCTCAACTGGATCCACGATCTCTTTAATGCCCCAATGTCAGTAGGCATGTATGGATGTAGGACAGTATGAGGAGCCCCTTCTTCATCAGTACTCTCAACAATTACCGGTAAGACAGCTTCGTACGGCATCCCTAGATTTTGGGCACGGGCCCGAACCCATCGGAGATACGGTTCCATTGGAAGAGAAGTCTTCATCCCTAACTCATATGGATCAGACCGGTGCACCCTGTTCCAAGCTCGTATGAACCTACGACGATGCTCCTCACTATCCCCTTGGTAGTCAAAGACAATGCTCAGAATCAGCAACTCATGAGGACCATCCTTTCTAGCTCGCCCACACTGTCGTAAGGCCAGACAAGGATTATAGGTGATCCCTCCCCTAATTCCAAGTAAAGGAACATTGGGGTATTCTCCGCACCGGTCAATAACAGCTACTTCTTCCATGTCTTTAGTGCTCTAGATGATGTCTGTATGAGCAAGGGACATAACCCTGTAGGCCCATCCCATACCTTCCTTGTTCTTCAAAACAGATTTGGGGAGGTGATAAATAAACCACCTCGTCAGCAATGGTGCATAACACATAAGGGTTCCCGGTTTCCGAGAAGTACGGGTATAAAGAGCATGTAGAATATCCCCTAAGAGAGTGGGTACCGGATTACGGGACATGAAGATCTTCACTGTGTTCATGTCGACAAAAGAATTTGAATTAGGGAATAAAACCAGACCATGTATGAGAAGAGCCAGGATGTCTTTGAATGCTTGGAAATCCAAACTGTCCCAAAACTGATTAGCCTGATCAACCAAGAACTTAGCCAATAATCCTTTTGTACCACTCCGAGTCTCCCAATTAGACATTACCTCAACCTTTGTCAGATGTAGGGCTGTGGCAACATCCTCTGGCCTAAGAGCTTTCTCCCAACCTGTAAATGGTGTCTGCTCTAGAATAGAAATACCAAGAAAATCAGAGAACTCTTCCAAAGTAGGGACCAACTGATAGTCCGGGAAGGTGAAGCAGTGGTGCAATGGGTCAAAGAACTGGCACAAGACACTCAACATCTGCTCATCCATCTTGGAAGTGACCAAACCAAGGAGGTGACCATGTCTTCTGACAAAGGAGGAAGTATCTGGAACTTTCGCAACCAAATCTCTAAGCTGAGTAGGAATCTGTACAAAGCTGATCTGAATAGTGTTTCTACGCATAAAGGCCATGACCTACAAAACAGAACAAAGATGAATCCCCTTTGTCTTTGAAATAGGTTAGTCTTGATCCAAGATGCATGCAATGTCATGATGCATGATGTTATGATAGAAACACACCACAAGTATTCACAGATAGCAAACATGGTAAGGGCAAACAAGTCACACAGTAACCCTTAGATTTCAGGCTGGCATGGAGTTTAGGTATTACCCTCTTTCAGTTTAGTTGGTTCAACCTGTCCTAGTAATGGTAACCGGGTTCTAGAGGATCTCAATATCACTGACCACCCTCGATCGGTCATAATTCCAGTTTGGTAACCTTTTCTTGCAGCCAGAATCATCGCGAGAGTTTGGTCTCAATGAGTGTAGCATACTTCTACTTTTCTATGGCCAAGTTGGTCAATTATAGGTTCTAAGGTCAGTTGGTGCTTGATGACCCCTTAGCTGACCCATATTCTCCTTGTTCCACCACAAGGGATATCGGTACAAACTAAAGTGCCACACTAACGTAGCTACTACTTCAACCGTATCGGTCTACGCAGTACAGTTCCCTCACAGTCTATTGCTACTTACCTAAAGGGTATCCCCAGAACCGGGTTAGGATCTATAGTAACTCCGATTCAAACCCACAAAGATAAAGCATACAAATCAAGCAATTGAAAACATTATGATGAACTATTCCTAAGGTACACCCCACTTATTAACTCCCCAGCAGAGTCGCCAGTTCTGTGATACGGTGGAAGAACTGACATGAAGGTTTTGCGTTTTATCGCAAATGTTGCGGTTAGCAAGAGTTGATTTTTGGATCTTTGGGAAATTGACCAAGCAAAATTCCTCTGCAAGGCTTGAAACTTGACATGGATGATCTTGATAACATATTAGGACATTGGTGAACACTTGGGACCACTTGGAATCAATGATCTTGATGCAATGCAAAACCCTAATTTGGAGAAGACTGCCTTAGGAGAGAGATTATCTGACCAACTCGTGGGCTATCTTGAGCAACTTGGAGATCTTTCTTGACATATTTTGAGAAATATGGGAGGGAAAATTTTGGGGTACAACACCTTCCCTTTTCATAATCTACCCCCCGAACTCAAGAAACAATCTCAAAGGTCTTTCTTGTGCTTTTTCACCTTTCCTTTTTTGGATAAAAGAAAAGTGGGTGGCGACTCTTGCTAACCGCAACATTTGCGATAAAACGCAAAACCTTCATGTCAGTTCTCCCACCGTATCACAGAACTGGCGACTCTGCTGGGGAAAATTCTAAAAGTGGGGTTACCTTAGGGATTAGATCACATTTACTTGCTTACATTGTTTGACTTGTATGCTTTACGTTAGGTTTCTTTGTTTGGGTTTGAATCCTCTACCCGAATTTGGGATACATTATAGGTAAGTAGCAATACGTTATGGAAACTGTGCGGGGTATACCTACATGGTCTAAGCAATAGCTACGTTAGTACGACATATTTATGGGTACCAGTAGCCTTTGAGTTAATCAAAGAGAATACAGGGCTGCTGAGTGATGTCATGAAGCACTAATGAACTTCTAGAACCTTTACTTAACCAACTTGGCCTTTTAGGATGTAGTGAGATGACCGACTTTGGTACAGTCCGAAGTTGGTAGATACTCGATATTACACTCATTGAGGTTTGGTTTCTTGGGATATTTTGGTCGCCATTAAAGAGGCTCGAGCTGAAACAATGACCAAGGAAACAATCCATTGATATTGAGCTCCTTAGAACCCGGTTACTATTACTAGGACAGGTTTAAGCCAACTAAACTTCAAGAGGGTACTTACCTATAAAACTCCATGCAATCCTAAACCTATGACTTGTTTGCTTTTCTTGTATATGCATACTTGTACATAACATCATGGACATCATGAACATCATATACATCCACTAACCATTTCAAGGATTTTGGGATTCATCTTTGTTCTTGTTTTATAGGATATGGATTAACTTTGCAGGAAAACTATTCAAGTCAACCTTGTGAGTATCCCTCCACAACTTAAGGAGCTAGTTTCAAGGATTCCTAAAAACTCTCCATTCACCGAGAGACATGGTCGTCTACTCAACTTGGTCACCTCCAACACAGATGAGGATATGATGAAGGTGCTCTTTCAATTCTTTGATCCTTTGCACCATTGCTTTACATTTCCCGACTATCAACTTGTGCCTACTTTGGAAGAATTCTACCAACTCTCGAGGATTCTCATTCTCAATCAACTACCTTTCAACGGTATGGAAAGAGATCCAAAGCCAGAAGAGATTGCTCAAGCTCTACACTTGCACTCATCTGATGTCACAACTCATTGGGAAACAAGGAGCGGTGTCAAAGGTTTCCTAGCAAAGTTCCTGCTTGAGAAGGTACAAAGTTGTTGGAATTCCTTAGACTTGCAAGCCTTTGAGGAAATTGTGGCTCTTCCAATCTATGGGATGGTTTTGTTTCCAAATGCTGACCAACTCATAGATGTGAACACCGTCAAAATCTTCATATCACGCAACCCAATGCCTACATTGCTAGGGGATATCCTACACTCTTTTCACACTCGCACAATGAGGAAATGAGGTGTCCTTATGTGTTGCACTCCTCTCTTGGCAAGATGGTTTATTTCTCATCTTCCCCAATCAGTCTTAAAAAATGAGCAAGGTTCAAGGTGGTCGCAAAGGTTGATGACGCTCAAACATTCAGACATTCATTGGTGCTCCCGTTCCAAAGAGAATGTTATCATTGTCGACCGTTATAGAGAGTTTCCTAATGTCCCTTTACTTGGCATTATGGTAGGAATCACCTACAACCCATGCTTAGCCTTAAGGAAGTTTGGTTATGCCCGAAGGGATGGCCCGCACGAGATGCTGATTCAAGGTTTGGTATTTGACTACGACAACGACGATCAAGGTCTTCGCCAGAGATTTATCCGAGCTTGAAGGATGTTAAACAAGGTGGATAGCAAGACTTTGGGGCACAAGAATTCCATCCCTCTTGAGCCTTACCTCAAATGGGTACGAACTCGTGCTCAGAGTCTTATGATGCCTTACCCCTCCATTCTCCCGGTAATCATTGAGCCTGTCAAGGAGGGAGATGTTCCATACACTATCCTACATCCTGACATGCCCACATATCTTGAAGACCTCTAAAGGGATTGGATACAACTCAAAGGAGAGCAATGTGATCGGTGGGAAAGAACTGACTATTTTTTAATGCTGGTTCGTGTTTACGTTTGTTTTCGCAAAGTGTCGCGGTAAGCAAGAGTCGCCACCGTCTTTTATTTTATCCAACAAGGAAAGGACAAAAGCACAGAAAAAATTCCTTTTCGAGATTTTTCTTGGGTTCGGGAGGTAGATTATAGAAAGGGAAGGTGTTAGCACCCTCTCTATCCGTGGTTATCCACGGGCTCTTAGGTACTTGCTCACTATGTTTTCAAAAGTTTTGCTTTTCTTTGTGTTTGTGGGTTTGAAAAGAGTTTTGTTTTGTTGAAGAAAGTGTAAGTGCGAAAAGTTTGTTTTGTTTTTAAAAGGAGCAAGTACTTAAGAACATCTACCTACTCAAAAAGGAATTTAGACTGTGCAAGTGTCCTTTAGACAGTGTTATCCTACTATTGAAGAGTAGGTAGCACCGTTGTTGGAGTTTTCGGGTCAATTCGATTTTAGGGACATGTGGTCACTAAAGCAATGTTAAGATGCTTTAGCGGTAACCCTAATGTCTTAGATCATTTTTTATCGAGGCAACCATTTCGAGGCAACTTTGATCTTTAGACATGAGGGAAACCTCTAAAACATCCTATGCTCAATGACCACATTCAAGGCAACCAAGTGAGGCGTACCTTAGAAGTGGCATGTGCAAGTGTGTCATTTTTCAGTTATATTATCTTTGTTTATTTAGGTGTTCTACCATTTGTTTTTAGATCTTTTCATACAATCCTAGTTAGCATACATCTAAGCAGTTAATATATATATAGGAATTTAAAGTGCAGAAATCGTAAATCTTACGCTATTACAAGGCTTCGGGGAGGGGATTATTTACATGTCCAAAATTGGGGAAATAAAAGCAGTAAAGTAAAAGTCTTAATTTTAAGCTAGCTACAGTAAAATAGACGCGCATGAATCTAAAAATAACCTCTAAAAAATCCTAAGGATAAAACTCTTTTTGTTGTTTTTATTTTATTTTTGGGAAAATGCTAAATGTTCAATTAAGTCAAAATTTAATTAATAAAAAAACAAACTGATTAAAATTAACTCTAAAACGCCCCTAATATTTTTGCATTTTTTATTTATGAAAAGGATTGAATTTAAATAAATCCTAAGTCTACTGATTTTAAAATTGAAGAAAATAAGTTAAAATAATTAACTAAATTAAATCCTAAATCTAAATTACTTATTTTTATGATTTTTATGTTGATTAAAGAGAAAAAACTAAAGAAATAAGAAAAAATAAAGTAAACAAAGTACAAATGGGCCAGGCAGCAAATTAAGAAAAAAATATAATTCTGGAGGCCTGGGTCGAAAGAGGTGTAGGCTGTCTTTCGACCTAGTGAAGAGGCTGGATCGAAGGTGCATGAGGGGGCTTCACTCGGAGGGTGTTCGATCTGGACATGTCTTCCTTCGATCTGGAAATCCTGGGTCCAATTTGAAGCTAGACCGCTGAGCTTCGAAACTCTGAATCAAGAACCTGAGAATGTGGTTCCTGCAAAACGAAACAAATATTAAAAGGTCCGGGGGGGAGTTTACCCCCCTGATTCGAATCTCCTCCCTGCTGAATCTGAATCTGGGTTTGGGTTTGTTTTATTCTGGGATTCGAAGGAGGGACTCAGATTGTGCCCAAGCAATGGCACAATCTCCTCTTTGCGTTGTGGCTTACATGTAGCACATCAAATCATTCACAAGCAAACAGTAATAACATGAATATGCAATCAAAAGTGAATTTAAAAATGAATTTGGGATTAGAGATTTTTCTTTTACCAAACAGATGTGTTTCGATCTGTAGTTCTAAGGGTGGAGGCGTTAGCTGGGTGGCAGCTTTGGCTTGTGCAAGGATTGGGCAGCGTATCTCCAAGTTCTCCTGTTTCTTCTCTCTATTTTTTTGTATATTTTCGTTCTTCTGTGTGCAGAATTTTTCGTGGTCTTTTGCAATGCTTGTGGTCTCTTTATATAGAGGAGGGTAGAGGGGACAGGGAGACAAAGGTTTTAAATGACCTTGATTAGGTGTCTGACAGCCATGAATGAGGATTTGTAACGTTAAACATGTGTTTGAAGGCCATGAATGAGAATTCGTAACGTTGGCTAAACATATGGGATCTTGTCCCTTTTTGAATTTTGAATGATATGTAACTGGCCTTCGAATGCTCCCCCTCTAATGGGCTGATGGCCTCCTTCGAACGCTCCCTTTCGAATGGGCTGATGGCCTCCTTCGAATTCTCTTTGAAAGCTTCTTCGAATGGACCCTTTTGGAATTTCAATCGAAGGACACTGTTACCATCCAATCGAAGTACTTGTCCAAAAGGCCAATCGAAGTACTTGTCCAAAATGCCAATCGAAGTGTTCCTTCAGAATACCAATCGAAGGGTCTTTCAGAATGCCAATCGAAATTCTTGTTCATACTGCCAATCGAAATGCTTCTTTAGAATACCAATCGAAATGCCTTTCTGAATGCCAATCGAAATGCTTCTTCAGAATACCAATCGAAATACCTTTCTGAATGCCAATCGAAATGCTTCTTCAGAATACCAATCGAAATGCCTTTTTGAATGCCAATTGAAGGGTCTTTCAGAATACCAATCGAAATGCCTTTCTGAATGCCAATCGAAATGATTCTTCAGAATACCAATCGAAATGCCTTTCTGAATGCTAATCGAAGGGTCTTTCAGAATGCCAATCGAAATGTACTTAAAGCATCACTCAAAAATTTTCCTTTTCCTTAGGCAAGAGTTTATAATCAACCATGCAGGGGGAAGACTTTGGGAAACTTGAGAGGGAAAATTTTGGGGTACAACAGTTGCCCCTGTTCAATTTTCTTAAACCTTAGGATGTAGATTGGCTTGCGTGCCTTTCGTGATCCGAGGGTGGAAGATAATTGAACACTAGAGTGCCCAGAAATTTGCACTCGCATGGTGTAGTATCAGCAATGTGATGTCAGGAATGGGCTTACAGATGCCATTTAGAGATCGTTGGTAGGTGGTTTTGTCTTCGTTGACGGGTTGCGCCTCAGAAAAATCTTTAGGAATCGATTTAACTGGACCAAACAAGGTCTTGGAAGAACTTCAACTGGATCGGCATCAGAAAAATCTTTAAGAATCGATTTAACTGAACCAGAGGAGGTCTTGGAATAACTTCAACTGGATCGGCATCAGAAAAATCTTTAGGAATCGATTTAACTGAACCATAGGAGGTCTTGGAAGAACTTCAACTGGATCAGCATCAGAAAAATCTTTAGGAATCGATTTAACTGAACCAGAGGAGGTCTTGGAATAACTTCAACTGGATCGGCATCAGAAAAATCTTTAGGAATCGATTTAACTGAACCAGAGGAGGTCTTGGAATAACTTCAACTGGATCGGCATCAGAAAAATCTTTAGGAATCGATTTAACTGAACCAGAGGAGGTCTTGGAATAACTTCAACTGGATCGGCATCAGAAAAATCTTTAGGAATCAATTTAACTGAACGAAAGGAGGTCTTGGAATAACTTCAACTGGATCGGCATCAGAAAAATATTTAGGAATCGATTTAACTGAACCAGAGGAGGTCTTTGACATAGCTGAGAACTTAACTGGATCTTTCCTGAAAGGTAAAGGTCAGTCATATGCAATGCATGATATGGATCAAGCAATGATGTTCTCAACATAGATGAGATTGTGTTATATGATGCGTATATGTATGCATCATGATGTATGGAGATGTGATGTTTTAGCTGGGGAAAATAAATCCCGAAGCTGCTGGAGAATAGAGTTGAGTTCTTAGTTTCCGCTGGGGATGACGAACGAAGATGATTGCAAGGATAAACCTGTTAGGAGAAAAGAACTCTGTTGGGGGATAAACATGATGAAGAGATTACTCCGAGGGGAAATACCCTGTGGGGAAGAGATACTTTGCTGAGATTTTAACGATAAACTCCGCTGGGGATTCCGTTGATAAGCTCTGTTGGAGATTTTGAGGATGAACTCCGCTGGGGATTGATTACCATTGCTGGTGACATTGTACCTGTTGAGGATAGAAATCCTGCTGGGGGGAAAGCAAAAAACTTTGCTGGGGAATCTTCTTTCCGTTGCAACTTGCTGAGGATAACCCAGTTAGACCCTTGTGAGGATAGCCTCTGAATTTGGCTGGGGAGATACATTTGTATTCTGCAGGGGACAAGCTTCCAGAATCTACTGGGTAAGATGATTTGACTCTGGCGGGGAAGCCCCCTTTTTTTTTTTAGACTGCGCTGGGGGAGATGGCTCCACTGGGGGTATCTTGTATTCCTCCGGAGAAACATTCTTATATTTTGTTGAGGAATATTAAGACTGCCGGGGATGCTCTTACGCTTGCTGGAGAATATCTTTATACTCCGTTGGGGAATATTAAGACCTTCTGGGGATACCGACCTTTTCAGTGTTGATGGTAGATTGACTTTGCTTGGGGAGAGTATTGCTGATTTGTCTATAGTTGCAAGTCTCAGCGGAGAGAGCTACCATTACTGTCTTACTCTGCGGGGAGTGAAAGTATCTTAGCCATATTCCTCAGCTGAATCTACCTTGGTACCTGGTGGACAGAGCAACTTTTACAGTTCGGACAATTCTTATTGCCCCTACTTCTGATATCACCCGTAATTAGTTCTTTGTTTCGCATGTAAATATTTATGAGTAGCAATTAATGTCAAATGCATATATCAAAAATGAACGTTGGACGTTCTTTGCAAAACAAAACAGATAAAGGAAAAACAATTTGAAATTTGTTTGAAAATGAATTTGTATTGACTTTGAGGTTTGGCCTGTAAATATGCGTTTTTGTACAAGAGGCTGACGTCCTAGTAAGAGAATGCCGCCGAACAAATAGAATTTATACAATTTGCGAAAAGAAAACAAAATAGCTACGTGAATAGTCCCACTGGCTTCCAGCTCTGCTATTGCCTTTATATCCTCAAGCATCTCATCACTTTGCTACTTAGTTGAAGATGAATCTGATTGACTGGCGTCATCCGAGCCTGATGATTGATACCGAAGTCTGGATGCAAGGTGATCCAATGAGACATAGTGTTACGCTTTAATCCCTAACTTTTTCCTGGACCTCCCTTTCGGGTTTTCAGTCCACCGGGATACCCATTTTTGCCCAAGCCTCCTTTTCAGGTTTTCGACTTGCCGGGTGTACAAATTTTTTTATTTTCATCCCTTATTTTTTCCCGAACCCTTTTGGTTCGCCGGGAAGCCCTTATTTTTGCCTAGGCCAATCAACCTAGCGGGTCTTTGATTATGCGTAGTATCTTTTTACTATGTCTGCATTGACGGGGTGAGGAAGGTCGTCACCATCCATGGTGGTTAGAATCATAGCTCCTCCTGAGAAGATGTTCTTAACCACAAATGGCCCTTCGTATGTAGGGGTCCATTTACCCTTGGGATCACCTTGAGGTAGAATAATGCGCTTGATTACCAGGTCCCCAACTTGATACCCTTGTCATCTGACTTTCTTGTTAAATGCCTTGATCATTCGTTTTTGGTACGTCTGACCATGACAAATAGCAGTAAGTCTCTTTTCGTCGATTAGATTCAATTGATCAAGTCGGGTCTGGATCCAGTCGTCTTCGCTCAACCCTGCATCCTTCATGATCCGAAGAGAGGGTATCTGAACTTCAATGGGCAAGACTGCCTCCATGCCATAAACCAAGGAATAGGGTGTTGCCCCTGTTGACGTCCGTGCTGAGGTACGGTACCCATGAAGAGCAAATGGTAACCTCTCGTGCCAGTCTTTGTAGGTCACTGTCATCTTCTGCACAATCTTCTTAATGTTCTTATTTGCTGCTTCAACAGCCCCATTCATCTTCGGCTGGTAGGGAGAAGAGTTATGATGCTGTATCTTGAATTGCTCGTAGAGCTCAGTGATCATTTTGTTGTTAAGATTGGTACCATTATCCGTAATGATCCTCTCTGGTACACCGTATCGACAGATCAGGTTGTTCCGAATGAACTGTGCCACGACGTTCTTGGTTACGGTAGCAAAGGAAGCTGCTTCAACCCACTTCGTAAAGTAATCGATCGCTACTAGGATGAAACGATGCACGTTGGATGTCGTAGGTCTGATCTCGCCGATCATATCAATGCCCCACATTGCAAAAGGCCAAGGTGCTGTCAAAACATTCAGAGGAACTGGAGGTATGTGCACCTTATCAGCATAAACCTGGCACTTGTGACATGTCCGAGAATGCTGATAACAGTCGGTTTCCATTGTGGACCAGTAATATCTTGCCCGAAGGATTTTCTTTACCATGGTATGTCCACTGGAATGAGTTCCGAAAGTGCCTTCTTGCAGCTCTGCCATGATTCTTTCTGCTTCAATTTTATCCATGCAAGGCAGTAAGGTTGAATCATGGTTACGTTTGTAAAGAATGTCGTTGCTGATGAAGAACTTTGCTGCGAACCTTCTCATAAACTTCTTGTCATTAATAGATGCACCCTCGTGGTATTCTTGAGCTTCAAGGTACTTCTTCACTTCATGATACCAGGGATTTTACGTTACCTCTTCGGTCTCAAGATCACAGCAATGTGCAGGTTCATCCAATTTCCAAATAATGATCCGGGGAGCCTCGTTGTCCCACTTAACTTTGAACATAGAAGACATCGTAGCTAGCGCGTCCGCCAACTGATTCTCCTCTCTTGGGAAGTGTTCAAAGGTTATCTCCTCGAAATGGGGAAGCAACGTAAATACATACTCCTTGTAAGGAATAAGATTTGGGTGTTTCGTATCCCATTCTCCTTTGATCTGACTGATCACGAGGGCGGAATCTCCGAAGACACTCAGAAACCAAATCCTTAGATCAATTGCAGCTCGAAGACCCATAATGCATGCTTCATACTCCGCCATGTTGTTGGTGCAGTTGAAACACAGTCGGGCGGTAAACGGAGTATGAGAGCCTTTAGGAGATATGATCACAGCGCCAATGCCATTACCCAAAGCGTTTGAAGCTCCATCATAGTGCATAGACCATCGGGATCCTTCCTCAGGTCCTTCATCCGGTCCAGGTGTCTCACAATCAGTCACTACCATGATATTCTCGTCTGGAAATTCAAAGTTCATAGACTGGTAATCATCCATTTCCTGATGTGCCAAATGGTCCGCCAATACACTTACCTTGATTGCTTTTTGAGTCGTGTACTGGATGTCATATTCAGTCAAGATCATCTGCCATCTTGCTATTCTTCCGGACAAGGCAGGCTTTTCGAAGATATACTTGATTGGATCCATCTTTGAAATCAACAAAGTTGTGTGAGTCAACATATACTATCTCAGCCGGCGAGCAGCCCATGCCAAAGCGCATCAAGTTTTCTCGAGCAGTGAGTATCGAGTCTCACAGTCGGTAAACTTTTTGCTAAGGTAATAAATAGCATGCTCTTTTTGGCCAGACTCGTCATGTTGACCCAACACACACCCTATTGAGTTGTCAAGTATTGTCAAGTATAAAATCAAAGGTCTCCCTTCAACTGGTGGCATAAGAATAGGTGGCTTCTGGAGATACTCTTTAATTCTTTCAAAAGCATTCTGGCATTCATCGTTCCAACATACCACTTGATCCTTCTTCAGCAGTTTGAAGATTGGCTCACAAGTAGCAGTTAGGTGTGAGATGAATCGGGCAATGTAGTTCAGACGTCCTAAAAAGCCTCTGACCTCTTTCTCTATCTTGGGAGCTGGCATCTCTTGTATGGCTTTCACTTTGGCAGGGTCCACTTGAATACCTTTGTCGCTTACAACGAAACCTAGCAGCTTACCGGACCGTACCCCGAAGGTGCATTTGTTTGGGTTCAATCTCAGCTTGTATAACTTCAACCTGTCAAACAGCTTCTGTAGATGGTCAAGGTTTCCTCCTCAGTTTGGGACCTCGCAATCATATCGTCGACGTATACTTCAATCTCATGATGGATCATGTCATGAAATAAAGCAACCATGGCGCGCTGATATGTTGTCCCAGCATTTTTCAACCCAAAAGGCATGACCTTGTAGAAAAAGGTACCCCAAAAGTGGTCTTCTCCATGTCTTCGGGAGCCATCTTTATCTGATTGTAACCGGAGAAACCATCCATAAAAGGAGAATACCTTGTGCTGAGCAGTATTGTCAACCAGAACGTCGATGTGAGGTAGAGGGAAGTCATCCTTAGGGCTTGCCCTGTTCAAATCCCTGTAGTCAACACACATTCGGACCTTACCATCCTTCTTCGGTACCGGAACCACATTGGCAACCCATTGAGGGTAATAAGTTACTGCTAGGAAACCAGCGTCAAACTGTTTCATAACTTCGGCCTTGATTTTCTCAGACATCTCTGGACGCATACGGTGAACCTTCTATTTTACCGAAGGGCAATCTTCCTTGGTAGGCTGGCGATGAACCACAATGTCGGTATCCAACCCAGGCATATCTTTAAAAGACCAGGCAAAGACCTCCACGTAGTCATGCAGCATCTGAATCAACCGCTGTTTCACACTAAGCTCCAGATTTGCACCGATCTTGACTTCCTTTTTGTCTGTCTCGGTACCCAGATTCACCGTTTCCACTAGCTCTTCATGTGGTTGAATGGCCCTCTCTTCCTGGAGTAGCAGTCTTGCAAGCTCACCAGGCACTTCGCAATCATCTTCACCTTCGTCTTTGGCTAAGTTGATCGGATTTTCAAAGTCATAACTGGCAGTAGCAGAGTTGTTACCAGTGAGATCCAGAGTGGATTGGGACATGTATATGTGAGTGTGTATAAAGTAGCTGTTTTGCAATATGTAATAAAGAAAGACAAGGAGCATAAAATTTGAAATGCGAAAACGTCCAATGCTTTTATTAATGATATATGAAAATGGCATACAAAAAGCCCTCACAAAAGAAGCCACAGTGCCCCGGGTAAGACACTGGGCCATAAAGTTTCAAAGCATTGTCTGTTACAAATTCGAAACAAAGAGTTCATTACTGAGTAACAAAAGTAATAGGGATGAAATCCTTTGCTATCCAGTTGTTTGGTCCACCGTTGGTCATAGGGTAGATCCAGCTGTCGAATTCAGACTCCTCCACGTCATCTTCGATGGCATTTACTCCCGAGTTGCTGATGAACACGAGAGGTCTTCCAATCCTTGCGCTTTGAACAACCCTCTGAGCTTCTGCAGTGAAACTCAAACCGAACTTGTTAGTCTTCTGAGTGAAATCGGGAAGTCGTCCCCAGTTTGCATACTCACCCTTCTCAATAACAGCCCGGGCATCCTTTAAGGAAGCCATCTTCATAGGAGAATTTTCAATCACAGTCTCAGCTGATGCCAGTGTCTGAGGAACTTCTTCAAAGTGTTGAAATGGGGTCTCAATGAACTCCCCATCCATCTCTACGTACCGGAACGAGTTGAGGTGGCTGACCATGTACTCCTCCTCCCCTTGAACTGTTACAATCTTCCCTTTGACCGGGTACTTCAACTTCTGGTGGAGCGTTGAGGTTACGGCTCCAGCTTTGTGGATCCATGGACGACCCAACAAACAAGAATAGGACGGCCGAATGTCCATCACGTAAAATGTAGAGTTGAAGACCTGAGAACCAACTTTGATTGGAATATCAACCTCACCATGCACCATCCTCTTAGACCCATCAAAGGCCCGGACAACGATGTTACTTGGCTTTAGCTCCAAACCTTCGCAATCCAGCCTGTCTAGCGCTTTCTTGGGCAAGACGTTTAATGAGGAACCGGTGTCAACCAACACATGTTCAAGAGTAGTTCCCCTTCATTCAATGGAGACATGCAGGGCATCATTATGGTTCTTCCCTTTAGCAGTCAGATTAGCGTCGAAGAAACCCAAACCGTTATCAGCGGTTAAATTGGCCACACAATCGGTAAATTGATCAGTTGATGTCTCTTGTGGCACGTGGGCCGTCTTCAGGAAGGTAATCAGAGCCTTGGCATGGGCCTCTGAACACAACAACAGTGATAACATAGAAATCTTGGATGGGGTTTGCCCCAACTGCTCAACTACATTAAAATCACTCTTCTTAATAATCTTCAGAATCTCTTCCATCTCCTGTTTGGAAGCTTCAACAGTGTTTGTCTTTGGCGCCTCCGTCTGGGCAGGCATATCAGTGGCGATCCCTTTGCCCCGAGCGTCGGATGACTCGGCGACAGGGGTAGGAACAAGGACTTGATCAGGAACGGTAGCAGGTACACTTGCAAGCTTAATAACAACAGGTCTTCGGACGCTTGGTGGAGCAATATCAGGTGAGAAAAGTCTACCACTGCGGGTGACTTTAGCAGGCCCAATAATGTTGCTGACGCCGGTATCAGCATTAAACTCTTGCTTAACTCCAAGAACATAAACGTCTGCCCCATAGTGCCAAGGGACAGCTTTGTCAGAGGTATATGGGATGGGCCCCGGAACAGTGATGATTACAGGTGCAACCTTCGGAACAGATGTAATTCTAACAGGCGTCCTCGAGGGAGCCTTGGAAGAATTGTCGAAAATGGTAATGATGGAAACTTCTTCAGAATGAACAGATGGAACAACAGTCTTTTCAAACAGGATCTCCTTGCTATTCATCATGTTTTGGATACATGACTTCAAAGATGGACAACCAAAAGGTAAAACAGAACACATATGGCAACCTTCACCACCACCCGGAAATAAACCGGCTAGCAACAGATTCTTCTTGACAGTCATCAGAGGGGTAATAATATCATCCACAGACACGACAAACAGGTCTTCCTCCACAGCATTTACTCCATGTTTGGGCATGGGAGCAGTTACAACATTGGGCCTCTCGGGCGCCTCAAACTCAATCTCCTTTGCATCAATTAAGTCTTGCACCTTGTTTTTCAGACTCCAACAATCATCTGTATTATGCCCCGGGCTATCGGAGTGATAAGCACAGCGGGCGTTAGGGTTATACTTCGGTGATGAAGTATTTTGATTCTTTGGAGCTTCTCTTAGAGTCACCAGATTAGTCTTCAGCAACTGTGGCAACATCTGAGACAAAGTCATGCTGAGACGAGTAAATTTCCTTCGAGGTCTTTCGTCCCTTTGTTGGTTGTGGTGCTGAGGAGCACCAACAGGTTTTGAGATAACAACCATATTGACAGCTTGGCGGTGTTCAGGTCTGTTCTGTCTTCTTGAACTGTAGACCGCACTGGACTCTTTCTTAAACGGTGTCTTCTCAGCGCTCGATGAGGCACCCTTCTGTATCTTTCCAGCCTTAATTCCAGCTTCAATCCTCTCACCCGTCAAGATAAGGTCTATAAACCCGGCTGAAGAGCTTCCGATCAAATGGTTAAAGAATGGACCAGACAGGGTCCCCAGAAACATATCAACCAGTTCACGATCAGCCAAAGGTGGTTGCACCCTTCTATCCAGGTCTCTCCATTTTTGAGCATACTCTTTAAATCCCTCACCCGTCCCTATTGACATACCCTGGAGTTGGGTACGCGTAGGAGCGAGGTCGGAGTTATACTGATAATGCTTAAAGAATGCAGCAGCCAAATCCTCCCAGCTACGGACACTGGCTCCGTCCAACTGATAGAACCACTCAAGCTGAGTCCCTGAGAGACTATCTTGAAAGAAATGGATCCACAAGTTCTTATCATCAGTGTAAGGTTGGATCTTCCTTACATATGACCAGAGGTGCAGCTTTGGACAGGAAGCTCCGTCATACTTGGCAAAGGCAGGTGCCTTGAACTTATGGGGAATCACCACCCCAGATGACAAACCCAGATCTCCGAAGTCCAGACCGGGCACCTTCTGTACTTCCATAGCGTTTAAACGGTCCTCCAGCTGTTTGTACTTATCCTCAGTAGGAGGATATTGTTCTTCATCATAGTCCGTCTCGTTGTCGGAGACTTCAGGGCTAGGAGCCCTCCTTTCTTGTGGACTGTCTTTCTCTCCAGACGGGGTGGCCAGATCAATTTCATTCAGCAGCCCGTTTCCAAACATGCGTCCGGTGTTGAACAGGATGGTCCTCTTCTTCTTCTTCTTCTTCCTCTCTTTCAGAATCAGGGTCTTCAAGTCCTGCTGACCCTTAGTGAGGCTCATGACGAACTCTTGAAATTGGGCATTCTGGGCCTGGAGGGCCTTGATAGCTTGCTCGGTGGAAGATTCAGCAGACATGATGATTGCTGAAATAAACAGTGAAGAAGACAAGAGACCTGTAAAAGGGTACCTGTTATGCATATGATGAATGGTATGCTATTTATGTAATGCATTCAAGGGTTCAAAAATTCAAATTTGTTGCAGACAAAAGAGAACACACGTCACATTAAGAAGCAATTTGTTAGTACATAAGTGCCCCATGGGCGAAATATTACAAAATTCTTAATGTAAAAGACATTGCGCATCCTTTTTGGAGCGATGTAGGTGTTGAGGGTCTCCTCCTCGTGAAGTCGGCGGGTAAGCTCTAAAACCTTCTTTTCACTGGCATAGAAGCTGGCTTCAAAAGTATTCCGCTCTTCCTTGAGTTGGATCCAAATCTTTTTCATTTCTTCCCATGATGTTGGCATGTCAGGATGTAGGATGGTGTATGGAACCTCTCCTTCCATAACAGGCTCTTTGATCAAGGGGAGAATGTGAGGATATGGCATCATAAGATTCTGGGAGCGGGTTCGTACCCACTTGAGGTAAGGCTCAAGGGGGATGGAATTCTTGTGTCCCAGTGTCTTACTATCCACCTTATTAGGCATCCTCCAAGCTCTGATGAACCTTTGTCGAAGTCCTTGCACATCGTTGTCGAAGTCAAAAACTAGGTCAGGAATCAGCATGTCATGAGGGCCATCCCTCCGAGCATATCCAAATTGTCTCAAAGCTAGACAGGGGTTGTAGGTAATGCCTCCTCTAATTCCAAGTAACGGAACATTAGGAAATTCTCCACAACGATCAATGATTGTGACATTCTCTCTGGACCGAGAACACCAATGTACATCAGAATGTGTGAGGGTCATCAATCGTTGTGACCACCTTAAACCCTGCTCATTCTTCAAAACTGATTGTGGAAGGTGAGAAATAAACCACCTTGCTAGGAGAGGAGTACAGCACATGAGAACACCTCTTTTCCTTATTGTTCGTGTGTAAAATGAGTGGAGGATATCCCCAAGCAATGTAGGTATGGGATTCCTGGATATGAAAATCTTGACAGCATTCACATCTATAAGTTGATCAGGATTTGGGAACAACACCAACCCATAGATAAGGAGTGCCACAATCTCTTTAAAGGCTCGTAGATCAAGAGAATTCCAGCATTCTCGTGCCTTCTCAAACAGAAACTTTGCCAAGAATCCTTTGATACCACTTTTGGTTTCCCAATGCCCCTTGATGTCGGATGGTTGTAAGCGTAATGCTTGAGCAACATCTTCAAGTTTTGGTTCCTTTTCCGTACCGTTGTAGGGTAGTTGACTAAGAATAGGAATTCTCAGGAGTTGAGAAAATTCCTCCAAAGTAGGCACCAATTGATAATCAGGGAATGTGAAACAGTGGTGTAGGGGGTCAAAGAACTGGAAGAGAACTTTCATCATGTCTTCTTCAATGTTGGTGTTGACCAAGCTGAGGAGTCTACCATGTCTTTCACTGAAGAGAGAATTCTCGGGAATCCTGGACGTAAGCTCCTTGAGTTGAGGAGGGACCCTTACAAGGTTGACTTGAATTGTTTTTCTGTCGAGAGACTCCATGTCCTACAAAACAAGAACAAAGATGAAGATCTAAACCCTTGAAATGGTTAGCAGATGCATATGATGCTTTATGATGTTCATGGTGTATGCGCAACCACATGTATAAGCAAGTCACACAAAAAACCCTAATTTCAGGCTTGCGTGAGGTTTCATAGGTAAGTACCCTCTTGAGTTTAGTTGGCTCAAAACCTGTCCTATAAATAGTAACCGGGTTCTAAGGAGCTCAATATCATTGGATTGTTTTCTACGTTCATCGTTTTGGTTTAGCCACTTAACTGGCGACCAAAATATTCCGAGAAAACAATCCTCAATGAGTGTAGTATCGAGTATCTACCAACTTCGGACTGCACCAAAGTCGGTCATCTCACTACCCCTAAAAAAATGCCAAGATGGTCAAGTAAGGTTCTAGGTCATTAGTGCTTAGTGACATCGCTCAACGGCCTCGTACTCTCCTTGACTTAACTCAAGGGTTACCGGTACTCACAAATATGTTACACTAATATAGCTATTGCTTCAACCGTGTCGGTATACCCCGCACAGTTTCCACAACGTATTGCTATCTATGAATGTTTCCCAAATCCGGGTGGAGGATTTCAAACCCAAATAATAGAAAAAATATAAAGCAATTAAAGCATACAATTGAAAACACAAGTGATCTAATCCTAAGGTACACCTCACTTATAGCTCTCCCCAGCAGAGTCTCCAGTTCTGTGATCGGTGGGAAAGAACTGACTGTTTTTTAATGCTGGTTCGTGTTTGCGTTTGTTTTCACAAAGTGTCGCGGTAAGCAAGAGTCGCCACCGTCTTTTATTTTATCCAACAAGGAAAGGACAAAAGCACAGAAAAAATTCCTTTTCGAGATTTTTCTCGGGTTCGGGAGGTAGATTATAGAAAGGGAAGGTGTTAGCACCCTTTCTATCCGTGGTTATCCACGGGCTCTTAGGTACTTGCTCACTATGTTTTCAAAAGTTTTGCTTTTCTTTGTGTTTGTGGGTTTGAAAAGAGTTTTGTTTTGGTGAAGAAAGTGTAAGTGCGAAAAGTTTATTTTGTTTTTAAAAGGAGCAAGTACTTAAGAACATCTACCTACTCAAAAAGGAATTTAGACTGTGCAAGTGTCCTTTAGACAGTGCTATCCTACTATTGAAGAGTAGGTAGCACCGTTGTTGGAGTTTTCGGGTCAATTCGATTTTAGGGACGTGTGGTCACTAAAGCAATGTTAGGATGCTTTAGCGGTAACCCTAATGTCTTAGATCATTTTTTATCAAGGCAACCATTTCGAGGCAACTTTGATCTTTAGACAGGAGGGCAACCTCTAAAATGTCCTATGCTCAATGACCACATTCGAGGCAACCAAGTGAGGCGTACCTTAGAAGTGGCATGTGCAAGTGTGTCATTTTTCAGTTATATAATCTTTGTTTATTTAGGTGTTCTACCATTTGTTTTTAGATCTTGTCATACAATCCTAGTTAGCATACATCTAAGCAGTTAATATATATACAGGAATTTAAAGTGCAGAAATCGTAAATCCTACGCTATTACAAGGCTTCGGGGAGGGGATTATTTACATGTCCAAAATTGGGGAAATAAAAGCAGTAAAGTAAAAGTCCTAATTTTAAGCTAGCTACAGTAAAATAGACGCGCATGAATCTAAAAATAACCTCTAAAAAATCCTAAGGATAAAACTCTTTTTGTTGTTTTTATTTTATTTTTGGGAAAATGCTAAATGTTCAATTAAGTCAAAATTTAATTAATAAAAAAACAAACTGATTAAAATTAACTCTAAAACACCCCTAATATTTTTGCATTTTTTGTTTATGAAAAGCATTGAATTTAAATAAATCCTAAGTCTACTGATTTTAAAATTGAAGAAAATAAGTTAAAATAATTAACTAAATTAAATCCTAAATCTAAATTACTTATTTTTATGATTTTTATGTTGATTAAAGAAAAAAAACTAAAGAAATAAGCAAAAACAAAGTAAACAAAGTACAAATGGGCCAGGCAGCAAATTAAGAAAAAAAATATAATTCTGGAGGCCTGGGTCGAAAGAGGTGCAGGCTGTCTTTCGACCCAGTGAAGAGGCTGGATCGAAGGTGCATGAGGGGGCTGCACTCGGAGGGTGTTCGATCTGGACATGTCTTCCTTCGATCTGGAAATCCTGGGTCCAATTCGAAGCTAGACCGCTGAGCTTCGAAACTCTGAATCAGGAATCTGAGAATGTGGTTCCTGCAAAACGAAACAAATATTAAAAGGTCCAGGGGGGAGTTTACCCCCCTGATTCGAATCTCCTCCCTGCTGAATCTGAATCTGGGTTTGGGTTTGTTTTATTCTGGGATTCGAAGGAGGGACTCAGATTGTGCCCAAGCAATGGCACAATTTCCTCTTTGCGCTGTGGCTTACATGTAGCACATCAAATCATTCACAAGCAAACAGTAATAACATGAATATGCAATCAAAAATGAATTTAAAAATGAATTTGGGATTAGAGATTTTTCTTTTACCAAACAGATGTGTTTCGATCTGTAGTTCTAAGGGTGGAGGCGTTAGCTGGGTGGCAGCTTTGGCTTGTGCAAGGATTGGGCAGCGTATCTCCAAGTTCTCCTGTTTTTTCTCTCTATTTTTTTTTGTATATTTTTGTTCTCCTGTGTGCAGAATTTTTCGTGGTCTTTTGCAATGCTTGTGGTCTCTTTATAAAGAGGAGGGTAGAGGGGACAGGGAGACAAAAGTTTTAAATGACCTTGATTAGGTGTCTGACAGCCATGAATGAGGATTTGTAACGTTAAACATGTGTTTGAAGGCCATGAATGAGAATTCGTAACGTTGGCTAAACATATGGGATCTTGTCCCTTTTTGAATTTTGAATGATATGTAACTGGCCTTCGAATGCTCCCCCTCGAATGGGCTAATGGCCTCCTTCGAACGCTCCCTTTCGAATGGGCTGATGGCCTCCTTCGAATTCTCTTTGAAAGCTTCTTCGAATGGACCCTTTTGGAATTTCAATCGAAGGACACTGTTACCATCCAATCGAAGTACTTGTCCAAAAGGCCAATCGAAGTACTTGTCCAAAATGCCAATCGAAGTGTTCCTTCAGAATACCAATCGAAGGGTCTTTCAGAATGCCAATCGAAATTCTTGTTCATACTGCCAATCGAAATGCTTCTTCAGAATACCAATCGAAATGCCTTTCTGAATGCCAATCGAAATGCTTCTTCAGAATACCAATCGAAATACCTTTCTGAATGCCAATCGAAATGCTTCTTCAGAATACCAATCGAAATGCCTTTTTGAATGCCAATCGAAGGGTCTTTCAGAATACCAATCGAAATGCCTTTCTGAATGCCAATCGAAATGATTCTTCAGAATACCAATCGAAATGCCTTTCTGAATGCTAATCGAAGGGTCTTTCAGAATGCCAATCGAAATGTACTTAAAGCATCACTCAAAAATTTTCCTTTTCCTTAGGAAAGAGTTTGTGATCAACCATGCAGGGGGAAGACTTTGGGAAACTTGAGGGGGAAAATTTTGGGGTACAACAAGCAAGATACTTTCGAAGCCCAATTCTACGCAAGCGATAAGAAGGTTTTGGAGCTCACTAGGCTACTTCATGAGGAGCAGACTCTGAACGCCTACATTGCACCAAAGAGGATGCGCACTACTTTTCTATCTTAGAGTTTTGTATTATTTTGCCCAAGGGGCATTGATGTACTCAAACTTTATCTTATTAATATAACATGTGTTTCTTTTTTGTATGAAACAAATTTGAATCTTTGAAATCCTTGAAAACATTGCATATGCACATATCATTCATCATAACATAAACATGTCTTTTGCAACAAGTCTCCTCATCTCTCTACTGTTTATTTCAGTAAGATGGATCTCGAGAAAAAAGTGAATGATCTCCAAGCTCAGAATACGCAGTTTCAACAGTTGCTCATGACCCTAGCCAAGGGGCAAGAAGAGTTGAAGACTCCACTAGCTGAAGAGAGGAAGAAGAAAACAAAGAAGGTAATCGGAGTCTTAAACATGGGGAGAAGGTTTCATGGGCAGACAAGAAGGACTTTGGACTTTGCAACAACATCCGGTGAAGGAGAGGGGAAAGGCAAGGAAACAGTTCTCCCGTCAGAATCAGAAGAGGAAGAAGAAGAAAAAGACTACTCTGAGGAACAGTACCCTCCAGTTGATGATAAGTATAAACATCTTGAAGAGAGGTTGAGCGTGATGGAAATCCAAAAGGTTCCAGGTTTGGACTTTGAGGAATTGGGACTAGTGTTGGAGATTGTGATTCCTACGAAGTTCAAAGTGCCTATATTTGCCAAATATGATGGAGTGTCATGCCCTAAAATGCATCTCCGATCATATGTGAGGAGAATTCAACCCCATACTGCTGATGAAGACTTATGGGTGCACTTTTTCCAAGACAGTCTGTTTGGGACTCAACTTGACTGGTTCTACCAATTAGAAAGGGATAATGTTCACAATTGGGAAGATCTTGCTGCAGCTTTGTACAAGCAATACCAGTACAATGCTAATTTGGCGCCTACTCGTACTCAACTCCAGAGTATGGCAATGGTGTCCAATGAAGGTTTCAAGGACTATGCACAAAAATGGAGAGATTTGGCTAGAAGAGTTCAACCCCCTCTGTCTGAGAGAGAATTGGTAGACATGTTCTTAGGTACCTTATCTGGTCCTTTCTTCAATCATTTAATCGGAAGTTCATCTACAAGGTTTACTGAACTAATATTAACCGGAGAGAGGATAGAAGCCGGTATTAAGAATGGAAAAATCCAGAAAGAAACATCTTCTTCTACAGCTGTAAGGAAGCCTTTCATCAGAAAGAAAGAGGTAGTTGCTGTATATCCGCAAAGAAATCAAGAAAGGGCCGAACACCGACCAATGGTGAGGGCTGTTATGATTCCAAAGCCTGCATCTGATCAACAAAGAAATAATCAACCAAGGGTAGAAAGGACATTCAGGCAATTCACCAGAATCAACATGACTTTGTCTCAAGTATTACCTCATCTGCTAAGATCCAACTTGGTAACCTTGAAAGAAGCTCCGAAAAACCCCAATACAACATCCCCTCATTATCATCCCAATACCCGTGTGCATATCACTCTGAAAGTCCTGGTCACGATACTAATAACTGTTGGGCCTTGAAGAACAAAATACAAGACCTCATTGAAGCAAAATAAATTGAGTTTGATGCGCCCGAGAAGCCAAATGTCATTTATGCTCATATGCCCAGACATGGCCACAATACCAATGCCATTGAAGAAGATTTGTTTATTACCTCAGTTGAAGAGCTCATGACCCCACTTCCGACTATTAAGATAAACTTGTTGAAAGCCGGTGTGTTCCCGGGCTGTAATGAAGTTTTCCATCTCTGCTTATCCTCACCATTTGGCTGTCCTTTGTTGAAGGCATGCATTCAGTGCCTGCTAGATAACAAAGAGATTTTGTTTGAAAAGACTCTTGTTTCACCTATTCTTGTTGAAGATGTTTCTATCATTACCATTTCCGCCAATTCTTCCAGGGTCTCCACCAAAAGACCCGTTAGAATTACATCGGTTCCAAAAGCAGCTCCTTTAATAATCACAATGCCTGGGCCAGTCCCATATGAATCAGACAAGATCGTGCCGTGGAATTACAGAGGGGACATTTAATACCATGGCATCAAACAAGACTGGCCGGCCGCTGAAGAGATAAACTCCGAAGAAGAAGATTCTGACATCGGTAATATTGCCGGAACTAGAAAAATTACCCGAAGCAGTAGGATCTTTTCTCCAGAAATTGCTCCCCCAAAAGCAGTTTCTGGACCCGTGATCATCCATGTAGCTGCTCCAAAGGTTGCTCCTACACACATAATTATCTCTGCAAGTACTCCAATTGACAAAGTTGTTACAACCTCTGATATCATTGCTACCAACACTCCTGCTGCTGAAGCTCGAGGAAAAAGTATTTTGGTCGAGCCTGTCCAGACGAAGGCCTAGTTATTAACTATCCCCGAGACATCCAAGAAACAAATAGAGGAAATCCTAAAAATTATAAAGAGGAGCGACTACGACGTAGTTGAACAATTGGGGCAAACTACCTCTAAGATCTCCATGCTGGCATTACTACTGTGTTCCGAGGCGCATGCAAAATCTTTGGTGAAGTTCTTAAAAACAGCCCATGTACCTCAAGAGACGTCTGCTGATCAATTCCAAGACTGCGTGGCCAGTTTGACAGCAGATAACAGTCTAGGTTTCTCGGATGCTGATCTGACACTGAGGGGAAGAAAGCATAATGAGGCATTGCATGTCTCAGTGGAGTGTAAGGGCACAACTCTGGCCCATGTCTTGGTGGATACTGGCTCATCTCTGAATGTATTACCCAAAAAAGCTCTTGACAGACTTGACTGTAAGGGGTTGACTCTGAATCCAAGCAACATAGTGGTAAGGGATTTTGACGGCTCGAAGAGGATGGTACATGGGGAGGTGGACATTCCCATAAAGGTTGGAACCCAAACCTTCAATTCAACTTTTTATGTGATGGACATCCGCCCTTCATATTCCTGCTTGCTAGGCCGACCATGGATACATAATGCTGGTGTTGTCACCTCTACATTGCACTAGATGCTGAAGTATCCAGTTCAAGGGAAGATTATCACTGTCCATGGAGAGGAAGAATACATGATCAGTCATCTCAATTCCTTTAGATATGTGGAATTAGATGGCGAATTCATTGAAACTCCTTTTTAACACTTCGAAGAGGTCCCCCAAGAGGTGGCAGTGGCCAAGGCTGTGTCTCAGATTCCCAAGGTTACAAGGCCTCCACTCCGGATGTCATCATTGAAAGATGCTAAGGCAGTAGTAGAAGAAGGAGGATGCACTATCTGGGGACAACTCCCAGATATCCCATATAAGTCTGACAATTTTGGCCTAGGTTTCACTTCAAGTGCTCAAAATTTTGTACGTCGTGCTCGTGCTGGAGGGCCACCCTTGAAGATCAGCAACCGTGAGGTCAACGTGGTAGAAGATGTTGAAGATGGCTGTAACCTGGAGGATTGGATCTTTCCGACTGTCAATGGAGGGCTCAGCAATTGGGAGGCTAGAGACTTCATCCCCATCACTTTCATCCCTCAGTAATTTATCTTTAAGTTTTGTTGGATCTGTAATATTTAAAACAATTCGCACTCTTAAAACCTTGTGTCTTACCCGAGGCACAATGGTCCATTTGTAAGGGTTTTCATCTCATTTTTCATATGACATCAATGAATCATGGACGTTTTTGCATTCAAACCTTTGTGCTCATTGTTTTTATTTTACATTTTACTTTCTTTCAAAGATATCTATACCATTACACACACACACACACACTCACAATGCAGGTATACATCCATTCTGGATTCCATGGGTAACAATATTGCTATGGCCTTTTATGACTCTGAGAATATGATCTACCAAGCCGAAGACGAAGGTGAGGAAGATTGTGAAGTACCAAGGGAACTTGCTAGACTACTACAACAAGAGGAGAGAACCATTCAACCTCACGAGGAACCCGTGGATACAATCAACCTGGGTACCGAAGAAGACAAAAAAGAGGTCAAAGTGGGTGCCAATCTGGAACCCAGTATCAAGAAACCTCTGATTCGGCTGTTTCATGATTATGTCGAAGTCTTTGCCTGGTCATATGAAGGCATGCCAGGACTTGATGAAGATATTGTGGTACATCGTCTGCCAACAAGAGAAGATTGTCCGCCAGTAAAGCAAAATGTGCATCGAATGAGGCCTGATATGTCAGAAAAGATTAAATTAGAGGTCATGAAGCAATTTAACGCTGGATTCTTGGCTGTCACCTCTTAACCCCAGTGGGTTGCCAATGTTGTTACCGTGCCCAAAAAGGACGGCAAAGTGCGAATGTGTGTGGACTACAGAGATTTGAATAGGGCGAGCCCTAAGGATGACTTTCCACGCCCTCACATAGATATCCTAGTTGACAATACGGCACAACACAAAGTGTTTTCCTTCATGGACGGATTCTCAGGTTACAACCAAATCAAAATGGTGCCTGAGGACATGGAGAAAACAACGTTTGTCACACAGTGAGGAACATTCTGCTACAAGGTAATGCCATTCGGACTGAAGAACGCTGGAGCAACCTATCAACGCGCCATGGTAGCTTTATTTCACGATATGATACATCACGAAATAGAGGTCTATGTGGACGATATGATAGCCAGATATCAAACAGAAGAAGAGCATCTTGATCACTTATAAAAACTGTTTGAGAGACTGAAGAAGTACAAGCTGAGGTTGAATCCAAACAAATGCACATTTGGGGTACGGTCTGGTAAGCTCCTATGCTTCATAGTCATTAACAAAGGTATTAAGGTCGATCCTGCCAAAGTTAAAGCAATGCAAGAGATGCCTGCTCTTCGTACTGAGAAGGAAGTCAGAGGATTCTTGGGGCGTATGAATTATATTGCCAGATTCATCTCTCACCTGACAGCTACTTGTGAACCAAGCTTCAAGCTATTGAAGAAAGATCAAATGGTCAAATGGAATGATGAATGCCAAGTTGCTTTTGACAAAATCAAAGAATACTTACAAGAGCCTCCTGTGTTGATGCCACCAGTCGAGGGAAGACCGTTGATCATGTATATGACTGTTTTAGAAAACTCAATAGGGTGTGTATTGGGGCAGCATGACGAGTTTGGCCGAAAAGAGCACGCTATTCACTACCTGAGCAAAAAGTTTACCGACTGTGAAACCTGATATTCACTGCTCGAGAAAACTTGCTACGCTCTGGCATGTGATGCTCGCCGGCTAAGACAGTGTATGCTGACTCATACTACCTTGTTGATATCTAAGATGGATCCGATAAAATACATCTTCGAGAAGCCTGCTCTTTCTAGGAGAATAGCGAGATGGCAGATGATCCTGACAGAATATGACATATAGTATAATACCCAGAAAGCTATAAAGGGCAGTGTACTAGCTGATCACCTTGCTCACCAAGCTATAGAAGACTACCAGTCCATGAAGTTTGAATTCCTGGATGAAGACATCATGACATTAGACAACTGTAAAGAAATCAGGCCATATGAAGGACCTGAACAAGGATCCCGATGGACCCTGTTCTTTGATGGAGCATCCAATGCACTTGGTAAAGGTATCGATGTTGTACTCATATCTCCGGAAGGGTGTCATACTCCCTTTACTGTCAGACTTTGCTTCAATTGTACAAACAACATGGCGGAATACAAAGCATGCATCTTCAGTCTCCAAGCTGCCATAGACCTGGGAATCAAATCCTTAGATGTGTTTGGAGATTCAGCTTTGGTCATGAGTCAAATCAAAGGGGAATGGGACACCAAACACCCAAACCTTATCCCTTACAAAGAACATGTTTTGACATTGCTACCACATTTTGAGAAGATTACCTTCGAGAATTTCCCGCGAGAAGAAAATCAGCTAGCAGACGCTTTAGCCACAATGTCATTTATGTTTAAACTTATTTGGGATAACGAGGCTCCCCAGATCACCATTGAACGAATGGATGAACCAACACACTGTCACAAGATTAATACTGAAGAAGTAGTGGACCAGGCTTTGTTTCACAGAGTCAAGAGGTATCTCGAGGCTCAAGAATATCCAGAAGGAGCTTCAATCAATGATAAAAGTTCTTAAGGAGATTCTCTGCTAATTTCTTCTTTAGTAATGGCATCCTATATAAACGCAATCATGACTCTGTGTTACTTCGGTGCGTAGATAAGGTTGAAGCTGAAAGGATCATGGCTGAATTGCATGAAGGCACTTTTGGCACCCATTCTAGTGGGTATACGATGGCAAAGAAAATCCTACGGGCAGGCTATTACTGGTCTACCATGGAAGCAGATTGCTATCAACACTCCTGAACCTTCAATAAGTGTCAAATTTATGCTGACAAGGTGTATGTACCTCCGGTTCCTCTGAATGTCTTGACGGCTCCTTGGCCCTTTGCTATGTGGGGAATAGATATGATTGGGGAAATCAAACCGACAGCCTCCAATGGACACTGCTTCATCCTAGTGGCCATTGACTATTTTACAAAGTGGGTGAAGGCAGCTTCCTTCGCTTCCGTCACCAAGAACGTTATTGCCCGCTTCATCAAACAAAATCTCGTCTGCCGATATGGTATCCCCGAAAGGATCATCACTGACAATGGTACAAATCTCAACAACACTATGATCACCGCATTGTGTGAGCAATTCAAGATTCGACATCACAATTCTTCTCCCTATCGTCCAAAGATGAATGGTGTTGTAGAAGCTGCAAATAAAAACATTAAAAAGATCATACATAAAATGACAGTCACATACAAAGACTGGCATGAGATGTTACCATTCGCTCTCCATGGATATCGTACCACGGCTCGTACATCAACTGGGGCAACACCCTATTATTTGGTTTACGGCATGGAGGTTGTCTTGCTTATCGAGGTTCAGATCCCCTCTTTGAGGATTATGAAGGATGCATGGTTGAACAAAGACGATTGGATCCAGACTCGACTTGATCAACTGAATTTAATTGATGAAAAGAGACTTACTGTTGTTTGCCATTGTCAAATGTATCAGAAATGAATGATCAAGGCTTTCAACAAGAAAGTCAGACGCCAAGTGTATCAAGTTGGGGATCTAGGGATCAAACGCATCATCTTGCCACAAGGTGATCCCAGGGGCAAATGGACTCCTACCTATGAAGGACCATTTGTAATCAAAAATATATTCTCTGGTGGGGAAATGATCTTAACCACCATGGATGGCGACGACCTGCCACACCCTGCAAACACGGACATAGTCAAAAGATACTACGCATAAGAGACCCGCTAGGTTGACACACTTAGGCAAAACAAGGGCATCCTGGCGAACCAAAAAGGTTCGGGCAAAAATTAGGGATAAAACAAAAAAAATCTGTACACCCGGCAAGTTGAAAACCCGAAAGGGAGACTTGGGCAAAAAAGGGTTTCCCGGTGGACTGAAAACCCGAAAGGGAGGTCCAGGCAAAAGT
The DNA here is from genome assembly GCA_948472305.1 of Vicia faba. NCBI lineage: Eukaryota > Viridiplantae > Streptophyta > Magnoliopsida > Fabales > Fabaceae > Vicia > Vicia faba. Next base: position 213,622,185 of record OX451739.1, read on the forward strand.
TAGGGAATTAAAGCATATGACTATGACCCGTTGGATCACTTTACGGACATCCTTTGGCTTCCACTAAAAAACTCAGAGGTTCTGATCAATTCAATCATCTTTGGACGAGGCAACAAATAGACAGGACGCTCGGAGAAACGAAGGCTATAGCAGAATGGAAACCCCATGGGATTTTTGTACACATAACTATCTTTTCTTTGTATCAAAATTTTCATTTTTTTACGACCGCATTCTCTTACTAGAATGTTTGTCTCCTTTTACAAAAAATACTTATTCAAAGTCAATACAAAATATTCGTTTAAAAGTGCAAAAACTATTTGTCTTTTATTTACACTTGTTTTGTTTACAAAAACGTCCAATGATTCATTATTGAGCATATGCATTTGAACATAATTACCGTTTACAAATATAAAAAAAAAAGGAAAGACAATTACTGATAGGTTGAACGGATAGAGAAATGTCTCTAGGCTATTCCATAAGTAATCCCCTACAGTACGTCGTTTAAATCCCCAGCGAAACAAAATTTCAAATTATTGATCCCCAGTAGAAGTCGTCAAATTTCTCAGGATTCCCCAATAAGATTTCACAAACAGCACAAGGCGTTTTCCTTGCAACAGAGTTTATTTCTCAAAGCAAAATTCATCAACACTTAGACTTCACAACATGAAGACTTATACTTACATATCCTCAACAACAGTCAGGGATTTATTTTCCCCAACCCAACAGCAATGCAGCAGATTAGCTCACATACACATACATTGCATCCATATATCATAAACATTGATGAAGCAAATACATTACATCATACATTTCATGCAACATGACTTTGTATTTTAGCTAACATTTTACCTTTTTCAGGATAAGATTAACAGCTACCGTTAATAATATTCAATCTTGATACGGTTCATATATGCACCAGACACGGACGCCATTCTGATACTCATTCAAATTAGGCTTTCAGATACAGTTCAGATACGCTCCAGACACGGATGCCATTCTGATACCCATTCAGATTCAACTTTCGGATACAGTTCAGATATGCTCCAGATACGAATGCCATCCTGATACTCATTCAGATTCAACTTTCAAATACAATACAGATACGCTCCAAACACGGATTCCATTCTGATGTTCATTCAAACAAGGTTTTCAGATACAGTTCAGATACGCTCTAGACACGGATTCCATCCTGATGCTCATTCCGATTCAAACTTCAGACGCAGTACAAATACGCTCTAGACACGGACGCCATTCTGATTCAACTCTCAGATACAGTTCAGATACGATCCAGACACGGATGCCATCCTGATACTCATTCAGATTCACCTTTCAGATACAGTTCGGATACGCACCAGACACGTATGCCATTCAGATACTCATTCAGACTTCAAATACAATACACATACGCTCCAGACACGGATGCCATTCTGATTCAACTCTTAGATATAGTTCATATATGCTCCAGACACGGATGCCATCCTGATACTCATTCAGATTTAAACTTCAGACGTAATTCAGATACACTCCAGACACGGATGCCATTCTAATATTTAATCAAAGCTTCTTCCAGATATAGTACGGATACGCTCCAAACACGGACGCCATTCTGGTCCTCATTCTTTCAGCTTACAAATTACAATTCAACAATCACTCTCGGATGGCATCTTTTAAGCCCATCTCCCACATATTTCTATCACCACTCCAAATGGCATCTTTAAGCCCATTCCCTCAACCTTCACATCAGCGAGTGCAAATTTATGGGCACTCTAATGTCCAATCATCTTCCACCTTCGAGTCACGAATTGAAAAACTCGCCAGTCTAACTCTTCAGGTTTAAGAAGATTGAACAGGGGCAGCTATTGTACCCCAAAATTTTCTCTCTCACTTATCAAGGAATTCCTTATAAGATCTCTTGAACTCAAGTCTGCATTAGGGTTTGACCAGTTCAAGACACCTCCTCATGCAATGATGACCAAAATTAAGGTTTGAGTTTGCACAAGAATTTTTGGACTATAAATGCTTCATATGACTTTAAAGGATAATTATGGACCCCAAATAATACTCATGTCAAGTTTCAGGCTTTAAATCACACTTTTGATCAGTCAATTGGACAGTTGACCTAGAAATCAACTGTATTGGGAAAAAAGTCAACCATGGCCAATTTACAGTCAAACTTCATAATTTTTGATCCACATCAACATCTTAGACTCATATGTATCATTTGATCAATTTTGAATCACAATTCCTAAAAAAAAATTGATCAAATCATCAAAAGGGCAAAATGGGCAAAATTAGGGTTTTGACTGAGAAAGGGCAATTTCTAATTTTTGACCTAGCAAATGGTCAATTGGTTTAAAGCATGATATCAAGAGTTCAATTGCATCATCTTGAACTAATGACATGGTTCAAAACATTACAAATCCATTGGATTGACATGTGAGTTTTGCAGTCAACCGATCAAAAGTCAACTGTATATTGAAAAGTCAAACTTTGACTTTTTGGTCAAAATCAAGTGTCAAAGATCATAATTCATCAAAACATGTAAAAATGTGAAACTTTTTCATCAAGATATCAAGAACTTAAGTTTTGGTTTTGAAAAGTTGAAATTTTTAACTTAGAAAATTTTCTAAATATAGAAAATTTCTTATTTTTTCTCAACTTTGAGCCAAATTATCACCATGATGCAAGATGATTCAAAGGAAATTTCCAACATGAAATTTGTATATCTCCATGAAATCTACAACTTTTATTCACATAATTTCTCCTAAAGATGCTTGGATCTCAAGATATAATTTTGTGAATACATGCTCATGAACTAAAATAACTTAGTGAAATTTTGCCCTAGTTAGGCAGATTTTGGACCTAACTTCATGCCAATTTTTCACATAGTTCCAAGGGGAATATTTGAAATAAATTCAAATATAAGTTGTATAGCATATTGCAAGCTTTCCAAAATGTCCAAGAACTCCTTGAGATCATTCTTGAGTATGGAGAATCGAAAAGATGAAGTTGGCAATTTCTCACTTTGATTTCAAGCCATTTCATGATGAACCAAAATTCAAATTCAAGCCTAGGCTGTATAATCTTTTCTTTGCAGGCCTCAAACTTGTTTATCACTCCATAATTAAATGTTTACACAGCTGATAGAGCTTTAATCCAAGCATTAGAGCCTTTGTCCAAGCTACAATTCCATTTATGGCACAAAGTTGCCATTTCCATTTTGATAAACACAACTTTTGCAATTGTCAACTCCTTGAGCTTTGCACTTGTTATTTCTGCACACACAAACCCTATAAACCAAAAGTAATATGTCTAGAACCTCTACCAACTCAGATCAGGCTTGTACAAACACATAGAGACTTGTCTCCTCACTTTTCTTCAAAAGCAAGCAATAGAGCCAAAAGGCTAGAACTCAGAAATCTTGAGGAAGCTTGATGTCAAACCTTTTCTATACTTATACATAAATACATTACAATATAGAACATGATTTCTAAGACTCAGAAACTCTCCCAAACACTCTCTCACTGAAAATCTGCCATAACTTGCAGTTTTGCACCTTACATAGCAATCTCAAAAACCACTCGTGCGTTTTAATTTTTAACCACCTAAAAACTTAATATACATCATATCTAAGTGTTCCAGACCCTTGTTCCCTCACTGTAACTCCTCCTCCTCCATCTGCCATTTTTACATTTCAAGCTTGCAGGTTGACTTGAGTAGGGAGATTCAGGAACTTTCAAGGCAAAGTAAGGATTGGAACACACTCAGGGAGGTTCAGGCAAGCTAAACAGATCCTCAGGCCTTCTCAAAACTTGCTCAAACTCCATTCACGATCTCAACTAAAAGAGGTAAAAACTCAAACTTCTATCTCTTCATACAAGCATCCTTTGGTCTTGATTTGTGAAAACAAAATGTAGATATCCTTGCACTAAAGCCAACCATGTTCATAGATTTCATTTATATTCATTGTGTATAGAGAATTTTGGATTTGAATTTTCTGTAAAAATTAAGTTTCAAATTAGGGCAAGTAAAATTAGCTTTGATCTTTGATTGTTAGTTTACATAAGTTATATGGTTGAACTCGTGAGAAGAAACACTGTAATTTTCATGTTTGGACTTTCCATTTTCATGGAGAAATGAGAGAGATACAGGTGGTCCGGCCATGGCTCAAGGTTGAAGATGAAGTTTCCTTCAGGTGGCATTTTATAATATATATTTATCTTTGTGTTTCTATAAGCGGATGTACAACCACCCCAGTGGTAAGGAAGCGCGCAAAAATGCCATAGGTCGTGGGTTCGAGCCTTGGCGCTGCCTTTTGCAATTTTTCATTTTTTTCCACTTTTTTTGCTAGCTTGCAGCGTGGGCTTCTGACTGTTGGGCTTTGTGTTTTTTTGCTAACCCCTTGCCTCCTATTTGCTTGCAGCACCCCTGACCCAAATATTTTATTTACTTATTTTATTTTCATTTTATTTTATTAAATATATTTTCCTAATATTAAAATAAAAAAATAAAAAAATGATAGATTTTATTTTGATTTATTTTATTTCTTTTTTTTTCCAATAAAAAAAATATTTTCTCTAGTTATATATATTATCTCTTTTATTAAATAACTTTGTAAATTAATTTAAAATTAGTTTAATATTTATTTATTTTTATTCATATTTATTAAACATATTACTTTAATACAAAAGGACCAAAATACCTCATAAATACCACATATTATTTTTCAAGACAAAAAATGCAAAAATACCTACTTTTTCTCAAAGAAATTTATTCCCTTTTAATAAAATAGAATTAGGGTTTAGTAAAAATCTTTTCTAAAAAAATAATTTCTTTTCCTAATTAATTTGAGATAATCTTGATTTATTTATTAGGTTTAGGTTAAAACTTTCTCACATAAAAAATCAAACAAAATCTTCTTTGCATTCATACATCTTTGCATATTTAACTTATCTTGTATATTGTTTATTCCAATATTTGTACATATTCAATTTGGTTGTAATAGCTTAATTAGGTTTATATTATTGCAAATCCCCATTCATAAATTGTACACCCCCACCCACAAAGCGTTGTAATAGCGTAGTAATCTTTGAATTTCACAATTTATCATTTTTATACAATATACTAGTAATTAGGGTTTGTATGGCAAGATGAAATCAATCAAATAGAAAACCCTAATCCAAGACAAAATCAAGCATGAAAATGACACACTTGCACACAAAACACCCCTAGGGTTATCCCATTTGGTTTCCTTATACAAAATGGCCATATTACGCATGTAAGGTATCTTAGCAAAACAAACAAAAACAAGATCATAGTCCCTCGATGACGCTATTCAAAGTTGCCTTACAAAAATGATCTTAGTCCCTAAAAATTCTAAGATACCTTACAAACATTGCTAATCATGGCTATACGATGACCCACTCCCGTCCCGTTTACATCCAAAGATATGGTTTCTTACCAAATCAATGGTAAGACAACAATATCAAAGGAAAATAAGATAAACAAGAAAGACATTTGAGTAGGTAGATTGCTCCTAATTACTTGCTCCATTTCAAACAAACATCCTTTCTATTTTCAAAAACAAACACACACATTTCCAAACATTTTACAAAATTGAAAACATTTTCAAAGAGATCAACATCTTTGTATACATTCTTACGAACGAGAATCATTACAAAGATTGCCTAAACAATAGCCTCTTTTACAAAATACTCTCAAAACCACACAAAAACACAATTTCAAACAAAAGCAAGTAATCTAGCAAGTAACTAAGAGCCCATGGAAAACCATAGATGAAAAGGGTGCTAATACCTTCCCTTTTCATAATCTACCCCCCGAACTCAAGAAACAATCTCAAAGGTCTTTCCTGTGCTTTTTCACCTTTCCTTTTTTGGATAAAAGAAAAGTCGGTGGCGACTCTTGCTAACCGCAACATTTGCGATAAAACGCAAAACCTTCAAGTCAGTTCTCCCACTGTATCACAGAAACCAACTCAACTTCAAGAGGGTACTACCTTTGACCTCATGCAAGCCTTAAACCTAAGGACTTTGTGTGATTTGACTGTGCTTGTTATACCTGTGTTTGCTATACCTGTGGTTTATCATGACATTATGCATCATAACATAGCATCCATTCTTATTGCACTAACCATTTCAAAGACCAAGGGAATTTATCTTTGTTCTGTTTTGCAGATCATGGATTTCGTTCGTAGAAACACTATCCGAATCAGCTTTGTGAAGATACCTTCCCAACTCAAAGAGCTAGCATCAAGGGTTTCTGAAATTTCTGCATTCACTAAGAGACATGGTCGACTTCTCAACCTGGTTACTTCAAACTTTGATGAAAAGATGTTAAGTGTACTCTTTCAGTTCTTTGATCCCAAGCACCACTGCTTCACCTTTCCAGACTATCAGTTGGTACCTACCTTGGAAGAATTCTCTCAGCTATTGGATATACCCATTCTTGAGCAGTTAGCCTTCACAGGTCTAGAAGAAGCTCCTAAGCCAGAAGTCATTGCCTCAGCTTTGCATCTAAAATGGGCCAACATTGTATCCAATTGGGAAACAAGAAGCATAGTCAAGGGTTTTCTAGCTAAGTTTCTGATAGACAAGGCTCAACTGTTTTTTGGATGATATGTATTTTCAGGCCTTTGAGGAGGTCTTGGCTCTTCTAATCTATAGGTTAGTCATATTCCCTAATCCAGACTCATTCGTAGATGCGAATGCTATCAAGATCTTCCTCTCTCGCAATCCTGTGCCTACCTTACTCGGAGATGTTTTGCACACTCTCCATACTCGTACCATGAAGAGAAGAGGGATTCTTATATGATGTATGCCGTTGCTGTCGAGGTGGTTTATTTCTCACCTCCTTAAGTCCATACTAGAGAATGAAGAAGGTTTGGGTTGGTCGCAAAGTATAATGTCGCTCGCTCATACGGATATTCTTTGGTGTTCTCGAGCTATGGAAAACACTGCTATTATTGACCGATGTGGAGAGTACCCTAATGTCCCGCTACTTGGTATCAGAGGGGGCATAACCTACAACCCTTTTTTAGCTCTGCGACAATTTGGTTACGCTCGAAGGGATGGTCCCCATGAGTTACTTATCAAGGGTATTGTATTCAACTATGAGGATGATGTTAAAGAGTATCGCCTGAGGTTCATACGAGCTTGGGGCATGGTAAACAGATCTGGCGCCAAGGCTTTGGGGCCAAAGACTTCCATTCCTATGGAACCTTACCTACAATGGGTACGAGCTCGTGCCCAAAAGCTTATGATGCCCTATGTGGCTGTTTTCCCAGTGACTGTGGAACCCACTATAGAAGAGGGTATTCCTTATATGATTCTCTATCCTTACATGCCCACTGATCTTGGAGAATTATAGAGGTCTTGGATTCAGTTGATGAAGGAGCGGGATACTTACAGGGATCAATTCCATGCTCAGGAGAGGAAGGTTTTAGAGCTCACAAAGAGGAAGCATCCATGAGAACTTTGATGTCTTTTATAGTTTTAAATTTGTTTTTATTGTAACACCTAAAAGGCATTTTGAACCTTCAAATTCAACTAATAAAGTTTTTTTTTATTTTGGTTTGCAAATTTAAATTTCCCGAAGTCTTTGAAATCATTGCATGCGCATCCCATTATCATAGACATCATTACAGGTACCATTACAGGTTTCTTATCTTCTTCGCTGTTTATTTCAGCATGAAATATCTTCTGAGCAAACCATCAAGGACCTTCAGGCACAGAACGCCCAGTTCCAACAAATGTTTATAAGTCTGGCAAAAGGGCAGGAGGATCTGAAAGCCCTCATTCTGAAAGAGAAGAAGAAAAAGATGAAGGTTATCGGTATTCTGAATATGGGCAGAAGGTTTGGAGAGCGGTTGAAGCGACAAGCCGATCTAACCTCTTCATCCAAGGAAGGGGAGAATCAGGAAGAAGAAAATTACCCCAGTCCTGCAGTTTCTGACAATGATACCGATTACAATGATGAGCAATATCCTCCTGCTGAGGATAGATACAAACAGTTGGAAGATCGTCTGAGCGCCATGGAAGTTCAGAGGATACCTGGACTAGATTTCGAAGAATTGGGATTGGTGTTGGGAGTAGTCATCCCGTAGAAGTTCAAAGCTCCAGTTTTTGCTGATTATGATAGGGTGTCCTGCCCAAAAATCCATCTCCGTTCTTATGTCAGGAATATCCAGCCCCACACAGCTGATAGAAATCAGTGGGTTCATTTCTTTCAAGATAGTCTGTCAGGGACTCAGCTTGAATGGTTCTACCAGCTAGAGGGAGAAAATATTCGAAACTGGGAAGATCTGGCTGCTGCTTTCTACAAGCAGTATCAGTACAATGCCGACCTTGCTCCTACTCGTACTCAACTCTAGAGTATGTCCATGGGTGCAAGTGAAGGCTTTAAATATTATGCACAAAAATGGAGAGACTTGGCTGGGAGAGTTCAACCTCCGTTGTCTGATAGGGAGTTGGTTGATATGTTTCTGGGGACGCTATCTGGTCCATTTTTCAATCATTTGATCGGCAGCTCGTCAGCTGGTTTCACCGAGCTGATTCTAATTGGAGAAAGAGTAGAAGCTGGGATTTGGAGCCGCAAAATACAGAAGGATGCCTCTTCGAGTTCAGTAAAAAAGCCTTTTGCTGGTAAGAAGGAAGCGAGTGCCATCTACATCCTGAGGGGTCAAAACAGGGTCAAACATCGTTAGACAGTAAGTGCCGTGATGATACCCAGACCTGTAGTTGCTCCACAACGCAACAATCAACAAAGGGTGGAAAGACCACAACGGCAGTTTACCCGCATCAACATGACATTGACTGAAGTTCTACCTCATCTACTGAGATCCAACCTGGCAACCTTGAGAGAGGCTCCCAAGAATCCAAATACTACATCTCCCCGATATAATCCAAATGCTTGGTGTGCCTATCATTCTGAGAGTCCTGGCCACGATACAAATGACTACTGGGCACTAAAAAACAAAGTACAAGACTTGATTGAAGCCAAGGAAATAGATTTTGATGCTCTGTAGAAGCCAAATGTCATAACGGCTCCCATGCCTAAGCACGACCGTGGAGTTAATTTCGTCGATACTGATTTGTTTTTCACCTCTGTTGATAAAGTTTCTACTCCTTTCATGACTGCCAAGAAGAATTTGCTGTTGGCCGGTTTATTTCCGGGTTGTGGTAAAGGTTGCCATATGTGTTCGTTTCTACCTTCTGGTTTCCGTTTGCTGAAGTTAGGTGTCCAACGCCTGATAGATAGCAAAGAAATTTTGTTTGAGAAAAATTTGGTTCCTATTGTTCCATCTGAAGACATTGCCATTATAACCATTTCCACCAAACCTTCTAAGGTTTCCTCGAGAAGACCTGTTAGGATTACATCTGCTCCAAGAATTTCTCCACTGATAATCACTGTTCCAGGTCTTGTCCCGTATGTCTCGGACAAAGCTGTCCCACGACATTATGGTGCCGATGTGTACTATCATGGCATCAAACAAGATTTGAAAGATGAAGAGGTTGATCCTGATGTTGGTAACATTGTCGGAACCAGCAAACTTACACGAAGTGGAAAGGTCTTCTCTCCTGAGATTTCCCCTAAGACTGTCAACAAGCCTATTGTCATTCCATCTGCTGTTCCTGCTAGTACATCAACTACAGTTCCTGTTCTTACTCCAGTTATTACCCCTGTCGGCGAATCATCTGATACCCGCGGCAAGGAAGTTATAGGTGAGCCTACCTAGACGGAGGCACCTAAGAAAATTGTTGTGGAAGCCTCTAAGCAAGAAATGGAGGAAATACTGAAAATCATTAAGAAGAGCGACTACAATGTGGTCGAGCATCTGGGGCAGACCCCATCAAATATATCCATGTTATCCCTGTTGTTGTGCTCTGAGGCCCATGCGAAGGCTTTGATTGCATTCCTCAAAATTGTGCATGTTCCGCAAGAGACTTCAGCTGATCAGTTCAAAGATTGTGTGGCCATCCTGACTACTGATAATGGGCTGGGTTTTTCAGACGTGAATTTGACACCAAAGGGAAGGAAGCATAATGATGCTCTGCATGTCTCGATTGAATGCAGGGGCACTACTATGGCTCATGTGCTGGTAGATACTGGGTCTTCACTGAATGTTCTGCCGAAGAAGGCGTTGGACCGGTTGGATTGCGAGGGTTTGACTCTAAAGCCTAGTAACATTGTGGTAAGGGCTTTTGACGGATCGAAGAGAATGGTGCACGGGGAGGTGGACATCCCTGTCAAAGTTGGTTCTTATACTTTTGGGTCTACTTTCTATGTGATGGATATCAGGCCGTCGTATTCTTGTTTGCTGGGTCGTCCTTGGATCCACGAGGTTGGGGCAGTTACTTCCACACTCCACCAAATGCTGAAGTATCCGGTGAAAGGAAAAATTGTCACAGTGCAGGGTGAAGAAGAGTAGATGGTGAGCCACCTCAATCACTGCGGAATAAAAGAAACAGGTATAAAGTCCCTAGCCGTCCAGTTACTTGGTCCACCATTGGTAGTTGGGTAGTTGGGCATTAACCCCACGATTGCGGATGCGTAGGGGAGGTCCTCCAGCCCGAGCGCGTCTAACAGCCCTTTGAGCCCCTGTAGTAAAGCCCAAACCAAATTTGAGCCACCTCAATTCCTTCCGCTACGTAGAGATGGACGGGGAATTCATAGAAAATCCTTGTCAGAACTTCGAAGAGGTCCCTCAGATATTGGCATCAACTGAAACTCCTACCAACAAACCTCCTTTAAAGATGGCTTCTCTCAAGGACGCCAGGGCTGTGGTTGAAGAAGGTGGGTGTACCAATTTGGGTCAGCTACCTGATTTCACTCATAAAACTGACAAATTTGGTTTGGGCTTTACTACAAGGGCTCAAAGGGCTGTTAGACGCGCTCGGGCTGGAGGACCTCCCCTACGCATCAGCAATCGTGGGGTTAATGCCCAACTACCCAACTACCAATGGTGGACCGAGTAACTGGACGGCTAGGGACTTTATACCTGTTTCTTTCTCATCTTATTCGTTGTTCATTTCAGCACAGAATGTCTTCTGAAACACCTACTAATCAAGCTATCAAGGCTCTTCAAGCACAGAATGCTCAATTCCAGGAGATGTTCCTGAACTTGGCCAAAGGGCAGCAAGATTTGAAGACTCTCATCTTGAAAGAGAAGAAGAAGAAGAAGAAGAAGAAGAAGGTGGTTCTCCTGAATATGGGTCACAGATTTGGGAATAGTTTGCGACAGGAAGCTGACCTGTCTCATTCATCTGGAGGAGGAGAGAATCAAGAGGAAAGAAAGGGTCTTAGTCATGTGGTCTTTGATAATGACACTGATTTTGATGAAGAACAGTATCCTCCTGCTGAGGATAGGTATAAGCAACTTGAAGACCAACTGAGTGCAATGGAGATTCAAAAGATACCTGGGTTAGACTTTGGAGATTTGGGACTGGCATCTGGGGTGGTGATCCCTCACAAGTTTAAAGCTCCTGTCTTTGCTAAGTATGATGGAGTATCTTGTCCAAAGCTTCATCTCCGTTCATACGTCAGAAAAATTCAACCATATACTACTGATAGAAACATGTGGGTTCATTTCTTTCAAGATAGTCTGTCAGGGACTTAGCTTGAATGGTTCTATCAATTGGAAGGAGCTAATGTCCGCAACTGGGAGGACCTTGTTGCTGCTTTTTACAAGCAATACCAGTACAACGCCGACCTTGCTCCCACATGTACCCAACTTCAGGGTATGTCTATGGGCACAGGCGAAGGCTTTAAGGACTATGCTCAGAAGTGGAGAGATCTGGCTGGTAGAGTCCAACCCCCGCTGTCTGATAGGGAGTTGGTGGACATGTTTCTTGGGACTTTGTCTGGTCCATTCTTCAATCATTTGATCGGAAGTTCATCATCTGGTTTTACTGAATTGATTTTGACTGGGGAAAGGGTGGAAGATGGTATCAAAAGTGGCAAGATACAGAAAGGGGCTTCGTCCAGTGCAGAAAGGAAGCCTTTCAAAAAAGAAGCTAGTGCAGTTTGCAGCCCGAGGAGCCAAAACCGACCTGAACGCCGCCAAGCAGTTAATGCGGTAGTAATATCAAGACCCACTGTTGCCCCACAATGCAACAATCAGCAAAGAGTAGAGAGACCGCAAAGATAGTATACTCGGCTCAGTATAACTATGTCTCAAATTCTGCCGCAACTGTTGAAGACTAACCTGATAACTCTGAGGGAAGCCCCGAAGAATCCCAGTACTACATCACTGCTGTATAATCCAAACGACCGTTGCGCCTATCACTCTGATAGCCCGGGGCATGATACAAACAACTGCTGAGCCTTGAGGAATAAGGTGCAAGATTTGATTGAAGCTAAAGAGATCGAGTTTGACGCACCATAAAAGCCTAATGTTATGACTGCCCCTATGCCCAAGCATGGAGTAAATGTTGTGGATGATGATTCATTTGTGACCTTTGTGGAAGACATTTCTACTCAGTTAATGACAGTTAAGAAGAATCTATTGTTGGCCGGTTTATTTTCGGGTTGTGGCGAAGGTTGCCACCTATGTTCAATCCTGCCTGCTGGTTGCCATTTTTTGAAATCAGGTGTTCAACGCCTGATGGATAACAAAGAGATCCTATTTGAGAAAACTTTGACTCCGTTGATTCCTGTTGAAGATGTTTCCATCATAACCATTTCCGCAAATCCTTCCAAGGCTTCCTCGAGAAAGCTTGTTAGGATTACATCCATTCCAAGAGTTTCTCCATTGATCATTACTATGCTTGGTCCTATCCCTTACACTTCGGATAAAGCTGTCCCGTGGCACTATGGGGCCGATGTGTATTATCATGGGATCAAACAAGGCTTGAAGGTTAAAGAGGATGATACTGAGGTCAGCAATATTGTCGGGTCTAGCAAGGTCACCCGAAGCGGAAGACTTTTCTCTCCTGAGATTTCCCCTCCAACTGTTCAAAAGCCTGTTGCCGTTCCATCTGCCAGTACATCAGCTACTGTCCCAGTACATATTCCAATTATCACCCCTGCCACCGAGTCATCTGACGCTTGGGGCAAAGAGATCACAGGTGAGCCTGCCCGGACGGAGGCACCTAAGAAGATTTTTGTAGAAACCTCTAGATAGGAGATAGAGGAAATTCTGAAGATTATCAAGAAAAGCGACTACAACGTAGTCGAACAGTTGGGGCAGACCCCGTCAAAGATTTCCATGTTATATTTATTATTGTGCTCAGAAGCCCATGCAAAGGCTTTAATTGCTTTCCTTAAAACTGCGCATGTGCCGCAGGAAACATCTGCTGATCAATTCAAAGACTGTGTAGCTAGTTTGGCCGCTGACAACGGGTTGGGTTTCTTTGACGCAGATTTGACTGCTAAAGGAAGGAATCACAATGATGCCTTGCACGTCTCGATCGAGTGCAGGGGCACTACTCTGGCCCACGTACTGGTGGATACTGGGTCCTCATTGAATGTTTTACCCAAGAAAGCGTTAGACCGGCTGGACTGTGAAGGGTTGGTTCTGAAGCCAAGTAATATTGTGGTTAGGGCCTTTGACGGGTCCAAAAGGATGATGGTTCACGGAGAGGTGGATGTCCCTGTTAAAGTTGGCTCCCAGACTTTCGCATCTACGTTCTATGTAATGGACATTCGACCATCTTATTCTTGCTTGCTAGGTCGCCCGTGGAATCATAAGGCTGAGGCAGTGACTTCTACACTCCATCAGATGTTGAAATATCCAGCGAAGGGGAAGATTGTTACAATAAGAGGAGAATAGGAGTACATGGTGAGCCATCTTAACTCTTTTCGATATGTGGAGATGGATAGAGAGTTCATCAAAACCCCATGTCAGAACTTTGAAGAAGTCCCCCAGACTCTGGCGTCGACTGAAACTGTTGCTGAAGAACCTCCGATGAAGATGGCTTCCCTCAAGGATGCCAGGGCTATAATTGAGAAAGGTGGGTGTGCAAATTGGGGTCAACTCCCTGACTTCACACACAAATCTGACAAGTTTGGTTTGGGCTTTACTGCAGAGGCTCAAAGGGTTGTTCGGCGTGCACGGATTGGAAGACCTCCCCTGCACATCAGTAATCAGGGAGTGAATGCAATTGAAGATGATGAAGAAGAGTCAGATATTGATAGCTGGATTTACCCGACTACCGACGGTGGATTGAACAATTGGACGGTAAAGGACTTCGTGCCCGTTTCTTTTATTACACAGTAATAGACTTTTGTTTTGAGATTTATAACAGACAATTTAAAACTTTACGGCCCGGTGCCTTTCCCGAGACACCGTGGCTTTGTTTGTGAGGGCTTAATGTTTGTCATTTCCATATATCATCAATAAAGCATTGGACGTTTTCTTGCATTACAAATTTTGTGCTCCTTGTTTTCTTTTCTATCTTGCACTTTATCAAAACAGCTGTTGTTTTACACACACTCACATATCATAATGATCCACATCCACTCTGGATCCCATTGATAACGACTCTGCTACTGCCAGTTATAACTTCGAAAATCCGATCAACCAAGCCGAGGACGAAGGTGAGGATGATTGTGAAGTGCCTGGGGAACTTGCTAGACTGTTACTGCAGGAAGAGAGGGCCATACAGCCTCCTAGAGCCACCAATTCTGATGCCTCCAGTTGAGGGAAGACCTTTGATCTTATACTTGACAGTGCTGGATAATTCAATGGGGTGCGTGCTGGGGAAGCATGACGAGTCTGGCAGAAAAGAGCATGCTATTTACTATCTTAGCGAAAAGTTTACCGACTGTGAGACCCGATACTCACTGCTTGAGAAAACTTGCTGCGCTTTGGCATGGGCTGCTTGCCGGCTGAGACAGTATATGCTGACTCACACTACCCTATTGATATCAAAGATGGATCCAATCAAGTATATCTTCGAAAAGCCTTCCTTATCCGGAAGAATAGCAAGATGGCAGATGATCTTAACTGAGTACGATATCCAATACACAACCCAAAAAGCAATCAAGGGGAGTATGTTGGCAGATCATTTAGCACATCAGGTCGTGGATGATTACCAGTCCATGAATTTCGAGTGCCCGGATAAGAACATCAAGAAGATTGTGCAGAAGATGATGGTGACATACAAAGACTTGCACGAGATGTTACCATTTGCTCTTTATGGGTACCAAACCTCAGCGCGAACTTCAACAGGGGCAACACCTTAATCTTTGGTGTACGGTATGGAAGCAGTCTTACCCATTGAGGTCCAGATACCCTCTCTTCGGACTATGAAGGATGTAGGTTTGAGCGAGGATGACTGGATCCAGACCCGACTTGATCAGCTGAACTTAATCGATGAAAAGAGACTTACTACTATTTGTCATGGTCAGACGTATCAAAAGCGGATGATCAAGGCATTTAACAAGAAAGTTAGATGACAAGAATATCAAGTTGGGGATCTGGTGATCAAACACATCATATTACCTCAAGGTGATCCCAGGGGCAAATGGACCCCTACGTATGAAGGGCCATTTGTGGTTAAGAACATTTTCTCAGGAGGATCTATGATTCTAACCACCATGGATGATGACGACCTTCCTCACCCCGTCAATGCAGACGTAGTGAAAAAATACTACGCATAATTAAAGACCTGCTAGGTTGACACCCTTAGGAAAAAATAAGGGCTTCCCGGCGAACCAAAAGGGTTCGGGCAAAAATAAGGGATGAAAATGAAAAAACTGTACACCCGGCAAGTCGAAAACCTGAAAAGGCGGCTTGGGCAAAAAAGGGTATCCCGGTGGACTGAAAACCCGAAAGGGAGGTCCGGGAAAAAATTAGGGATTGAAGCGTAACACTATGTCTCATTGGATCATCTTGCAACCAGACTTCAGTATCGACTATCAAGCTCGGACGATGCTAATCAATCTGATCTACCTTTAACCAAGTAGCAAAGTGATGAGATGCTCGAGGATATAAAGGCAATAGCAGAGTTGAAACCCAGTGAGATTATTCACATAGCTATTTTTCTTTCTTTTGTATAAACTGTATAAATTCTATTGTTCGGCGACATTCTCTTACTAGGATGTCAGCCTCTTGTACAAAAACGCCTATTTACAGGCCAACTTCAAAATCAATACAATTCATTTTCACAAATAAATTTCAAATTGTCTTCTTTTTCTATTTTGTTTTGCAAGAACGTCCAATGGTTCATTTTTGATATATGCATTTGACAATAATTGTTGTTCATAAATATTTACATGAGAAACAAAAGACGATTACTCGTAATATCAGAAATAGGGGCAAATAAGAAATGTCCAAACTGTATGGTTACTCTATCCACCAGGTATAGGGATAGACCTAGTTGGAGAAAACAATTGAAGGTACATTCACTCCCCGGAGAGTAAGAAAAAGACAGTGATATTAGCGGTCCCGAACAGGACACCACTCTCCCCAGCTGAGGCTCGCAACCGCGAAAGAATCGGTAAGATTCTCCCCAAGCAGAGTTTATTTATTGCCCGCACTAAAAGATTATCCCCAGTGAAGTCGCCACTAGAAGATCATCCCCGACGTAGTTCATTTCTTTCACAAACAGAAACTCAATCCCCAACAGAGTTCATTATCGCCAATAACGGTAATTCATCCCAAGACGAGGTTATTTCTCCAAATCAACAGATCCTTTAGCAGAGCATCTCTCCCCCATAGAGTCATTTTCTCGTCAGCTGTTCTCCAACAGGAGTATTCTCACAGTCATCTTCATTCACTATCCCCAGCGAGAACGAAGAATTCAACTCTTGTTTTCTCCAGCAGCAATCCGTGACTTATCTTCCCCAGCTAGAGATTGTCATAAAAACATTGCATATCCATACATCATGACATATGCACACGCATCATACAACACAATCTCATTTATTTTGAGAACATCATTGCTTGATACATGTCATGCATTACATATGACTAACCTTTACCTTTCAGGAAAGATACGATCAAATTCCCACCAAGTTCAAGCTATGAAGCCCGGGTACGACCGGATAGTATCTTGATTTCTACAGCATATTGTGAAGCCCGGATTCGACCAGATAACAGTATCAAACACCACGAAGCCTGGAATCGACCAGATAGTGGTTTATCTCTAAGCTATGAAGCCCGGATTCGACCGGATAATAGTTTAATCCCCAACAAGCCGTGAAGCTCGGATTACGACCGGATAACAGCTCAGCAAGTTACTGTGAAGCCTGGATTACGACCAGATAGAAGTACGAAACACCATGAAGCCTGGATTCGATCAGATAGTGGTATATCATAAACACAAGCCGTGAAGCCCGGATTACGACTGGATAACAGCTCAACAAGTTACTGTGAAGCCTGGATTACGACCAGATAGCAGTACAAAACACCATGAAGCCTGGATTCGACCAGATAGCGGTATATCATAAACACAAGCCGTGAAGCCCGGATTACGACCAAATAGCAATACAAGTTTCTGTGAAGCCTAGATTACGACCAGATAGTAGCCAAGAATACTACGAAGCCTGGAGTCGACTAGATAATGGTATATCTTTAATGCAAGTTATGAAGCCTGGATTCGACCAGATAGTATCTTGATTTATCCAAACACCATGAAGCCTGGATTCGACCAGATAATGGTATGAGACATCGTGAAGCCTGGATTACGACCAGAAAGCGATAAAAGCACTAAAGCCTGGATTATGACCAGATAATAGTAAAAGACACTGCGAATCTTGGATCTCGACCAAATAGCAGTTTACCTGGACAGTTACTAAGAAGCCCGGAGTCGACCGGATATTAGTATGCCCTAAATTCAAGTTGAAGCCCGGATGCGACCGGATAACAACTTAATTCCTTCTGAAGCCTGGACTACGACCAGATAAGAATCGAGAAATTATGAAGCCATGATTACGACGGGATAGCAAGTTTAATCTCATCTCCCCAGTAAGTCACTGTAAAGCCTGGATTACGACCAGATAGCAGTCGGTCTTATTACTATGAAGCCTGGATCACGACCAGATAGTAGTTCATTGTCACCTCCTCGACGAAGATACGATTCCTCAATAAGAATAACAGACGACCGAAGTTCCTAAAATTCAACTTTTCTCAAAAACAGAGATGATTCCCCAGTAGAATAACGGATGACCGAAGCTCCTAAAATTCTATTTCTCCCAAAGACAGAGATCAGCATCCCCAAGCTTAGTCTTCCTCAACAACAGGTATGCAGACTCTCGCTAAGGAATCTCTTATGTGATCGACACTCCTTCGGATGGTATCTTTAAGCCCATCTTCCATCATCAATTTCCAAATGGCATCTTTAAGCACATTCCCGACATCGCAAGACAATAACTACTTCATGCGAGTGCAAATTTCTGGGCACTCTAGTGTTCAATCATCTTCCACCTTCGGATCATGAAAGGCAGAAAAGCCAATATACATCCTCAGGTTTAAGAAGATTGAACAGGGGCAGCTGTTGTACCCCAAAATTTTCCCTCCCACATTTCTCAAAACATTTCAAGAAAGATCCTCAAGTTGCTCAAGGAAGTCCAAGGGTTAACCAGACAAACTCTCTCCTAAAGGCAGTCTACCTCAAATTAGGGTTTCATGTTGCTTCAAGATACTTGAGTCCAAGGGATCCCAAATGCTCACCATTGTCCTAATATGTTCTCAAGATCATCCATGCCAAGTTTCAAGCCTTGCAGAGGAAGTTTGCTCAGTCAATTGCTCAAAGGCCTGAAAATCGACTGGGCTAGGGCAAAAGTCAACTGTGGCCTACATACTGTCAAACTTCAATATTTTTGGTCAACATCCTCATTTTTAAGTATATTTCATCATTTGATCAAGGGTTGATCATGATTCATCAAGGATTGCTCACAATTCATCAAGAATCAAAAGTTGATAAATTAGGGTTTTGTAGGAAAAGTCAACTCAACTTTGACCAAGCATAACTTTCTCATACTTTATGAGAAATGACCCATCCAAAGCTCATTTTGAATAGGATGCAATTCTATACAATACATATTCATCTCCCAAGTTCAAAATATGCACTCACAAGAAGTTATGAATTTGGACATTATAGGTCATTTTGAAAAGTCAACAAAAACACCTCTTTTGTCAAAGCTTCATACATGAACATGGAATACCAAATTGAGATTAGACCAAAAGGGTTGCTTAGAGGACATCTCAAGCTTTCTAAAAAGTCAAATAACTCCTTCAAAAAGGCAAAATTGAGAAAGTTATGCATTGGTGAAGTTGACCCTTTTTGCAAAATTGTCAAAAGTCAACTATACCTCCAATTGCAATTTTTGCTAAATGGGCCTAATCTTTTGCACTTGTTTTGAGTTGGTAGCATGGTCCACGAGCCCTAGCCCTTGCCATTTGTCATTATCTTATTTTTATTATTTATTTTGATTTTTATTTGAATTAAATCAATTTTAATCAAAACAAATCATGGAAAAATCCAAAACATTGAAATCCAAAGATCTTGTACATGTTTCAGGTCCTACATCCAGCTAGAAATTGATTGAATTCGTGCAAGGCCTTTGAGTGCAAAAAAGATTGAATTTGGCATATTTTTGGAAGGGTTTTTAAGTGAATCAAATCAAGATCAAAATCAATAATGGAGGAAGATTGAGATCATGTTTTGAACCCTAATCCAATCCTTGATATATATTGAACATTGGCAGACCTAAAACAAGGCGGGAGAGAGGCGCACAAGGTCAGAACAAACTTGAAAAAAAACACAAAAAAGTGCAGACACGATTTCACACTTCCAGGCATCCTCAAGACCTTCTAGCCATCCCAATCGCTTCCTGGGATCACAAGCAAGCGAAACCAATCAAGAACAAGGAGTTTCCAGCCCTGTAACTCGCTGTAAGTCAGCCACGACAATGGCTCTTTCTTGAATTCGAATTTCATAATCTTGGCATCTATAGCATGAAATAATGGTATATTCTTGTTCACCATCACATTTGCAAGCTATCTGGAACGTTTAATTGCATTTTTTTGGATTGTATGAGATTTCACCATTGTTAGGGTTTGTGGCTTCGATTTGGGATCTTTGTGTACAGGTGAAATTGAGCCACGAAAGGGGCACCATTGTGCCCAGCAGGTCCAAACGAATCTATCCATGGCCTTAGTTTTTATTTATCATGCTTGTATTGGATTTTGAGAATTGCAGGACCTGTAGCTATAGACATAGTGCCGTAGGTAAAAGTCTGTAACTTTTACCAATGGTGCAAGGAGGAAGATGACATATGTGCCTCCATCCCATTCGTGAATTTGAATTCGCGCGCGTGTTTACAGCTAACGTTATTTTATTCCTTTTGTTATTTTTGTTTCATTTAATAATCAACTGAATCAATTGGCCCAGTGGTGGCCAGGCAAGCGCTAAGGCATTGGGGAGCTTGAGGTCAGGGGTTCGACCCCTGCCTCCAACATTTGCATTTTTTTGGATTTTTCTCTACAGATCTAATGTTCCACAAGGCACGAAGGCCACCATGGGGCATCATCTCCTAACCATCAGATCACCAACCATCCAGATCTGAAGGCCATCATTGAAGGACCATCATGGGTCCTAGTCAACGCAAAGCATGGTAGCCTAGAAGTCAACATGGACCTCAGATTTTTGGGCCCAAGACTTGTTGTATGCACCCCCCAAATCACTCACAACCACGCCCAATATCTCTTTATCTTTTCTTTTTATATTTTGTTTTATTTTATTTATTTATCTATGTTACTAACAAATTTAATTTTCTTTTATTCAAAAAAATCATAAAAATAATATTTTCACCCAATTAGATTTAAGTTTATTTTTTATCAATAAATAATTACATTAATTAGGTTATTTAATTTTAGGTAACTTAAATTGTTTTGTAAATGAATTAAAAATTAATTAGAACAATTAGGGTTTTAATTTAATTCTATTTTCTTTTTCTTAAAAAATAACAAAACACAAAAATAGGCCATTTAATTATTATTCTTTAATTAATTTAATTAGCTAATTAATTTTGTATTTAATTTAAAAACCCAATTCTTTTCTTAAAAATAATTAAAAACAACAAAAAACAATTTTTCTTTTGATTAGGTTAGATGGGGTCAAAACCCTAGTTCTCACTCGTTCTAAATTTCTTCGCGTGCACTTTATTATTTTATTTTTTCCATATTAATGTAATTGCTCGCAAGTTGTAATAGATTGATTAGGACCTTTATTTTCATTTATCATTTTTTTAAGGGTTTATTTTTTGCTATGTAAATACCTGAAGCCTTGTAATAGCGTAGCCTTACTTTCCGCATTTTAAATTCCACAAAATATTGACTGTTAGATGTATGAATAATAGGGATGCATGACAAGAATGTATGTAAACTTTAAAATAGTTAGCAAACCCTAAATGTGCAAAGATAATAAACTTGAAATTGAATCACTCGCACATGCGCACTCCTAGGGTATACTCTCACTTCGGTTGCCTTCGGTAAACGGTCATTAAGTATAGGATGCTTTAGTGGCCGCACTCTTGTCTAAACAAAGATCAAAGTCCCGTTCGGAAAAGTTGCCTCAGAATGGTTGCCTCGGAATTGTTGCCTCGAATAATTGATCTAAGACATTAGGGTTACTACTAAGACGTCATAACATTGCTTTAGTGACCGTACGTCCCTTTCGAATTGACCCTCAAACTCCAACGTTGGTGCTACCTACTCACTAATAGTGGGATAGCGCTGTCTAAAGGAAACGAACATAGAACAGTTCTTTTTTCGAGTAGGTAGGTTAGCTTTTAAGTACTTGCTCAAAACAAATAAACTCTTTCACACTTACACTCCTTTTCAAACAAAGTTTTCAAAAACACTTCGTAACACTCTTGAAGACAGAAGCAAGAGTTAAATCGAAGTCAAAAACAAAAACTTTCCAAATCACACAAACACACAGAAGCAATTTTGAAAATGATGAGCAAGTACCTAAGAGCCCGTAGATAACTACGGATAGAAAGGGTGCTAATACCTTCCCTTTCTATAATCTACCCCCCGTACTCAAAATCTCGACAAAGGGAATTTTTCTGTGCTTTTTTTCCTTTCCAGTTGGATAAAATAAAAGTCGGTGGCGACTCTTGCTTACCGCGACATTTTGCAAACACAAACACAAAATACAAACCAACTTTCCTAAAAACAGTCTCGGTTCTGGCCACCGTATCACATCATATCTTCTAAAAAAGGCTTTATATGGCCTCAAACAAGCACCAATGGCTTGGTACAGCAAGATTAGTGATCACTTATTGAGAATAGGCTTTTCAAAAAGCTTATCCGAGTCCACTTATTATGTGAAACATAAGGGAAAAAAATTTCTCATAGTTTTCCTCTATGTGGATGATCTTTTAGTGACAGGAGATGACATAAGGCTAGTTGACAAGTTCAAGCAAGAGATGATGCAAGCTTTTGAAATGACAGATCTTGGTCTCATGTCCTATTTTCTTGGAATTGAGATCAAACAAAGTGAGAATGAAGTGTTAATTTGTCAAAGAAAATATGTAAAGGAAATTTTGAAAAAATTTCAAATGGAGGAATGCAAATTTGTTAGCACACCAATGAATCAAAAGAAGAAGTTGAGCAAGGATGATGGTGCTGAAAATATTGATAAAGGATATTATAGAAGCTTGATTAAGTGTCTAATGTATCTCACTGCAACAAGGTCGTACATTCTATTTGCGGTAAGTCTCTTGTCTCGTTTTATGCATTGTCCAAGTGAAATTCCCTTGGAAGTAGCAAAAAGAATATTGAGATATGTTAAAGGCACTATTGATTATGGAATCAAATTTAATAAGTGTCAAGACTTCAAGTTGTATGGATTCTCTGATAGTGATTGGGCTGGATCGATTGATGATATGAAGAGCACTTCAGGATATTGTTTCAGTCTAGGCTTAAGAGTATTCTCATGGTGCACAAATAAGCAAGAGATTGTAGCACAATCCACCGTCAAGGCTGAATTCTTAGCAGAAACAGCTGCTATAAATCAAGCTTTATGGTTGAAGAAGATTTTATGTGATTTATTTTTGCAGCAGAAGAACAAACCATAAATATTTATTGACAACCAGGCTGCAATTGCTATTGTAAACAATCCAGTATGTCACGGGAAGACTAAACATTTCAACATTAAGCTCTATTTTTTGAGAGAGATGCAACAAAATGGAGAAGTAAACTTAGTTTACTGCAAGTCTGAAGACCAATTGGCTGACATGTTTACAATGTAATCTCAAGCCTCAACTCAACTTTAGTTTTGATGAAAGACAAACAAGCACTATGGAAAGAAGGAAAAGAAATGGAATTAGCTTAAAGCATCATTCACTCAAAGCTTCAAGGATCATGGCAAGCAAACAAGTATATCAATTCTCATTTGAACTAAATTGATTAGAAATGCTCAAAAATGATATACACACTTGCCACAACACTTCACTTAAAGTTTAAAGCAAATTCTAAGTTTTTCACTAATGTAAATCGATTAACACATCATGTAAATCGATTTACACATGTTTTTTCAAAAACTGATTGCCCCTGGCAGCAATCGATTTACATGGAGTGTAAATCGATTGATTACTGAACTGAGTTAATTTTTTAACACTAGTAAATCGATCAACACATCGTGTAAATCGATTTACACTTCAAAATTTTTGAAAACAAGAACGTTACAAACCCGTGAAATCGATTTACATCTAATGCTAATTGATTTACACGTTGTAATTTTTGAAAAATCTGAACTTGATTCAAGATATCCTTCACACCTTTTCTCCAATGGTTGCATGGTCATACATTGCATCTTCTCATGTTTTACAAACAGAAAAGTGGTATCCATTTGGAAAGGTATCTTGATTGCTTTAAATACTAAATCTTTCAAATTATAAAACAACTCTTCTCTAATCCAATAATTCTGAACTTTGTAAAATATTCAAACTTCATATTTCTTAATTTTTAAGAACAAAGATTTTCTGCACTTTCACATATATAAGAATAGAAATCTTTGAGCGTTTTCTAACCATTGTGTTACAGTTTGAATTGCTTACAAGAGAAGAAAGAAGAAACTTCATTGAAGTCACTCTATGTGATCAACATCTTTCAAGAAATCATATTTCATAGAATTATACTAAGTGTAACTTATTTCCAGGATTGTTGGAATTAAGTATTAGAATACTTTTGTACCTTGTTGTCCATTATTGGAAACAAGAGGTATCTTTTGAGAGGATTGTTCTCAAGAGACTTATTGGAAATCCAAGAGGGTGTTCTTGGTATTTGTTAGTGTCTTTAGTTGATAAGACTAGGAAGAGTCTTGTAAAAGTTCTAACAAAATAGTGAAATCTCTTACGTGTTTGCAAGGGGACTCGACGTACTTCCGGGGTGTGGAAGGAACCAGGATAAATCTCCGTGTCTCTTTACTTTCTGCACTTTACCGTTTTCCATAGCACTAAAAAAAACCAGAAAGTGTAAAATAAATCAAAAATCGACCACCACCTAATTCACCCCCCCTCTTAGGCGCAATCTTAAACTTACAATTGGTATCAGAGCATGTTATAGGTAACCTGCTCCTAGAGATCCAGAATGGCTTCCGCAAATCAACAACCTGTTTTCAGAGATGGTGGTAGTAACAACAAGCCTCTTCTATTTTGTGGCGAATACTTTGATTTTTGGAAAATACGCATGAGGGCGCATCTAGAATCACAAGGAGAAGAAATCTGGGATGTTGTAGAAAATGGTCCATTCATTCCTATAACAGTTATCAACGGTGTCGGCACGGCTAAACCCAAAACTGCATGGGAGGATGACGACAAGAAAAAAGTCCTCTATGATAAAAAGGCCGTAAATCCACTTCAAGGTGCACTATGCATGGATGAGTTCTTTCGTGTATCTGCATGTAAATCGGCGAAAGAAATATGGGACACCTTGGTACAAACACATGAAGGAATCATTGAAGTTAAGAGATCAAGACTGAATACTTTAAGTCAAGAATACGAGTTATTCTGAATGCAGCCCGGAGAAACCATTCTCAACCTACAAAAGAGATTCATCCACTTAACAAATCACTTAAGTTCTCTTGGTAAAACCTTGACAAATGATGAACTCAACTTGAAAGTCCTTAGATCATTGACTAGGGAATGGCAACCAAAGGTAACGGCAATCTCGGAAAAGAAGAGTCTCTCCGCAATGACTTCCGCTACATTATTTGGCAAACTTCAAGAATACGAAACATAACTCGGTAGACTTGAAAAACATGAGAATCTAGAAAAGAAATCCAAAAACATTGCTTTAAAAATTGATTCAAAGGAAGTAGTAAAAGAAGACAATCCGGAAGAAGATGAAAATTTCATGCTTCTTGTTAAAAGACTTGGGAAGGTTTTTGGCAGAAATGACAAGGGCGGATCTCATGCAAATAAGAGAAAACACTTCAAGAAAAGAGAAGCCTCCACATCAACACAAGATGTCTCATGTTATGAATGTGGAAAGCAAGGACATATCAAGCCAAAGTGTCCAAATCTCCCAAATAAAAACGGATTCAAAGGAAAGGACTCAAAACACAAGAAAGCCTACATAGCATGGGAAGATAATGATATGAGTAGTACATCGGAATCGGAAAGCGACGAATGTGCAAATTTAGCCTTAATGGCATCACATCACTCCGACGACGAAGAAGAGGTTAGTAATGAATTTAATCTTTTTGATGATGATGTTCAAGGTGCCATTGATGAACTCTTGAAAGAATGCAAAAGTTTATACAAAAAGGTGTCAAGCCAAGAAAAAGAACTTCTAATTTGTCACAAAAAAATTGACACCATGACTAAAGATTTTGATCTTCAAAAACAGAATTTTATAAAAGAAAAGGAAAACTTTGCATGCACCAAGTGTGAATCAAATGCCTTTCAAATTGTTCAATTGAAAAGAGTCATTGAACGATATGATAAAGGACAAATAGGATTGGAAGGATTACTAAGCCAACAACGTTATCCAAATGATAAAAGAGGTCTTGGTTATGTGAATACTAAGAAACCAAGTAACAATCCCACTGTTTTTGTAAAGGCTAGTAATAGTTCCAATCCCAAGATAGTAGAAAATAAGCAAGTTGTTCATAATCATCAAAAGAAAAAGCCTAATGTATCTAAAAGAAAACAAATTCCTAGATACAAGAGCAAATTTGTTCCAAACTGTTTTTACTGTGGTATTGTTGGACACACACCTAATGCATGCTATATTAGAAATTTCAGTATGGCTAGTGGACACTATGCATGGGTGAAAAAGGGAACTAACTATGAAGGACCCAAGGCCACTTGGGTACCTAACAAGAAATAATTTGTTTTTGTAGGTATGCTTGAAATCCACATCAAATCTTTGGTATCTTGACAGTGGATGTTCAAAGCATATGACAGGAGATGTACACCAATTTTCATATCTAGTACATAAAGCCAAAGGGTATGTCACCTATGGAGATAACACCAAAGGAAAGATTCTTGGCGTTGGAATAGTTGGCACACCTCCATCCATTCAAATTGAGAATGTTCTCTATGTTGAAGGATTAAAGCACAACCTTCTTAGCATAAGTCAACTTTGCGATAAAGGGTTCAAAATCAAATTCAACAAAGAAGAATGTCTAATTATGGATGAGGCAACCAATGAGGTAAAACTCAAAGGTATAAGATCTAACAATATTTTTATGATTACTTTAGATGATTTGTCTATGAGAGTACAGTGTCTCATGGTAAACAACAATGACGCTTGGTTATGGCACAAGAGGATTGCTCACATACACATGGAGCACTTGAACAAATTAGTTAAGCATGACTTAGTTATTGGTCTACCAAAGATGAAATTCATCAAAGACAAATTATGTAGTGCATGCCAAAAGGGCAAACAAACCAAATCAACTTTCAAACCAAAGAATGTGGTTTCAACAACAAGACCACTTCAATTGTTGCACATGGATCTTTTTGGTCCATCTAGAACAAGAAGCTTCTGAGGTAACATTTATGCTTTAGTTATTGTAGATGATTTTTCCCGTTTTACTTGGACTTTGTTTTTAGTGCACAAAAATGACGCATTCAAGGCATTCAAGAGATATGCAAAACAAGTTCAAAATGAGAAGTCATTAAAGATAACATCAATCCGAAGTGATCATGGTGGAGAGTTCCAAAACAGTCTGTTTGAAGAATTTTGTGAAGAAAATGGGATCTTCCACAATTTCTCAGCACCAAGAACTCCACAACAAAATGGAGTAGTTGAAAGGATGCATTCTTCAAAATTCGTCGTGAACTCGGAATCCTAGATGAAAAAGATATATAAGGTGCACTCTATCCTTAACTATACATTAATGTACATATATATGGGCTTAGAAAATGTTTCAAATGTTAAAAAAAAATTTAAATTTTTTTTTTCTTTTTAAGTAAATCGATTTACCAAGTGTGTAAATCGATTTACCACTGAAGCAAAACTTTTTTTAATAAAATCTTTTTGAGTAAATCGATTTACCAAGTATGTAAATCGATTTACCACTGAACCAAAATCAATTTTAATAAAATATTTTTTGTGTAAATCGATTTATCAAATGGGAAAATCGATTTATCATTGAAACTGAAGCGTTTTTATTTAATTGTTCACTATGCAAATCGATTGATCCTACACACCAATCGATTTACACCTGTTCAGCATGTGATATTTTTATGAGTCTTTAATATATTGGTCAACCTTACCTTGCCTCTCAACCTCCCACCTTCTTTTTGACCAATCATGTAACCTTGACCAACCCCACTCAATTAAGTTTCATAAAGACCTCAATTACCTTACTCTACTATTTAATCTCGCCAAAACTCCCTCACTATCTCATAACACCAAAACTCACTCACTATCTCATAACAACACCAAAAAATCTCTATCTTCCTTACTCAAAACCCTAACCATCGCCATGGCTCCCAAAAGAAAAGCAACAGCCTCAGAAAAAGGAAAGAAGAAAACTGTTGCAGCCTCTGAAAACTCATTGCTCGAGTACCTCTCAGATACACAACGTGAAAGATTCATCATGCACTTTCAAAGGAAAATAATTTCAGCTCCCAAATTCGGTATGTTATCTACCTTTCCCGATGAATGCTTCACTTTTCATAGGGATTTGATTGCTTATGGGTTAAAACCGTTAATATCATCACGTGGTTACTATTATCCGGATCTAGTTCGAGTATTTTACAGCAACATGCATTATGATAACAACAAATGCTATACCCATGTGCTCGGAACAAGAATTTCTCTGCATTCAAAAACAATAGGCAGAATTTTGAACATCCCATATACTGGAAGTTCTCCCTATGACCCATAGGATGCTGACTGGGAAAATTATAGGAAGAGAGAATTCTTCTACAGCATTGGCCGGTTGTCAGAAGCAGAATACCGTGCAAAGCGGATCCGTAGTCTTGGCGGTGTTATTCCGGCTCGGAACACTTGGAGTGCTGGTAATTTTAACATTGATGATAGATTGTTCCATTATTTTCTGGTATATATATTTTATTTCCTAGAGCAGGAAATCATTGTACTGTAACCGATCTAGAATTGCAAAATTCTCTATGCAAGGAAAAATGGCATTTCGGTAAACTGGGCTAAACTGACTGTGCTGCATATGCTAAGAGTTGCCACAAGGGCTACTTTTCTGCCATATGCATACTTCATCACAAGGATCTTGGAAGCATTTGATATTGATTTTACTGGGTTTGAGAGGGTTGAAATGGATCCAATCAGCAATAGGATCTCCATTAAAAATGTTGATTCTCGGATGGGTGTTCATTTCGATTCTGAAGCAAAAACCATCACATATATTGGAGAGGATGTTGTAGGTGATGAAGGCAATAATGCGGATGAAGAAGAAAATGAAGTTCCTCCTCCTGCTGCCTCTTCTGGTCCAACCAACCAAGATGTTATGGATTATATGACTCAACAGTTTGCATCTCTCAACACTAGCATCAATGCTTTTCAGAACGATGTGAACCAACGGTTTTCATACCTCTACTCACATCTCCATATTCCTCCATACGATCCAAACAATCCAGCACCTCCGCCTCCTTAATACACCGAACCACCTCTACAACAACAGTTTCCATATCAAGGACCCTTCTAATATTTTCCTGGCCAATATTATTAAATTCCTGTTCTTTATCATTATGTTTTTTGTTTGATAATTGCTTCAAGTGTTAGTTTTGTATTATGTATATTTGAACTTCGTACGATATTTTTAGAAATTTGCGTTTTAGTTTATGTTCATATCTGTTTCAAATTGTTATAAGTATCGTCTTATGTTACATCTTTCCCTTCTTTTTGATAATGTCAAAGGGGGAGAAGGATGTGATAGCACTTTATGATGTGATAACACTTTATGGTTGTTTGTTTCAGTTTTCTTTTCAGGGCAAGTTTTCAAATCTTTTTCTCCATAGGGGGAGAAATCTATCTTAGGGGGAGAAAACTCCTTTTGCTCCAATTCTGAACAACTCATAAAGAAAGATGGTTTGTCATCATCAAAAAGGGGGAGAATGTAATCTCAAGCCTCAACTCAACTTTAGTTTTGATGAAAGACAAACAAGCACTATGGCAAGAAGGAAAAGAAGTGGAATTAGCTTAAAGCATCATTCACTCAAAGCTTCAAGGATCATGGCAAGCAAACAAGTATATCAATTCTCATTTGAACTAAATTGATTAGAAATGATCAAAAATGATATACACACTTGCCACAACACTTCACTTAAAGTTTAAAGAAAATTCTAAGTTTTTCACTAATGTAAATCGATTAACACATCATGTAAATCGATTTACACATGTTTTTTCAAAAACTGTTTGCCCCTGGCAGCAATCGATTTACATGGAGTGTAAATCGATTGATTACTGAATTGAGTTAATTTTTTAACACTAGTAAATCGATTAACACATCATGTAAATCGATTTACACTTCAAAATTTTTGAAAACAAGAACGTTACAAACCCGTGCAATCGATTTACATCTAATGCTAATCGATTTACACGTTGTAATTTTTGAAAAATCTCAACTTGATTCAAGATATCCTTCACACCTTTTCTCCAATGGTTGCATGGTCATACATTGCATCTTCTCATGTTTTACAAACAGAAAAGTGGTATCCATTTGGAAAGGTATCTTGATTGCTTTAAATACTAAATCTTTCAAATTATAAAATAACTCTTCTCTCATACAATAGTTCTGAACTTTGTAAAATATTCAAACTTCATATTTCTTAATTTTTAAGAACAAAGATTTTCTGCACTTTCACACATATAATAATAGAAATCTTTGAGCGTTTTCTAACCATTGTGTTACAGTTTGAATTGCTTACAAGAGAAGAAAGAAGAAACTTCATTGAAGTCACTCTATGTGATCAACATCTTTCAAGAAATCATATTTCATAGAATTATACTAAGTGTAACTTATTTCCAGGATTGTTGGAATTAAGTATTAGAATACTTTTGTACCTTGTTGTCCATTATTGGAAACAAGAGGTATCTTTTGAGAGGATTGTTCTCAAGAGACTTATTGGAAATCCAAGAGGGTGTTCTTGGTATTTGTTAGTGTCTTTAGTTGATAAGACTAGGAAGAGTCTTGTAAAAGTTCTAACAAAATAGTGAAATCTCTTACGTGTTTGCAAGGGGACTCGATGTACTTCCGGGGTGTGGAAGGAACCAGGATAAATCTCCGTGTCTCTTTACTTTCTGCACTTTACCGTTTTCCATAGCACTAAAACAAAACCAGAAAGTGTAAAATAAATCAAAAATCGACCACCACCTAATTCACCCCCCCCCCCTCTTAGGCGCAATCTTAAACTTACAATTGGTATCAGAGCAGGTTATAGGTAACCTGCTCCTAGAGATCCAGAATGGCTTCCGCAAATCAACAACCTGTTTTCAGAGATGGTGGTAGTAACAACAAGCCTCTTCTATTTTGTGGCGAATACTTTGATTTTTGGAAAATACGCATGAGGGCGCATCTAGAATCACAAGGAGAAGAAATATGGGATGTTGTAGAAAATGGTCCATTCATTCCTATAACAGTTATCAACGGTGTCGGCACGGCTAAACCCAAAACTGCATGGGATGATGACGACAAGAAAAAAGTCCTCTATGATAAAAAGGCCATAAATACACTTCAAGGTGCACTATGCATGGATGAGTTCTTTCGTGTATCTGCATGTAAATCGGCGAAAGAAATATGGGATACCTTGGTACAAACACATGAAGGAATCATTGAAGTTAAGAGATCAAGACTGAATACTTTAAGTCAAGAATACGAGTTATTCTGAATGCAGCCCGGAGAAACCATTCTCAACCTACAAAAGAGATTCATCCACTTAACAAATCACTTAAGTTCTCTTGGTAAAACCTTGACAAATGATGAACTCAACTTGAAAGTCCTTAGATCATTGACTAGGGAATGGCAACCAAAGGTAACGACAATCTAGGAAAAGAAGAGTCTCTCCGCAATGACTTCCGCTACATTATTTGGCAAACTTCAAGAATACGAAACATAACTCGGTAGACTTGAAAAACATGAGAATCTAGAAAAGAAATCCAAAAACATTGCTTTAAAAATTGATTCAAAGGAAGTAGTAAAAGAAGACAATCCGGAAGAAGATGAAAATTTCATGCTTCTTGTTAAAAGACTTGGGAAGGTTTTTGGCAGAAATGACAAGGGCGGATCTCATGCAAATAAGAGAAAACACTTCAAGAAAAGAGAAGCCTCCACATCAACACAAGATGTCTCATGTTATGAATGTGGAAAGCAAGGACATATCAAGCCAAAGTGTCCAAATCTCCCAAAGAAAAACGGATTCAAAGGAAAGGACTCAAAACACAAGAAAGCCTACATAGCATGGGAAGATAATGATATGAGTAGTACATCGGAATCGGAAAGCGACGAATGTGCAAATTTAGCCTTAATGGCATCACATCACTCCGACGACGAAGAAGAGGTTAGTAATGAATTTAATCTTTTTGATGATGATGTTCAAGGTGCCATTGATGAACTCTTGAAAGAATGCAAAAGTTTATACAAAAAGGTGTCAAGCCAAGAAAAAGAACTTCTAATTTGTCACGAAAAAATTGACACCATGACTAAAGATTTTGATCTTCAAAAACAGAATTTTATAAAAGAAAAGGAAAACTTTGCATGCACCAAGTGTGAATCAAATGCCTTTCAAATTGTTCAATTGAAAAGAGTCATTGAACGATATGATAAAGGACAAATAGGATTGGAAGGATTACTAAGCCAACAACGTTATCCAAATGATAAAAGAGGTCTTGGTTATGTGAATACTAAGAAACCAAGTAACAATCCCACTGTTTTTGTAAAGGCTAGTAATAGTTCCAATCCCAAGATAGTAGAAAATAATCAAGTTGTTCATAATCATCAAAAGAAAAAGCCTAATGTATCTAAAAGAAAACAAATTCCTAGATACAAGAGCAAATTTGTTCCAAACTGTTTTTACTGTGGTATTGTTGGACACACACCTAATGCATGCTATATTAGAAATTTCAGTATGGCTAGTGGACACTATGCATGGGTGAAAAAGGGAACTAACTATGAAGGACCCAATGCCACTTGGGTACCTAACAAGAAATAATTTGTTTTTGTAGGTATGCTTGAAATCCACATCAAACCTTTGGTATCTTGACAGTGGATGTTCAAAGCATATGACAGGAGATGTACACCAATTTTCATATCTAGTACATAAAGCCAAAGGGTATGTCACCTATGGAGATAACACCAAAGGAAAGATTCTTGGCGTTGGAATAGTTGGCACACCTCCATCCATTCAAATTGAGAATGTTCTCTATGTTGAAGGATTAAAGCACAACCTTCTTAGCATAAGTCAACTTTGCGATAAAGGGTTCAAAATCAAATTCAACAAAGAAGAATGTCTAATTATGGATGAGGCAACCAATGAGGTAAAACTCAAAGGTATAAGATCTAACAATATTTTTATGATTACTTTAGATGATTTGTCTATGAGAGTACAATGTCTCATGGTAAACAACAATGACGCTTGGTTATGGCACAAGAGGATTGCTCACATACACATGGAGCACTTGAACAAATTAGTTAAGCATGACTTAGTTATTGGTCTACCAAAGATGAAATTCATCAAAGACAAATTATGTAGTGCATGCCAAAAGGGCAAACAAACCAAATCAACTTTCAAACCAAAGAATGTGGTTTCAACAACAAGACCACTTCAATTGTTGCACATGGATCTTTTTGGTCCATCTAGAACAAGAAGCTTCTGAGGTAACATTTATGCTTTAGTTATTGTAGATGATTTTTCCCGTTTTACTTGGACTTTGTTTTTAGTGCACAAAAATGACGCATTCAAGGCATTCAAGAGATATGCAAAACAAGTTCAAAATGAGAAGTCATTAAAGATAACATCAATCCGAAGTGATCATGGTGGAGAGTTCCAAAACAGTCTGTTTGAAGAATTTTGTGAAGAAAATGGGATCTTCCACAATTTCTCAGCACCAAGAACTCCACAACAAAATGGAGTAGTTGAAAGGATGCATTCTTCAAAATTCGTCGTGAACTCGGAATCCTAGATGAAAAAGATATATAAGGTGCACTCTATCCTTAACTATACATTAATGTACATATATATGGGCTTAGAAAATGTTTCAAATGTTAAAAAAAAATTTAAATTTTTTTTTTCTTTTTAAGTAAATCGATTTACCAAGTGTGTAATTCGATTTACCACTGAAGCAAAACTTTTTTTAATAAAATCTTTTTGAGTAAATCGATTTACCAAGTATGTAAATCGATTTACCACTGAACCAAAATCAATTTTAATAAAATATTTTTTGTGTAAATCGATTTATCAAATGGGAAAATCGATTTATCATTGAAACTGAAGCGTTTTTATTTAATTGTTCACTATGCAAATCGATTGATCCTACACACCAATCGATTTACACCTGTTCAGCATGTGATATTTTTATGAGTCTTTAATATATTGGTCAACCTTACCTTGCCTCTCAACCTCCCACCTTCTTTTTGACCAATCATGTAACCTTGACCAACCCCACTCAATTAAGTTTCATAAAGACCTCAATTACCTTACTCTACTATTTAATCTCGCCAAAACTCCCTCACTATCTCATAACACCAAAACTCACTCACTATCTCATAACAACACCAAAAAATCTCTATCTTCCTTACTCAAAACCCTAACCATCGCCATGGCTCCCAAAAGAAAAGCAACAGCCTCAGAAAAAGGAAAGAAGAAAACTGTTGCAGCCTCTGAAAACTCATTGCTCGAGTACCTCTCAGATACACAACGTGAAAGATTCATCAAGCACTTTCAAAGGAAAATAATTTCATCTCCCAAATTCGGTATGTTATCTACCTTTCCCGATGAATGCTTCACTTTTCATAGGGATTTTATTGCTTATGGGTTAAAACCGTTAATATCATCACGTGGTTACTATTATCCGGATCTAGTTCGAGTATTTTACAGCAACATGCATTATGATAACAACAAATGCTATACCCATGTGCTCGGAACAAGAATTTCTCTGCATTCAAAAACAATAGGCAGAATTTTGAACATCCCATATACTGGAAGTTCTCCCTATGACCCATAGGATGCTGACTGGGAAAATTATAGGAAGAGAGAATTCTTCTACAGCATTGGCCGGTTGTCAGAAGCAGAATACCGTGCAAAGCGGATCCGTAGTCTTGGCGGTGTTATTCCGGCTCGGAACACTTGGAGTGCTGGTAATTTTAACATTGATGATAGATTGTTCCATTATTTTCTGGTATATATATTTTATTTCCTAGAGAAGGAAATCATTGTACTGTAACCGATCTAGAATTGCAAAATTCTCTATGCAAGGAAAAATGGCATTTCGGTAAACTGGGCTAAACTGACTGTGCTGCATATGCTAAGAGTCGCCACAAGGGCTACTTTTCTGCCATATGCATACTTCATCACAAGGATCTTGGAAGCATTTGATATTGATTTTACTGGGTTTGAGAGGGTTGAAATGGATCCAATCAGCAATAGGATCTCCATTAAAAATGTTGATTCTCGAATGGGTGTTCATTTCGATTCTGAAGCAAAAACCATCACATATATTGGAGAGGAAGTTGTAGGTGATGAAGGCAATAATGAGGATGAAGAAGAAAATGAAGTTCCTCCTCCTGCTGCCTCTTCTGGTCCAACCAACCAAGATGTTATGGATTATATGACTCAACAGTTTGCATCTCTCAACACTAGCATCAATGCTTTTCAGAACGATGTGAACCAACGGTTTTCATACCTCTACTCAAATCTCCATATTCCTCCATACGATCCAAACAATCCAGCACCTCCGCCTCCTTAATACACCGAACCACCTCTACAACAACAGTTTCCATATCAAGGACCCTTCTAATATTTTCCTGGCCAATATTATTAAATTCCTGTTCTTTATCATTATGTTTTTTGTTTGATAATTGCTTCAAGTGTTAGTTTTGTATTATGTATATTTGAACTTCGTACGATATTTTTAGAAATTTGCGTTTTAGTTTATGTTCATATCTGTTTCAAATTGTTATAAGTATCGTCTTATGTTACATCTTTCCCTTCTTTTTGATAATGTCAAAGGGGGAGAAGGATGTGATAGCACTTTATGATGTGATAGCACTTTATGGTTGTTTGTTTCAGTTTTCTTTTCAGGGCAAGTTTTCAAATCTTTTTCTCCATAGGGGGAGAAATCTATCTTAGGGGGAGAAAACTCCTTTTGCTCCAATTCTGAACAACTCATAAAGAAAGATGGTTTGTCATCATCAAAAAGGGGGAGAATGTAATCTCAAGCCTCAACTCAACTTTAGTTTTGATGAAAGACAAACAAGCACTATGGCAAGAAGGAAAAGAAGTGGAATTAGCTTAAAGCATCATTCACTCAAAGCTTCAAGGATCATGGCAAGCAAACAAGTATATCAATTCTCATTTGAACTAAATTGATTAGAAATGCTCAAAAATGATATACACACTTGCCACAACACTTCACTTAAAGTTTAAAGAAAATTCTAAGTTTTTCACTAATGTAAATCGATTAACACATCATGTAAATCGATTTACACATGTTTTTTCAAAAACTGATTGCCCCTGGCAGCAATCGATTTACATGGAGTGTAAATCGATTGATTACTGAACTGGGTTAATTTTTTAACACTAGTAAATCGATTAACACATCATGTAAATCGATTTACACTTCAAAATTTTTGAAAACAAGAACGTTACAAACCCGTGCAATCGATTTACATCTAATGCTAATCAATTTACACGTTGTAATTTTTGAAAAATCTGAACTTGATTCAAGATATCCTTCACACCTTTTCTCCAATGGTTGCATGGTCATACATTGCATCTTCTCATGTTTTACAAACAGAAAAGTGGTATCCATTTGGAAAGGTATCTTGATTGCTTTAAATACTAAATCTTTCAAATTATAAAACAACTCTTCTCTCATACAATAGTTCTGAACTTTGTAAAATATTCAAACTTCATATTTCTTAATTTTTAAGAACAAAGATTTTCTGCACTTTCACACATATAATAATAGAAATCTTTGAGCGTTTTCTAACCATTGTGTTACAGTTTGAATTGCTTACAAGAGAAGAAAGAAGAAACTTCATTGAAGTCACTCTATGTGATCAACATCTTTCAAGAAATCATATTTCATAGAATTATACTAAGTGTAACTTATTTCCAGGATTGTTGGAATTAAGTATTAGAATACTTTTGTACCTTGTTGTCCATTATTGGAAACAAGAGGTATCTTTTGAGAGGATTGTTCTCAAGAGACTTATTGGAAATCCAAGAGGGTGTTCTTGGTATTTGTTAGTGTCTTTAGTTGATAAGACTAGGAAGAGTCTTGTAAAAGTTCTAACAAAATAGTGAAATCTCTTACGTGTTTGCAAGGGGACTGGACGTACTTCCGGGGTGTGGAAGGAACCAGGATAAATCTCTGTGTCTCTTTACTTTCTGCACTTTACCGTTTTCCATAGCACTAAAACAAAACCAGAAAGTGTAAAATAAATCAAAAATCGACCACCACCTAATTCACCCCCCCCCCTCTCTTAGGCGCAATCTTAAACTTACATACAAAGCCATTACCAATCAGCAAATTTGAATATCTAAAGCAACTGATTGGAGTTTGCAGTTCCTAAAGCAAGAAGGAGTATTAACATGTGTTTTTGTAACTACTAGATTTATTATTACTATTTTATTTTATTGTTTCAGTTTTTTTAGCAACTTAGTCAATTTATGGTTTCTATACCTAAGGAGCAAGCTAGTAGTACTTGCTATATTTTAGGAGCAAATTAGTTTACTTATTGAATTCCCTAAAATCCTAGTTACGTGGGATAACTTTCAATTTTCCTTTCCATTATTTATTGTAACGTACTATTGATCAAATAAATTAATTCCTTTATGTTGTACCCCAAAATTTTCCCTCTCATTTGTCAAGTATTTGCTCACAATATCTCCTTTGGCTCAAGACTGCACTAGGGTTGATCAGCTCAAGACACCTCCTTAAGCACTGATGACCAAAATTAGGGTTTGATATTGCACATGGATAATTGGACTTCTATGCCACATATGATTTTCATTGATAATTATGGACCCCCAAGATTACTCATGTCAAGTTTCAAGCCTTGGATTACATTTTTGATCAGTCAATTGAGTAGTTGACCTAAAAATCAATTGTATTGGGGAAAAAGTCAACCATGGCCAATTTACAGTCAAACTTCATAATTTATGATCCACATCAAAATTTTAAACTCATATATATCACTTGATCAAGTTTGGACCACAACTCCTCAAGAAATTTGATCAAATCTCCAAAAGAGCAAAATGGTCAAAATTAGGGTTTTGACTGGGAAAGGGCAATTTCTGATTTTTTACCTAGAAAATGGTCAATTGGTTTAAGGCATGATCTCAAGAGTCTAATTGCATCATTTTAACCTAATGACATGGTTTGAAACATTGCAAGTCCATTGGATTGACAGATGAATTTTTCAGACAACTGATCAAAAGTCAATTGTATACTGAAAAGTTAAACTTTGACTTTTTGGTCAAATTCAAGTGCCAAAGATCATAATTCATCAAAACATGTCAAGATATGAAACTTATTCATCAAGAAATCAAAAAGTCAAGATTTCATTTTGAAAAGTCAAAATTTCTAAACTTGGAAATTTTTCTAAGTGTTGAAAACTTCATATTTTTTCACAACTTTGAGCCAGTTTTTCCCATCATGCAAGATGATTCAAAAGAAAATTTCAACATGAAAGTTGTTGATATCCATGAGATCCAACACATTGCTTTATACAACTTCTCTTTGAAATTATTGGATCTCAAGTTATTAATCCATGAATTCTTGGTCATGAAACTAACGCACTTAGTGAATTTCCAGCAATTTTTAATCAGGTTTTTGTCCTAAATTCTTGGCCAATTTTCATCAAGTTCCAGTTTGATTTAACAAAAGTGGAAAACATGAAAGTTGTAGGGGAGGTTCCAATATTTCCAAAAAGTCAAAGAACTCATTGAGATCATTCTTGAGATGAGAGAATCGAAGAGATGAAGTTAGGGTTTCATTCTTAAATTACAAAGCAGAATTTGTGATGAACACTTGACTAAAATTCCAACCAAAGCTACAAGATCTCTCTTTTCAGGATATGTTCTCTCCAAATCGATGTGTTGTACCCCAAAATTTGCCCTCTCATTTTACTCAACAGATGTCAAGTGAGGTCCCCAATTTGCTCAAGGTTGCCCAAGAGTTGACCAGACAAACTCTCTCCTAAGGCAGTATACCCCAAATTAGGGTTTCTATTTTCATCAAGATGGGTGGACCACAAAGGTATCATATGCTCCCCATGGTCTTAATATGTTCTCAATACCCTACATGTCAAGTTTCATGCCTTGCATAAGAAGTTTGCTCAATCAACTGCTCAGATGCTTGGGAAATCGATTGTATTAGGTCAAAAGTCAATTGTGGCCCACATACAGTCAAACCTAAAGATTTTGGATCAAAATTTTGAATTTACTTACATCATTTGATCAAGGGTTGATCATGATTCCTCAAGGAATGCTCCAAATTCATCAAAACCCAAAAGTTGCTAAATTAGGGTTTCTTAGTAAAAGTCAACCCAACTTTGACCAAGCATAACTTCTTCATACTTTATCAAAAAATTTCCATCCAAGGCTCATTTTGAAGAGGATGAAATTCCATATAATTCATCTTCAGCGCTCAAGTTCAAAATATGCACTCATAAAAAAATATGAATTTTGACATTATAGGTCCTTTAGAAAAGTCAACAAAAACACCTTTTGGGTCAAAGCTTCATACATGAACATGGAAGATCCAATTGAGATTAAACCAAAAGATTTGTTTAGAGGACATCCTAAGCTTTCTAAAAAGTCCAAGAACACCCTCCTAGGGTCAAAATTGAGAGAGTTGTGCATTGTCAAAGTAGGCAATTTTTGGAAAATTGTCAAAAGTCAACATTGATCAAATTTGCATTTTTTTTCCAAAGGGGCCCATGTTTTCTTGTTTGAAACATGTTTCTAATAGGACCCACGACCCCTGAGCTTTTCCATCTATTATTTTATTATTTTTATCATTTTTTTTGATTTTTTTATTCATTTAAACCAAAATAAATCAAATTAAATGGTAAAATAATAAAAGCAAATCAAATCTTGGGATTTTTGTGCACATTATGAGTCCATATGCAGCTAGCATGGCATGTAATTCGTTCAAGGATGATTTAGATTGAAAAAATCATGATTGGAGCTACTTTGGAAAGAAATCATACAAGGCCAAAATCAAATCAAATCTTCATAATTCCTCAAGATACCATGAGATTTCTTCCATTATTTTTGACCTAAATTCCTCCTCTATATAAACACAACACCCTCATACACTAGAGAGCACGAAATTGGCTTCCCAAGAACGCTCTCTAAAAACCTCAAATTCTGTCAAAACTAGTGCAAAGTCAAAACCGAAGATCCAGCCACTTTCAGTCCAAGCCATCAATTACAAATCATTCTTGAGGTATTTAAGGGTAAGAATAGGTCGGAAGTCATGGTCATTGATGCTTGAAATAATCATACTCATCTTCTCCGATTTGCTTTTCTTTCAAACATTCATATAATTAATTTCATGCATTGCTAATGTTTATTAACTGTCCAAATGAGTTCTTGTTGTTACGTAGAACAAGTTTGAATCACAAACAATAGCTTGGCTTGGTGGATGAGGCGCCTAACTGTGACCCAAGGGGCATGGGTTCATCACCCACCCCATGCATTTTTCACTTTTTTTACTATCTTCTTTTCTAACCCTTTTCATTTATTTATTTTTCACTTGATTTGTTTTCTATCATTAATTTAATTAACATATAAAATCACAAAAAAAATCATTAAATATTAGTTTTAGGCTTTCAATTAATTAAAATAATTGTTTACATAAAAGTTGTTTTGATTTAATCAATATTGATTTTATTTCATAATTAACTTGTAAAATAATCTGAGTTAGGTTTTTAATTATTAATTCACAGTTTTATTATTTTCCTAACAATTTACTGCAGATTCAGTACATCGTCATTCCATGCGTCCATCATACGCTCACAAATCCTACCCTTTGGATCATCCATTGGTCAAGATCCAGCGTCCAACCACAGCAGCCCATGGTGCACTCTCTGAAGCTAATCCACATGGGATCACACGCAAGGAACATGGGCCAACCAATTTGGGCCTAACAATTTGGCAATGCACCCCCTAGTCTGCATTCTACCACACAGGCCCAATCTTTTCTTTTTTATTTTATTTCAATTCTTTTTATTGTTTTAATTTATTTATTTTATTTATTTTCCAAAACTCATTTTTAATCAAAACATAAAAATTATAAAATCACAAACAATATTAGGTTTAGTCTTTTTTTTCATAAAATATTTAATTACATTAATTAGTTTAATTAGGTTAACTTAAATCTTTTTTTCATAATTAAAATCAAATAGAAATTAGGTTTAATTCTTAAGTTTAATTCCTTCTCAAAATAAAAACACAAAAATAGGTTAATTGTTTTTTCCCCCATTAATTCAATGATTTTTCATAATTAAAACTTAATTAGTGATTAGGATATTTTGCAATTTATTCTTTATTTCCTTAAATAAAAATGACAAGAAAATATTTTTTTTCTTTAATTAAATTCAAGTTGGTTTTCAAGGGTCAAAACCCTAATTTCTCGCATTTACGTTTGTCGTACGTACTTTTCATTATATTTTTGTAATTGCTCCGAGGTTGTAATAGTCTTTTAAACTAGGGTTTTATTTACTATTTAATTTCCCCCCAAGTTTTGGTTATGTAATCCCCATTCCTCGAAGCCTTGTAATAATTAGATTTACTTTTCCACTTTTAATTTCCGCAATCTTTAACTGTCTAGATGTATGGCTAATAGGATTGTATGGCAAGAATGTCTGGAAAATTAAAATGGTAGATCACCTAATGTGCTAAGATTAAATAACTGAAACAAATCATATGCACATATTCACTCATAGGGTTTGCCTCACTTCGGTTTCCTTCGGTAAACAATCATTAAGCATAGGAGATTTTAGTGGTTTCCCTCCAGTCTAAAAGATCAAATTGTCCCATTCGAATGTTGCCTCGGAAATGTTTCCTCGAAAAGATCTTAAGACTTTAGGGTTACTACTAAAGTTTTCTAACTATTGCTTTAGTGATTGTACTTGTCCCTTTCGAATGTCCCTTACAACTCCAATGACGGTGCTACCTACTCCTTAATAGTAGGATAGCGCTGTCTAAAGGAAATAGAATGAACAATCTTTTTTCGAGTAGGTAGAATCTTAAGTACTTGCTCAATAAAAACTTTTCACACAAACACCTTTCAAAACAAATTTTCAAAACAACTTCGTCACATCCTTGAGGACTGATACAAGGGTTATCACGAAGTAAAAACATTTTCAAGACAAACACACACAAGCAATTTGAAAAATGAGCAAGTACCTAAGAGCCCGTAGATAACTACGGATAGAAAAGGTGCTAACACCTTCCCTTTCTATAATCTACCCCCGGTACTCAGAAATATCTCGAAAAAAGGTTTTTTTTGTTCTTTTTCCTTTTCCATGATTGGATGAAATAAAAGTCGGTGGCGACTCTTGCTTACCGCGACATTTTGCAAACGCAAAACGCAAACCAGTATTAACAGTCGATTCTGCCACCGTATCCCACTCTGCATAATCAAGCAATTACACAAATCCTAAGTGTATTACACAAGAATTTGAAGATTTATCCAAGTCTTCATACCACTTATGGTTAAAAATGCAAAAGCAATATTTCCATTTGCATAAAGCTTCACTTTTCCAACCACTCTCTTCTTTAAAAGTTTGAAATTTGTTCCAAAGATCACAGAAAAATCTCTCAACATCAGAAGCAATCCACAAGACCTGCAAAGCATGGTTAAGTTCCTTAATTCACTCCTTTCTTCATCATGAAGCAACTTGTCTTTATGAATTTGAAAAAAGGCATAACATGTGATTTTTCAAAAAGTCTGAGTTTTTTAAGTCTCAAACCTTCTCTATAAATAGAAGAAGCATTTGAAAGACAAAGAGGTTAGAAAAAATAGAGAGAGAAGCCAGAAGTTTTATTGGTAAACCCTTAAAATCTCATATTCTCAAAAGCCATAACAGTCCATAAAACTTCCACTCTTAAGTTTTAAGGTCCAAACCTTTGAACCTCTCATACCTTGCAAATTATGTCCAACCATCTAAACACTCCACAAACATCATATATAAGTTATTCAAACACAAGAAAAACTTCTGTAACATCACTATCATCACTTCCCAAGCTCAACAATAGCCCATACAGCAACACAAACTCAAAGCACAAATTTCAGTTTCAAGGTAAGTTTTCTTGATTTTGAACTCTTCATACAAGCATCATTAATGGTTCATTTGTGAAGATAAAATGTAGATATCATTGCCTTAAAGCAAAACATATGCTTTCTTTCATTTTCACTAACCATGTGTTGAGAATTGACTTTTACATGTAGCAAAACAGTGATAAAAACAAAAAACAGCAGTTATGCGTCGACACAAAATGCTATGAGTCGAAACATATTATGTCCAAAACAGGTTATGAGCCAATGCAAACTATTATGCGTCGATACAAAATGTTGCATGAGTCGATATGAAATGCGAATGCGTCGACTCATACTAAGTTAATTTTCATTTTTCAGCAGCAAGGAAGTTTTCGCATCAATACATAATGGCATGCGTCAATACATAAACTATTTTCATATCAATACATAATGGCATGCGTCAATACATAAACTGTTTTCGTATCAATACATAATGGCACGCGTCAATACATAAAATTTTCGTATCAATACATAAGTATATGTGTCAATACATAAATTTTTTTTCAAA
Source organism: Vicia faba (assembly GCA_948472305.1). NCBI lineage: Eukaryota > Viridiplantae > Streptophyta > Magnoliopsida > Fabales > Fabaceae > Vicia > Vicia faba. The sequence continues at coordinate 213,665,645 of OX451739.1, forward strand.
AAAACAATTTCCTTATTTATTTATTTATTTATTTTTGTATATTATTTATTCATTCAATATGGTTGTAATAATAAATTAGGATTTATTTGCTTTCATCCCCCCATTTGTAAATTTGTTTCCCCATCCCCCAAATGATGTAATGGCGTAGGATTTTAATTTCCGCAACTTATCGCTTTAAAATAATTGTTAGTAATTAGGGTGTGTATGGCAAGATAAAATCAACAAGTAGAAAACCCTAATACAAGACAATACAAGCATAAAATCAATACACTTGCACACAAGCACCCCTAGGGTAAAATTCACTTGGTTGCCTTATAAATGGCCATATTATGCATGTGAGGTATCTTAGCAAAAACAAGCAAAATACAAGATCATAGTCCCTTGATGATGCTATCTAAGTTGCCTTTCAAAATTATCTTAGTCCCTAAAGAAAAATGCTAAGATACCTTGCAACATTTATCATGGTTATACGATGACCCACGCCCATCCCGTTTACATCCAAAGATAGGGTTACTTACCAAATCAATGGTAAGATAACAATGTCAAAGGAAAGAAGAAATGAACATGAAAGACTTTTGAGTAGGTAGAATTCTCCTAGTTACTTGCTCCATTTAAAAACCAAACATCCTTGCTATTTTCAAAACAAACACCTACACTTTCAAAACATCTTACAAAACTTGAAAATATTTTCAAAAGACCAACACTTTATATACATTCTTACGAACGAGAATCATTACAAAGTTTGCCTAAACAATGGCCTCTTTACAAAATACTTTCAAAAACCACACAAAGCACAATTTCAAACAAAAGCAAGTGATCTAGCAAGTAACTAAGAGTCCATGGAAAACCATGGATGAAAATGGTGCTAATACCTTCCCTTTTCATAATCTACCCCCCAAACTCAAGAAACAATCTCAAAGGTCTTTCCGGTGCTTTTTCACCCTTTCAAAACATCTTACAAAACTCGAAAATATTTTCAAAAGACCAACACTTTATATACATTCTTACGAACGAGAATCATTACAAAGTTTGCCTAAACAATGGCCTCTTTACAAAATACTTTCAAAAACCACACAAAGCACAATTTCAAACAAAAGCAAGTGATCTAGCAAGTAACTAAGAGTCCATGGAAAACTGTCGTACCCCAAATTTGCCCTATCTCTTTTATTTTTGTCAAACTTTGAACTTTGCATTCCATTTGCCTCATTTTTATTATTCAGTCATTTGCATATCCCGCATCTCATGGAATCGGGCGCTTTGGTTTAAAGTTTTAGGGTTGCGCCCTCTTTATGTCTAATCTTGTTTTGAGGTTTTCTTATCAGGTAAAAAGGAAATGCATCTGGTTCTCGATTAATGGATCGTGGAATGAATTGTGTCATCATGTTACAAGGTTGTTATAGCTCAAATTTATCAGAGCCTGGATTAGGGTTTATTTCCCTATGTGTGTCGGTCAAGATGTTAGGGTTTTGGGTCTTTGGTTTCTGGGAAGATGTCTCTCTCGCCTGCCCCGAAGATGGCTCAAAGCTCAGTGCGTTAGGTCAAGAATTTCACCTCCTCGCATTTCAAGTTTCTTCTTTAAGTCTCTAATCCATTGAGTCGAGAATTTGGAGGTTGAATTGGCAAATGTGGAGTTCGAGCACTTCAAGAAATGAGGTTAAAGGTTCATGATAATCAATACATGTTTTTGTTGCTTAAGTTACAAGTTATTGTGGGCTGAATATCAAAAATTAGGTTTCTGGTCGAGAAGTGCGAGTGTGGTTCAGGCATGATATAAAGATCAAGGTTCAAGCGACCGGTGTTTTGGGGTTTGAATTAATCAGTGGAATTAAATTCTTAAGCATTCATTTTATTTTGTTTGAGAGTTTGATTGGATTTTGAAAGATAAGGCACGTGATGTGTTTAGAATACAAGTTGTAACAATTACTCACAATTTTTTGAAGTTTAAGTTAAAAAGTCAAAGGGTGCATTCGAATTTTTTTTGCTTCTTCTTCAAGAGAATCTTCCATGTTCTTACAATCCTGCTTGCCGTCCGATAATCCTGCTCATGAAACAAGGAAAAAGAAAAGTTAGCGATCAAACACATGGAAAAAAATTCAAACAAGAATTAATTGATTGATATCTCATTATAAGGGTTTGCCTTTTGGAGTCAGTTAAAGAGGGAGATATTTTTTTATCATGTTTTATTTTTTCCCAAATTGCAAATAACAAAGATTTGTCCTCTTTGGTTCACAAAAAGGGAGAAAAGAAAAATTTCCAAATGAACAAACAAAACGCAAGCAGCAACATAGCGCGCAGAACAGCAGGCCATCAGGCCAAGCAAGCAAGGCAACGCGTAGAACAAAGGCCAACCCCTACATAAGGCAAACAAAGGCGTAGAACAAAGGCACAGCAAGTTGCCAAACAAGGCAAACAACAAGCCAGCAAACATAACAACAGCAAATGATATCAAAACAGTATCAAACATACAGCAGCATAGCAGGCTAATAACAAGCAACAAGTCAAAGGTTAACAAATAGCCAAAACACCCTAGTGCTTCATCATTTTCCAAAAGAGGCAAACCCTTTAGAAATTTCAAAGAAAAGCACAATAGCTTGGCATCATTGAAAGAGAAAGAGGAAAGAAAAACCTGCATACTGCATAACCAAAACAGTCCAAGAAAACTGACCACAAACACCAAAATGACTAGAAATAAAAACCTGCATCCAAAAAGCACCAAGCCAGCATACCAACAATGTTCAAAATTCCCCAAATCCCCCCCCCCCCCCCCCCCCCTTTGATTTCCACTCCTGTTGCACTATAAAGAAACACACCACTGTTTCATTGAAGGAGATCCTAGACACAAAACTTAAAACACAGCAAAGGGGATTTTTCTTTTAAAACCACAAATTGTAAAAGCAAGAGCTAGCAAAAACCACAAACTGTCAACCCAAAAAACCAGCAAAAACCAAAAACTGTCAACCCAAAAAACCAGCAAAAACCACAAACTGTCAACCCAAAAAAATAGTAAAAAAACAAAAACCGCATCCACAAAAAAAAACAGAAGCCAAAACCAAATACAATACTCTCTTATTACCATCATAACTTCATCTAAAAAATAGTATTCTGGCTCTTAACAATCAACTTGCGAGCAGCCAACCCCATTATCTCTGAATAACCTGTAACTCACCTCAACCTGCATTTGTAACACAAACCTCCAGCATACTCCCTGCATCACTCAACACAGGCTCGCGACTTGCTCACAATAAACCAACACACACACACACAGTGATTCACATAAGAAAATAGGAGAAGAGCACAAGCATAGTAGAAGGGAAGTTACCAGGGAATATCTTCACCTCTGAGAACATTCGGGGTCAGTATTCTTTCTGAACTCTCCAACCATACTTGCTTTGATATGCTTATCTGTGCTTTATTTTGTAAATTACCTTCGCCAAAATATGTTTATTCAATTTTGTTAAAACTGTTTGTGGCTTTGAGTGTGTTTTCATTTGTTTTATTCTTGATAAACCTGGAAACGATCAAAAGAAATAAGGTGAGTTGAGTAAAAAATGAGAGAGAAATTAGTAGAGAAATATTATACAAGATAACCTACAAAGCTCTGACTCACTCTCCTCAATCAATCCCCCAAAACAACCCTGAATATCTCTAACAATAATCCCAACATTTCGATGGCTACTGGTTTCTAACCACCACCCTTTGTTATATGCGAACTGTTACAGCCCTTCTTCAATTCACGCAGATACTCGTTTCCAAACTCTATCCAACACTAACCCTGTTCTACAACAACACCATCCCCACCGAATGCTCTTTCCTCCATCAAAACATAACCCTTTACTGCTCCCACTCTCGAACAAACAGCCCGCAGTGAACTGAGTCCAGGCATGGCCAATTACATCATCTTCTTCGTACTGTTTTCGTGGATCCATTTATATCCCTCTCTTTCACTGTTTTTTTTATGGTTCACTCTAAACCTAAGCAGAAGACTACAACCCTAGGTTATAAATTAAATGGCCAAGGGTGAATTTCCGACCATGATTTGAGAGGGTTATCATTCTACTCCCTCCGCTCTACAAGCAGGCGTCGAGATCCTAATCAAAAGGGGACGGAATCGGTTACCTTAGACAGGAAACTTCCTCAAGTGAAGATTGAAGCACAGATGCTGATGACGATTGAAGCAGGTTGAGAAGTTGATGCCAAAGAGTTGTTCAATGAAGGCTGAAGAATCTCTGGAAGTTACAAATGGCTACTAGGAAGCAGAAAGCGAACATGCAGATCGAGAGCGAGAGCTGAACTGAGGGATCACTTTTGTTGTTGTTTTTAGCGAGAGAGAATGATGAAGATTAGTGAGAATCGATTGAAAGTTTGAGAGATTAAGATGAGATGGAAGAGGAACGGGTAAGATCAAGACAAAGAGAGGGTTAAAGGCGGAGGGATTCATGGTTTCAAGAGGATGTTGTTTGAGAGGATTCAGACAGGCTTAGTGAAGTGTGTTTTTCCCCAATTTGCTAGCGGCGGCTTGTTTTGCCACCTTAGGGTTTCTTCCCTCTTCCCTACATTTCTCTCTTTGGGCCTAACCCGAATCAGCATCTCCTTGGCCCGTGAACGTTTTTTTTTGTCAACCTTCTTGCCTTGCATCAAAAACTCCTATTGGACCTTGCGTTGTTGGGCCTTGCACCCATATTTCTTACCATACTATCCGATACAGACTTCATACCCCCCCCCCAAAGCCTTTTCTTTTTACTTCCTTTTAATTTTGTGGATTAATTTATTTATTGTTCTAGTTAATTATTTATGTTAATGGTTAAAATTAGAATACATTTAGAATTATATTTTTAATTTGCTTCTAATATTTTCTTTAACAAAAATCACATAAAAATTAGAATACATTTAGAATTAGATTTTTAATTTGCTTCTAATATTTTCTTTAACAAAAATCACATAAGATGTTAGGATATTTTAGAAGTAGGTTTTAATTCACTTTTAATTCGCCATTTATTTAATTTAATATAAAACTATAAAAAATATTCAGAATTTAAGTTTCTTTATTTGTTCATTCAAACCCCGATGCCATACTCCCTTAGTTAGCTCCGTGAGGCGATTAAAACCCGTTCGATCACCTTATGTCGAAATAGACTTTTAGCTCACTTGTACATAACAAACAATTAGGCTTTTCTAGGCTCCTTCTTAACCTTTTCTTCTTTTGTAATTAAAACTTATCATTCACAAACCAAAAATCAAAAACTTTTAATCATTACTTGAATTTATTTTAAAACTCGCAAAACACTCAACCAAGCAAAACTCCCCCAAAAGGGAATGTTATCTCCGTTCTACCACGATACCGGCCGTGCCTATTGCTAGAATGTGTGTGTTAACGTCGTCCACTAAAAAACACAAACAAACCAACCATTTTCTAGAGGAACTATGGTGTTCTGATTCCTTCATTGGATACGTAGGCAAAGGGTCGCGAAACCCTCACGAACGCAATAATTGAAAACCATTCATTTCCCCTTTAGCAAGCCTAGTTGTAGATAAATACACCCTTTTAAGACAAACAAACAAAATGGATCCCGTTGAGTACAACGGATGTGAGGGGTGCTAATACCTTCCCCTCGCATAACCGACTCCCTTACCCTTTCTCTTGGTCGCAAGACCATCTTATCCACTCCCTTGTGGTTTTATCGATATTTCCCCTTCCTTCGGGATAAATAAAGTTTGGTGGCGGCTCTGTGTTTTCTGCCGATGGTTTCAGCTGGTGACTCTGCTGGGGATCTTTAGCGAGTCTTTCCTAGTTTTGTTTATTTGTCTTTTGGGGTGTTTATTTATTTTCTTTATCTTGCTTTACTGTTTTATTTCTTTATTTATTTTGTTCTTTTGTATATATTGCATATATTGTTGCTACTCACATATTCTGGATACATTGTGATGTTGGGTTTGGTGATTACTTTTGATAAGTCCTATACCCGGACTTGGGTTACACATAGGATTAGGACGGGCGGTATAGTCATGTTAACTTTGAGGGAGTAATCCCGAAGAAGGAGGCATGAAAATCCCCCACTCAATGGAGGTCCCCTTGAAAGTAGTGATGTTTATCGAGTAATCTAGAAGATGTCGTTGCTTTCGACCTGGGAGCTCGAGAAGCTGAGGGTCGTAGAACCATTAACCCATCCTGGCCTTTTAGGTGCAATGCGGAGACTGTAATAGAGTAATCCGGAAATAGTTGTCACGCGATATTGCACTCAGACGAGTTTTTCCTGTGAATATTGCTGATTACCAAGTAATTGAGACGTCAGTAATATCCAAAGGAAGAGCGTAGACTTCGAGAACTCTTTAGAACCTTGTTCGGCAGGTGATAAACCCCTAGTACATACCTCGTGGGTGGTTACTTTGACTCCATGCCTGTGACGTCAAACTTTTGATCCTGTTACTTTCAGCCTGTGCAATGGACTACACAATGGTTATCCAGAATATGTGGAGCTGAGACTTCATGCCATAGCATACCATGACATCATATCATCATATATATATATCTCATATCTAGGGAAATCCAAAGACAAGTCTCGTTGATACAACTTTTCAAAAAAGGAAATTTTAAAAAGATAGACGAGTCTTTGGGTCTCATCAGAATTGAAGATAAAGCATTCATACGTATTACCATGCATTCATTTTTTCACAACAAAAACTCATTGGGGTCCCCTTTCTCAGAATCCAGTAAACAGCAAAGACGACTCATCCACATCCTTACCGTACCAGAGGCAACCAGCAAAGGCTAATGGATATTTTTGAAGAAAATCAGAATGCACTCTGTCGGGATATGGACACTATGGGTACTTGCATGGATCAACTCATGGAAACTTTGCATGCCGTGATCAAGGGTAAAGAAGAACTACACCAAAGTGTTGCCAAGCTTACTACTGTTGCTCCTTCCACTTCTGCTAATGGGAGAAATGGCAATGCTAATGTTGAGACTCCTACCGATGCTCCTAGGAATGATGTCGACAATCATCATGATGTTATTGATCTCGATGAACCCCAAGTAAACCTTGCTACCGGGGTTGCCGAAACTGCAAAAATGTATCATGCTCTCGAAGAGCGACTTAGAGCCATGGAAGGTATCAAGGCTTCCGGATTCAATACTGCTGCAATGTGCCTCGTGCCTGGGGTAGTTATTCCTCCCAAGTTCAAAGTCCCAGAGTTTGACAAATACAAAGGCACTTCTTGCCCAGAGACACATCTCAGTTCCTATTGTCGCAAAATGGCGGCCTATGCTGGAAATGAACCTTTGCTCATGCATTTCTTTCAGGACAGTTTGACCGGGGCATCATTAGATTGGTATATGCAATTGGAAAGATCTCATGTCAGTACTTGGGGAGAGCTTGCCGATGCTTTTTTAAAACATTACCATTACATTACTGCGATGGCTCCGAGCCGTACTCAGCTCCAAGGGATGGTACAAAAGTCTGAAGAGTCTTTCAAAGAATATGCTCAGAGGTGGCATGAACTAGTTGCAAGGGTCCAACCTCCTCTCTTGGATCGAGAATTAATTGATCTATTTATGGGTACTTTATGAGGCCCTTATCTCCAGCATATGCTCAGTAGCACTTCCACTTATTTCTCGGATATGGTCATTATTGGTGAACGTGTTGATACGTGTATTAAGGCTGGGACGATTCAAGGTGTTCCAAATAATGTTAACAACAATGCAAGCGTGAGTAGAAAACCATTTTCTGGTTTTGTCAAGAAGAAAGAGGGCGAGACCAGTGCCATCACCATCAACCAAGGAAGAGCTCCCACATTTCCTCAAGTCTGATTCCCTTATTTTCCTACACCTGCTGCTGTTCGTAACCAATTTGTTCCTCAATTATATGCTGCTACAACTCCAGCACCATGGATGGCCCAACAACGGCCTTTCTCTCCGCAACCACATTATGCTCCGCAACAACAGTTTGCACCTCCTATAACTTATCAACAACCAAATCAACATCTCCAAGGCCCGAGAGCTCCTCAAAGACAGAGAGCCCCTGAAAGAATATTTGATCTCATTCCCATGTCCTACGCTCAGCTTCTCCCACAGTTACTTGCTAGTCAAATGGTTCAACTGCACGAACTCGGTCCACCGCCAAATCCTCTCCCTAGGGGATATGATATTAATGCTCATTGCGAATTCCATTTTGGTTCCCCAGGCCATACAATTGAAAATTGTAGAGCATTCAAGTGCAAAGTTCAATATCTCATTGATACAAAAGCCATCAACTTCAACCCTGTTGGTCCGAATATTCAAAATAATCCCATGCCTCCTCATTAAGGGGGAACAGTCCATGCTATTGAAGAAGTTAATGAACGGGTTTTGGTTTCAAAGGTTGATGAAATTAAGATATCTTTGGAAACTGTCATAGAACATTTGTTGAAGCATGGAGTGCTACAAGAACTCCATGACTTCTGCTTAACATGTTCCTCCAAACCAGAAGAGTGTGCTGAGTTGAAGACGACCATCCAACAGTTGATCGATGAAGGTGTCTTACAGATAGAGAAAGTATTCCGAGAAGAAGAGATTGATGTCCTGGAAATCCCCTACTATCCGAGAAGCTTTTCATCCGCCCCTAGTATTCCGTTAACAATTCAGGTTCCTATTACCCCCACAATTATTCAAGCTCATATTCCTCCTACAAGCAAGGACTCAAAGGTAGTTCCATGGGAGTATAATGTAGTCTATATTCATGGAAAGAGGTATGAGTGCCCTCCGGTTGGGTACAAGAATGTTACCAACATTGCAGGAACAAGTAACATGACTCGCAGTGGTCAGATCTTTTCTCCACCACCACCACCTCCTAAGGAAACTAACAGTGAAGCTCTAGCTAAGGCCAGGGAAAGCAAGCGATGGATAATCAACCCGAACTTTCTGAAGGACAAGAAGTGGAGCAACTTTTGAGAATTCTCAAGCGAAGTGATTACAAAGTAGTGGACCAGCTCAACCAGACACCATCCAAGATTTCCATATTGTCTCTCCTTTTATGTTCAGAGGCCCACTGCAATGCCTTATTGAAGACCTTGTGTTCTACTCATGTTACCCAAGACATCTTTGTGGCCTAGTTTGAAGGAATAGTCACCAATATTGTTGTGGGAAATTGGGTTTCTGCGATGATGAACTCCCAGTTGAAGGCAGAGCCCACAATAAAGCGCTGCATGTTTCTATGAAGTGTTTGGACACTGTTTTATCTCGAGTTTTGGTGGATACAGGTTCTTCACTCAATGTGATGCCTAAGGTTACCTTGTTTAAGCTGAATATGGACGGATTAATGATGAGGCCCTCCACTCTAAATGTTCGAGCGTTTGATGGTTCGAGAAGATCGGTGGATGGAGAAGTGGATTTGCCTGTCAAGATTGGTCCCCACACTTTCTATTTGTCATTCTATGTTATGGACATCCATCCATCCTATACTTGCCTTTTGGGTCGTCCATGGATTCATGTAGCAGGAGCTGTGACATCTACTCTTCATCAACGCCTGAAGTTCATTGCGAATGACCAAGTTGTTATCATTTGCGGGGAAGAAGACATAGTGATTAATAATATGACTACCTACCGTTACGTGGAAGTGGAAGGCGAGGTACAAGAGTTGCCCTTTCAAGCTCTGGAGATTGTTACTGTTGACAAAGTCCCCGTCGTGGAATGTAAGAAGTCTGAGATACCCCTGGCCTCTTTGAAGGATGTCAAAGCCCTCATAGAATCTAGACCTCCCCATGACAGTTGGGGCAAATTGATTGAAGTTCCAGAGAAGAAAAATTGTTTTGGTCTTGGGTATCAGCCATCATCCTCCATGCAAGCTGGTTGGGCTCCTCTCAAAGGACAGTAGGTTCCCCCTGTGATCGGTGGATCTGGAACTGACTGTTTAACGCTGGTTCGCGAAATGTCGCGGAAGCAAGAGTCGCCACCGTCTTATATTTTCTCCAACATGGATAGGACAAAAGCACAGCAAAATTCCTTATGAGTTAGTTTCTTGGTTCGGGAGGTAGATTTATAGAAAGGGAAGGTGTTAGCATCCTTTCTATCCATGGTTATCCATGGGCTCTTAGATATTTGCTCATTGTGTTTTCAAAAGTGTTTGATTTTCAATTGTGAGTGGGTTTGAAAAAGTTTCGTTTAAAGATTTCAGTTCGACTCTTGTATCAGTCCTCAAGAGTGTTTGAAAAATTATTTTGAAAGCTTTTTGAAATTGTCGGTGTGAAAAGAGTTTTTTGATTTGTTTTAAATTAGAGCAAGTATCTATGAGTCATCCACCCACCCTAAGGAATTAGGCTGTGTAAATGTCCTTAAGGTAGTGCCATCCCACCATTGAGAGATAGGTAGCACCACCGTTGGAGGTGTTCGGGTCAATTCGTTTGTAGGGACAGTGTGGTCACCAGAGCAACAGTAGGATACCTTAGAAGCTACCCTTATGCCATTGATCCTTTTTAATTCGAGGCAACTTTTCCGAGGCAACTTGTTTTGAGGCATATGGATCAACGGACATAAGGACTTACTAAAACGTCCTATACTCGACGACCACGTTTCGAAGGTAAGGCAACAGTGAGGCGTACCCTAAGAGTGGTGTGTGAATTTGTGTATTGTTTTCAGTTTAACCATTATCTTTGATCATGCATTATGGTGAGCTACGCTTGTTTTTAATTTGGCCATTCATTCTTTCATGCAAAGTTTAGCAGTTTTAAGAGTGCGGGCATTTAAATGCGGAAAGTAAAATCCTACGCTATTACAAGGCGCGGGTCTATACATCGCCAAATTACAAAGACCCGTTTTGATAAAAAATGCGGAAAGTAAAACCTAGTTACTATTACATGGCTTGAACAGTTACATAATATTTGAAAGAAAATAAATAAGAATAAATGCGCGAAAAGAAATTAGAATCGAATGTTCGAGGGCGTTGGACCCTTTAAAGAATTAAATTGAAATTAAATTAAAGTTATTTATTTAAAAGATAAGAAATGTTTTTTTAGGTTTTTTTTGTATTTATGAAATAAAGAAATTAAAATTGAAGAGAAACCCTAATTCTAAGTGGTTTTTAATTATTAATGAAAAAAATATTCAAGTTTAACCTAATTTACTAAATATTTAACGTACATGTTTATTTACAAAATATTTATTAATTAATAATAATGATGATAAGGAAAAAAAATATTTATTAAAAAAAATGATGAAAAGTTAAAAACCCTAATTTCTATATATTTTATTTATTTAAGAAAAAGTGTTAAAATTGAAACCTACATTAATCTAAATTAATTATTTAAAGTTTATTTACAAAAATAATAATGGTGAAATTAATATTAATAAAATAAACATTTTTGATTTTTCTGTATTTTATATTATGAAAATTAATTTATGAAATTTAAATAAAACAATTTAAACAATTAAAATAATTAATAGAATTAAGAAAGAAAAACAAATAAAAATAAAAAATTGATGCAAACCATGGGGGGTGTCTGGCCCTTTTTGGAGGTTTTTTGGAAGTAATTTGGCCCATTAGACAAAAAGCCTTGTTTGACTTTCTGGCATCACGTGCGTGTTCATTGACTCCTGAGTACCGTGGTATACATTCTTTGGCCATTGGGTTGAGTTTCATGGCCATTTGTGTTCTGGCTGTTGGCCATTTGTGTTCTGGCCTCATCATGCATAAGTTGTTCTTTTGGCCATTTGCCTTTTGGCTTTTGGCTTTTGGCTTTTGGCCATTTGGCTTTTGGCCTCAACGTTCCTTAATGAACCTGCATGGGATCCTGTCTAAATCTGCAGTGTTGAATCTCATGAACACATTAAATAAAATCATAAAATGCAAATAAAGCCAATATATGAAAAAATTTAATGTTTAGGCACAATATGGCATGTATGAATGATTATACCCTTTTGATCATGGAGATCAAATCAATCTTACCCTTACTGGAAAATTAGTGACCTGAATGCTTTTATGCCCTTTGGATCATGGAGATCAAGCCAGCCTTATCCTTACTGAAGAAGTAGTGAGGTGTTGGTTTGTAACTGTGATGGCTTGTTTGTAGTGAGAGAGGGATTTGTAATAAGGATTTCAAGGTTTTAGGGTTCTTGAAAGAATTTGATATTCTAACAGTGTTGTGGCAAGGTTTTTTTCTCTCTCTTTTTTCTCCTTTCTGGTTTGTGTGAAAAGAAGGTGATTATATAATGGAAATTAGGGTAAAGAAAATGGGCTTTGAATGTGCAATTGGGCCTCCAATGTTCACTTGGGTTCGTCACTTTCCAGGCTAAATCGCAGGGATTTAAGTGCAATTTTTGAAGTTGAAATGTGGAAAAAAAATGTAGCCGGCATCGAGAACTAACTCCTGTCCGAAAATCGGCTCAATCGGATAAACAGTGAATTAGTTATGAATTTTTGAAGTTTCAGCTCAGACAAACTTATTTTGGGCTCCAGTGTCGACTCTGACACGTTCTTCAATAAAAAACTGGTATTGATCGGTGCATAATTTGGTCTCGACTTTTGAAGCAAAGTTGTAGATCTATGAGTCAGGGACCTTATGTAAAAATTTGAGCCCAATCCGATAAAAATTGACCGAGTTATGAATTTTCGAAGTTTCGGCCCAGATGAAATAATATTCAGCATTCAGGATTTTCGGCGTGTCACACACTCTGAGCAAAAAATGAAGGCCTTTTGAACACCGTTCGAACTCGATACCTCCTGTGAAAATGTAGCCAACTCAATTTTTGAAATTTTAGCGCCGGAACCAGCTCGATACGATGAAAATCGACCAAGTTATGATTTTCTGAACATGACGCAAATACACTTCTGTCACAAATTTTCTGTGCGAAAATACTTGATAAATCCACATTTTTGAAGACCTTCTGATCAAAATTGGCTTCCAGCCGTGAGAGATTAAAACGTAGATAATATCAAGACGGAATTTTGGTCACCGGAACAGGTTCAAAACGAGTCATGATCTTCAAGTTATGAATTTTTTAGCGCGTAAAAACTGCACTTTCAGCACACTTTTTCACCATATTTCTTCGAGAAAACTCACACATTCGGATACCTTCTTTAAAGAATTGACTCTTGAGCTGAACCTGAATTTGAGCATAAGTTAGGACATTAAGGAGAACTTGAGGTCATTTGGATGTAAGGACCTTGATGCAACACAAAACCCTAATTTTGACTTGACTGCCTTAGGAGGTGATTTGACTGTGCAACCTTTGAGAAATCTTGAGAAATATGGGAGGGCAAATTTTGGGGTACAACAGTTGCCCCTGTTCAATCTTCTTAAACCTGAGGATGTAGATTGGCTTGCGTGCCTTTCGTGATCCGAAGGTGGAAGATGATTGAACACTAGAGTGCCCAGAAATTTGCACTCACATAATAGAGTATCAGCAGCGTGATGTAGGGCATGGGCTTATAGATGCCATTTGGAAACTGATGGATAGGAGGATGGGCTTATAGATGCCATCTGAAAGTGTGACAGTACCTGGTCGGGAATGGGCTTATAGACGCCATTTGGAGACTGTTGGTATGTGGATGGGCTTATAGATGCCATCTAGGTGTCGATCGCGTAAGAGATTCCTTAGCGAGAACTTGCGTACCTGAGAAAGAAAAATAATTACCTGGCCTGTTATAGGAGTTGATCTTCAAACTCTTTATGTAGATGTGCCCTGGCTGGATACAGGTATCGAATCTTTAAACTCCTCAGACGTGCCCTGGAAAGATACAGGAATCGAGTCCGGAGAATATAGTCGTCAACAGATACACCCTGGCGAGATACAGGAATCGGATCTTCGAACTCTTCAGACGTGCCCTGGCAAGATGCAGGAATCGAGTCTGGTAATGTTAGTCGTCAACAGATACACCCTGGCAAGATACAGGAATCAGATCTTCGAACTCTTCAGACATTCCCTGGCAAGATACAAGATTCGAGTCTGGTACTGTTAGTCGTCAACAGATACACCCTGGCAAGATACAGGAATCGGATCTTCGAACTCTTCAGACGTGCCCTGGCAAGATACAGGAATCGAGTCTGGTAATGTTAGTCAACAGATACACCCTGGCAAGATACAGGAATCGGATCTTCAAACTCTTCAGACGTGCCCTGGCAGGATACAGGAATTGAGTCTGGAATTCAGAAAGGTTGGTGAGTTGTCTCTACTGACAGGTTATTTCCCTGGACGGGTGGTCTTTAACGACGAGTGTCTATAACGACGAGTGTCTATAACGACGAGTGTCTATAACGACGAGTGTCTATAACGACGAGTGTCTATGACGACGAGTGTCTATGACGACGAGTGTCTATAACGACGAGTGTCTATGACGACGAGTGTCTATGACGACGAGTGTCTATGACGACGAGTGTCTATGACGACGAGTGTCTATGACGACGAGTGTCTATGACGACGAGTGTCTATGACTACGAGTGTCTATAACGACGAGTGTCTATAACGACGAGTGTCTATAACAACGGGTGTCTATAACGACGGGTGTCTATAACGACGGGTGTCTATGACGATGAGTGTCTATGACGACGAGTGTCTATGACGACGAGTGTCTATGACGACGAGTGTCTATGACGACGAGTGTCTATGACGACGAGTGTCTATGATGACGAGTGTCTATAACGACGAGTGTCTATCACGACGAGTGTCTATAACGACGAGTGTCTATAACGACGAGTGTCTATCACGACGAGTGTCTATAACGACGAGTGTCTATAACGACGAGTGTCTATAACGACGAGTGTCTATGACGACGAGTGTCTATGACGACGAGTGTCTATAACGACGAGTGTCTATAACGACGAGTGTCTATAACGACGAGTGTCTATAACGACGAGTGTCTATGACGACGAGTGTCTATGACGACGAGTGTCTATAACGACGAGTGTCTATAACGACGAGTGTCTATGACGACGAGTGTCTATAACGACGAGTGTCTATAACAACGAGTGTCTATAACGACGAGTGTCTATGACGACGAGTGTCTATGACGACGAGTGTCTATGACGACGAGTGTCTATGACGACGAGTTGTATCAGAGAGATCTTTAGGCATTGATTTAACTGGATTTGTATTCTTTGACTAGGTTGGTCTCTTTTGAATGTATTCATCTACATAGCTGATCTTTTCACTGTATCCTTCCTGAAAGGTAAAGGTCAATCATATGCAATGCATGATATGGATCAAGCAATAATATTTTTCAACACATGAGATTGTATGATGCATGTATCATGATGTATAACAATGTGATGTTTATGAATGTATCTTCGTCTAGGAAAATAGATCCTTGACGGATGCCGGGAAGTCAAATCCTGGGCTGATGTTGAAGAGTGAGATTCTTCGTTTCCGTTGGGGATGATGATTGCAATAATACTGGTAGGAGAAGATGACTCCGTTGGGGAATAAACTTGGCGAATAGATTACTCTGCGGGGAGGTAACTCTGTGGGGAAAGAGAGGTGCTTCGCTGAGGTTGATGATAACTCCGCTGGGGAAACCATTGATATGTTATGATGGAAGTTTTGATGAGCTCCGCTAGGGATAGGAAGACTTCGCCGAGGACGATCTTTCCGTGGCTTTTGGCTGAGGATAACCCAGTTATATCCTGGTAGAGAAATAACCTTTGAATAAAACCTGGGGAGACGCGTTCGCTCTGCAGGGAGTGAAGGTATCTTGGTCGCATTCTTCAGCTGAACTTACCTTGGCACTTCGGTGGACAGAGCAACCAGATCATTTAGACAACTCATTATTGCCCCAGTTTCTGTTGGAGAAGAAGATACCTGTGAAGGTGTTTGATGACTGCCGATTGACAAATCTTCTTCTGGTAGGCAAGTGACGAGATGCCGGGACATAGTCGTACGCTTTGATCCCTAACTTTTGACTGGACCGCCCTTTCGGGTTTTCAGCCCACCGGGATACCCATTTTTGCCCAAGCCGCCTTTTCAGGTTTTCGACTTGCCGGGTGTACAAATTTTTTCATTTTCATCCCTTATTTTGCCCGAACCCTTTTGGTTCGCCGGGAAGCCCTTATTTTTGCCTAGGTGCGTCAACCTAGCGGGTCTTTGATTTTGCGTAGTATTTTTTCGACTATGTCCACGCTCTCAGAGTGTAGGGAGTTGCCCCTGTTATTGTGTTTCCACGCTACCAGAAGATGTTTGGTCATGCAAGATTTGTTGCTGGGAATTCATGTCCAATGCCCCAAGTGGCTCAGGCGGAGGTTTGCCCCTGGCTGTTTGGCATCTTGAGAGATTCCTTGAATCTTGACTGGACTGCCCCAGATGATGGACAATGATCAGGCCATGCCCCTTGATTGGAGGTGCTTTTGTTCATTAGGCATTCGTCGTGCGAATTTCTATGCTGTTCAAACAAAAAGTCATATGCAAACAAAGTTATGTTAAAAATGCAAAGCTTATGTCTGTCTTGAAGTTTTTGAAAAATGCATTTTTCAGTAAAACCAGCAAATTTTATAAAATGTGATGTCAACTCAATATTTTATAGCAAGCCTTAAGGAGTCAGGATACCTTTGGTAACAGTATGCTTTCGAACTAACCCATGTTTCAGCTAGGACTTTTAAGGGTTGTAGCGTGGCCTGGTTCACGGTTTAATAAACAAAGGATAAAGGCTCAAATTATTTGTACCCACCCGCTCTTCGTGATGTTCTTCAAACCTAAACTCAGCTGATCGTGCGTTAGACCTTGCTTAAGTATTTGCTCTGAAATTCCAGTGATGGTTCGGATGTTGAACGTTTATTTGAATAGGCAGTCATTTTTGTTTGGTTTAGGGTTTGTAAGACCTCTTTCTTTTTCTTTCATTATCCCTGTTTTTTGCCTGAACTGTTTCTTTTTGGAATTACAGTCAGCGGGATGCCCCAGTTTTGTAAGTCTCCTTCATAGGTTTTGACTTAATGGGTTTTTATTTTGAGAAGTAATGACTGCCTGTCTGTATGATTGTTCGGAACCATCATTGTCTTTTGTTTTGTAAGGACCTCTTTGGTGCCATTCGTTATGCACTTGGATCAACTGAGAGACTACCCTGCCCCAGGTTATGATTAAGGGTTTTAAATTTCGAAAAGAAAAACTCCTACTTCTTTGGCTCGGAGGGTTGACGAGGGATTATCTTCCTTATAACTCCAGTGTTTAGGAATTGAAACAATGCCTGTACCTCATCAGCGGGGTCTGTTCAAAAGCATACTGTAAGGACCGTGGTATCGTTTTCGTCATCCTCCCTCAAGAGGCTTAGAATTTCTTAATCAAGAGTTGATCATTAAAAAATATGAAATCAGTTTGAATATAGCGAATGCGAATATATTGCTTCAAAACAGACATATGCGATGCATTAATGAAATAACAACGTTTAACATGAATAAATGTTTGAACAGTCAAAAGAAAGTTACAACTTGAAAATTCTAATAAACAAAAGTCTTCTCATCTCAGGGCTTGTTACTTCAAATGGTGAATCCGGTAGGGATGGTAGAAACATTCAGCTTGACCCACTTGGGTGAAATCCACTGCTCCTTCATTAATCAGATCCTGGACTTTGTTCTTCAGAGCCCAGCAGTCAGCAGTGTCATGTCCAGGACTATCAGAGTGGTATGCACACCTTTTGTTGGGATGATAGTTAGGAGTAGAGATGTTGGGGTTCCGGGGAGGAGCTCTTAGTGTAATCAGATTCAACCTCAACAGGTGTTGTAGAGCTTGAAACGGCGACACGTTAAGCTGGGTGAATTGCCTCTTGGACCTGCTTGGCTTACTCTGATCAACCTGTTGCTCTGGGTGGGGTTGTGGTTGGACCTGTGAAGTGGTAGCAATTTGGAGAGTTCAATTCTTCACCATACCAGATTCTTGTCCTCTTGGAAGCTGATCAAAGACCTGGTCTCTGACTTGGACTGGTTGCTTCATGTTGGATCTGTCTTGGTGGAGTTGACTGATCATGGTCCTCAACTCCTCTTGCTCCCGAGCTAAACCTTGGATGAGAGCCATTTTCCCCAGCATATGGGTTCTCATTGTACCTACCTCAGCTTGCAGGCGTTTCAGCCGTTCGTCCTTGTCATCTTCAGGACTTTTCTTGGCCAGATTCCCCATGAGGAGTGTCCTTAACTCTTCCTGCCCCTTGGATAGGCTTAGAAAGATCTCCTTGAACTGAGTCTCTTGAGCATGAAGACCCTGGTTATCTTGTTGGGATACCATTACTGAAATAGCGAAGAAGGTAAGAGACCTGTAAAAGGAGTACCTGTAATGCAATGATATGTATGATATGCATGCAATGTTTTCAAGGATCTCGCGGGGTAAACAAGAAAATTGTTAGAATCTGAATTTGTAGCTTGATGAAAGGAGCTTCATGTTGTTGAGAGTCCTTCTTCAAGGGTCAAGGCTCACCATATCGAGTGGGTCATATCCCCAGACAACCTTGGCTAGAGGAAAATAAATCCCCTTTTGCCCCTTGCTAGACAGTTGGTTCATCATGACCTGCATCACAGACCCTTGAGATCCTTGAAAAGGGTTAATCCTTATGCAGGATGTATGCAATGGTATGATGGCATGATGCTATGCTATGCGTGGAGTGACGTAAGTAAGCCCTGTTATAAGCCCAGATAAAGGACTGTAAAGAAAACCTGCAAGAAACTCATGTGTCAGATAACAAGAATATGCAAGTAGTCAAGTTTGAAGGCACACAAGTCACACAAGACAGCCCTTAGAGTTTAGGCCAGCATGAAGTTTAGGTACTACCCTCTTTCAGTTTCATTGGTTAAGACCTGTCCTAGAAAATAGTAATCGGGTTCTAGAGGATCCCAATATCACTGACTACCCTCAATCGGTCATAACTCCAGCATCGCAATCTTTTCTTACGGCCAGAACCATCACGAGAGTTTAGCCTCAATGGGCGTAGCATACTGCTACTGTTCTATTGGCCAAGTTGGGTCATTTAAGGTTCTAAGGTCGGTTGGTGCTTAATGACTCCTCAGAAGACCCATATTCTCCTCGTTGCGACACAAGGGATATCGGTACAGACCAAGGTGCCACACCAACGTAGCCACTGCTTCACCCATGTCGGTCTACGCTGGACAGGTCCCTCACAGCTTATGCTACCTAACAGGGTATCCCCAGATCTGGGTTAGGATCTATGTAACTCCGATGCAGCCCACAATAATAAAGCAAACAAACACATCAATTGAAAACACAAGTGATCTTAGTCCTAAGGTACACCTCACTTTAAAGTAGTCCCTAGCAGAGTCGCCAGTTCTGTGATCGGTGGATCTGGAACTGACTGTTTAACGCTGGTTCACGAAATGTCGCGGAAGCAAGAGTCGCCACCGTCTTTTATTTTCTCCAACATGGATAGGACAAAAGCACAGCAAAATTCCTTATGAGATAGTTTCTCGGTTCCGGAGGTAGATTTATAGAAAGGGAAGGTGTTAGCATCCTTTCTATCCATGGTTATCCATGGGCTCTTAGATACTTGCTCATTGTGTTTTCAAAAGTGTTTGCTTTTCAATTGTGAGTGGGTTTGAAAAAGTTTCGTTTAAAGATTTCAGTTCGACTCTTGTATCAGTCCTCAAGAGTGTTTGAAAAATTATTTTGAAAGCTTTTTGAAATTGTCGGTGTGAAAAGAGTTTTTTGATTTGTTTTGAATTAGAGCAAGTATCTATGAGTCATCCACCTACCCTAAGGAATTAGGCTGTGTAAATGTCCTTAAGGTAGTGTCATCCCACCATTGAGAGATAGGTAGCACCACCGTTGGAGGTGTTCGGGTCAATTCGTTTGTAGGGACAGTGTGGTCACCAGAGCAACAGTAGGATACCTTAGAAGCTACCCTTATGCCATTGATCCTTTTTAATTCGAGGCAACTTTTTCGAGGCAACTTGTTTTGAGGCATATGGATCAACGGACATAAGGACTTACTAAAACGTCCTATACTCGACGACCACGTTTCGAAGGTAAGGCAACAGTGAGGCGTACCCTAAGAGTGGTGTGTGAATTTGTGTATTGTTTTCAGTTTAACCATTATCTTTGATCATGCATTATGGTGAGCTACGCTTGTTTTTAATTTGGCCATTCATTCTTTCATCCAAAGTTTAGCAGTTTTAAGAGTGCAGGAATTTAAATGCGGAAAGTAAAATCCTACGCTATTACAAGGCGCGGGTCTATACATCGCCAAATTACAAAGACCCATTTTGATAAAAAATGCGGAAAGTAAAACCTAGTTACTATTACGTGGCTTGAACAGTTACATAATATTTGAAAGAAAATAAATAAGAATAAATGCGCGAAAAGAAATTAGAATCGAATGTTCGAGGGCGTTGGACCCTTTAAAGAATTAAATTGAAATTAAATTAAAGTTATTTATTTAAAAGAAAAGAAATGTTTTTTAGGTTTTTTTTGTATTTATGAAATAAAGAAATTAAAATTGAAGAGAAACCCTAATTCTAAGTGGTTTTTAATTATTAATGAAAAAAATATTCAGGTTTAACCTAATTTACTAAATATTTAACGTACATGTTTATTTACAAAATATTAATTAATTAATAATAATGATGATAAGGAAAAAAAATATTTATTAAAAAAAATGATGAAAAGTTAAAAACCCTAATTTCTATATATCTTATTTATTTAAGAAAAAGTGTTAAAATTGAAACCTACATTAATCTAAATTAATTATTTAAAGTTTATTTACAAAAATAATAATGGTGAAATTAATATTAATAAAATAAACATTTTTGATTTTTCTGTATTTTATATTATGAAAATTAATTTATGAAATTTAAATAAAACAATTTAAACAATTAAAATAATTAATAGAATTAAGAAAGAAAAACAAATAAAAATTAAAAATTGATGCAAACCATGGGGGGTGTCTGGCCCTTTTTGGAGGTTTTTTGGAAGTAATTTGGCCCATTAGATAAAAAGCTTTGTTTGACTTTCTGGCATCACGTGCGTGTTCATTGACTCCTGAGTACCGTGGTATGCAATCTTTGGCCATTGGATTGGGTTTCATGGCCATTTGTGTTCTGGCTGTTGGTCATTTGTGTTCTGGCCTCATCATGCATAAGTTGTTCTTTTGGCCATTTGCCTTTTGGCTTTTGGCTTTTGGCTATTTGGCTTTTGGCCTCAACGTTCCTTAATGAACCTGCATGGGATCCCGTCTAAATCTGCAGTGTTGAATCTCATGAACACATTAAATAAAATCATAAAATGCAAATAAAGCCAATATATGAAGAAATTTAATGTTTAGGCACAAATGGCATGTATGAATGATTATACCCTTTTGATCATGGAGATTAAATCAATCTTACCCTTACTGGAAAATTAGTGACCTGGATGCTTTTATGTCCTTTGGATCATGGAGATCAAGCCAGCCTTATCCTTACTGAAGAAGTAGTGAGGTGTTGGTTTGTAACTGTGATGGCTTGTTTGTAGTGAGAGAGGGATTTGTAATAAGGATTTCAAGGTTTTAGGGTTCTTGAAAGAATTTGATATTCTAACAGTGTTGTGGCAAGGTTTTTTTCTCTCTTTTTTCTCCTTTCTGGTTTGTGTGAAAAGAAGGTGATTATATAATGGAAATTAGGGTAAATAAAATGGGCTTTGAATGTGCAATTGGGCCTCCAATGTTCACTTGAGTTCGTCACTTTCCAGGCTAAGTCGCAGGGACTTAAGTGCAATTTTTGAAGTTGAAATGTGAAAACAAAATGTAGCCGGCATCGAGAACTAACTCCTGTCCGAAAATCGGCTCAATCGGATAAACGGTGAATTAGTTATGAATTTTTGAAGTTTCAGCTCAGACAAACTTATTTTGGGCTCTAGTGTCGACTCTGACACGTTCTTCAATAAAAAACTGGTATTGATCGGTGCATAATTTGGTCTCGACTTTTGAAGCAAAGTTGTAGATCTATGAGTCAGGGACCTTATGTAAAAATTTGAGCCCAATCCGATAAAAATTGACCGAGTTATGAATTTTCGAAGTTTCGGCCCAGATGAAATAATATTCAGCATTCAGGATTTTCGGCGTGTCACACACTCTGAGCAAAAAATGAAGGCCTTTTGAACACCATTCAAACTCGATACCTCCTGTGAAAATGTAGCCAACTCAATTTGTGAAATTTTAGCGCCAGAACCAGCTCGATACGATGAAAATCGACCAAGTTATGATTTTCTGAACATGACGCAAATAAACTTCTGTCACAAATTTTCTGTGCGAAAATACTTGATAAATCCACATTTTTGAAGACCTTCTGATCGAAATTGGCTTCCAGCCGTGAGAGATGAAAACTTAGATAATGTCAAGACGGAATTTTTGCCACCGGAACGGGTTCAAAACGAGTCACGATCTTCAAGTTATGAATTTTTTAGCGCGTAAAAACTGCACTTTCAGCACACTTTTTCACCATATTTCTTCGAGAAAACTCACACATTCGGATACCTTCTTTAAAGAATTGACTCTTGAGCCAAACCTGAATTTGAGCATAAGTTAGGACATTAAGGATAACTTGAGGTCATTTGGATGTAAGGACCTTGATGAAACACAAAACCCTAATTTTGACTTGACTGCCTTAGGAGGTGATTTGACTGTGCAACCTTTGAGAAATCTTGAGGAATATGGGAGGGCAAATTTTGGGGTACAATACCCTCAATTTCTGAAGTGTTCGTCAGTGCTGGTGTAAGCAAAGAAGGACAAGTGCTCTCCACAGATGCTGAAGGTGACGATGAAGATATTTCAAGATTTATCTATCAAGTTGCGTCGGACCAGGAGCTCAGCAATTGGACTGCCGTGGACATCCCTGAAGTTGTTTTCCTTGATGTGTAATTTTCTATTTCCATTTTAAGTCGTATGTCCTGCCCAAGGCATACTGACACCTTGTAGAAGGGGCCCCTTATGTTTCAATCTTCGTTTAACATTGAATGAAAAATCGCACTTTCGCATACAATTTTGTTCTTTGTCTTTTCTTTTACTTTTACTTTTTTAAAATAAAAATGGCAATACTTTTCTTTTCTTATTCTAAATTTTCCTTTTCACTTTCTAAAAATATAACATAAAATCATCGATCATGCAGATCCGTCTCGGACTCCGTTGGAAATGATAATGCTATGGCTCCTTATATCCTTGAGAATTCAGTTGGTCATGCTAACGAAGATAATGAGGAAGATTGTGAAGTCCCAGAAGAACTAGCCAGGCTTTTGAGATAGGAAGAGAAGGTCATCCAGCCGTATCAAGAAGAAACAGAAGTCGTCAATCTCGGTACTGAAGAGGTAAAGAGAGAAGTCAAGATAGGGGCCGCCTTACAAAGTGAAGAAAAGAAGGGGTTGATTGAGTTACTTCGAGAGTATGCTGACATCTTCGCCTGGTCGTATAAAGACATGCCCGACTTAGACACTGATATAGTAATGCATAGATTGCCACTCAAGCCAGAATGTCCTCCTGTAAAGCAAAAACCAAGAAGGACCAGACCTGACATGGCCTTGAAGATCAAAGAAGAGGTTCAGAAACAGCTCGAAGCAGGTTTCATATCTGTGATAAATTACCCGCCTTGGATTGCTAACATTGTGCCCATACCTAAGAAGGAAGGTATGGCACGTATGTGTTTTGACTACCGA
Source organism: Vicia faba (assembly GCA_948472305.1). Classification (NCBI taxonomy): domain Eukaryota; kingdom Viridiplantae; phylum Streptophyta; class Magnoliopsida; order Fabales; family Fabaceae; genus Vicia; species Vicia faba. The sequence continues at coordinate 213,689,214 of OX451739.1, forward strand.
GACTTGAGTAGAGTAAGCCCGAAGGATGATTTCCCATTGCCTCATATTGATGTATTGGTTGATAACACTGCTCAGTCTTCAGTGTTTTCCTTTATGGATGGATTCTCTGGATACAATCAGATAAGGATGGCTCCGGAAGACATGGATAAAACAACTTTCACAACTCCTTGGGGTACCTTTTGCTATAGAGTCGTGCCTTTTGGTCTTAAAAACGCTGGTGCAACATATCAGCGAGCTATGGTGACTCTCTTTCACGACATGATCCATAAAGAAGTCGAGGTGTATGTGGACAACATGATTGTGAAGTCACAGACTGAGGAAGAACATTTGGTTCATTTGAAGAAGTTGTTTGATCGTTTGCGAAAGTTCAGGTTAAGGCTTAATCCCAACAAATGTACCTTTAGGGTTCGATCAGGCAAGTTAATTGGTTTTATCATGAGTCAACGAGGAATTGAAGTAGATCTAGACAAAGTAAAAGCAATACAAGATATGTTGGCGCCAAAAAATGAGAAGGAAGTACGAGGTTTCCTTGGAAGGTTGAATTACATAGCCAGGTTCATTTCCCATCTTACCGCTACCTGTGAACCCATCTTTAAATTGTTACGCAAGAATCAGGATGTCTGTTGGGATGAGAGTTGTCAAGAAGCTTACGAGAAGATTAAGCAGTATCTTCAAGAACCACCAATACTCATACCACCAGTTCCTGGGAGACCTCTCATTATGTATTTGACTGTGCTTGAATGATCTATGGGTTGTGTGCTCGGACAACATGATGATACTGGACGGAAAGAACACGCCATTTACTATTTGAGCAAGAAGTTTACTGATTGTGAGTCAAGGTATTCCTTACTTGAGAAGACTTTTTGTGCTCTTACATGGGAAGCTCGACGTTTGAGGCAGTATATGTTGACACATTCTACGCTTCTGATATCTAAGATGGATCCGATAAAGTACATCTTCGAGAAACTAGCACTTACAGGCAGATTGGCTCGATGGAAAATGCTTTTATCTGAGCATGACATCCAGTACGTCACACAAAAGGCTATCAAAGGTAGCATTCTCGCTGATCATCTCGCTCACCAACCATTGGAAGAATATCAGCCCATGAAGTTCGAATTTCCAGATGAGGATGTTATGAAACTTGATGACAATGAAAGACCTGAGCCAGGGGAGCAATGGACTCTCATGTTCGACGGTGCGTCAAATGCTATGGGTCACGGTATTGGGGCAGTTCTAACCTCTCCACGCAACACTCACATACCTTTCACTGCCAGATTATGTTTTGATTGCACGAATAATATCGCTGAATATGAAGCTTGTGTGATGGGCCTTGAAGCCGCCATTGATTTTAAGATCAAGATTCTTGAAGTTTATGGGGACTCTGCCTTAGTGATACATCAAGTACGGGGTGATTGGGATACACGGCACCCTAATTTAGTTCCATACAGGGATTACATAATTGAGTTGTTGCCTGCTTTCGATGAGGTCACCTTTGAGCACATTCCTAGAGAAGAGAATCAACTGGCAGACGCTCTGGCCACTTTAGCAGCAATGTTCAAAGTCAATTACCCGAATCATGAACCCATTATAAGGATCTGTCGTTACAAGGAGCCAGCACATATTTTCCCTGCTCATTGTCTCACAACTGAAGATGTATCAGACGAAAGGCCGTGGTATTTCAACATCAAAAGATATCTTGATAAGCAAGAGTGCCCCGAAGGTGCTACGATTTGTGATAAGCGGACTCTCAGAAGGTTGGCGTCTAAGTTTTTATTGTCAGGAGACGTTCTGTACAAGAGAAACTATGATTCGGTTCTGCTCAGATGCATGGATAGACACGAGGCAGAATCCATTATACGAGAAATACACGAGGGCTCTTTTGGGACTCATGCCAGTGGGCATTCCATGGCCAAGAAAATCCTACGAGCAGGTTATTTCTGGATGACGATGGAAAGTGACTGTTGTGTATATGCCAAAATGTGCCATAAATGTCAGGTTTACGCAGACAGGATACATGTTCCTCCCACTCCTTTGAATGTGATGACTTCACCATGTCCCTTTGCAATGTGGGGCATCGATATGATTGGATGCATCAAGCCGAGCGCTTCAAATGGACACAGGTTTATCCTCGTTGACTACTTTACCAAGTGGGTAGAAGCGGCTTCATACAAGAATGTGACTAAGCAAGTTGTCACTCGTTTCATCAAAAGAGAGATCATATGCCGGTATGGAACTCCTAACAAGATCATCACTGATAACGGGTCAAATCTCAACAACAAGATGATGAAGGAAATGTGTGAAGAGTTCAAGATCGAGCACCATAATTCGTCACCTTATCGGCCAAAGATGAATGGGGCAGTTGAAGCCGCTAACAAGAACATAAAGAAGATCGTCCAGAAAATGGTGAGAACATACAAGGATTGGCATGAGATGTTGCCTTTTTCCTTGCACGGCTATAGAACTTCGATGCGTACTTCCATTGGGGCAACTCCGTTTTCACTAGTCTATGGTATGGATGCGGTACTCCCAGTCGAAGTGGAGATTCCTTCCATAAGGGTTCTGATGGATACTAAACTTGATGAAACAGAATGGGTTCAAACGAGACTCGACCAACTCAATCTCATCGAAGAAAAGCGCCTGGCAGCCATTTGTCACGGTCAGTTATACCAACAGTGTCTCAAGAGGGCATTTGACAAGAAGATTCGACTTCGAGAGTTCCACTCAGGTGACCTGGTCTTAAGAAAGATTCTGCCAATCCACACTGATCCAAGAGACAAGTGGACTCCCAACTATGAGGGACCGTACATCGTGAAGAAAGCTTTCTTAAGAGGTGCTCTAATCCTGACAAACATGAATGGGGAAGACGTTCCGCTTCCAGTCAATTCAGACTCAGTAAAAAAATACTACGCATGAAAGGGCCCGCTAAGTCGAAAACCCGAAAGGGCGGCTTAGGCAAAAGTTAGGGCTAAAAAAGAAAAGAAAAAAAGAGAATAACCCGCTAAGTCGAAAACCCAAATGGGCGGCTTAGGCAAAAAAATGGGTGTCCTGGTGGATTGAAAACCCGAAAGGGCGATCCAGGCAAAAATTAGGGACAGAAAAGCGAGAGGCTGCAGTCTGAAGACTCTTCACGTACACCCTCCTAATGCGGGATGGATCGATCTAACTATTATCCTTTGGGAGCACGGCACTAGGACGACCCAGGATGCGAGAACTATAGCAATATCAGTTTTAACAGAAATTAGAGATTTCCTTATTTCCATTTTACTCGTTGTGTTTCTTTTCTTTTTCGCAACTTCCTCATTTAAGAGTTGTTTCTATGTATGAATGCCCATTCACGGGCCAAACTCATTAATGAAAATTTGCCCTTCCATTAAAAAATCTTTGTTATGTTCTTTTACTTTATTTTTCGTATGCGAATCGTGATTTAAATTCTTTGTTAAGCATTGCTTTGAAAATAATAAGTCAATAATAATCACGAGCTAAGATTTGAAACCCTACATTACATGGATATGAAGGCATCCCAATGGAATTTTGTGGTCTTCAAGTGTTCATTTCTCCTGTGCAGGTAGCAAGTCATGACGGTCACCTTGACCAAGATTTCATCCTCGTCGCCTCCTTGCAATCGACCGAGCACCCGATTCTCCCACTCGGGGAGACCTGGGGAATTGGTTGAGATCCACGTCTCTTTTTCAGTTATTCACAAAGCCCAACACGTGAAGGAAGTCAGATCAAGTCTTTTCTCCTCAGCAAGATTTAATTCCCCAGTGAACTCGACAAGGCTAGCTCTTTCTTCTCAAATTTCAAGCACCAGTCCATGTTGGTACCTCAAGATGACGGACAACAGATCCCCATGAGTTTTTGACATTTTGCACACAATAATCATCACGACATATTGCATTGCATCCTCAAACGCATAGCATATCCATGGATCATCATGTCACACTTCAAATGCATATGAAGCATGAGCCAGATCAATCCCAAATCAATCCCAAGTAAACAAAACATCCTCACAAATAATATCATTCTCATAAGTCCCAGTTAACACCTATTATCACACTACCAACTAAAATAAACTAGGGCATTAGTACGACATGCTCCCCAACTCTCAATACTCACTTTATCACTCTTAAGGTGGTAGGTCTTCCGTAGACTTTACCCTCTTCTTCCTCGTATTCTTAGGGTCGTAGATCGTCCGTAGATCTTACCTTCGCTTTATCTTCCTAGGGTCGTAGGTCGTCTGTAGACTTTACCCTCTCATCATCTTTTTTCTAAGGTCGTAGATCGTCCGTAGATCTTACCGTCGAGTTATCTTTCTAAGGTCGTAGGTCGCCCATGGATCTTACCTTCGCTTTATCTACCTAGGGTCGTAGGTCGTCCGTAGACTTTACCCTCTCATCATCTTTTTTCTAAGGTTGTAGATCGTCCGTAGATCTTACCGTCGAGTTATCTTTCTAAGGTCGTAGGTTGCCCGTGGATCTTACCTTCGCTTTATCTACCTAGGGTCGTAGGTCGTCCGTAGACTTTACCCTCTCATCATCTTTTTTCTAAGGTCGTAGATCATCCGTAGATCTTACCATCGAGTTATCTTTTAGGGTCGTAGATCATCCGTAGATCTTACCATAGTGGTGTCTTTTTAAGGTCGTAGATCGTCCGTAGATCTCACCATTGCATTTTAGGGTCGTAGATCGTCCATAGATCTAACCATTGCGTCATATTTCTTAGGGTCGTAGATCTTATCGCCGTTTTATCTTTCTAAGGTCATAGGTCACCCATAGATCCTACCTTCACTTTATCTTCCTAGGGTCTTAGGTCGTCCGTAGACTTTACCCTTGCATCATCTTTTTTAAGGTCGTAGATCATCCGTAGATCTTACCGTCGAGTTATCTTTAAGGTCGTACATCATCCGTAGATCTTACCATCGCGTTATGTTTTAGGGGTCTTAGGTCGTCCGTAGATCTTACCTAAGATTTACCCTCTCCTCGTCTTGTTTTTAAGGTCGAAGATCATCCGTAGGTCCTACCTTCGCTTTATCTCTTTTTAGGGTTGTGGGCCATTCGTAGGTTTCACCCTCACGCTATCCTCTTAGAGTTTTAAGTCTTCCGCAGAATTTACCTTCGTGTTATCTGTAAAGTTTCTTACCTCCAGTCACCGCGATATTGTCAACCATATCCTTTTAGTCACCCTACCACTCACTCCCTCGAAAACCTTGTATTTGCACCATTACCCAAGTACGAGCTACCATTATTCAATCATGTTTATCCATCCTGACCAGTCCACCAGAAGACCAGTTTGTCTTCCCCCAAGTAGACGTTCACACCAGTGAATGACACTCACACCATCTCTCCAGGGAAATTTTCGGGTCCTGGTATTTAATCATCTTCCACCTTGAACTCTCGAAAGGCTGACGCCAATCTCGCCTTCAAGTTTAAGACGATTAAATAGGGGCAGCTGTCGTACCCCAAATTTTCCCTATCTTTTTTATTTTTGTCAGGCTTTGAACTTTGCATTCCATTTGCCTCATTTTTATTATTTAGTCATTTGCATATCCCGCATCTCATGGAATCAGGCGCTTTGGTTTAAAGTTTTAGGGTTGCGCCCTCTTTATGTCTAATCTTGTTTTGAGGTTTTCTTATCAGGTAAAAAGGAAATGCATCTGGTTCTCGATTAATGGATCGTGGAATGAATTGTGTCATCATGTTACAAGGTTGGTTCTCGCTCAAATTTATCAGAGCCTGGATTAGGGTTTATTTCCCTATGTGTGCCGGTCAAGATGCTAGGGTTTTGGGTCTTTGGTTTCTTGGAAGATGTCTCTCTCGCCTGCCCCGAAGATGGCTCAGGGCTCAGTGCGTTAGGTCAAGAATTTCACTTCCTCGCATTTCAAGTTTCTTCTTTAAGTCTCTAAGCCATTGAGTCGGGAATTTGGAGGCTGAATTGGAAAATGTGGAGTTCGAGCACTTCAGGAAATGAGGTTAAAGGTTCATGATAATCAAGACATGTTTTTGTTGCTTAAGTTACAAGTTATTGTGGGCTGAATATCAAAAATTAGGTTTTTGGTCGAGAAGTACGAGTGTGGTTCAGGCATGATATAAAGATCAAGGTTCAAGCGACCTGTGTTTTGGGGTTCGAATTAATCAGTGGAATTAAATTCTTAAGCATTCATTTTGTTTTGTTTGAGAGTTTGATTGGATTTTGAAAGATAAGGCGTGTGATGTGTTTGGAATACAAGTTGTAACAATTGCTCACAATTTTTTGAAGTTTAAGTTACAAAGTCAAAGGGTGCATTCGAATTATTCAAGAGAGAATTTCAGAATTTAAACAAGATGCAAGAGTTATTTAATTTCTACAACAAAATTCATTCAAAATAAATTCATTTAAGCTTTTGTGTTCATTACATTTTTTGAGACGAGTTACAAGGCATGTCACGAATTACAAGTTACAATTTCTATTTACAAAAACAAAAAGGGAATCAATTCTTTCTCCTTTAATTGTTGTTGCTTCTTCTTCAAGAGAATCATCCATGTTCTTACAATCCTGCTTGCCGTCCGATAATCATGCTCATGAAACAAGGAAAAAGAAAAGTTAGCGATCAAACACATGAAAAAAAATTCAAACAAGAATTAATTGATTGATATCTCATCATAAGGGTTCGCCTTTTGGAATCAGTTAAAGAGGGAGATATTTTTTTATCATGTTTTATTTTCTCCCAAATTGCAAATCACAAAGATTTGTCCTCTTTGGTTCACAAAAAGGGAGAAAAGAAAAATTGCCAAATGAACAAACAAAAAGCAAGCAGCAACATAACGCGCAGAACAGTAGGCCAGCAGGCCAAGCAAGCAAGGCAGCGCGCAGAACAAAGGCCAGCCCCTACACAAGGCAAACAAAGGTGCAGAAAAAAGGCGCAGTAAGTTGCCAAACAAGGTAAACAACAAGCTAACAAACATAACAGCAGCAAATGGTATCAAAACAGTATCAAACATACAGCAACATAGCAGGCTAATAACAAGCAACAAGTCAAAGGCTAACAAACAGCCAAAACACCCTAGTGCTTCATCATTTTCCAAAAGAGGAAAACCCTTCAGAATTTTCAAAGAAAAGCACAATAGCTTGGCATCATTGAAAGAGAAGGAGGAAAGAAAAACCTGCATACTGCATAACCAAAATAGTCCAAGAAAACTTCCCACAAACACCAAAATGACTAGAAATAAAAACCTGCATCCAAAAAACACCAAGCCAGCATACCAACAATGTTCAAAATTCCCCAAATTCCCCCCCCCCCCCCCCTTTGACTTCCACCCCTGTTGCACTATAAAGAAACACACCATTGTTTCATTGAAGGAGATCCTGGACACACAACTTAAAACACAACAAAGGGGATTTTTCTTTTAAAACCACAAACTATAAAAGCAAGAGCTAGCAAAAACCATAAACTGTCAACCTAAAAAACCAGCAAAAACCATAAACTGTCAACCCAAAAAACAAGCAAAAACCACAAACTGTTAACCCAAAAAAATAGTAAAAAAACCAAAACCGCATCCACAAAAAAAAACAGAAGCCAAAACCAAATACAATACTCTCTTATCACCATCATAACTTCATCTAAAAAATAGTATTCTGGCTCTTAACAATCAACCTGCGAGCAGCTAACCCCATTATCTCCGAATAACCTATAACTCACCTCAACCTGCATTTGTAACACAAACCTCCAGCATACTCCCTGCATCACTCAACACAGGCTCGCGACTTGCTTACAATAAACCAACACACACACACACACACACAGTGATTCACATAAGAAAATAGGAGAAGAGCAGAAGAATAGTAGATGGGAAGTTACCAGGGAATATCTTCACCTCCGAGAACATTCGGGGTCAGTATTCTTTCTGAACTCTCCAACCATACTTGCTTTGATATGCTTACCTGTGCTTTATTTTGTAAATTACCTTCTCCAAATATTGTTGTTCAATTTTGTTAAAACTATTTGTGGCTTTGAGTGTGTTTTCATTTGTTTTATTCTTGATAAACTTGGAAACGATCAAAAGAAATAAGGTGAGTTGAGTAAAAAATGAGAGAGAAATCAGTAGAGAAATATTATACAAGATAACCTACAAAGCTCTAACTCACTCTCCTCAGACAATCCCCAAAAACAACCCTGAAAATCACTAACAATAATCCCAACACTTCTGATGGCTACTGGTTTCCAACCACCTCCCTTTGTTATATGCGAACTGTTACATCCCTTCTTCAATTCATGCAGATACTCGTTTCCAAACTCTATCCAACACTAAACTTGTTCTACAACAACACCATCCCAACTGAATGCTCTTTCCTCCATAAAACCACAACCCTTTACTGCTATCACTCTCGAACAAACAGCCCGCAGTGAACTGAGTCCAGGCACGGCCAATTACATCATCTTCTTCGTACTGTTTTCGTGGATCCATTTATATCCCTCTCTTTCACTATTTTTTTCGTGGTTCACTCTAAACCTAAGCAGAAGACTACAACCCTAGGTTATAAATTAAATGGCCAAGGGTGAATTTCCGACCATGATTTGAGAGGGTTATCATTCTACTCCCTCCGCTCTACAAGCAGGCGTCGAGATCCTAATCAAAAGGGGACGAAATCGGTTACCTTAGAGAGGAAACTTCCTCAAGTGAAGATTGAAGCGCAGATGCTGATGACGATTGAAGCAGGTTGAGAAGTTGATGCCGAAGAGTTGTTCAATGAAGGCTGAAGAATCTTTGGAAGTCGCAAATGGCTACTAGGAAGCAGAAAGTGAACATGCAGATCGAGAGCGAGAGCTGAACTGAGGGGTCGTTTTTGTTGTTGTTTTTAGCGAGAGAGAATGATGAAGATTGGTGAGAATCGATTGAAAGTTTGAGAGATTGAGATGAGATGGAAGAGGAACGGGTAAGAGCAAGACAGAGAGAGGGTTAAAGGCAGAGGGATTCATGGTTTCAAGAGGATGTCGTTTGAGAGGATTCAGACAGGCTTAGTGGAGTGTGTTTTTCCCCAATTTGCTAGCGGCGGCTTGTTTTGCCACCTTAGGGTTTCTTCCCTCTTCCCTACATTTCTCTCTTTGGGCCTAACCCGAATCAGCATCTCCTTGGCCCGTGAAAATTTTTTTTGGCAACCTTATTGCCTTGCATCAAAAACTCCTATTGGACCTTGCGTTGTGTGGCCTTGCACCCATATTTCTTACCATACTATCCGATACAGACTTCATACCCCCCCCCCCCCCCAAGCCTTTTCTTTTTACTTCCTTTTAATTTTGTGGATTAATTTGTTTATTGTTCTAGTTAATTATTTATGTTAATGGTTAAAATTAGAATACATTTAGAATTACATTTTTAATTTGCTTCTAATATTTTCTTTAACAAAAATCACATGAAAATTAGAATTCATTTAGAATTAGAATTTTAATTTCCTTCTAATATTTTCTTTAACAAAAATCACATAAGATGTTAGGATATTTTAGAAGTAGGTTTTAATTCACTTTTAATTCACCATTTATTTAATTTAATATAAAACTATAAAAAACATTCAGAATTTAAGTTTCTTTATTTGTTCGTTCAAACCCCGATGCCATACTCCCTTAGATAGCTCCGTGAGGCAATTAAAACCCGTTCGACCTTTTCTTCTTTTGGGCTTTTCTAGGCTCCTTCTTAACCTTTTCTTCTTTTGTAATTAAAACTTATCATTCACAAACCAAAAATCAAAAACTTTTAATCATTACTTGAATTTATTTTAAAACTCGCAAAACACTCAACCAAGCAAAACTCCCCCAAAATGGCATGTTATCTCCGTTCTACTGTGATATCGGCCGTGCCTATTGCTAGAATTTGTGCGTTAGCGTCGCCCACTAAAAAACACAAACAAACAACCATTTTCTAGAGGAACTACGATGTTCTGATTCCTTCATTGGATACGTAGGCAAAGGGTCGCGAAACCCTCACGAACGCAATAATCGAAAACCATTCATTTCCCCTTTAGCAAGCCTAGTTGTAGATAAATACACCCTTTTAAGACAAACAAACAAAATGGATCCCGTTGAGTACAACGGATGTGAGGGGTGATAATACATTCCCCTCGCATAACCGACGCCCTTACCATTTCTCTTGGTCGCAAGACCATCTTATCCATTCCCTTGTGGTTTTATCGATATTTCCCCTTCCTTAGGGATAAATAAAGTTCGGTGGCGGCTCTGTGTTTTCTGTCGGTGATTTCAAAAACCATGGATGAAAAGGGTGCTAATACCTTCCCTTTTCATAATCTACCCCCCGAACTCAAGAAACAATCTCAAAGGTCTTTCCTGTGCTTTTTCACCTTTCCTTTTGGGTAAAAGAAAAGTCGGTGGCGACTCTTGCTAACCCAACATTTGCGATCAAACGCAAAACACCCAAGTCAGTTCTCCCACCGTATTACATAACTAGCGACGCTACTGGGGATAATACTTAAAGTTGGGTTACCTTAGGGTTAGATCATATTTACTTGCTTTCATTGTTTAACTTGTATGTTTTACATTATGGTTCTTTGTTTGGGTTTGAATCCTCTACTCGGATTTGGGATACCTTATAGGTAAGTAGCAACACATTGTGGAAACTGCGTAGGGTATACCGGCATGGTCTAAGAAATAGCTAGGTTAGTGCGACATATTTGTGGGTACAGGTAGCCCTTGAGTAGTCAAGGAGAATACGGGACCGCTGAGTGATGTCATAAAGCACTAATGAACTTTTAGAACCTTTACTTGACCAACTTGGCCTTTAGGACATACTGAGATGACCGACTTTGATGCAGTTTGAAGTTGGTATATACTCGATACTACACTTATTGAAGTTTGGTTTTTTGGGATATTTCGATCGCCATTAAAGAGGCTTACGCTGAAACAGTGCCTAAAGAAACAAACCAGTGATATTAAACTCCTTAGAACTCGATTACTATTACTAGAACATATTTGAGCCAACTAAACTTCAAGAGGGTACTTACTTATGAGACTCCATGCAAGCCTAAACCTAAGGACTTGTCTGCTTTGTGTGAATATGATTATTTGTATATAAATTTGCTTACTTAGCGTACTTGTACATAACATCATACTATAGCATTTTCAATAACCGTTTCAAGGATCTCAAGGGCCTATGATGCAGGGTCACGTTGAACCAGACGTCTAGCAAGGGGCAAGAGGATTTATTTTCCTCTAACCAAACACCGTCAAAGATCAAGTACAACAATTTGAGTCAAGGGCTACAACCCACTTGGCATGGTGAGCTTAATTCTCGTGGAAGGACATCCAAAAACACAAAGTTCTCCAATCAAAACTGTAAGTGACTACTAACCCCGCGAGATCATTGAAAACATGTATCCACATATCATGCATCATATCATGACAGATTTCTCCCATACAGATCTCCTTATCTTCCTACTGTTTATTTCAGTAAGATGGATATGGAACAGACAATGAAAGATCTCCAAGCTCAAAACGCTCAATTCCAACAAATGTTCCTGGCTATGACTAAGGGGCAAGAGGACCTGAAGACTCTTCTTCTCAAAGACAAGAAGAAAAAGTCCAAGAAGTCAGTAAGCGTCTTGAACTTGGGAAGAAGACATAGAGGACCAGTCAAGGGAGCTCTATATCTTTCAACTCCATCCAACATGGGGGATAGTCATGAAGGAAACCACAATTTAGAGATTGATGAAGTTGAAGCTGACTACTCTGAGGAACAATATCCTCCCAGTGATGACAAGTATAAACAGTTGGAGGATCGCGTTAGTGCTATGGAGATTCAACAGATACCTGGCTTGGATTTAGGAGACATGGGATTGGTTTCTGGGGTAGTCATCTCGCCAAAGTTCAAAATCCCTACCTTTTCCCTGTACGATGGAGTCTCTTTCCCTAAGATGCACTTAAAGTCTTATATCCGCAAGATTCAACTGTACACAATTGATCTGAAGCTTTGGATCCATTTCTTCCAAGAGAGCCTAGTAGAGACTCAACTTGAATGGTTCTATCAATTGGAGAGTTCTCACATCCACACCTGGGAGGATTTAGTTGCAGATTTCTACAAGCAGTATCAGTACAACGCTGATCTTGCACCAACTCGTGTGCAATTGTAGAACATGACCATGGGTTCCAACGACATCTTCAAAGGATACGCCTAAAAGTGGAGAGATCTGGCTGGTAGAGTGCAGCCCCCTTTAACTGATAGGGAGCTGATTGACATCTTCATGGGAACTTTGACATGGCCTTTCCTCAAACACCTAATCGGAAGCTCCTCAGTCGGGTTCACCGAGCTAATACTAACCGGCGAAAGGGTCGAAGTTGGCATCAAAAGTGGAAAGATCCAAGGAGCTACACCTTATGATACTCAGAAAAAGCCATACAGTGGGAAGAAAGAGTCCAATGTTGTGTATGGTCAAAAGAGTCGGCATGATCAACATGTAGGGGCAATCTTGATCTCTAATCCTACACCTATTCAACAAAGACAGTGCAATAGGCGTAGGGTAAGATATCAAGAAAGGCAATACACTAACATCAACATGCCTTTGTCTCAAGCGTTACAACATTTGTTGAAGTTGAAGCTAATCACGCCAACGGATCCTTCTCAAAATCCCGACACCTCCTCTTCTAAGTACAATCCAAACGTAAGATGTGCATATCATTCTGACAGTCTCGGACATGACACTGACGGTTGTTGGACTTTGAAAAACAAGATTCAAGACTTGATTGATGCCAAGGAGATCGAGTTCAACCCTCCGGAGAGTCCAAATTTGATCACTGCTCCTATGCCAAATCATTGAGAGCGTCTTGTTCATTTTGAAATTTTCATTTTTAATTCCTCTTGTTATTCAAACAATTATCTATTAATTTCAAACTTTATTTCATTAATGCATTGCATATGTTTGTCTTGAATTAATTCATTCGTTTTCATTTCATTTAAACAATGCTTTTTACTCACTTAAAGACATTCAACTCTTGATAAAAGTTATAAGCCTTTAGAGGGAGGATGAAGAAAACAATGCCTTAATCTCATGCAGTATGCTTTTGGACAGACCTTGCTGATGATGTACAAGCGTTCTTTCAAATCGTAAACACTGGAGTTATAAGGAAGATAATCCCTAGTCAACCCCTTTGAGCCAAAGAAGTAGAAGTTTCATTTTTTTTTTACAAATTGAAACCTTTAATCAAAACCTGGGGCAGGGTAGTCTCTCAGTTAATTCAAATGTGCGTTCAGTCGCAAAATTTCACTTCAACAAGTGATATCAAAGATATTCCTCTGGGATCAAAAGACAATGATGGTTCCCTATCAAATAGGTAATCATTATCTCTCAAAAAGAGAAGCCAACTAAGTCAAAACCTACAAAGGAGACTTAAGAAAACTGGGGCATCCCGCTGACTGTAATCTCAAAACAAGAATAGTCAGGCAAAAATCAGGGATAACAAATCAAAAAGAGGTCACTACAAATCCTCAACAACATGAAAAGTGTTGCAAAAATGACTACTTTCTCAAATAAACTTCCAAATATCTGAACCAACATTCCAGATTCAATAGGAGTTCAAACGTACAATTAACTGAGTTTAGGACTGAAGAACGTCATGAAGAGCGGGTGGGTACAAATATATTTTGAGTCTTTATCCTTTGTTTCTTAAACCGTGAACCAAGCCACGCTACAACCCTTCAAAAGTCCTAATTGAAGCATGGGTTAGTTCGAAAGCATACTGTTACAAAAGATATCCTGACTCCTGTAAGGCTTTACTCTAAATCCTGAGTTTGAATTTTCTTACAAAACTTCTTTACTTGCCAAAACGCATTTTCAAACTTTCAAGATAAGCATAAACTTTGCATTATTTGAATATCGTTGTTTGCATATGGCTATCTGTTTGATAGCGGAGAAATTCACACAACGAATATCCAGTGAATGAAAGCTCTATCAGTGAACAAAATCGCTTCAAGTGGGATGACACTTCCAACGACAAATCTCCTATAAACAAGGGGCATGACATATTACTATCCAGCACAGCTGGGGAAGTCAAGTCAAAATTCCAAAAGAAACGCTGAATATACCAGGGACATGTCTCCATCTAAATCACTTGGGGAATTAAACACGAATCCCAACAAAGGGTTACATACAATCAAACATTTCCTGGAAGTGCCATAAACACTCGCTACTAGGGGCAGTGACAAATCTCCCCAAAATCCTTCTCATAGGATGACTCCCAGCTAGAGTTTCAATCTCTGAAAACTTTTTCCCAACTGATTTGACTTCAAGAATCCTCGAGGATTTCTGCCAGTGAAGTCGCCGCCTCTCCAACAGACTAAGCAACAAGGTTTATTTCCCCAACAAACGACAGGATTCCCCAGCTTGAGGTGGCCTCTCCGACCACTACAAATCAAAGGACCACAACTCCTCTTCCCCAGTAGACTACTCTACAATCCCCGACAAGTTACTGTGAAGCCTGGACCCAACCAGACATTAGTTCAACTTCGAATCCCCAGTAGAGCAACGGACAACCGAGACTCCTGAACTTTTTCCCCAAGCAGGAATCAACACTCTCCACAGAGTTTTCAACTTTCCCCAGCAGAGTTCTCCTCAATAAAACTGGGATCCTTAGTGGAAATATTCTAAGCAAAGTTTGAAGACATACCTACTCTTCAACAACAATCCGGGATTTAATAACTCCCCAACACTTGTCACGGATTTATTCTCCAAGACAAAATTACATTTCAACAAGATTCATAGCACATGCATACAAAATACATATAACATAAATCTCATTTATTTTGAGAACATCATTATGAAATGCATACATCATGACATTTCATATAACTAACTCTTTACCTTTTCAGGAAAGATCGATCGACAGATAAAGGTTATCATCTTTTGGAGTAGTAATCGTCCAAGATTCCTTCATCATCCTGCTGAGGTAGTAGTCGTCCAAGATTCCTTCATCATCTTTTGGAGTAGTAATCGTCCAAGATTCCTTCATCATCCTGCTGAGGTAGTAGTCGTCTCAAGATTCCTTCATCATATTTTGGAGTAGTAATCGTCCAAGATTCCTTCATCATCTTTTGGAGTAGTAATCATCCAAGATTCTTTCATCATCCTGCTGAGGTAGTAATCGTCCAAGATTCCTTCATCACCTTGTTGAGGTAGTAATCATCCAAGATTCCTTTATCATCCTGCTGAGGTAGTAATCGTCCAAGATTCCTTCATCATCCTGCTGAGGTAGTAATCGTCCAAGATTCCTTCATCATCCTGCTGAGGTAGTAATCATCCAAGATTCCTTCATCATCCTGCTGAGGTAGTAATCGTACAAGATTCCTTTATCATCCTGCTGAGGTAGTAATCGTCCAAGATTCCTTCATCATCCTGCGGAGGTAGTAATTGTCCAAGATTTCTTCATCATCCTGCTGAGGTAGTAATCATCCAAGATTCCTTCATCATTCTGCTGAGGTAGTAATTGTTCAAGATTCCTTCATCATCCTGCTGAGGTAGTAATCGTCCAAGATTCCTTCATCATTCTGCTGAGGTAGTAGTAATCATCCAATATTCCTTCATCATCCTGCTGAGCTTTCAGATATAGTTCAGATACGCTCTAGACACAGATGCCATCCTGATACTCATTCAAATTCAACTTTCAGATACAGTTCAGATACGCTCCAGATATGGATGTCATCCTGATACTCATTCAGATTCAGCTTTCAGATACAATTCAGATACACTCCAGACACGGATTCCATCCTGATACTCATTCAGATTCAACTTTTAGATACAGTTCAGATACGCTCCAGATACGGATGCCATCTTGATACTCATTCAGATTCAGCTTTCAGATACAGTTCAGATACGCTCCAGACACGGATGCCATCCTGATACTCATTCAAATTCAACTTTCAAAAAACGAGTCAAATACAATCCATTTATGGATATTATTCTAGTACTCACCCAACACATCCACTATTCCAGTGTAAATCAACCAAAGATTTATTCTGATACTTCTTCTATTCCTACCAGCAATCATTTTGGATGGCATCTACAAGCCCATCTCTGACAACTTTCCATCATCTCTCCAATGGCATCTTTAAGCCCATTCCCTACACCATCAACCATTACATCCTCGAGTGCAATTATTTGGGCACTCTAGTGTCCAATCATCTTCCACCTTCAAGTCACGAATGGCAATCCGCCAATCTAACTCTTCAAGTTTAAGAAGATTGAACAGGGGTAGATGTTGTACCCCAAAATTTGTCCTCTCATTTGTCAAGTATTTGCTCACAAAATCTCCTTTAGCTCAAGACTGCATTAGGGTTGATCAACTCAAGACACCTCCTTAAGCACTGATGACCAAAATTAGGGTTTGATATTGCACAAGGATAATTGGACTTCTATTCCCCATATGATTTTCATAGATCATTATGGACCCCCAAGATTACTCATGTCAAGTTTCAAGCCTTGGATTACATTTTTTATCAGTCAATTGAGCAGTTGACCTAAAAATCAATTGTATTGGGGAAAAAGTCAACCATGGCCAATTTACAGTCAAACTTCATAATTTCTGATCCACATCAATTTTAAACTCATATATATCACTTGATCAACTTTGGACCACAACTCCTTAAGAAATTTGATCAAATCTCCAAAAGGGAAAAATGGTCAAAATTAAGGTTTTGATTGGGAAAGGGCAATTTCTGATTTTTGACCTAGCAAATGGTCAATTGGTTTAAGGCATGATCTCAAGAGTCCAGTTGCATAATTTTTACCTAATGACATGGTTCAAAACATTGCAAGTCCATTGGATTGACATATAAATTTTTCAGACAACTGATCAAAGTCAACTATATACTGAAAAGTCAAACTTTGACTTTTTGGTCAAATTTAAGTGCCAAAGATCATAATTCATCAAAACATGTCAAAATATGAAACTTATTCATAAAGAAATCAAAAAGTCAAGATTTCATTTTGAAAAGTCAAAATTTCTAAACTTAGAAATTTTTCTAAGTGTTGAAAACTTCATATTTTTTCACAACTTTGAGCCAATTTTTCACCATGATGCAAGATGATTCAAAAGAAACTTTGAACATGAAATTTGTAGATCTCCATGAGATCCAACACATTTATTTATACAACTTCTCATAGAAATGCTTGGATCTCAAACTATTAACCCATGAAGTCTTGGTCATGAAACTAAAGCACTTAGTGAATTTTCAGCAATTTTTAATCAGGTTTTTGTCCCAACTTCTTGGCCAGTTTTCATCAAGTTCCAGCTTGATTTAACAAAATTGGAAAACATGAAAGTTGTAAGGGAGGTTCTAGATTTCCAAACAGTCCAAGAACTCATTGAGATCATTCTTGAGCTGATAGGATCGAAGAGATGAGGTTAGGGTTTCATTCTTGAAGTACAAAGCAGAATTTGTGATGAACACTTGACTAAAATTCCAACCAAAGCTACAAGATCTCTCTTTTCAGGTTATGTTCTCTCAAAATCTATGCATAATCAAGCAATTACATAAACCTTAAGTGTATTACACAAGCATTTGAAGCTTTGTCCAAGTCTTGATACCACTTATGGTTAGAAATGCAAAAGCAACATTTCCATTTGCATAAAGCTTCACTTTTCCAACCACTCTCTTCACTAAAAGCTGAAATCTGTTCCAAAGATCACAAAAAATCTCTCAACATCAGAAGCAATCCACAAGACCTGCAAAGCATGGCTAAGTTCCTTAATTCACTCCTTTCTTCATAATGAAGCAACTTGTCTTTATGAATTTGAAAAAAGGAATAACATGTGATTTTTCAAAAAGTCTGAGTTTTTTAAGTCTCAAACCTTCTCTATAAATAGAAGAAGCATTTGCAAGACAAAGAGGTTAGAAAAAATAGATAGAAAAGCTAGAAGTTTTATTGGTAAACCCTCAAAATCTCATATTCTCAAAAGCCATAACAGTCTACAAAACTTCCACTCTTGAGTTTTAAGGTCCAAACGTTTGAACCTCTCATACCTTGTAAATTTGTCCAACCATCTAAACACTCCACATACATCATATAGAAGTTTTCCAAACACAAGAAAACCTTCTGTAATATCACTATCATCACTTCCCAAGCTCAACAACAGCCCATACAGCAGCTCAAACTCAAAGCACAAATTTCAGTTTCAAGGTAAGTTTTCTTGATTTTGAACTCTTCATACAAGCATCATTAATGGTTCATTTGTGAAGATAAAATGTAGATATCATTGCCTTAAAACTAACCATATTCTTGCTTTTTATTTTCACTAACCATGTGTTGAGAATTGACTTTTACATGTAGCAAAACAATGATAAAAACAAAAAACAGCAGTTATGCATCGACACGAAATGCTATGAGTCGACACATATTATGTCCAAAACAGGTTATGAACCGATGCAAACTATTATGCATCGATACGAAATGTTGCACGAGTCGATACGAAATGCGAATGCGTCGACTCATACTGAGTTAATTTTCATTTTTCAGCAGCAAGGAAGTTTTCGCATCAATACATAATGGCATGCGTCAATACATAAACTGTTTTCGTATCAATACATAATGGCATGCGTCAATACATAAACTGTTTTCGTAATGGCACGCGTCAATACATAAAATTTTCGTATCAATACATAAGTATATGTGTCAATACATAATTTTTTTTTTCAAAAAAAACAATTTTCTTATTTATTTATTTATTTATTTTGTATATTATTTATTCATTCAATATGGTTGTGATAATAAATTAGGATTTATTTGCTTTCATCCCCCCATTTATAAATTTGTATCTCCATCCCCCAAATGATGTAATAGCGTAGGATTTTAATTTTGCAACTTATCGCTTTAATATAATTGTTAGTAATTAGGGTGTGTATGGCAAGATAAAATCAACAAGTAGAAAATCCTAATACAAGACAAAACAAGCATGAAAATCAATACACTTGCACACAAGCACCCCTAGGGTAAAATCCACTTGGTTGCCTTATAAATGACCATATTACGCATGTGAGGTATGTTAGCAAAAACAAGCAAAATACAAGATCATAGTCCCTCGATGACGCTATCTAAGTTGCCTTTCAAAATGATCTTAGTCTCTAAATAAAAATGCTAAGATACCTTCCAACATTGCTAATCATGGTTATACGATGACTCACGCCCGTCCGTTTACATTCAAAGATAGGGTTACTTACCAAATCAATGGTAAGATAACAATGTCAAAGGAAAGAAGAAATGAACATGAAAAACTTTTGAGTATGTAGAATGCTCCTAGTTACTTGCTCCATTTCAAAGCCAAACATCCTTGCTATTTTCAAAACAAACACCTACACTTTCAAAACATCTTACAAAACTTGAAAATATTTTCAAAAGGCCAACACTTTGTATACATTCTTACGAACGAGAATCATTACAAAGTTTTCCTAAACAATGGCCTCTTTATAAAATACTTTCAAAAAACTACAGAAAGCACATTTTCAAACAAAAGCAAGTGATCTTGCAAGTAACTAAGAGCCCATGGAAAACCATGGATGAAAAGGGTACTAATACCTTCCCTTTCCATAATCTACCCCCGAACTCAAGAAACAATCTCAAAGGTCTTTCCTGTGCTTTTTCACCTTTCCTTTTGGATAAAAGAAAAGTCGGTAGCGACTCTTGCTAACGGCAACATTTGCGATTAAATGCAAAACACCCAAGTCAGTTCTCCCACCGTATCACACTTTCCTTTAATATACGTATTTTCTCTACATCTCTGCCTCTCTATTTGTTATTTTCTGCCATTAAACTAACGTGAACCCATGACACCTAATAGAGAAATAAAGTTTTTTGAAAAGTGAAGATGAATTTTTAAAGGTGTTACATAAAAATATATTTGACATGGCATAAATTTTTAGTGATATGGCAAAAATAAGACTATGTGGCATAAGGGTATTGAACCCATGACATCTAATAGAGAAATATTTTTTTTGAAAAATGAAGAGTTTTTAGAGGTGCTACATAAGAGTATATTTGACATGACATAAATTTTTAGGGATATGGCAAAAATAAGACTATATGGCATAAGATGTTGGGGTCTATTTTAATATATATATATATATATATATATATATATATATATATATATATATATATATATATATATATATATATATATATATATATATATATATATATATATATATATATATATATATATATATATATATATATATATATATATATATATATATATATATATATATATATATATATATATATATATATATATATATATATATATATATATATATATATATATATATATATATATATATATATATATATATATATATATATATATATATATAAGGGTTAAATATATTTTTTATTCTTATAAATATCTCAAATTTCATTTTTAATCCCTATTAAAAAAATGATAAATTTTGGTCCCTAAAAATTTTTTGTTCATCCAGATTTAGTACCTGCTATTTTCTAAAATTTAAAAACTGTATAATTATCCTTAAATTTTTAAATTTTATAATAATATTTTTCATATGTGTTTAGAATATTATAAAATGTTTCTTTATCAAATTTTAGAATTTTTTAAAATGAGAAGAATTAAATATGATTTTTTTAAATTTCAAAAGATATTGATAAAAATAATGAAAATGTCGACTGAGAAATCAAATTTTGAATTTCTTTTTTTTCAAAGAATTTTTTATAACGTTCTAAACATATCCACAAAATAATCATTCAAAAATACACATTTGTTTGACAACAGAGACTAAAACTATTTGTATAATAATTTTTTAGGGACTAAAACATGTCATTATTTTAATAAGGACTAAAAATGAAATTTAAAATATTTATTGGGACCAAAAATATATTTAACCCCATATATAAAGAAAATAAGATGGTGTGAAAAAATCATTAATACCTTTTGAAATGTAACTTTATTTAACCTTTAAATTTGTTACACGTTTACTTAATTTCCCCTACCATTTTTGTCACATAATACATCTTATTATTGTAATATATATATATATATATATATATATATATATATATATATATATATATATATATATATATATATATATATATATATATATATATATATATATATATATATATATATATATATATATATATATATATATATATATATATATTTATATATATATATATATATATATATATATAAAAGTTATTTAATATAATAAAAATTGTAGTTGAGACGATAAGATGAAGAGAATAAAAGAAAAATAACGATTTTAAACGAAAAATATATATTTGAATTATATAAATGATAAATAAGATGCTGCTATTTAAATTTTAAAATAAATAATAAATGGAAGAAAGAAAATTCAATAATTTTGTTTTATATTTCTATTTTTTCCAATATTTTTAAAAAATGTTAAATATTTATCATTTTATGGATGGGAGAAATTCTGCATTAACGATTTAGACTCTAAGTAACCAATCATCACAATTAAAATTTTCAATAATTTTGTTTCATATTTTCTTTTTTCCAATATTTTTAAAATTGTTAAATCTTTATCATTTTATGAATTGGAGAAATTCTAGATTCGAACGACTCAAATTCTATGCAACAAATCATCATAGTAAAAAAATTCAATAATTTTGTTTTACATTTCCTTTTCTTTTATTTAATTCAATATTTTTAAAAATGTGAAATCTTCATCATTTTAGAGGTGAGAGATAAATTCTTCAAATTATAAAAGATAAAAGATCACCTATTTTAGGTTATTCACGCCATCTTAATAAAATTGAATGATATAACTTAATGATTTGAGGAATAAAATACAAAATTAAAATATATTCTTCAAAAAATAGAGAGGTTTATCTCATATCTTAATTTAAATAGTGATGATTGGTTATATAGAGTTTGAGTCATTCGAATGTAACATTTTAATGTAAATGTTTTAAGATTGATACTTTATTTTTTGTCTTACTCTATATGTGTATCTATCATCTAAGTTTTTGTAAGAAGTTAATTGTATTATTTTTTCTAAACAAAACTTGTATTTTATTGACTTAAATAATTGACCTATATTGAATAAGCGGATAGGATTAATTTTATCTTTTAAGAATATATTAATAATGATGAAATAGACGGAAAGATTGCAAGAAAAATATATAAACTATTTTTTCAAGCTTATAACATTATCGGCGGCCAGTGGAGATTATTTAAACATGATATGTTTCAACCTTGTCTTTTTTTACGACTTGCTCTATTAATATATTTTGTATTTTATGGATTTAGATACTTTCCATCAAGAATGTTCTTTGGTGTTACTTGAAAAAGTTGTTGTTAATGTATGATGCTGTTTATATGCATACATTATATCTACTTTTTTTGCAGCCATAACAATAATAAAACGCATAACATGCAACTATGTCTTTCATTATTATTTATGGAAAAAAAGAGTCAAAACTAATATATAAAGAAACACCATAGCATGCATCTACTCAAATATGTATAACAACATCATAAACCAAACATTCAAAAGATATTGGGACTAAGACTTGGAAGTTGGAACTGCTAACAGCTACACATAATCAACATTGAGAAAAGTCACATTCACACTATTATTTGTTATTTGAGCATTCTAATGAAGTTTTGGATAGAGCAGTAACATTTATACACTTGAAACATTCAATCCAAAAGTCATATTAGTCCTACAAGTGATAAACTCTAAGTTCCAACAAAAAAATAATTTTTCTTTAGTAGCAATAATGACATGCCTAGTTGCATATATTGTTATAAGAGTAAACAAACATTTTAGTGCTCAAAATTGTACAGGTCAAGCAATTTGGTCTTTCAATCAAAATATGTAATAATCATCCATCAAAATCAAGGAAAAACCTACATATTTTCTTTAATAGCATCTTTTGCATCAAGATGAACATATAAGTTTTAAAAATGACTTACAGTAGCCTACATGGAAGAAACTAATTTAACTTTTCAAACTTTTACTTTAGCTAAAAGCAAGAAAGTGGGAGAGTTGATGAGCATAAGATTTGAGCACAAAATGTTCTTGTTGAAGAGTTCAACAAGGGAACAAATTGTTTTCATACCGTGTAGACTTCACTTTTCAAAGGGAAGAGTTCATCAATGGTAACCAATTTTGCTTTGGGTTTGACATTAATAACTCACTCCTTTTAACATTATGGGATATATGGTGAACAAATATCAACTCACATACATATAATTTAATCATAGAATTCTTTTTTTTACATACACCTAGCTCAAACTGTATTTCCAACTTGCATAGTTAGGTAATATAGCCACTATAATCTATATTGAAGAAATATAACACAAATCCACACATATGATAAAGTATCAATGAGAATTAATAAAAAAAACCAATTAACTGTACAAGTTTAATGTGCTCTATGTACAATAAAGCTAGAATGGCAATTCTTCTTTGCTCGTTTTTTTAAGAATGTATTAAGAAAAAATTACCCACCATGAAGGATTTCATGTTAGAATCCATCAACTATCACATATAAATAAATCACAGAAATTTTAACAAATTCCATTATTTCCAATTACAAACTATAAGTTTTAACACTAAACAAGGTACATAAGGATGTAATAGAGAGGTTTGAAAACTTCAATTTTGACCATTTAAATCCACGTCCACTAAGGAAGATTATTCTTACCTTTCATGTATGTTAAGACAAGCTCCAAGGAAACAAAAAGTAACCCCAAATTGGTGTACACTCTAACAAGATAAACCAAGTCCCTGCATTTAATATTATATGGCAAAATTAGTTTTAAGAGTTGTCTTAGGCAACTTCAACAAACTTGAATTGAAGCACAAACTATCTATAAATTCGAATACTATTTCAACTTCAATCAAATGTGGCTCTCTTATCAAATACTATAACAAAAGATACATAAATATCCGAGAAAAATTTAGCATTCCAATATTCTCAGCAAACAAATATAAAGGTTTAATGTTCCTCTGAAAGAAGGTTAGATCAATGGTACAAAACTTTCAATCTTCTACAGATATCTTTTAAAAAGTGCAGGAAAGGCTCAAGAATTGACATAACATGAAGAAATTGAATTATCAAATAAATGTTTCATCATCTCAACTTCACAACCTCCAAAGGCACTTCTACGGAAAACCCATCTAACAATAGTTGAGAAACACGCATAATCATACGGATTAAAGTGTTGTTGTATAGAGTGTAGTTGTATACGCGACACTTATAATTACGGTTCAGTGATCGTTGTTGTAAAATGTCTATCACAACAGTTGATTCAAACAACCCTTATAATAATTATAGTGGCACGGGTTCGTTACCCGGTTACAATCAAAATTAAAATATGGGATTGCTTGTTTTTCCAAATCTCTCATTAACCATATACAACCATTCAAATAGATTTTTGAGACAATAATTAAAAAATTAAGTTATTCTTGGAAAACAACTTAAAAGATTCAATATTTTTCGAATGGAAAGCATCCCGTAATTCATGATTTTCTCTTTTAACTTATAGGATTTTATTTAATTCCAAATTCTTCAAAAAAATATTGATAAATAGATGTCAGTCTGAGTCTTTCACATAAACATTGATTTCCTCTTCTTTTCTAATTTATGTTTCAAACATCAAGTTTTGTCTGAAAGGCCCTGAATGACATCCATTTATGAATATTCATTTGAAGAATTTGTGACATTGAATGAAATTCTATACGCTAAAGAAAAAATCATGATTTACAAGATGCATGCAATTCAAAAAAACATTGGATGATATAAGTTGATTTTCAAGAATAATTTAAATTTTTAAATTATTATCTTAAAAATCTTTTTAAATGAGTGCAAGTTCAATGAGGGGTTAGTGAAATAAGCAATCTCATATGATATAACAAACTCTCTAACAACATTTATCAACAAAAACATTAAATTAATTTACATAGATTGAGAGAACTGAATAACTAACCATTTCTTGAAACTTTAAGTGATAAGTAAAGAACTATAAACACTTGCTAGCTGCACATGAAAAACCATTTATCAACTCATAATTTACGCTTGCTACCATATGAGATTCAACTAGTTTGTGAAGCAATGAAAAAAATATAAGATGGATGAAGTTAACACAATAGCTTCATACTTCTTATACTTATTTGCATTGCTTCTAAAACTAGATGAACTTTTATTGTGTTGTTGTTTCTTCATTCAATTTTCTTGAATCCTACAAACACCATGATAATTATCAACATGTGAAACCGGAAACTTATTTGTCAACAACAAAACATGCAACAATAACATAGAATAACATACAACAATAAAAGAGCAAAAAAACTATCTAACAAGACAAATTCATAGAAAAATCTAGTGAAATATAACAACAACATACACGAAAACGAGAGAATAATGAAAAAGAAGAATATCTTTATGTAAGAAGAACAAGAATGACGGCTATATTGTAGAATAAGAATGCTAATGATTAAGAAGAGAAAAATGGGTTCTAGGATTTTGCTGTGTAGATATGACGCTATTGTGAAAGAGCGAGAGTTAATTCGTTTATATATAAATATAAACACAATGGTTGACGTTACCAACCGCGATCATAGCCCTTTATTTTATATATAAAAATAAATAAAATAGAAAACATGCGCCTTAACGTTAAATTAATAATATATTTGAGGGCACTGAGTATCGAATCAAAGAAACTCTAGATTCTATAATTACGATTATGGCTGCAACCGTAATTATATGTTAATAATTTTTAATAAAATAATAGAATAAAATATTAGCGCCTGGATTTAGAGATGCTACTATAGTTCCCTGAAGGACCATAGTAAAGGTGACATCGTCATTTGTATTATTTGTAATAAGTTTATTCTCCTTATACACCTACAGTGAAGTTAAATTTCATAATAAAGCAATATCTATATTGGGGTAAACACTTTGTTTTGATTTTCTTTATACACTTGTACTCAAATTAAATTTCATAATAGAGGAAAGACCTAATGTTCAAATTAAAATTCTCAACAATGAACACATTAATGCTTCCTCAAGAGAAATTTCCTAGGAATTAAACATATAGACATAGTAATCAGTAGTATAAAAATATGCTTTTCAATTCCATGAATGGAAAAACGGGGTAGTGCTTACACATATATGAAGAAGAAGAAAAACAGGGCATTTCTAAAACATGAAAAAGTATAAACAAACATGTTCAATTTTCAATCTCATCTGCATGTTACTAAGAAACTTGTTTAAGAATTCTCAAGAAAATTAAGTTCTCTTCCAAGGTTGTAGGGTTAGCCATCTATACAAAATTGATTGTGTTTAAGACCTTATACTTTTTTTTCTTCTTTTGACGACAATTGATCAAGAATCTAGTATGCATCTCTTGTTTCTCGCAAGTACATGCGTTAAAAATCATAGACTTAGCTGAAGAAGAGACAAGCCCAATTGTGTCATCTCTTGTTGGTTGTGGTTGCGAATGTTGCGGTTGTGGCCCACTGCGTTGCGTATTGACTGTTGCGGTGTGAAATAATTTTATGTACGCAACCGCAACATTCACAACCGCAACATTCGTGAAATATATAGTCAAGATTTCTTCCCGGCTCTTCCTTAATTTCTCCCCCATTCTCAACTTCATGTTGTAATGTGTGAAGACAAGCTTATGCAATTTTTTGTACTTCAATCTGTTTCTTGTCTTTGTGTGGATATAGCTAAATGTACTCCAATTTTTCTCACTGTTTGTGGCACAAGTTGTTTGATTGAGAACTTTCATAGACAAATATTGAAGTTCAAGAGCACATGAACCATGGTATTCCCACCATTGAGCTTTTTCAAAGAAAGAAAAAAAAAAAAATTATTGGTTATATTAAAAAATAAAGTATATTTATAAAAACTTATAAAAACATTTGTATTTTACCTGCATCTATCTTAGACAAAGATTTTTGAGCTAGAGGTGTGCCAAATGTTTCACTCTTTTCTCTAAAAAGTGTTAGCTAGGTAATATAACAAAACATATCAATACATAAACAAGTTTCTTAATAAATAATTTATCATATGAGAATATAATTTCCACTACTTACTTGGTTTAGAGCTTTGATTTGATCTTCCATGTTTCTTTCTAGCTTCATGATTACATTCTTTGTTTAGAGACAGAGACAGAGTAGAGTATGTATACCCAGTGATGTATGAAAATAATTTAGAGACATATGACCAATAATTTATCATATGAGAATATTGAAAATGTTTTGCAGGAGATACTCCTCCAGGCGCAGTACAACGATGTAAAGTTGCAAGATAAGAAAAGTCTTCCGGGCTTCTCTCGAGCGACCTTGTTCAGAGACAGAGTATGTGTACCCAATGATGTAGAGTTGAAGAGGATGATTCTGAACGAAGCCCACAAGAGTAAATTTACCATTCATCCCGGATCGACCAAGCTGTATCAAGATTTAAGGAAGAGTTTTTGGTGGCCCGGTATGAAGAGGGATGTTGCTAACTATGTGGAGCAGTGTGTGATTTGTTAACAGGTGAAGATAGAACACCAAAAGCTTAGTTGTATGTTGCAACCATTAGACATTCATATATGTAAATGGGATAACATATCTATGGAGTTTATTGTGGTATTACCATGTACCTTAGGTGGATATGATTCTATATGGGTGATTGTGGATCGGTTGACGAAGTCCGCACATTTCTTGCAAGTTAAGACGACTCATAAGACGATTCACCTAGCAAGGCTCTTTGTGGAAGGAAATGTAAGATTGCATGGTGTACCGTCTAATATTATTTCGGATAGAGATCCGAAGTTTACTTCACGATTTTGGAAAGCGTTTAACCATGAGATGGGGACGGATTTGAATTTGAGTACTTCAAATCATCCACAGACTGATGGACAAACAGAAAGAACCATTCAGACAATTGAAGACATGTTAAAAGCATCTATTCTGGAAAGTGGTGGAAATTGGAAGGATCATTTGCCTTTGATTGGATTTGCATACAACAATAGCTATCACTCGAGTATCGACATAGCACTGTATGAAGCCTTATATGGAAGGAAATGTCGATCACCGTTGTGTTGATCGGAAGTTGGCGAAAGAGGAATTCTTGGACCGAAAATAATTCTAGAAACAACGGAAAAGATTAAGACGATCCAAGAAAAGATGAAGAGGGCGCAAGATCGCCAGAAAAGTTAAGTGGATAAAAGGACGAGACCCTTGAATTTTGATGAAGGCGATCACATGTTTTTAAAAGTTACTCCGAGGCTAAATTTGAAAGGACCGTTTAAGACGAGGAAACTTAGCCCGAGATATATGGGACCGTATCAGATCATGGGACGGGTAGGAAAAGTTGCATACGAGTTAGCGTTGCTTCATTCACTATCCGGGCTGCATGATGTATTCCATGTGTCTCAGCTTCGAAAGTTCGTGTCGGAATCATTTCATCTTATCCTTCCAGACGCGATTGAGATAGAACCAGATCTTTCCTATCAATCGCAACGCATTTGTATTTTATAATATGTTATAAAATCCTTAAGAAGCAAGTAGATACCTCTTATGAAGGTGTTTTGGGAAGAGTCTCTCCCGGAGGAAGCTACTTGGAAGCTCAAATCGGAGATACGAGAGAGTTATCCTCATCTGTTCTGGTAAGTTTTTGAATTCGATGACGAATTCTAATTTAAGGGAGGGGGAGAATGTAATATCCCATATTCTAATTTAATCTACCATTGCGATGTGTCCTGAGTGGTTCTGAAAGGGCATTTCCATTGGTATGGTGAGGATGTGATGCCATGTAGGCTATATCATGTCGGGAACTCATCTCTAGTGGTGCCATGTAGGCAATTCCACTAAACTTTCGTCCGGTGGGTTCTTGTTGTCAAGATGGCGTCTTTGTACTGTGCTTGATGTGTTTGCTCACACGTGCATTTTGATGATTGACGGGACCGTGACGCAACATAGGCAATGTCACGGCTGTAACTCGTCACAGATGAAATTCCATATAGGACTCATCTGTCCCATGTTGCAGTTGTCATAACCGGTAAAAAATAAAGAGTCACCACCACTACTTTTTTTCCTAACGACAGGTGAATAATGAAATAACCCTAAATTGGTACAGAAATTATAAGTTCTTATTAACTTTAAACGAAGGGAAGGTGTTAGGCACCCTTCATCTACCATATTCTCAAGGAAGTCCTGGATTTAGGTTAAAAGGGTAGGATAGGGTTTTAATTTTTTAATTAGGAGAGTCGCCTTGGTTTTTAAGCCGCATGCCTATGTATCCTTTTATGAGGAATCATAGTCTCAGTTCGTAGTTCGAATTGTTTGATTGTTGTTTTTTATGGATTGTGGAAATATTTTGAATCAATCCTTGAATCAAGTATGGGTTTGAAAACAGTGGAATAAGTAGACGCAATTCATAGTTAATATAAAAGATTTCCACACTCTTTTTTGAAAATATATTGAATTTGGAATTAAGTTAGTACAAAAAAGTCAGTATTTAATGGGTTAGCTATTTTGAATTAATTTGATTTAAGTTTGAGATTATGTTTGTTTTAATTTTAAAAAGTTGTGTTAGATTTATATGAAAAAAATAAAAATAAAATAAAATAATATAAAATGGTAAAAATGTTAAACCTAAATCCTAAAAAACTAACGTGACTACAGTGAAATTTTACAACTAAAAGACGATGTTAAACCTAATAACTAATTGTCAATTCCTACTATATTTTAATAATAATAATATTAATATTAATATTAATATTAATAACAATAATAATAATAATAATAATAATAATAATAATAATAATAATAAACAATAATAATAGTAATTATAAATAATGGAAAAATATAGTTGCCAAAATGAGGGTGGGGACATACCCCTTGTTGTTTATCAGTAAAATATAAAGTTGTTAATTTTCAAAGTAAAACAAGTATTCAACCAAAGATTGTCATGCGACAATGAGAAATTGAAAAAGATAACAATAGCACCACTTATTAACATAGAATAAAATATAGTAAATATTGAATAAAATTACCTCTTTCCCTTCCGTAGATCTTAGGTTCTTCTATCAAGAAAAAAAATTCTTTCTCTCTTGTTTGCCTGCTTCTTCGTCGCCTTTATTCTTATTCTTTAAACACAAAACAAAACAACACCTTGCATAAAGTAAAAAAGAAGAAAGTACCACAAGGGGAAAACGTCGGTGCGGTAGAGTTTTCTTGGTGAAAATTGAATTGTGGATGATTGTTCACTATTGTCTGTTAAAGACAACAACAAAATTGTTGATTTGTAGATAATTGTTGATTTGTAAATGATTATTGAATCTCTAAATGGTTGCTGATGGAAAAAATTTAGGTGTTCTATTTAAAACCCTAAAATTAACCAAAATAGTTGCGTAGAAAGAATGTTTGTGAGGGAGAGATAGAAAATTATTAATGAGGAATATGAAGGGAAGAAAGCTCTATTTATAGGAAAATTTTAGGTAAAAAATTAAATATGATTCACCTATTTTTGGCAAGATTTATACTGATTGAGGCTTGATTGAAACTTGGAGAATAAGATTTTGAACTTAGACACTTTTGTGACTTTTTTCAATATTGTGATTGATTCATGATTGATGAAGATTTGGTTCTGACATATTTGATTTATTTTCTTAATTTTAATTATTAAGTGCATAAGATCAAAGATTTTAAAAAACAAATAAATTAAAATGAAAATTAAAATATTCTTTTATAAAAGAAAATTCTAATTAAAAAAGAAGAAAAAGAAAGACCTTTTCTAACCATTTCTGTTTTCTTTTCATGAATTGACTAATTAAAATAAATCTAAATCTAAATGAATATTATCATAATCTAAATTAAATTAGTTATACTCAAAAAAATAAAAATAAAAAATAGTGTTAAAATAATCCTAATAATAATGAGATAAAAAATTAGTAACAATAATAATAAATTCTAAATATATTAATAGTAAAACTAAAATAAAAATCTAATATTCTAAAAATTAAAATTAAAACCCAATTAAATATTGAAGATGGAAATAGAAATTAAATAAAAGATTAAAATCAAATATTGAAAATGAAAATAGAAACTAAATCAAAGACTAAAATCAAATATTGAAAATAAAAATACAAACTAAATCAAAGATCAAAAACATTAAACCTAAGATTGAAAATCAAAGATTAAAATTATAATAAAAATCAAATCAAAATTTTTATTGTGTGAAAAATTACATTGAGTAATCTTTGATTTGTTTCTTAAAATAATGATTCATTTATTTTTTTGATTTTAGGTCTAAAAGCTACACAAAAATCATTATTTAAATGAAATAATAAAATTTAAAAAAATGTATAATAATAAAAACGAAAATTAAATTAAAATAAAATAAAAATGCAATTTGAATTATTTTGTGATTTGAAAATAATGCAAAAAAGGTTAGCAATAAAGAAAAGACAAATAAAAGAGAAAAAATAGACTAAAGTGACAAAGAGATGAGATTTGAACTCAAGTTCTCCCATATTTACACTTTTTTCCCTCACTTAATTACCCGCTAGGCCATTGTACTTATTCAAAATAAAAATTCCGCTTAGAAATTATGAAGGGTGAGGAATATTTATTATTTAAGAAATACAAATAATCTAAAGTAAACTATATATATATATATATATATATATATATATATATATATATATATATATATATATATATATATATATATATATATATATATATATATATATATATATATATATATATATATATATATATATATATATATATATATATATATATATATATATATATATATATATATATATATAAGAAAAATAAATCAATGTTAAAATGTTAGTATAAATAAACCAAAAACTTTATAAAACCCAAGTTTGAAATAATATGATTGTTAGAAATAGGCTGGAAAATTTGGGGTATGACAATTGCCTCTATTTAAATACTCTTCGATTGAGGGTGCGAGAATATGCAGATGTAATACGGTAGAAGAACTGACTTTTGATTTTGCATTTTATCACAAATGTGCAGATAACAAGAGTTGCCACCGACTTTTCTTTTATCCAAGTAAGGAAAGGGTGAAAAGAACAGGAAAGACCTTCAAGAATTTTCTGAGTTCGGGGGTAGGCTTTGAAAAGGAAAGGTGTTAGCACCCTTTTCATCCATAGTTATCTACAGGCTCTTAATCGCTAGCTCACTTTGTTTTAAAAAATTCTTTGTGTTTGTGTTTGAAAATATTTTGAAAATGCCTAAGTACAACAATTTTGTAATGGTTCTTGTATCGGTTAAGAATGCATACAAAGTGTTTGTTTTCAAAAATATTTCTGAAAGTGTGATTGTGAGAAAAAGATGTTTGTTTTGTTCTTTGTGAGCAAGCAATTACGAGTGATCTACCTACTCAAAAGTATTTCGTGTTATTTTCCTCCTCCTTTAGATAGTGCTACCCTACCATTAGTTAGTAGGAAGCCCTATCGTTGGATGTCTGAGGGGCAGGTGCGGGTCATCGTACAGTCATAAAGGCAACTCGTAGGGGCGCCTTAGAAATTTTAACGTAAGGGACTAGATCGTTTACCGAGGCAGTATTCGAAAGGGTCATCAAGGGACTACGATCTTTGTATCGAGGGACAATATTAAAGCGTCCCCACGTTCGAGGGACATGACTATGTTTCCGAAGGCAACAAGTGAGGTTACCCTAGAGGTGAAAGTGTGAAGAGTGATTCATGTTCAGTTATTTTAGTCTTGTAATTAAGGTTTTCTACGATTGTTTTTATTTCTTTCTATACAAACCCTAATTACTAGGAAAAAAAATAGCAATAATGAAAAGCAGTAAAGTGCGGGAAATAAAATTTTATGCTATTACAAGACTTCGGGAATGGGGGTACAAACAATAAAACCGGGGGAAAAGAATAAACCCTAATTAAACTATTACAACCGTGAGTAGTTACATGATTGGAAAAAGAACGCGAAAGTAGTAAAGTACGTGAAGCGGTGAAAACAAAAAGAAAAGAGAAAATTGTTTTGTGATTGTTTTAATGAAAAAAGTTTGATGATTAACCTAAAACCTAATTAATTTTAATTAATTAAAAAAAGTTAGTTAATTAAATTAAACAAAACCCTAAAATCTAAGTTGATTTGAATTTAGTTAAGAAAACCTAAAAAATTAAATTAGGATTGATTAAATGAAAACCTAAAAAACTAAGTTAGGTTTTTTTTTAAAAACAAAGGTTTTAAAAAAGGTTTTGTAAAAGATGAAGAAAAGGAAAAGAAAAGAGCAAGAATAATAGATAATTGCTAAAAAATAACCAAATGATAGGAGTGAGTGTCGAACCCATGCCCTCAGGACCTTCGAGCAACACAATCACCACCAGGCCAAGCATTCCTTGGTGATAGGTAACAAATTCACCGCGTTTTGTATTCTACTATGCAAAAGATGAAAATATTAGGAAAACAAAGTGGCAAAAGGCTGAATCGAACCCAGGCCCTTTGACACAAATGACTTATCATGCGCGCTTCTACCGCTGGGGCGACTGTACATCCGTTTATTTAAATGAACCAACAAATATATAATATAAACAGGCTGCTTGCACCAGAGAGGCGCCAGAGCCCTAGCTCTGGTTGTCTTCTCTGATTTCCTTCTTTTAACAAACCTGTAAAACAGACAAAGTTAGTAATCCAAAAACATCCTACCCCCCAAAATCGAGGGTTGCGAATCCACTGGAAGTATTTTTGTGGGCCAAAACAACACGGTTTAAGAGTTATGGCGCAAACAAGGTAGATCGGAGCAAACACGGTGTTCTATGATTTAGCATGCATGAGATCTTTATGATGGTCCAAACCTGTTCAGATACATCTCAGAAGCATGTTAGTAACATCAGTATGGCTTAAAACAAAACAAAATCAAAAATATGAATTTTACAAGAATATGAAATCGGATATGCAATGCGATGGGGTTTCATGCATTTCGGACCATAAAAATTGATCCAACCTTACTTTGTATGATTATTAGGAGTGAATGAGAGGGTTGTTTTGTAGTGAAAGGGTTTGTAACAAAGGTTTCAAGATTTTAGGATTCTTGAAAAAATCTGATCTTTTTTGATAAGTTTGTGGGGAAAGGTTTTCGTGTCCTTGTATGAGAATGTATGAGGGAATATATAGGTTGAAATTATGGAAAATATATGGGCTTGGTCTTTGTGTAAGAAGGCATTGTCTTATTTCATTTAATTTTGACTTTTAAATGAATCAAAAATGAAAAATAAATAAAATAAATCAAAGGGAGATGTACAAATAAGTCTTGAGGTGCACATGAGATATAGAACATGCTTGGACTCTGAAATAATAGCCCAATAGCCCAAAATATCATGTTTGCTCAATTGAACTTCATGCATTTACTCAAAACTTTCCAACTTGTACTAGTCATAACTCTCTCTAATTTCATATTTTGGAAGTGATCTTGCACTTTTTGGAAAGCCCAAGATGTCCTCTACAATATCTCTTTTGATCATATTTATATTTAGAGACTTTATCTTGATGTAAGTTGCCTTGACAAAAAGTGTCTTTTTGTTTACTTTTGAAATGACCTGTAATATATTGACCCATGTCTCTCAAATGAAACATTTTTTGGACTTGAGCTTAGAGATACAAAGTTGTAGATAATTTTATTTCATTCAAAATGAGCTTTGGTTGGGGAAAAGCTGATGAAGCATGTGAAAATTATGCTTGGTCAAATTTCAGTTGACTTCTCCTAAGGAAACCCTAATTTGGCAACTTTTGACTTTTGATGATTTAAGGGTTTTTCTTGAGAAATCATGATCAACCCTTGATTAAATGATGAATATGACTTCAAAATGTTGATGTTGACCAAAAATCTTGAAGTTTGACTATATGTTGACCATATTTGACTTTTTACCCAATACAATTAATCTTCAGTCATCTGAGCCATTGACTGAGCAAACTTGTGATGCTAGACTTGAAATTTGACATGAGCATTCTTAGGGACATATAAATAACCATGAAAACCACTTGAGACCTTGTAAACCCAATCTTCCTTGATAAATACAAAACCCTAGTTGTGGACTCATTGCTTAGGAGGAGAATTTGTCTGATCAATTCTTGGGAAACCTTGAGCAAATGAGGACCTTAGGAGAATGTCTTGAATGAAAAAGGGAGGAAAAATTTTGGGGTACAATAGCTACCATGTTCAATATTCTTAAAACTGAAGAGTTAGATTGACATATCTGCCATTTGTGACTTGAGGGTAGAAGATGATTGAACACTTAAGTGCCCAGAAATTTTCACTCACAAGTGCAGGCGGTAACGCTGTTGGTTGATAATATTGCTTGAATACTCTTAAAGATGCCATTCGGAGAGGTGACGGAGAGTCGTTAGAGATGGGCTTATAGATGCCATCTAAAGTAACTGTTGATAGAAGTATCATAATGAGTTTATGCTTGACTGTGTCTGAGGAATGCTTTTCATAATGAATATATCCGATCCTATCTAAGGGAAATGCTTTTAAAAATGAATCTCTTAAGGAAATGCTTTTTAGGATAAATCTCTGAAGGAAGTACTTTTCAGAATAAATCTCTGAAGAAAGATGCTTTTCATGTAGATAGTCGCCCCGTCCTGTTTCGGGAATTGATCTACAATCTGTTTTTGTTGGTAAACCCGTCCTGTTTAGGGAATTCATACCACCTGGTGATAAAGATAACCGCCCCATCCTGTTTTGGGAATTGATCTTTATCTGATCATAGAAAGATAGTTTCCCCGTCCTGTTTTTGGAGTTAATCTTTGCTCAATTGTATAAATAGTTTCCCCATCCTGTTTCGAGAGTTAATCTTCAACCTGTTCATGTAGATAGTCACCCCGTCCTGTTTCGGGAATTGATCTACAATTTTTTTCCATAGATAGTTGCCCTGTCTTGTTTCAGGAATTAATCTGTGTCTTGTCATACAGATAGTTTCCCTGTCTTGTTTCCGGAATTAATCTGCGACCTGTTCAAAAATTGTTGATGATATTCGTCTATTTGTAGACTTTACCTGAAAAGATAAAGAGTTAGTTGTATGAAATGTCATGATGTATGTAATGCATTGCGTAATGATGTTCTCAAAGTAAATGAGAGTATGTTATATGCGTTTTGTATGCATATTCTATGAAATTTGTAAATGATGTATGAATGTAGGATGTCGTGGAATCGTATCGGCAGCTTTGTATAATATCTGACTTGGGAAAATAAATCTCTGGATGTTGCTGGGGATGAAGAATATGTGTAACCTTCAAACTTTGTTTAGAATGTTTTCGCTGGGGATTCCTGTTTTCTGTTTGAAGAAGCTCCTCTGGGGGATTTAATTTCTGCTTGGGGAGAAGAGTTCAAAACCATTGGTCGTTCATCGCTCTACTGGGGAATTTAATTTTTATATACCCTGACTAGGGTAAAAAGAGATGGATAACCTTCTGAGGTGTTGTCTGACTGAGTTTCTGATATCGATGCCGACTCTTCTGGGAAGGATAAGGTTAAACGATATTTGGTCCAATTTCAAATTCCGTAGCGATTCTCTGGGGATGGCAATATGGATTACGCTTTGATAGAGAGAGAAATTTTGCTGGTGATTTGTAGTAGTCAGAAATATAGACTCAAGTTGGGGGAGATTGTATTCTGTTGGGGAAATTAACCCTGTTAGGGAAATAAACCCTGCTGAAGAAATATATTCTGCTGAGGGAATGAGCCCTGCTAGAGAAGAGGATTATGTAGGGGATTTTACAATTTTGGAGAAATAAACTCAGTTGGGGAAGAGAATTCCTATGAATTATGCTGATGACGTAATCTCTAATGAGGGTTGGGATTCCGTAGGTTAGCGACATTGACGGGGAAAAGACCACACTCCTTTATTCGGTAGGGGGATCTGCTAGTGAGCATGATTAGGTTAATTGCTGGAAAATGCCCCAACTTCTATCTTGAAAGCATATTGGACTTGTTGGGGAATGTATATTTGTTGAAGATGAGCTTGTGAAGATGACTTAGTGGGGACAATCCCATGGATGTTGTTCTATGGGGATCTATGGATGACTTGAATGTTATCTCAACTCCTGGAGTTTTGAGTAAATGCTTATTCCTGTTTTTATGCATATATTTGTTCACAGTAATCATACTCATATGCATATGTTCATTAAATTTAGTCATTGGACGTTTTTGCGAATAAAACAGAAAAAGTAAAACAAAATTTGAATTTTGAAATTGTATTTATATTGATAGTTTTCCTATAAACAGGAGATTGTTGTACAAATAGACAAAAATACTATTAAGAGGAAATCGTCATGAAAAACGAAAGTAAGACAAAGTGAAAACAAAACATTTAGCTATGTGTAAATAATCTCGTCAAGTTTCAACTCTGCTATTGCCCCTATGTCTACGAGCATCTCATCCTTTATTGTTGGAAGAAGTTAATTGAATTGATCTATACCATTTGAACTTGACGTCGGTAACAAATATTGTTGTAAGTGATCCAATGGGACATAGTCATACACTTTAATCCCTAACTTTTGCTTGGACCGCCCTTTCTGGATTTCGGTCCACCGGGATACCCTTTTTTGCCCAAGCTGCCCTTTCAGGTTTTCAACTTGCCGGGTCTACCATCTTATATATATATATATATATATATATATATATATATATATATATATATATATATATATATATATATATATATATATATATATATATATATATATATCCCTAATTTTTGTACGAACCCTTTTGGTTCGCCGGGATACCCTTATTTTTGACTAGGCCAGTCAACCTAGCGGGTCGTTTTCATGCGTAGTATCTTTTGACTATGTCGGCGTTCACAGGGTGCGGAAAATCTTCACCGTCCATGGTGGTAAGTATCATAGCACCGCCCGAAAATATCTTCTTGATCATGAATGCCCCTTCGTAGCTGGGAGTCCATTTGCCCTTGGGGTCACCTTGCGGTAAAATGATGCGCTTTATTACCAACTCACCAACCTGATATATCCGATGCTTGACCTTCTTGTTGAAAGCTTTGATCATACGCTTCTGATACATCTGACTGTGACAAAAAGCCACAAGCCTTTTCTCGTCAATAAAATTCAACTGGTCCAGCCTAGTTTGAATTCATCTATCTTCGTCTAAATATGCATCTTTCATAATTCTCAGAGAAGGAATCTGAACTTCGATAGGCAAGACAACCTCCATACCGTAGACTAGGGAGAATGGGGTTGCCCCAGTTGATGTTCGTGATGAAGTGAGATATCCGTGAAGATAAAATGGTAACATCTCATGCCAATCTTTGTACTTCCCCATCATCTTCTGTATAATCTTCTTAATGTTCTTATTGGCGGCTTCCATTGTGCCATTCATCTTCGATCGATACAAAGAAGAGTAGCGATGCTTGATCTTGAACTACGTGAAGAGTTCTGTGATCATAGTGTTATTGAGATTGGTACCATTGTGTATGATGATTATATCGGGGATGCCATACCGACAAATAAGGTTATGCTTGATGAACTGGGTGACAACCTTCTCGGTAACAGAGGCAAATGAAGCTGCTTCAACCCACTTCATGAAGTAATCAATGGCGACGAGGATGAAGCAATGTTTGTTAGAAGCAGTAGGCTTGATTTCTCTAATCATATAAATACCCCATAATGCGAACAACCAAGGAGCAGTCAAGACATTCAGAGGAACCAGAGGCACATGTACTTGATCAACATAGATCTGGCACTTGTGATAAGTTCTTGAGTGGTGGTGACAGTCGGTTTCCATAGTCGACTAATAGTAACCCACTCTCAGAATCTTCTTAGCCATAGTATGTCCACTGGAGTGAGTACCAAAGATACCTTCGTGCATATCTTCTATAATCTTCTCAACTTCCTTCTTGTCCACACAACAAAGTAGAGTCAAATCATGGTTGCGTTTGTACATGATTTTGTTGCTCAAGAAGAACTTAGCAGAGAACCTCCGTAGGAATTTCTTATCATTGATAGATGCTCCTTCAGGGTACTCTTGAGCCTCAAGGTATCTTTTCACTTCATGAAACTAAGGCTTCTGTTCTACTCCGTCAGTGTCAACTTTGTTGCAGTGTCGGTTTGTCTAGCCTTTCAATGGTAATTCTGGGAGTCTCGTTGTCCCATCTGACCTTGAACATAGATGACATTGTATCCAATGCATTTGCCAACTGATTCTCCTCTCGTGGGATGTGCTCAAAAGTGATCTCATCGAAGTACAAAATTAAGGTCAACACATGTTCTCTATAAGGAATGAGGTTCAGATGCTTCATATCCCATTCTCCTTTAATCTAATTGATTACCAGGGCTGAGTCCCCATTTACGCTCAAGAACTTGATTCTTAGATCTATATTCGCTTTAATACCCATAATGCACGCTTCGTATTCAACCATGTTGTTAGTACAGTCAAAGTATAATCTGGAGGTGAAGGGCGTATGGAAACCCTGAGGAGAGATAATTATAACACCAATTCCATTTACAAGTGCATTAGAAGCTCTGTCGAAGACCATAGTCCATCGAGATCTTATCTTCGGTCCTTCGTACAGTCCAAGTTCTTCACAATTTGTAACTAGCATAATGTTCTCGTCTGGGAACTCAAAATTCATAAACTGGTAGTCATCTGCAGCTTGGTGAGCCAAATGGTCCGCCAGTATACTTCCTTTGATTGCTTTTTGAGTGGTGTACTGAATGTCGTATTCCGTTAAGACCATTTTCCATCGGGCTATCCTTCCAAAGAGAGCTGGCTTCTCGAATATGTACTTGACGGGATCCATTTTAGAGATCAACAAGGTAGTATGAGTCAACATATATTGTCTTAGTCGGCGAGCAGCCCATGCCAAAGCGCAACAATTTTTCTCGAGTAGTGAGTATCTTGTTTCACAATCGGTAAACTTTTTTCTAAGGTAGTATATTGCATGCTCTTTTTGACCAGACTCGTCATGCTGGCCCAGTACACACCCCATTGAGTTCTCTGGTACTGTTAGGTACATGATTAGAGGTCTTCCTTCAACTGGAGGTATTAGAATCAAAGGTTCTTTTAGGCACTCCTTGATTTTGTCAAAAGTTGTCTGTCAGTCGTCTTTCCGTTTTACCACTTGATCTTTCTTCAGCAGCTTGAAGACCGATTCACAAATAGCGGTTAAATAGAAGTGAATCGGGAAATGTAATTTAGTCGTCCTAAAAAACCTCTGACTTCCTTCTCAATACAGGGAGCCGACATTTTCTTGAATATCTTTGACTTTTGCGGGATCAACTTCAATACCTTTTCCACTGACAACAAAACCCAAGAGTTTATCGGACCTCACACCAAAGCTGCACTTGTTCAGATTGAACCTCAACTTATACTTCCTCAGTCTTTCAAACAACTTATGTAGATGGTCCAAATGCTCTTCTTTAGTCTGTGATCTAGCTATCATATCGTCGATGTAGACCTATATCTCGTGATGAATCATGTCATGGAATAAAGCAACCATAACACGTTGATATGTTGCGCCGATGTTCTTCAACCCAAAAGGCATAACCTTGTAGCAAAAAGTGCCCCACTGTGTGACGAAGGTAGTTTCTTCCATGTCTTCAGGCGCCATCTTGATCTGATTATACCCTGATAAGCCGTCCATGAAGGAGAATACCTTGTGTTAAGCGTTGTTGTCGACCAAAACATCAATATGTGGAAGAGGAAAGTCATCTTTGGGGCTTGCCCTATTCAGATCCCTGTAGTCTACACACATACGTACCTTGCCATCTTTTGTAGGTACTGGCACCATATTTTCAACCCACTGAGGATATGACATAACAGCTAAGAAACCTGCGTTGAATTGCTTCATAACCTCAACCTTAATCTTCTCGGACATCTCGGGATGCATACAATAAACCTTATGCTTTATTGGAGAACAACCCTCTTTTATCAGCAGACGGTGAACCAAAATAATAATATCGAGCCCTGGCATGTCTTCATATGACCAAGAAAATATCTCGACATAGTCATTTAACATCTGGAATAACCTGTTCTTGACACTCCCCTCTAAGCTGGTGCTTATCTTGACTTCTTTCCTGTCTGTTTCAGAACCCATGTTTACAACCTCGACCGGCTCTTCATGTGGTTGTATAGCCTTTTATTCTTGTATTAAGAGTCTGGCTAGTTCTCCAGGTATTTCACAATCTTCCTCACCTTCGTCCTTGGCTTTTTAGATCGGATTCTTAAAGTCATAGGTGGCAATAGCAGAAACGTTATCAATGAGATCCAGAGTGGATGTGGATCTGCAATTTATTGTGTGGGTGTGTGTAAGAACACAACTATTTTGAAAGTGCAATAAATTAAAAGAAAGACAGAGAGCACAAAAATTTAAATGCAAAACATCTAATGCTTTTATTAAATGAAAATATGTTTATGAAACGACAACCCTTAACAAACAGACCATTGTGCCCTGGGTAAGACATATGGTTTAAAGTCATTGTTTAAACATTACATAACCAAAACTTTTTAAAGTGATAAAACAAAAATGTAGCTATTACTCCTGACTAAAGGAGATAGAGATAATGTCTTTGGTCTTCCAGTTGTCGAGCCCGTTACCAATGGTAGGAAAAACCCAGCTATCAAGGTCATAATCACTGTCAGCATCTTCTATAGCGTTGACTCCGTTGTTGCTGACGTGGAATGGTAGTCTTCCAACACGAGCACGGAGCATAGCCCAAACCAAATTTGTCAGATTTATATGGAATATCAAGAAGCTGACCCAAATAGTACAACCACATTCTTCTACAACAACTTTAGCATCTTTCAAGGAAGCCATCTTGTGCAAAACCCTGGTAACCTTGGGGATTGCATAAACATCTTCAGTAGCGGTAGGGGAAATCACTTCAAAAGTCTGACAAGGAGTCTCGATGAATTCTCCATCCATTTCTACATACAAAAATGAGTTCATGTGGCTAACCATATACTCTTCTTCACCGCAGACAGTAACGACCTTTCCGTTCACGGGATACTTTAACTTATGGTGCAGGGTTGAGGTAACAACCCATTCCCCATGGATCCAGGGACATCCCAGTAAGCAAGAATAAGTTGGTCGAATGTCCGTTACATAGAAGGTAGATTCGAAGAACTACGATCCTACCTTGATCAGAAGATCCACTTCTCCGTGCAACATCCTCTTTGATCTGTCAAAGACTCAGACTATAATATCATTGGGCTTCATAGTAACCCCTTCACAATCGATTCTGTCAAGAGCGCCCTTTGGTAGAACATTTAAATATGAACCACTATCAACCAATATATGAGCCAAAGTAGTAGCCATGCATTCAATGGAGACATACAGGGCCTTGTTGTGGTTTCTTCCTTCCAGAGTCAGGTCCTGCATCTTTACTTTTGCCAACATTTATCTTGTAGGTCCAGATCGAAAGATAACTCCCTCCTTGGATTAAAAAATCATACCCTCCCTGGATCGAAGAACCATATTACTCACTGGATCCAAGGACAGACCTGGACTATCTTCAGCAATGGGCCTAGCGAAAATTCCAATCAACACCCCCCTTTTCTCTTTTACATGCCTAGGCCCATTTAGCATCTTTTTTCTTATTGTTTTAATTTCTTTTATTTTCTTTATTTAATTAAACAAATAATAATAAAAGACTCACAAAAAAAATTATTAGGCTTAGACTTCTTTTTATTTAAATCATTAATTTCTTTAATTAATTAGTTTATTAAATTTTAACTATTTTCTCAATTTAAAATGAATTAGAATTTAGGATTTAATTTAATTTTAATTGTTTTCTTAAAAAAATAAAAAGAACAATAAAAAGATTTTCTTATTTCGTTTCTGCTTACTAGGTTTTTAGACGTACTTTTAGTTTTCGCACGTTATTTATTTTCTTTCATATTTTTATATTATTGTATCTGTACACTGGATGTAATAGTTAATAGGATTTTATCCACTTTCTTTATTTTTCTTCCCCCCAATTTTTGTACATTGTAAATCCCCTCCCCGAAGCCATGTAATAGTGTAGGTTTATATTTCCGTACTTTATATTCTGTACATATTTGCAGCTAGTAACTAGGCATGTATGGCAAGACTAAAACAAAAACGTTAGAAAACCTAACACAAAAGATAAAAAGTAACTGAATATAACGCACATTGCACATACACACCTCTAGGTTACCCCACTTTGGTTGCCTTCGGAAATAAAGCAGTCATGTCCCTCGAAACGGGGACGCTTTATCAAAGACCTGCAAAACAAAAAGATCATAGTCCCTCGATGACCCTACAGTTGCCTCTCGGTAAATGATCTAGTCCCTAAACAAAATTGCTAAAGCGTCTCCACAAGTTGCTTTCATGACTGTAACGTCCCTTCGATGTCCCTCATACATCCAACGATAAGGCTACCTACTCATTAATAGTAGGATAGCACTATCTAAAAGATAGGAGGAAAAGAACCACCTTTTCAAGTACAAAGTAGATAGCTGTTAGATGTTTTCTCAAAACATTTTACACTTACACAAATACTACTTTTATAAAAAAAAAACAATTTTCAAAAACATTTGCTTTGTCAACACTCTTGAGGATTGATACAAGAGTTAACGCAAAACAAATGGCCGCACTAAGGCATTTCAAAACATTTTTCAAACACACAAAGTACAAAGTACTTTCAAAATGAGCAAACCTCTAAGAGCCCGTAGATAACTACTGATGGAAAGGGTGCTAACACCTTCCCTTTCCATAATCTACCCCCTTACTCAGAAAACTCTCGAAAAGGTCTTTTCTGTTCTTTTCACCCCTTCCTTAATTTGGATAAAAGAAAAGTCGGTGACGACTCTTGATTACTGCAACATTTGTGAACACAAACGCAAAACCAGTATAAACAGTCGGTTCTGTCACCGTATCACAGAACTAGCGACTCTGCTGGGGAATATGAAAAGTGGGGTTTACCTTAGAGTTAGTTCATTATTAAACTTCTTTTTTGTGCTTTGTATGATTTATCCTTGGAGGGTTGTTTGGGTTGTTACTATAGATCCTACACCCGGATCTTGGGGCATCTTTTTAGGTAAACAACAATAGATCCTGAAGACTGTACGGGTGTAGACCGATAAGGTTGAAGCGATAGCTGTGTTAGTGTGACACTTTGGTTGGTACCGGTATCCATTGTGTTGAATCGAGGAGAATACGGGGCTGCCACATGGTGTCGTGAAGCACTAACGGACCTTAGAACCTTAGTTGAACAAACTTGGCTATTTAGAAAGTAGTGAGATAGCCGGCCTCGGTGTAAAGCTGGGGATTGGTTGATACTCGACGCTAAACTCATTGAGATTGGACTTTCGAGATGTTTAGGCTGCAAGAAAAGATTGCTAAGCTGAAATAATGCTCGATAAAGAAAGATCAGTGATATTGAGACTCCTTAGAACCCGGTTACTATTTCTAGGACAGGTCGAACCAACTAAACTTCAAGACAGTACTTACCTATAAACTCCATGCAATCCTAAACCTAAGGTATTGTGTGTTTTGCTTGTGTATGATT
The DNA here is from genome assembly GCA_948472305.1 of Vicia faba. NCBI lineage: Eukaryota > Viridiplantae > Streptophyta > Magnoliopsida > Fabales > Fabaceae > Vicia > Vicia faba. Next base: position 213,733,715 of record OX451739.1, read on the forward strand.
AGTTTTCTTAAACATGACATCATGTATCATAACATCCCTTTTTCATTACACTGACCATTTCAAGGACCAATGGAATTTATCTTTGTTCTGCAAATCATGGCTTTCGCTCGTAGAAATACTATCCGAATCAGCTTTGTAATAATACCTCTCCAACTCAAAGAGCTAGTATCAAGGGTTCCCAAGACTTCCTCATTTACAAGGAACTATGGCCGACTTCTCAATCTGGTTACCTCGGGTATTGATGAGAAGATGATGAGTGTACTCTTTCAATTCTATGACCCTAAGCACCATTGCTTCACCTTTCCAGATTATCAGTTGGTGCCCACCATGGAAGAATTCTCTCAAATATTGGGTATACCTATTCTTGATCAGACGCCTTTCACCGGTTTAGAAGAAGCTCCCAAGCCAGAGGTTATTGCAGCAGCTTTGCATATGAAACGGTCCGACATTGTATCCAACTGGGAAACAAGAAGTGGTGTTAAAGGTTTTCTAGCCAAGTTTCTGTATGAGAAGGCTCACCAATTTTGGGATGATTTGGATTTCCAAGATTTTGAGGAGTTTCTAGACCTTCTAACCTATGGTTTAATGTTGTTCCCTAATCCAGACTTTCTCATAGATGTGAATGCCATCAAGGTTTTCCTCTCTCGTAACCCTGTGCCTACTCTACTCGGAGACATCTTGCATACCCTTAACACTCGCACCATAAAGAGAAAAGGGATTATTATGTGTTGCGTGTCATTGCTATCAAGGTGCTTTATTTCTCACCTCCCTAAATCAGTATTTAAGAATGAAGAAGGTTTGGGTTAGTCGTAAAGGATAATGTCACTTTCTCACTCGAATATTCTCTGGTATTCCCGATCCATGAGAGATATCTCTGTCATTGACCGCTGCGTGGAATTCCCTAATGTCCCACTACTTGGCATTAGGAGAGGAATAACTTATAATCCTTCTCTGGCTCTGCAATAATTTGGTTATGCTCGAAAGGATGGTCCCCACAATATGCTTATCTAGGGAATTGTGTTTAACTACGAGGATGATGTTCAGGGGTATCTTCAGAGGTTTATACGAGCTTGGGGCATGGTAAATAGATTTGATACCAAGACCTTGGGGCCTAAGACTTCCATCCCTATGGAACCTTATCTCAAATGGGTTAGAGCTTGCGCTCAGAACCTCATAATGCCATATATAGCCATCTTACCAGTGGTTATGGAGCCTATCACCGAAGGGGATATTCCTTATACAGTTCTCCATCCTGACATGCCCACTGATCTTGAAGAGGTGCAAAGATCTTGGATTCAGTTGAAGAAAGAACGTGATACCTTTAGAGATTATTTTTATGTCAATGAGAAGAAAGTGTTGGAGCTTACGAAGCTACTTTACGAAGAAAAAAGTCCTAATGTCTATCTCGGCACGAAGTGGAAGCGCCCATGGGAAACCTAATGTCTTAGATTTTAGAATTTTTCAATTGTAAGCCTAAAAAGGCAATTGTATTTTGAATTCTACTAATAAAATATTTGTTTCATTTCAGTTAACAAATTTAAATTTCTCGGAGTCATTGAAAACATTGCATACATATACCATACATATTATTGCATAAACATGTTTCAGGACATATTTCTTATCTTCTTCGCTGTTTATTTCAGCAATGGCTCTTGAACAAATAGTTAAGAAGCTTCAGGAACATAATGCTCAATTCCAAGAAATGTTTCTAAATTTGGATAAGGGACAAGAAGATTTGAAAGCTTTGGTTCTCAAGGACAAGAAGAAGAAAAAGAGGCCAGTGGGTGTTCTGAATTTGGGAAGAAGGTTCAAAGGACCAGTGAAGAAAGTTTCAGAGCTCGCAACTCTATCAAGAGAGAGAGACAATCAAGAAGGAGAGCCAAGAGAAGAAGACCACATAAAAGGGAGTCTAAAGAAGATGAACCTGACTATTCTGAGGAGCAGTATCCTCTTGCTGATGATAAATACAAACAGCTGGAGGATCGGCTCAATGCCATGGAGATCCAAAGGGTACCTGGGTTGAATTTTGAAGAGCTAGGACTGGTCTCAGGGGTGGTCATCCCGCGGAAGTTCAAGGTCCCTACATTTTCTAAGTACGACGATGTCTCCTGCCCTAAGCTGCATTTAAGGTCGTATGTCAGCAAAATTCCACCCCACACCACTGATAGGGATCTGTGGGTACACTTCTTCCAGGAAAGTTTGGCAGGAACTCAGCTGGAAGGGTTCTATCAACTAGAAAGAACCAATGTGCATAATTGGAAAGATCTGGCTACGGCTTTCTACAAGTAGTACCAATATAATGTTGACCTCACCCTAACTCGTACACAGTTGCAAAGTATGGCTATGGGTTCCGGTGAGGGATTTAAGGACTATGCCCAAAATTGGAGAGACCTTGCGGGAAGAGTCCATCCTCCGTTGTCTGATAGGGAGCTAGTGGTTATGTTCTTGGGCACGTTATCCAGGCCATTCTTTAACCATCTGATTGGAAGTTCTTCTGCTGGGTTCATAGAATTGATCTTGACGGGTGAACAAGTAGAGGCTGGTATTAAAATTGGTAAGATACAGAGAGATACATCCTCCAGTACTGCAAAGAAACCATTCACATGGAAGAAGGAGGTCAATGCTGCTTATGACCAAAGAAATCTTAACAAAACTGAGCGTCGTTCGGTGGTAGGGGCTGTTATGATTTCCAATCATGCATCAAACCGGCAATAGAACAATCAGTCCAGAACATATAAGCCAAGGAGACAGTTTACCCAAATCAACATGACCCCATCCCAGGTTTTACCACACCTGCTGAAATCCAATTTGGTGACCCTAAAGGAGGCTCCCAAGAATCCCAACACTACATCTCCTCACTACAATTCAAATGCTCGGTGTGCTTACCATCTGAAAGTCCAGCCATGATACAAACGACTGTTGGGTTTTGAAGAACAAAATGCAAGATTTGATTGAAGCAAAGGAGATTGAATTTGACGCTCCTGAGACTCCTAATGTTATAACTTCCCCTACGCCCAAGCACGGTCGTGGTATTAATTCTATTGATGATGACATGTTTGTTGCTTCTGTGGATGAACTAGCTACCCCACTCTTGACTATTAAAAAGAATCTCTTGCAGGCCGGTTTATTTATGGGTTATGGTGAAGGTTGCCACTTATGTTTGTCCTTACCTAATGGTTGCCATTTGTTGAAGGAAGGCTTCAGTGCCTGATGGACGATAAAGAAATCTTGTTTGAGAAGACTCCAGTTACAAGTGCTCTGTGTGAAGATGTTTCTATCATTACCATTTCCGCCAATTCTCCCAATGTCTCCTCCAAAAGACCTGTCAGGATTACATCTGTTCCGAAAGTTGCTCCATTGATAATTACTTTCCCTGGACCTACACCATATTCCTCGGATAAAGCTGTTCCCTGGAACTATGGGGCTAACGTTTATTACCATGGCGTCAAGCAAGATTTGCTGGTCGTTAAAGATAAAGATGCCGAAGACTCTGATCCTGACATTAGTAATATCGTTGGGACGAGTAAGATAACAAGAAGCGAAAGAGTTTTCTCTCCCGAGATCTCTCCTCCTAAAATTATTGCTACTCCTATGATTGTTCCTGCTAATACTCCTGTCAGTATTCCTAGAGCTACTCCTGCTGTTAGTCCTACTATTATGCCTACTACCGAGTCGGCCGAGACTCAGGGCAAAGAGGTATTGGTTGAGCCTGTCCGGATGAAGGCACATCCAGAAGCCATTCCTGAGGATTCTAAAAAGGAGATGGAAAATATATTGAAGATTATAAAGAAGAGTGACTATAATATGGTTGAACAACTGGGGAAGACCCCTTCTAAGATCTCAATGCTGGCCCTGTTACTGTGCTCTGAAGCCCATGCCAAGGCCTTAGTAAAATTCTTGAAGTCGGCCCACGTGCCTCAAGAGACCTCTGTTGATCAATTTGAGAATTGTATGGCTAGTTTGACAGCTGACAATGGCCTGGGATTCTCTGATGCATACCTAACTCCCAAGGGAAGGAAACATAATGATGCTCTGCATGTCTCTATCGAGTGCATGGGCACTACTTTGGCCCATGTTCTAGTGGATACAGGTTCATCACTGAATGTTCTTCCCAAGAAAGCCCTTGACAAATTAGATTGCAAAGGATTGACTCTAAAGCCTAGTAACATTGTGGTGAGATCCTTCGAAGGTTCTTAAAGAATGGTGCACGGGGAGGTGGACATCCCTATCAAAGTGGGTACTCAGACTCTTAATTCCACTTTCTATGTGATGGACATCTTCCCATCTTACTCTTGTTTATTGGGTCGACCCTAGATCCATGGGGCTGGCGCTGTGACTTCCATCCTACATCAGATGCTGAAGTACCCAATCAATGGGAAGATTATCACAGTTCATGGGGAGGAGGAGTACATGGTGAGCCACCTGAACTCTTTCAGGTATGTTGAAATGGATGGAGAGTTCATTGAGACCCCCTATCATAACTTTGAGGAGGTTCCACAGAGCGTTGCTGCAACAAAAACCTCTGCCAGTGTTCTAAAGACTACTAGGCCTTCGCTAAAGATGGCTTCTCTCGAGGATGCCAAGGCAGTAGTTGAATAAGTTGGGTGCACAATTTGGGGCCAACTTCCAGATATTCCCTACAAATCTGACAAGTTTGGTTTGGGTTTTACATTAGGAGCTCAAAGGGCTGTTCGTCGTGCTCGTGTCGGAGGACCACCCCTACGCATCAGCAATCACGGGGTTAATGCTTTGGAGGATAGTGGGAGTGATTGTGACATGGACCAGTAGATCTTCCCAACTATCAGCAGAGGACTCACCAACTGAAAGGCTAAACACTTTATGCCGATTACTTTTATTCAGGAGTAATTGTCTTTTTTTTTTGGTTTTTGGATATGTAATAAATGTATTACTCGAGGTGCAATGGTTTATTTGTGAGGGTTATCATGTTTCATTTTCATATGTCATTAATAAAGCATTGGACGTTTTTTACATACAAATTTTGCGCTCTCTGCCTTTTTTTTCTGCTTTTTACTTTATCAAAACGACTATGCTCTTACACACACTCACATATCAAACTGAAGATCCACATCCACTCTGGATCCCATTGATAACGATTCTACTATTGCTTATTATGACTTTGAAAATCTGATCTACCAAGCCGAGGACGAAGGTGAGGAAGATTGTGAGGTAGCGGGAGAGCTTGCCAGACTGTTACAACAGGAAGAAAAGGCAATACAGCCTCATGAGGAGCCAGTTGAGACAGTGAACTTGGGTACTGAAGAGGACAGAAAAGAAGTCAAGGTAGGTTCTAACTTAGAGCCCAGTGTCAAATAGCGGTTAATACAGATGCTACATGATTATGTTGAGGTTTTTTCCTGGTCATACGAAGACATGCCGAGACTTAACACCGATATTGTAGTTCATCGCCTACCTACAAAAGAGGTCTACCCTACAGTGAAACAGAAGGTTCATCGTATGCAGCCGGATATGTCAGAAAAGATCAAGGCTGGAGTCATGAAACAGTTCAATGCCAGTTTCTTAGCTGTTATGTCCTATCCATAATGGGTCGCTAATGTTGTTCCAGTACCTAAGAAGGATGGTAAGGTACATATGTGTGTGGATTACAGAGACCTGAACAGGGCAAGCCCCAAGGATGACTTTCTGCTTCCCCATATCGATGTTCAGGTTGAAAACACTGCATAACATAAAGTATTTGTTGTACCCCAAAATTTGCCCTCCCATATTCTTCAAGATTTGCCAAAAGCATGCTTCAAAATTCCCCAAGGGTTGCACAGTTCAAGGGCCTCCTAACAGTCAAAAACTAGGGTTTTGGTTCTGAAAAAGAAGTTGAAGTTTCCAAAGGTCCAATCAAGTCCCACATGCTTATAAACATGGTCAAGCATCCTCATGCCAAGTTTCAAGACCTACAGCACAAAATTGCACAGTCAAAAACCCTAATTGCACTACAGTCAACTGTAGGGGAAAAATGGTCATTTGACAGTCAAAAGTTCAAATTTTTGGTCAACATATCATTTTGAAGCCACAAACATCATTTGATCAATGCTTGATCATGATTCTCAAAGTTTGGCTCAAAAAGTCTCAAGATGCAAAAGTTTCCATATTTGGACAGTTGAAAAAGTCAACTGTAACTTGACCAAGGCATAACTTCCACATGGATTATCAGAAAAATTCCATCCAAAGCTCATTTTGAAGAGAAAGACATTTCTTACAACTCCTCTTCACACTTCAAGTCCAAGAAATGCTCTCACAAAAAGTTATCATTTTCAACATTATAGGTCATTTTCAAAAGTCAACAAAAAGGGACTTTAAGTCAAAGGCCATAACTTGATATTGGTAAATCAAAATGACATGGGATCAAAGGCATTGGTTAGAGGAATCAAAGACCTTTCCAAAATGTCCAAGAACATGATCAAAGCTTAAAAATTGAGCAAGATATGCCTTGTGGAAGTTGGGAAATTTTTGGATATTTTGAAAAGTCAACATTGCTTCAAATGTCTTAAAAATGCTAATGGGCCTCTTTTTCTTCCAAGAATCATTATCCAAGGCATGTGCACGACCATTTGGCCCAAAGGGAAGTTATTCATCATTTTTATTTATTTATTTGAATTTTTTAAATGCTAATAATTCATTTAATTAAAATAAATATGTGGAAAATACTAAACCTAAGTTTTTAAATCTTTTTGTGCATGGAATACACTCAATATTGCGTGCATGATCAGATTTGGAAAGAATCTTGGTAATTGGACATGATTTGAAGCAAATTTGCATGAAAAAGATTGGAAAATATATGCCATAAAAATCAAATATCTCTTCATCAATACAAAGGTTCTTTGGATCAATTTCTCAACCCTAATCACTCATACATATATATACATGCTAACCCTAGTGATCAAGAGCTCCCAGCTGCACCCCATCTCTAGAATCAAACTTGCAATTTTATCAAAAAAGTTCAAAACTGAAAGTGGCTTTAGAGGACGATTCAGAGGCAAAGATTAATCCCAATAGCTTGCAAAAGTGTTACTGAAGCTAAATGAATAGTTTTCCACGTGCATAGCACCCTGAATTGGTATACAGAACTCAGAATTTTTCATATAATATGCATATTCGTGTTTTGATTTTCAAGCATTTCCATTGCATTTTTTTATGGATTCATACTAATTGGGTGATTCTGAAGCTAACTGCATACTTTGATTGAGTTTTCGTGCACTATTGAAGAATTCACCATGGAAGATGGTTAGGCTTACAGGACTTTCAAATTGGGAACTTTCACATACTGTAAAATTAGAATACCTCAATGCCATGGTTGAATTCAGGAAGCTTGGACGATTCTAATGCAACGCTCGCGCCTAATTTATATAACACCATGGCCTGTTCGCTATTATTGATAAGTGCATATTTTGGGGGGGTTTAAAACCCCCGCTAAGTCTTTTTATGTTTCAGGTTAAAAGCGCAATAAGGAAGAAGACGGTGATGTGTAAGGCAGTGATTGGGTTATTTGAATTTTCGCGCTAAAAGTTCCATTATCCATTGTTTTATCTTATGTCATTTATTTCCTATTATGTAATCAAAACGCGTAGTTGGTACAGTTGGTCCAGGCGTGTATTGGTAATCTCCAGGACCTGGGTTCGATCCCAGGTCCCCCATCCCTTTCCATATTATTTTTCTAACAATGCTTCTGTGCAGTTTCTATGCAAGCGACCACCATACATCCATCCTCCAGGTTTGCCACGCGTAAAGCAAGATCAATCCAAAGACACTGATTGGAAGAACACCCTGGTCGTTAGTCAAAGGTGCCACACGCTGGCAAGAAAAGTCAAAAGAGGCCAAAGATCAATGGGCCTGAATTACTAAACAATAACCTCCAATTGGGGACAGACCCCCCAAGGTTTGCTATTCTTTTATATTTTCTATTCTTGTTTGATTTAATTAATTTCCTTTAAATTCTTCAATTAATTTATTTTCATCAAATATAAAATAACAAAAAAAATCAGAAAAGGCAAAAATCAAAAAATACATTTTATTTTAATATTATCTTTTTGTAAATAAATCATTAATTAATTTAGTTCTAGGCTTAATTTCAAACATTTTTCTTAATAAAATTAAAAATTTGTAGAATTAGGGTTTAAATCAATTTTTATCCTTTTTCTTTTCTTTTCACTAATAATTAATCATTTATTTTTATAAATCAAATTGCCATTAATTAATTAATTTAATTTTAGGTTTAGTTTTAACATGTTTTTCTTAATAAATAAAAGTTGTAGAATTAGGGTTAATTAGTTAATTTCATTTAATTCACATAAAAAACCATAAATACAAAAAACCTCAAAAATAATTTTTTTTCCTTTTAATTTAGTTAATTTGTAAATAATAATTTAAAAAGGGTCCAACGCCCTCGCTTTCAATTTTTATTCTCTTGGCGCATTTTATTTATTTCCTTCTTTTAAATATTTATGTAACTCTCCCGAAGCCGTGTAATTTATATTTCTCGCACTTTACTTTACTTCTTTATTTTTCTGTCAAATCGGGTCCTGGATTAAATTTGGCAATATGGGCCCGTGCCTCTGTAATAGTTTAGAATTTTTAATTTTCGCATCTTTTTAATTGTTAATGAATGCATGCAAGAATGAATGACAAAAATAAAAACAAAAGCGTAGATCACCCCTGACATGAACAAGACAAAATATCTGAAAACGACACACAAATCACACACCATCCCTAGGGTACGCCTCACTGTTGCCTTGCCTCGAAAGGTGATCGTCGAGTAGAGGATGTCTTAGCAAGTCCTCATGATCCGGGAACCTGGCATGAGGGTAGCTTCTAAGGTGTCTTCCCATTGCTCTGGTGATCACACTGTCCCTACAAACGAATTGACCCGAACACCTCCAACGGTGGTGCTACCTATCTCTCAATGGTGGGATGGCACTATCTTAAGGACATTTACACAGACGAATTCCTTAGGGTAGGTAGATGACTCGTAGATACTTGCTCTAATTTCAAAACAAATCAAAAACTCTTTTTCACACTGACACCTTTCAAAAAGCTTTCGAAAGCAACTTTTCAAACACTCTTGAGGACCGATACAAGAGTCGAACTGAAATTTTCAAAGAAACTTTTTAAAACCCACAGTTGAAAAGTAAACAAACAATTTTGAAAACACAAATGAGCAAGTATCTAAGAGCCCATGGATAACCATGGATAGAAAGGGTGCTAACACCTTCCCTTTCTATAATCTACCTCCCGAACCGAGAGGAATCTCTATAAGGAATTTTTCTGTGCTTTTGTCCTTTCCATTTGGAGAAAATAAAAGACGGTGGCGACTCTTGCTTCCGCGACATTTCGCGAACCAGCGTTAAACAGTCAGTTCCAGATCCACCGATCACAGAACTGGCGACTCTGCTGGGGAAATTCTTTTAAAAGTGAGGTGTACCTTAGGATTAGTTCATAACTGTGTTTTCAATTGTATTGCTTTGCTTGCTTTAAATTGTGGGACTGTCTTGGGAGTTCTATAGATCCTAACCCGGATCTGGGGATACCTTCTTAGAAAGTAGCAACAAGGCTGTGAGGGAACTGTGCGGGGTATACCGACATGGTTGAAACAGTCTGCTACGTTGATGTGGCACTTTGGTGTGTACCGGTAACCCTTGAGTTCAGTCAAGGAGAGTACGGGGCCTCCACGTGGTGTCGTGAAGCATCAACAGACCTTAGGAACCTTAATTGAACTATCTTGGCCTCTTTAGGGTATTGAGATAAATGACTTTGGTGCAGTCCGAGGTTGGTTGATACTCGATACTACACTCAATTGAGGGTTGCTTTCCTGGAATATTTCGGTCGCCAGTTCAGTGGCTAAATCGAAGAACAATGAAAGCAATCCAGTGATATTGGGATCCTTAGAACCCGGTTACTTCTAATAGGACAGGTTTGAGCCCACTAACTTCAAGAGGGTAATACCCAAACCCCATGCTGGCCTAAACCCTAAGGGCTTGTTTTGTGTGACTTGTGTGCCTTCGTACTTGCCTATTTGCATGCTTGTTATCTGACACCTGAGTTTCTTGCAGGTTTGGTTTGCAGTCCTTAATTGGGACTCATAACAGGGTTTACCTACGTTACCCCATGCATAGCATAACATCATACCATTGCATGCATCCCGTATAAGGACTAACCCATTTCAAGGATCTCAAGGGCTTGTGATGCAGGTCACGATGAACCAACATGTCTGGCAAGGGGCAAATGGGATTTATTTTCCTCTAGCCAAGGTTGTCAGGGGCTATGACCCACTCGATATGGTGAGCCTTGACTCTTGAAGAAGGACTCTCAACAACATGAAGTTCCTTCAATCAAGTTACCAGTTTCCAACTCTAACAATTTTCTTGTTTACCCCGCGAGGTCCTTGAAAACATTACATGCCTATCATACACATCATTGCATAACAGGTACCCCTTTTTCTACAGGTTGCTTACCTTCTTTGCTGTTTATTTCAGCCGATCGTCATGAATCCTGAATCGTCTACTGAGCAATCCATCAAGGCTCTCCAGGCCCAGAATGTCCAGTTCCAGGAGTTAATTGTGAGCCTAGCTCAGGGTCAAAAGGAATTGAAGACTCTGATTCAGAAGAAGAAGAAGAGGATTGTTTTGTTCAGCCCTAGACGCAGATCTGGGAACACACTACAGGAGGAAGCTGAAAGGACAACTCCATCTGTGGGGAAAGGCAGTCCCCATGAGAGAGAGGTGCCTAGTCCAGTGGTCTCCGACAACGAGACGGAGTTCAATGATGAGAAGTACCCTCCAGCTGAGGACCGGTACAAACAACTAGAGGATCGTCTGAATGCCATGGAAATTCAATAAGTGCCGGGGTTGGATTTCAGAGACCTGGGTCTGTCTTCTGGTGTGGTGATCCCACACAAATTCAAGGTTCCTTCTTTTGCTAAGTATGACGGGGCATCCTGTCCCAGGCTGCATCTCAGATCTTACGTGCGGAAGATTCAACCATACACTGTGGACAAGAACTTATGGATCCACTTCTTCCAGGAGAGTCTTTCAGGGACTCACCTCGAATGGTTCTATCAGCTGGATGGAACCAAAATTCGTAACTGGGAGGAGTTGGCTACTGCTTTTTACAAGCAGTATCAATATAATGCCGACCTTACTCCTACACGTACCCAACTCCAGGGTATGTCGCTAGGGTCAAGTGAAGGTTTTAAAGAGTATGCACAGAAGTGGAGGGACCTGGCTGGCAGGGTGCAGCCTCCATTAACTGACCGGGAACTCGTTGATATGTTCTTGGGGACCCTGTCCGGGCTGTTCTTCAATCATCTCATTGGTAATTCATCTGCAGGATTTACCGACCTCATTCTGACTGGGGAAAGAATTGAAGCTGGTATCAAGAGTGGGAAAATTCAAGAGGCCACATCTTCTGATACTCACAAAAAGCCTTACACGGGCAGGAAAGAGTCTAATGCTGCATATGGTCAAAAGAGTCGTCGTGACCAACAGGCAGGGGCAGTCATGATCTCTGGTTCTGCACCACGCCGACAACCACAAAAGGGAAATCAGCGAAGGCCGGACGAGCCTAAAAGACAATTCACTAACATCAACATGTCGTGGTCACAAGCATTGCAACACATGTTGAAAATGAATCTGATTGCGGTGATCAACCCTCCTGCAAATCCCAAGACCTCCTCTCCAAACTACAACCCAGATGCGAGGTGTGCTTATCATTCTAATAGCCCGGGGCACGACACTGAGGACTGTTGGGCGCTGAAATATAAGATCCAGAATATGATCGATGCTAAGGAGATTGAATTCGAGCCTGCTGAGACTCCCAACGTGACCACTGCTCCCTTGCCAAAACATGGCTAGGATTGAGGGATTTTTGTTCATTTGAATTCCAGTTGTATTTTTCTTTTCTTGTTCAAATAAACAATTATCATGTTAAACTCTTTTATTTCATGAATGCATTACACATGTCTGTCTTGAATTAATTATGTTTACCATACTTAAAACTGTTTTCATATTTTTGTGATGATCAACTCTTGGTTAATAATGCTAAGCCTCTTGAGGGAGGATGACGAAAACGATACCATAATCTACAATATGCTTTTGAACAGACCCCGTTGATGAGGTACATGCATTGTTTCAATCCCTAAACACTGGAGTTATAAGGAAGATAATCCCTCGTCAACCCCTTTGAGCCAAAGAAGTAGGAGTTTTTCTTTTCGAAATTTAAAACCCTTTATCATAACCTGGGGCAGGGTAGTTCTCTCAGTTGATCCAAGTGCATAACGAATGGCACCAAAGAGGTCCTTACAAAAAAGGGGAAGACGGTGATGGTTCTGAATAATCATAAAGATAGGCAGTCATTATTTCTCAAAACTAAAAACTCAATAAGTCAAAACCTATGAAGGAGACTTACAAAACTAGGGCATCCCGCTGACTGTAATCATAAAAGAAACAGTTCAGGCAAAAAAAATAGGGATAACAAAATCAAGAAGGAAAAGAGGTTATAAAAAAAAACTCTCAACAAAAAAGGAATGATTGCCTATTCAAAATAAGTTATCAACATCCGAATCATCACCGGAATTTCAGAGCAAAGACTCGAACAAGGTCTAACGCACGATCAACTGAGTTTAGGATTGAAGAACATCATGAAGAGCGGGTGGGTACAAATAATTTGAGCCTTTATCCTTTGTTTCTTAAACCATGAACCAGGCCACACTACAACCCTTAAAAGTCCTAGCTGAAGCATGGTTTAGTTCGAAAGCATACTGTTACGAAAGGTATCCTGACTCCTTAAGGCCTACGGTAAATACGGAGTTGACATCATGTTTTACAAACATTCACTTGTTTTATGAAAAAGAATGCATTTTCAAAATCTTCAAGACAGACATAAGCTTTGCATTTTGGTATAACATTGTTTGCATATGATTATTTGTTTGAACAGCAGGGAAATTCGCACGATGAATAACTAGTGAACAAAAGCACTTCCAATCAAGGGGCAGACGTGATTATTGTCCATCATCTGGGGCAATTAAGTCAAGATTCGGAGAATCTCTCAAAGGCCAAATAGCCCGGGGCAAATCTCCGCCTGAGTCACTTGGGGCATTCCAACAACGAATCTTGCCTGATCAAACACCTTCTGGTGGCACGACAAAACACTTCTAACAGGGGCAACTCCCTATATTCTGAAAGCACTGACATAGTCGAAAAAATACTATGCAAAATCAAAGACCCGCTAGGTTGATATACCTAGGCAAAAATAAGGGCTTCCCGGCGAACCAAAAGGGTTCGGGCAAAATGAAGGGATGAAATGAAAAAAATCTGTACACCCGGCAAGTCGAAAACCTGAAAAGGCGGCTTGGGCAAAAATGGGTATCCCGGTGGACTGAAAACCCGAAAGGGCGGTCTAGGAAAAAGTTAGGGATTAAAGCGTACGACTATGTCCTGTCATCCTGTCACCTGCCTACCAGAAGAAGGTTTGTCCATCAACAACTATCAGCACCCCACAGGTCTTCCTCTCCCACGTCAGAAACAGGGGAAATAATGATTCGTCCAGGCAATCCAATTGCTCTATCAACCAAAATACCAAGGAAAGGAGGATTACCATCTACCTTTACAAATTCCAGATCATGGGTTAATATCCGAAACCAAACAGGACAATCATCCATTTGATCATCATCAAGTAACCCTACACCGGTTCCTTCTCAACGTTCAAACAAAGTCTTACACGGACTCATCCACAAGTAACCCTACACCGGTTCCTCCTCTTTCAGAAAAAGTCTTACACGGACTTATCATCAAAGTGACCCTACACCGGTTCCTCCTAAAGTCTTACACAGATTTATCAAGAAGTTTTACACGAACTTATCCTGAAGTGACCCTACACCGGTTCCTCCTAAAGTCTTACACGGATTTATCAAGAAGTTTTACACGAACTTATCCTGAAGTGACCCTACACCGGTTCCTCCTAAAGTCTTACACGGATTTATCAAGAAGTTTTACACGAACTTATCCTGCAGTAACCTTACCCCGGTTCCTCCAGAAGTCTTACACAGACTTATCTCAACCTTACCCCGGTTCCCCCAGAAGTTTTACACGGACTCGTCATCAAAGTGACCCTACACCGGTTCCTCCTAAAGTCTTACACGGATTTATCAAGAAGTTTTACACGAACTTATCTCAAGATGACCTTACCCCGGTTCATCAAAAAGTTTTATACGAACTTATCCTGCAGTAACCTTACCCCGGTTCCTCCAGAAGTCTTACACGGATTTATCAAAAGTTTTACACGAACTTACCTTACAGTAACCTTACCCCGGTTCCGCCAAAAGTTTTACACGAACTTATCCCGAAGAAACCCTACACAGGTTCTCTCTCCCCAAAGGTGCAGTTTTACACGGACTCGTCGTCAGAAACCCTACCCAGGTTTTACCTCTTCCAGGATGCAGTTTTACACGGGCTCATCGTCAAAGTAACCCCACACAGGTTCCCTTCTCAAGCTCCAGACATAGTTTTACACAAACTCGTCATCAGTAACCCTACACAGGTGTCCTTCTTTCCAAGATGTGGTTTTACACGAGCTCATCATCAGGCAACCCTACATAGGTTCCCTCTTTCAACTTACAAAAATTACATCCCAAGAATTTCCCCAGGAGAGTCTAGTCCAGAGGTTTCCCCAGGAAAGTTCAACCCATCTCCCCAAGCAGCAAGCTTATCCCCAGTAGATTCTGGAAGCTTATCCTCGAAGAGCATGAACGCGTCTCCTGGCTTTATTCAAAGAGTTATTTCCTTACCAGGATATAACTGGGTTATCCTCAGCCAAAAGCCACGGAAAGATCTTCCTCGACAAAGTCTTCTTATCCCGAGCAAAGTCTATTAACACTTCCAACACAACAATGGTATCTCCAGCGAAATTATTATCAACAACTCAACAAAGTACCTCTCTCCCCACAGAGTTGCTTCCCAGCAAGATCGCCAGAGTACTTTTCTCCCCGCAGAGTTATCCATTCGCCAAGTTTATTCCTCAACAGAGTTATCTTCTACCGGAATTCTTGCAACTGTCATCCCCAGCGGAAGCAAAATCTTGTTCTCCAACATCAGCCCAGGAGTGACTTCCCGGCACCCGTCAAGGATTTACTTTCCTAGACGAAAAAAAACATACATTCATAAACATCGCATTTCCATACATTATAGCATGCATATATGCATCATATCTCACAAACTCATTTATGTTAAGAACATCATTGCTTGATCCATATCATGCATTGTATATGACTGACCTTTACCTTTCAGGAAAGATCCAGTTAAGTTCTCAGTTACACTTCAAGACCTAGACCGGTTCAGTTAAATCGACCCTAAGATTTCTCTGTTTCTTATCCCGTCCAAGGCCTTCTCTGGTTCAGTCAGATCGACCCTAAGATCTCCCTGTTTCTTATCCAGTTGAAGATTTCAAAGACCTAGACCGGTTCAGTTAAATCGACCCTAAGATTTTTCTGTTTCTTATCCAGTCAAAGGCCTTCTCTAGTCCAGCTAAATCGACCCCTAACAGATTTTCCTGATAAAGACTCAGTAGAAGATATCCAAGATTCTCTCAATGATTACTGTTGAGGTTGAAGTCGCCCAAGATTCTCTCAATGATTACTGTTGAGGTAGAAGTCGCCCAAGATTCTCTCAATGATTACTGTTGAGGTAGAAGTCGCCCAAGATTCTCTCAATGATTACTGTTGAGATTGAAGTCGCTTATGGTTCTCTCAGCGTTACTGTTGAGGTAGTAGTCATCCAAGGTTCTCTCAGTGTTCCTGTTGAGGTAGTAACCACCCCTGGTTTATTCATCACCTTTTGAAGATCCAGATCCAGCTCCTGTAACCAGTCAGGACACATCTACACAAAGAGTTTGAAGACCAGCTCCTGTAACAGGTCAGGTAATCATTTTCTTTTGCAGATACGCAAGTTCTCGCTGAGGAATCTCTTACGCGATCATCTTTCAGCATGGCATCTATAAGCCCATCCACCTTCCATCATCTCTCAACATGGAATCTATAAGCCCATCATCCTATCCATCAATCTCCAAATGGCATCTATAAGCCCATTCCCCATCATCACACTACTATGTGAGCGCAAATTTCTGGGCACTCTAGTGTTCAATCATCTTCCACCTTCGGATTACGAAAGGCACGTCAGCCAATCTGCATCCTCAGGTTTAAGAAGATTGAACAGGGGCAACTGTTGTACCTCAAAATTTGCCCTCCCATATTCTTCAAGATTTGCCAAAAGCATGCTTCAAAATTCCCCAAGGGTTGCACAATTCAAGGGCCTCCTAACAGTCAAAAACTAGGGTTTTGGTTCTGACAAAGAAGTTGAAGTTTACAAAGGTCCAATCAAGTCCCACATGCTTATAAACATGGTCAAGCATCCTCATGCCAAGTTTCAAGACCTACAGCACAAAATTGCACAGTCAAAAACCCTAATTGCACTACAGTCAACTGCAGGGGCAAAATGGTCATTTGACAGTCAAAAGTTCAAATTTTTGGTCAACATATCATTTTGAAGCCACAAACATCATTTGATCAATGCTTGATCATGATTCTCAAAGTTTGGCTCAAAAAGTCTCAAGATGCAAAAGTTTCCATATTTGGACAGTTGAAAAAGTCAACTGTAACTTGACCAAGGCATAACTTCCACATGGATTATCAGAAAAATTCCATCCAAAGCTCATTTTGAAGAGAAAGACATTTCCTACAACTCCTCTTCACACTTCAAGTCCAAGAAATGCTCTCACGAAAAGTTATCATTTTCAACATTATAGGTCATTTTCAAAAGTCAACAAAAAGGGACTTTAAGTCAAAGGCCATAACTTGAGATTGGTAAATCGAAATGACATGGGATCAAAGGCATTGGTTATAGGACTCAAAGACCTTTCCAAAATGTCCAAGAACATGATCAAAGCTTAAAAATTGAGCAAGATATGCCTTGTGGAAGTTGGGAAATTTTTGGATATTTTGAAAAGTCAACATTGCTTCAAATGTCTTAAAAATGCTAATGGGCCTCTTTTTCTTCCAAGAATCATTATCCAAGGCATGTGCACGACCATTTGGCCCAAAGGGAAGTTATTCATCATTTTTATTTATTTATTTGAATTTTTTAAATGCTAATAATTCATTTAATTAAAATAAATATGTGGAAAATACTAAACCTAAGTTTTTAAATCTTTTTATGCATGGAATACACTCAATATTTCGTGCATGATCAGATTTGGAAAAATCTTGGTAATTGGACATGATTTGAAGCAAATTTGCATGAAAAAGATTGGAAAATATATGCCATAAAAATCAAATATCTCTTCATCAATACAAAGGTTCTTTGGATCAATTTCTCAACCCTAATCACTCATACATATATATACATGCTAACCCTAGTGATCAAGAGCTCCCAGATGCGCCCCATCTCAAGAATCAAACTTGCAATTTTATCAAAAAAGTTCAAAACTGAAAGTGGCTTTAGAGGACGATTCAGAGGCAAAGATTAATCCTAATAGCTTGCAAAAGTGTTACTGAAGCTAACTGAATAGTTTTCCACGCGCATAGCACCCTGAATTGGTATACAGAACTCAGAATTTTTCATATAATATGCATATTCGTGTTTTGATTTTCAAGCATTTCCATTGCATTTTTTTATGGATTCATACTAATTGGTTGATTCTGAAGCTAACTGCATACTTTGATTGAGTTTTCGTGCACTATTGAAGAATTCACCATGGAAGATGGTTAGGGTTACAGGACTTTCAAATTGGGAACTTTCACATACTGTAAAATTAGAATACCTCAATGCCATGGTTGAATTCAGGAAGCTTGGACGATTCTAATGCAACGCTCGCGCCTAATTTATATAACACCATGGCCTGTTCGCTATTATTGATAAGTGCATATTTTGGGGGGGTTTAAAACCCCCGCTAAGTCTTTTTATGTTTCAGGTTAAAAGCGCAATAAGGAAGAAGACGGTGATGTGTAAGGCAGTGATTGGGTTATTTGAATTTTCGCGCTAAAAGTTCCATTAACCATTGTTTTATCTTATGTCATTTATTTCCTATTATGTAATCAAAACGCGTAGTTGGTACAGTTGGTCCAGGCGTGTATTGGTAATCTCCAGGACCTGGGTTCGATCCCAGGTCCCCCATCCCTTTCCATATTATTTTTCTAACAATGCTTTTGTGCAGTTTCTATGCAAGCGACCACCATACATCCATCCTCCAGGTTTGCCACGCGTATAGCAAGATCAATCCAAAGACACTGATTGGAAGAACACCCTGGTCGTTAGTCAAAGGTGCCACACGCTGGCAAGAAAAGTCAAAAGAGGCCAAAGATCAATGGGCCTGAATTACTAAACAATAACCTCCAATTGGGGACAGACCCCCCAAGGTTTGCTATTCTTTTATATTTTCTATTCTTGTTTGATTTAATTAATTTCCTTTAAATTCTTCAATTAATTTATTTTCATCAAATATAAAATAACAAAAAAAATCAGAAAAGGAAAAAATCAAAAAATACATTTTATTTTAATATTATCTTTTTGTAAATAAATCATTAATTAATTTAGTTCTAGGCTTAATTTCAAACATTTTTCTTAATAAAATTAAAAATTTGTAGAATTAGGGTTTAAATCAATTTTCATCCTTTTTCTTTTCTTTTCATTAATAATTAATCATTTATTTTTATAAATCAAATTGCCATTAATTAATTAATTTAATTTTAGGTTTAGTTTTAACATGTTTTTCTTAATAAATAAAAGTTGTAGAGTTAGGGTTAATTAGTTAATTTCATTTAATTCACATAAAAAACCATAAATACAAAAAACCTCAAAAATAATTTTTTTTCCTTTTAATTTAGTTAATTTATAAATAATAATTTAAAAAGGGTCCAACGCCCTCACTTTCAATTTTTATTCTCTTGGCGCATTTTATTTATTTCCTTCTTTTAAATATTTATGTAACTCTCCCGAAGCCGTGTAATTTATATTTCTCGCACTTTACTTTACTTCTTTATTTTTATGTCAAATCGGGTCCTGGATTAAATTTGGCGATGTGGGCCCGCGCCTTTGTAATAGTTTAGAATTTTTAATTTCCGCATCTTTTTAACTGTTAATGAATGCATGCAAGAATGAATGAAAAAAATAAAAACAAAAGCGTAGATCACCCCTGACATGAACAAGACAAAATATCTGAAAACGACACACAAATCACACACCACCCCTAGGGTACGCCTCACTGTTGCCTTGCCTCGAAAGGTGATCGTCGAGTAGAGGATGTCTTAGCAAGTCCTCATGATACGGGAACCTGGCATGAGGGTAGCTTCTAAGGTGTCTTCCCATTGCTCTGGTGATCACACTGTCCCTACAAACGAATTGACCCGAACACCTCCAACGGTGGTGCTACCTATCTCTCAATGGTGGGATGGCACTATCTTAAGGACATTTACACAGACGAATTCCTTAGGGTAGGTAGATGACTCGCAGATACTTGCTCTAATTTCAAAACAAATCAAAAACTCTTTTTCACACCGACACCTTTCAAAAAGCTTTCGAAAGCAACTTTTCAAACACTCTTGAGGACCGATACAAGAGTCGAACTGAAATTTTCAAAGAAACTTTTTAAAACCCACAGTTGAAAAGCAAACAAACAATTTTGAAAACACAAATGAGCAAGTATCTAAGAGCCCATGGATAACCATGGATAGAAAGGGTGCTAACACCTTCCCTTTCTATAATCTACCTCCCGAACCGAGAGCAATCTCTATAAGGAATTTTTCTGTGCTTTTGTCCTTTCCATTTGGAGAAAATAAAAGACGGTGGCGACTCTTGCTTCCGCGACATTTCGCGAACCAGCGTTAAACAGTCAGTTCCAGATCCACCGATCACAGTATTCTCCTTCATGGATGGTTTCTCCGGATACAATCAGATCAAAATAGCACCTGAGGACATGGAGAAGACGACCTTTGTCACACAGTGTGGCACTTTCTGCTACAAAGTTATGCCATTTGGGATAAAGAACGTCGGGGAAACCTATCAGTGTGACATGGTAGCTTTGTTCCATGAGATAGAGGTCTATGTTAATGACATGATAGCCAGGTCTTAAAATGAGGAGGAACACCTTTATCACCTACAAAAACTATTTGACAGGCTAAAGAAATACAAACTGAGGCTGAATCTGAATAAGTGCACCTTCAGAGTAAGATCAGGTAAGCTCTTAGGTTTTGTTATCAGCGGCAAAGGTATTGAGGTATACCCTGCAAAGGTCAAAGCTATACAATAAATGCCAACTCCTCGCCTTGAGAAGGAGGTTAGAGGATTCTTGAGACGCCTAGACTACATTTCCAGATTCATTTCACACCTGACCACTACTTGTGATCCAATCTTCAAATTACTGAAGAAAGATCAAACAGTGAAGTGGAATGACGATTGCCAATATGCCTTTGACAAAATCAAGGAATATCTCCAAGAGCCTCTAGTTTTGATGCTGCCAATTGAAGGAAGACCTCTGATCATGTACTTAATAGTATTAGAGAACTCAATAGGGTGTGTTGGGGCAGCATGACGAGTCTGGTCGAAAAGAGCATACAATATACTACCTTAGCAAAAAGTTTACCGACTGTGAAACAAGATACTCACTGCTCAAGAAAACTTGTTGTTCTTTGGCATGGGATGCTCACCGACTAAGACAATATATGTTGACTCACACTACTTTGTTGATATCTAAAATGGATCCTATTAAGTACATCTTTGAGAAGCCCGCTCTCTCTGGAAGAATAGCAAGATGGAAAATGATCTTAACCGAATACGACATTCAGTATACAACCCAGAAGGAAATTAAGGGAAGTGTACTAGCTGATCATTTGGATCATCAGGTTGTGGACGACTACCAATCCATGAATTTTGAGTTCCTGGATGAAAACATCATGTTAGTAACTGATTGTGAAGAGCCTGGACCAGATGAAGGACCTGAAAAAGGATCCCAATGGACTATGGTTTTTGATGGAGCATGCAACGCTCTTGGCAATGGCATCGGAACTGTGATCATATCTCCTGAGGGATGTCATACTCCTTTCACTGCCAGGCTATGTTTCAACTGTACCAACAATATGGATGAGCATGAAGCATGTGTCATGGGTATCAAAGTTGCAATCAATTTAAGGATCAAGTTCTTAAGTGTGTTTGGAGACTCGGCTTTGGTAATCAGCCAGATTAAAGGAGAATGGGACACAAAGCATCCTAACCTCATCCCGTAAAAAGAGCATGTGTTGACACTGATCCCACACTTTGAAGAAATTACTTTTGAGCCTTTTCCACAAGAGGAAAATCAACTAGAGGACGCGCTAGCTACAATGTCATCCATGTTCAAGGTCAGGTGGGATAATGAAGCTCCTCAGATCACTATTGAAAGGATGGATGAGCCAGCATACTATCATGAGATTGTTACTAAAGATGTAGTGGACAAGCCTTGGTTCCATGAAGCCAAAATATGTCTCGAAAGCCAATAATATCCTGAGGGAGCTTCAGTCAATGATAAGAAGTTCTTAAGAATGTTCTCTTCCAATTTCTTTCTCAGTAACGGGATCCTCTACAAGTCCAATCATGATTCTACCTTACTTCGGTGTGTAGACAAGAGTGAGGCAGAAAGGATTATGGCTGACTTACACGAAGGTACCTTTGGCACCCACTCTAGTGGGCGCTCAATGGATAAAAAGATCCTACGGGCAGGATACTACTGGTCCACCATGGAGGCAGACTGTTATCAGCATTCACGAACTTGCCATGAATGCCAGATCTATGCTGATAAGGTGCATGTACCTCCAGTTCCTCTGAACATCTTGACTTCTCCTTGGACATTCGCAATGTGGGGAATCAACATGATTGGAGAGATTAGACTGACGGCTTCAAATGGGCACCACTTCATCCTGGTTTCCATTGATTACTTCATAAAGTGGGTCGAGGCAGCTTCATTTGCTTCTGTTACCAAGAACGCTGTGGCTCTATTTATCAGACATAACCTTATTTGTCGGTATGGTATTCTAGAAAGAATCATTACAGATAATGGTACCAATCTCAACAATACAATGATCACTGAGCTCTGCACACAATTTAAGATTCAGCATCATAACTCTTCTCCTTATCGGTCGAAGATGAATGGAGATGTTGAAGCTTCTAACAAAAATATCAAGAGAATCATACAGAAGATGACGGTAACATATAAAGATTGGCATGAGATGTTACCATTAGCTCTTCATGGTTACCGCACCACCATGCGCACATCAACAGGGGAAACTCCTTTCTCTCTAGTATACGGTATGGAAGTTTTCCTACCTATAGAAGTCCAGATCCATTCCTTGAGAATCATAAAGGATACAGGGTTGAGTGAAGACGAATGGGTCTGGACTCGACTTGATCAATTAAACTTGATTGACGAGAAGAGACTAACGGCTGTCTGCCATGGTCAGATGTACCAAAAACGTATGATCAAAGCTTTTAACAAGAAGGTCAGACGTCAGGTATATCAGGTTGGTGACTTGGTAATCAAACGCATCATACTGCCGCAAGGTGATCCCAGGGGCAAATAGACTCCCACATACGAAAGGCCATTTGTAATCAAGAACATATTTTTTGGTGGAGCCATGATCCTAACCACTATGGATGGTGACAACCTTCCACACCCGGTAAACGCGGACATAATTAAAAGATACTACGCATAAACAAAGACCCGCTAGGTCGAATGGCCTAGGCAAAAATTAGGGCATCCCAGTTGTGATACGGTGGCAGAACCGATTGTTTTACTGGTTTGCGTTTTGCGTTTTTTGTTCGCAAAATATCGCGGTAAGCAAGAGTGGCCACCGACTTTTATTTCATCCAATCATGGAAAAGGAAAAAGAATAGAAAAAACCTTTTTTTTCGAGATTTCTGAGTACGGGGGGTAGATTATAGAAAGGGAAGGTGTTATCACCCTTTATATCCATGGTTTTCCATGGGCTCTTAGGTACTTGCTCATCTTTTTTTTAAAATTGCTTGTGTATGTGTTTGTTTGAAAAAGGTTTTACTTCGTGATAACCCTTGTATCAGTCCTCAAGGGTGTGACGAAGTTTGTTTTGAAAATTGTTTTGAAAGGTGTTTGTGTGAAAAGTTTTGTTGAGCAAGTACTTAAGATTCTACCTACTCGAAAAAAGGTTGATTGTTCTCGTTTCCTTTAGACAGCGCTATCCTACTATTAAGGAGTAGGTAGCCCCTTCGTTGGAGTTTGTAAGGGACGTTCGAAAGGGACGAGTACAGTCACTAAAGCAATGGGTAGGGAACCTTAGTAGTAACCCTAGAGTCTTAAGATCTTTTTGAGGCAACATTTTCGAGGCAACATTCGGATGGGACATTTGATCTTTTAGACAGGAGGGCAACCACTAAAATATCCTATGCTTAAATGACTATTTTACCGAAGTCAACCGAAGTGAGGCAAACCCTAGGAGTGAATATGTGCATGTGAATTTTTTCAGTTAATTTAGTCTTTGCACATTAAGTGAGCTACCGTTTTAACTTTCAAACAATCTTTCCATACAATCCTATTAGCCATGCATCTAGACAGTTAAAGATTTGCAGAAATTTAAAAGTGCGAAAATATAAAACCAAACTATTACATGGCTTTCGCAGATACATAATTATTTAACTGAAAATAAAATGCGGCAATTAAAACCCTAATTAAAATCTATTACAACCTCGAAACAATTACATAAATAATAATCGGAATGGTAATTAAAACGCGCGACGAATTAAATGCGAAGAATTAATTAAGAGACCTAAAATTTAATTAAAAAAATTATTTGGTTATTTTTTTGGAGAAAAATTAATTATTTACAACCCTAATTTCTAATTAGTTTTAATTATAAAAAGAAATTGAAATTAACCTAATTTAAACTAAATTAATTACTTAAATAAAATATTTTATAAAAATTATTTTTATGTTTTTTTGTGATTTTGATTTGAGAAAACAATTTAATTACAAATTTAAAACCTAATCTCTAATTAGTTTTATTTACAAAAAGAATTAAATTAACCTAGTTTCTAATTAAATTAATTAAAGAAATAAATATTTCATGAGAAAAATGATTTTTTTGTATTTTTGTGATTTTTTTAATTAAAATAAAAAAATGATTTTTAGATATTATTTGTGAAAAGAAAATTAATTAAGGAAATAAATAAACTAAATTAAAAAAAAAGAGAAAGAGAGGGATTGGGCCTACTTGCTGAACATCCCAAGGGGGGTGTGATTCTGAATCTTGACTTTGGGCCCAAGGTTGGTGGCCCAAGTCAACGCTGGATCCAGTGGTGCTGGCACTTGATGGTTCACCATGGTCTCTCAATGGTAGGCATTAGATCTGATTGATGATGAATCCACTGGATGGATGATGGAGGCGCATGGAAGGTGCCTGGGCATGTGATAAATCAGATCTGTAGAAAGGAAAGAAAATAAAGAAATGTTGGGACCTAGGATCGAACCCAGGTCCTTACGCTTACCGCTACTAATGCGTTGCCAGCTGCGCTACTGTTTTCATTAGTTAGTATAATAAGAAGAATATGTAATATATAAATCAAGACAATTTGGATGAAAAAACGCGCGAAGTTCAAATGGGAAAATGAATGATTGCCATGCCACCGTCTTCTTCATTCTCCGTCGCCTTAGGTTCCTTCACCTTTACCTACAGACAAAAGTCTGTAGCTACAAACCTGTAAAACTCAAGAATCCAGCACATGCATGATAAATTAGTTGTGACTGTACCAATCAACTCTTCTTGGCCTCACGAGCATCATGGTACCTTATTCGTGGCCTAATTTTTCCTTTGTCAAGAAGCCCCAAAACGTGCCTTCAAACCCTATTTATGGCATTCATCAGTATGGGCATCAAAACGTTAATTAAACCAAACCAACATATTGCAAACATGATAACAAACACGCATATGCCATTAAAACATGCTCATAATGTATAAATCATAATAGTCGAATTTGAAAAATATGGAAAACCGTAATGTTCATACAAGCTGTTTCTGAGCGTGAAAGGACTTGTAATTGATTGGAATAGCTTCCTGAGACGTCCAGCAATCGATTGGCAATGCTAGGATGGCTTGAGATGGCCTGTATGACTGAAACCGATTCACACTTTTCTTTGAAAATTTGGAGTTTTTTTCTTCCTCTTTCATGACTGCTAGCCCTTGTCTTTTGCCTTGTACTTGTTCATTATATATGCTAGGACGAATTCGGGTTCTAAAAACAGATGATATCTTTGTAAGTTTTGAAGATTTGATTTGATTTCATGCCATATAATATCTTTCTAAATTGAGCCAAATTATCCCATATTTGTACCAATCATGCTTGATTCGATTTGGCCTTGATATTTCAGCATATTTTGATTGCAATTCTGTCAAAAAATCATATCAAAACAGATCTTTGATATTATTTACCAATTATTTGATTTAATTTAATTTTTAATTAATAAAAAATCAAAATAAATTGGAAAATGAAGCAAATAACATGTGGATAAGTAATTGGGTCGTGGACCATGTTATGAGTGAGGTGAAATCATTAAATGTTAGGCCCATTTCGTAAAAATGCACTTTTGAGCATATTTGACTTTTGGCAATTTTGCAAAAAAGGTCAACTTTGATAAGGCATATCTCCTCCAATTTTAACCCTAGAGAGGTGTTCTTGGACTTTTTAGAAATATTAGGGCGTCCCCTAAACAACCCTTTTAGTCTCATTTCAATTGGGTCTTACATGTTCATGTAAGAAGCTTTGACCCAAAATGTGTTTTTGTTGACTTTTCAAAAGGACCTATAATGTAGAAATTTATATCTTTTGATGAGTGCATGTTTTGAACTTGTGAGCTGAAGATGAGCTGTAGGGAATTGCATCCTCTTCAAAATGAGTGTTGGATGGAAAATTTCTGACAAAGTATGTGAAAGTTATGTTCGGTCAAAGTTTGGTTGACTTTTCCTAAGAAACCCTAATTTAGCAACTTTTGGGTTTTAATGAATTTAGGGCATTCCTTGAAGAATTATAATCAACCCTTGATCAAATGATGGATATCACTTCAAAATGTTGATGTTGACCAAAAATCTTGAAGTTTGACTGTATGTGGGCCACAGTTGACTTTTGACCTAATATAGTCGATTCTCAAGCATCTGAGCAGTTGACTGAGAAAACTTCTTGTGCAGTGCTTGAAATTTGACATGGAGGGTCTTGAGAACATATTAGGACCATGGAGAGAATATGAGGTCTTTGGAGTTCACCTATCTTGATGAAAATGGAAACCCTAATTTGAGACACACTTCCTTAGGAGAGAGTTTGTCTGGTCAACTCTTGGGCAAACTTGAGCAAATTGAGGATCTCTAGGAGTATGTATTGAGTAAAATGAGAGGGAAAATTTTGGGGTACAACAGATGCCCCTGTTTAATCTTCTTAAACATGAGGATGTAGATTGGCTCGTCTGCCTTTCTTGATCTGAAGGTGGAAGATGATTGAACACTAGAGTGCCCAGAAATTTGCACTCGCATGAAATGATACTTGATTTGTAATGTCCGAAATGGGCTTACAGATGCCATTTGGAAGTTGCTGGATAATTTTCGGAGATGGGCTTAAATATGCCATCCAGGATGTGACGGAGAATCGTCAGAGATGGGCTTAAAGATGCCATCTAGAGGATGTTGATTTCCTGAGATATTCCTTTGATGAGAATTCCTATTCCTGTTGTTGGTGAGGAATCTGCTGAGGAATGTTGGTATCTGTCTTGGGAGAAATAAAATTTTAGGAGCTTCAGTTGTCTGTTACTCTACTGGGGAATAACTCCTGCTTGAGGAAGCGGAAGTGAACTTCATATCTAGTCAGGGTATAGGCTGCACCACGACTTACTGGGGAAATGAGAAACCAATCGTGTTTGATCAGGTCCAGGTCTTGCAGTGTTGTGAACTGTCTTCTGGAGATAAGAGAGAAGGAACCTGGATAGTAAGGTTATGAGAAGGAACCTGGGTAGTAAGGTTACTTCGATATGAAAGCCTGTATAGTAGGGCTGTGAGAAGGAACCTAGATAGTAGGGTTACTTTGAAATGAAAGCCTGGATAGTAGGGTTGTGAGAAGGAACCTGGGTCGTAGGGTTACTTCGATATGAAAGCCTGGATAGTAGGGTTGTGAGAAGCAACCTGGATAGTCGGGTTACTTTGAAATGAAAGCCTGGATAGTAGGGCTGTGAGAAGGAACCTGGGTCGTAGGGTTACTTCGATATGAAAGCCTGGATAGTAGGGCTGTGAGAAGGAACCTGGATAGTAGAGTTACTTCGAAATGAAAGCTTGGATAGTAGGGTTGTGAGAAGGAGCCTGGATAGTAGGGTTACTTCGATATGAAAGCCTGGATAGTAGGGCTGTAAGAAGGAACCTGGATAGAAGGGTTACTTTGATATGAAAGCCTGGATAGTAGGGATGTGAGAAGGAACCTGGATAGTAGGGTTACTTCGATATGAAAGCCCGGATAGTAGGGTTGTGAGATGGAACCTTGGTCGTAGGTTTACTTCGATATGAAAGCCTGCATAGTAGGGCTGTGAGAAAGAACCTGGGTCGTAGGGTTTCTTCGATATGAAAGCCTGGATAGTAGGGCTGTGAGAAGGAACCTGGATCATAGGGTTTCTTCGATATGAAAGCCTGGATAGTAGGGCTGTGAGAAGGAACCTGGATTGTAGGGTTTCTTCGATATGAAAGCCTGGATAGTAGGGTTGTGAGAAGGAACCTGGATAGTAGGGTTACTTCGATATGAAAGCCTGGATAGTAGGGCTGTGAGAAGGAACCTGGATGGTAGGGTTACTTCGATATGAAAGCCTGGATAGTAGGGTTGTTAGAAGGAACCTAGATAGTAGGGTTACTTCGATATGAAAGCCTGGATAGTAGGGCTGTGAGAAGGAACCTGGATAGTAGGGTTACTTTGATATGAAAGCCTGGATAGTAGGACTGTGAGAAGGGACCTGGATAGTAGGGTTACTTCGATATGAAATCCTGGATAGTAGGGCTGTGAGAAGGAACCTGGGTCATAGGGTTACTTCGATATGAAAGCCTGGATAATAGGGCTGTGAGAAGGAACCTGGATAGTAGGGTTACTTCGATATGAAAGCCTGGATAGTAGGGCTGTGAGAAGGAACCTGGATAGTAGGGTTACTTCGATATGAAAGTCTGGATAGTAGGGTTGTGAGAAGGAACCTGGGTCGTAGGGTTACTTCGATATGAAAGCCTGGATAGTAGGGCTGTGAGAAGGAACCTGGATAGTGGGGTTACTTCAAAGCGATAGTGTAGATTAGTTGACCCGTTTGGTTTCGGGAACTGAGTTTCTGTTAGTCGTTTGCAGATGTGACTTGCATAACTGCTGAATTTGTTGAAGCTAATCCTTTTTTCATGGAAAGATATCAGGGTTAGTTATATGCGATGCATGAAATGCAGGGTGAGATGATATTCTCAAAATAAAAGAGATTATGCTGTATATGATATGTATGCATATGTCATGATGTATGTTCATGAAATGCTATCGGGGTATGCTCGCGTCTGGGAAAATAAATCCCTGACTGTTGTTGGAGATTAGTAAATATTCTGTCGGGAGGAGATGCTTCTTGAGAATAAACTATGCGGGTAATGAACTTAGAAAATGTATTTTTGTAGCTGAAGTGATGAACTCTGTCAGGGATTGAGCCTCTGTATCTGGAGAAATAAACTCTGCTTGGGGGATGAAATTTATTGACTCGCCCGCGATTATGAACCTCTGCTGGGGTGGTTACGTCCTGTTTCAGGAAAGATGACATCAATGCCTTTGGATACTTTTACTCTGTGGGGAGTGTATGTACCAATAATTATGTTCCCAAGCTAGCTCTATCCCGGTACCTGCTGGGCAGAGTAACTATAGGGTTTCTGGAATTACGAGTAATTGTCTTTTGTTTCTTATGTAAATATTTATGAGCAACAATCATTTTCGAATTCATATATAAAAAATAAATCATTGGACGTTCTTGCAAAACAAAACAGAAAAAGAAAAAACAGATTGAAGTTTCTTGTGAAAATGACTTGTATTGATTTTTGAAGTTGGCCTGTAATAGGCGTTTTTGTACAAAGAGGCTGACGCTCTAGTAAGAGAACGTCGCCGAAAGATAGAAATTATACAATTTGTGTAAAATAAAGAAAAAAATCTATGTGAAACAACCCCATTGGGTTCCAACTCTACTATAGCCTTTATATCTTCAAACGTCTCATCACTTTGCTTCTTGGCCGAAAGTTGATCAAATTGATTGGCACCGTCCGAGCTTGATAGTCGATACCGAAGTCTGGTCGCAAGACAATCCAATGAGACATAGTGGTATGCTTTATATCCCTAAATTTTGCCTGGACTGGCCTTTCGGGTTTTCAGCCCACCGAGATACCCTTTTTTGCCCAAGCCTCCCATTCGGGTTTTCGACTTGCCGGGTGTACATATTTTTTTCATTTTCATCCCTTACTTTTTCTCGAACCCTTTTGATTTGCCGGGAAGCCCTTATTTTTTCCTAGGAAAGTCAACCTAGTGGGTCTTTGATTAGGCGTAGTATCTTTTCACTATGTCTGCATTGACGGGGTAAGGAAGGTCGTCACCATCCATGGTGGTTAGAATCATAGCTCCTCCCGAGAAAATGTTCTTAACCATAAATGGCCCTTCGTACGTGGGGATCCATTTTCCCCTGGGATCACCTTGCGGCAGTATGATGTGTTTGATCACTAGATCCTCGACTTGATATTCTTGACACCTGACTTTCTTGTTAAAAGCCTTAATCATTCGCTTTTGGTACGTCTGACAATGGCAGATAGCAGTAAGTCTCTTTTCATCGATTAGATTTAACTGATCATGTCGGGTTCGGATCCAGTCGTCTTTATTCAAACCCGCATCCTCCATAATCCTGAGAGAAGGTATCTGGACTTCGATGGGTAGGACTGCCTCCATGCCATGTACCAGAGAGTAGGGTGTTTCCCCTGTCGACGTCCGTGCTGAGGTATGGTACCCATTAAGAGAAAATGGTAACATCTCATGCCAGTCTTTGTATGTCACCGTCATCTTCTATACAATCTTCTTGATGTTCTTGTTAGCTGCTTCAACTGCGCCATTCATCTTCGGTCGGTAGAGGGAAGAATTATGATGCTGTATCTTGAACTGTTTACAGAGCTCGGTGATCATTGTGTTGTTGAGATTCGTACCATTGTCAGTAATAATTCTCTCTGGCACATCATATCGACAAATCAGATTGTGTCGGATGAACCACGCCACGACGTTCTTGGTTACTGTAGCAAAGGAAGCTGCCTCAACCTAGTTCGTGAAGTAATCAATGGCTAATAAGATGAAACAATGTCCATTGGAAGCGGTGGGCCTGATTTCTCCAATCATGTCGATTCCCCACATTGCAAAGGGCCACGGACTGTCAAGACGTTTAAGGGTACCGGAGGCACATGCACCTTATCAGCGTAGATTTGGCACTTATGACAAGTTCGAGAGTGCTGATAACATTCGGCTTCCATAGTGGACCAATAGTATCCTGCCCGTAGGATCTTCTTAGCCATGGTGTGTCCACTAGAATGGGTTCCGAAGGTGCCTTCATGTAGCTCTGTCATGATTCTCTCTGCTTCGCTCTTGTTTACACACCGTAGTAGTGTGGAGTCATGGTTGTGTTTATAGAGGATTCCATTACTGAGGAAGAAATTTGCAGCGAACCTTCTCAGAAACTTCTTATCGTTGATAGATTCCCCTTCGGGATACTCTTGAGCCTCGAGATACCTTTTGACTTCGTGAAACCAGGGTTTGTCTGCCACTTCTTTGGTATCGATTTCACACCAGTGTGTTGGTTCATCCAACCTCTCAATGGTGATTTGGGGAGCTTCATTGTCCCACCTGACCTTGAACATAGAAGACATGGTAGCTAGCGCGTCCACTAACTGGTTCTCCTCTCGTGGGAAATGTTCAAAGGTTACCTCCTCAAAGTGTGGGAGCAATGTCAGTGCATACTCTTTGTACGAAATGAGATTCGGGTGCTTCGGATCCCAATCGCCTTTGGTATGACTTATCACCAAAGCGGAATCCCCAAATACATTCAAGAACTTGATCCCTAGGTCGATAGCAGGTCGAAGACCCATGATGCACGCTTCATACTCCGCCATATTATTGGTGCAATTGAAACATAATCGGGAAGTGAACGGAGTATGATAGCCCTCGGGAGATATGATTACAACGCCAATGTCGTTACCTAGTGCATTTGAGGCTCCATCAAAATACATATACCATCGGGATTGTTGTACCCCAAAATTTTCCCTCTTATATTTCTCAAGACATTGCAAGAAAAGTCTCCAAGTAGGCTCAAGGGTGCTCAAGAGTTGGTCAGACAAGTCACCTCCTAAGGCAGTCAACCCCAAATTATGGTTTTGTGTTGCATCAAGATCCTTGAGTACAAATGACCTCAAGTACTCCCCAATGTCCTAATATGTCCTCAAGGTCATCCATGTCAAGTTTCAATCCTTGCATAGGAAGTTTGCTCAGTCAATTGCTCAAAGGGCCCAAAAATCGACTGTGCTAGGGCAAAAGTCAACTGTGGCCTACAAACAGTCAAACTTCAAGATTTTTTGTCAACATTCTCATTTTGAAGGATATTTCATCATTTGATCAAGGGTTGATCATGATTCATCAAGGATTGCTCAAAATTCATCAAGACTCAAAAGTTGCTAAATTAGGGTTTTGCAAGAAAAGTTAACTCAACTTTGACCAAGCATAACTTTCTCATACTTTATGAGAAATGACCCATACAAAGCTCATTTTTAAGAGGATGCAATTTCATATAATACATCTTCATACCCCAAGATCAAAAAATTCACTCACAAGAAGTTATAAATTTGGACATTATAGGTCATTTTTGAAAGTCAACAAAAACACCTTTTTCTCCAAAGCTTATAACATGAGAATGGAATATCAAAATGTGATGATACATAAAGGGTTAGTTAGAGGACATCTCAAGATTTCTAAAAAGTCCAAGAACACCTCCAAAAGTTCAAAATTGAATAAGTTATGCATTGTTGAAGTTGGATATTTTTGCAAAATTGCCAAAAGTCATCTATCCCCAAAACTTCAAATTTTGTCAAATGGGCCCATTCTTTTCCACTTGATTTGAGCTTGCATAATTTCCCACGTGTCATAGCTTCAGCCATGAGCCCATATTTTATTTTTATTATTTAATTTGATTTTTATTGAATTTATTTATTTTAAATCAAAATTAAATCATATAAAATCTAAAACCTTGATAACATGAGATTTTTTTGATATTTCAGGATTTGATTCTCATCATTATCATCATCAAACTCGAATATCACCAATTCATGTGAAAAAGATTGAGATTTGGGCAAATTTGGCAAGTTGTAAAGAGGAGATCAAATCAAATCCCAAGGCATTGATTTAGAGAGATACAGTCCATAATTTCTACCCTAATGCAAAGCATGATACAAAAGGAAGCAAAGGCAATCGAAACAAGAGTTGGAGGCTATAGAAGGAGGCAGAACAGAAATTGGAAAATTCACCAAAAAGCTTGAAATCGAATCCATAGCTAGAGGCACTTTCAGAGGCTGAGACATGTCCCAATCTCTTCCTGGGTGTTCACACAAGTGATCTGGATCAAAAGCAAGCATTCTCAGACCTTCACAAGCGCTGTAAGTGTCACGATAAACGCCCATGTTCTTGAAATCGTAATTCATCGTTCTTGCATCATTTGAACAAATTACTTGCATATTTGTAATCCTCACAACATTTCTAAGCTTTTTGCATCACTCAATTTTGTTTAACTAACCTGTAATGTAAAGCGCCATAGTTAGGGTTCTTGGCAGCATTTTTGGGGTTTCCTATTTCAGGTAAAATCAGGACTCAAGAAGGGCATAGTGTTGATCAGGGAGCCAAGACGAACATAACCATGCTCTAGGAATTGATTTATGTGACCTAGGGAAGATTTTAGAGCAGGCTTGCGCATTTAGCTGCGGATTCAAATCCGCAGGTAAATGTTTTACAAGTTTCAGGACAGGGACGATGAAGTGTCCCCTGCCCATTGGTCCGTTCAAATGGCGCGCGCTTTTTTTATAATTTTTCTGGCCATTGACTTGTTTTCTCTTATTATATATTATTTCCATTACATTAACAAGCAAAGCCAAGTGGTGTAGTGGCAAGCGTGCATTGGCAATCACCCTCAGGACCTGGGTTCGAATCCCAGGTCCCCCAATTTCTATTTGATTTTGTATTTCAGGTACTCCTGTGCATATCCAAGAGTGCAGAACACCATACTCTCTCAGGCATCCAACAGCCAGATGGCCAAAGGCCAAATCTGGTGGCCAAGATCTGAAGGTCTACCATGGTCCAAGTCAGCGCACGCACACCAAATCCAAAAAGTCAAACAAGGCCAGCGTGTTTTGCGCATTCAGATTGCTATCCAAGCTCCCAATTCAGGCCCATACCCCCTCTCTCTTTTATTTTACTTATTTGGATTTATTAATTTATTTTTATTATTTACTAACCAATCAAAAATTCTTTTCTTTATAAAATAAAATCACAAAAATATTTTCTTTATCAAATAAAATTTTAATTTTAATTTTATTAATAAACACTAATTAAATTAACTTAGGTTTTAATTAGAATAACTTTAACATATTTTTGTAAATAATTAAAATTAAATTAGACTTAATTAGGTTTTACTAATTCAATTAATTTTATTTTTCTCTCTTAAAATAACAAAAAAACCAAAAATAACTTTTTTATTTAATTAATTAATTAATTTATTAATTTAGTAATTAATTTAGATTAATTTCTTTCTTAAAATAAAAACAACAAAAAAGATGTCTTCTTTAAAAGGGTCAAAACCCTAATTTGCGCTCGATTTTATTTCCCGCACGCGATTTATTTATTTTATCCAATAATGTATTTGCCTTCGGTTTGTAATAGTTAATAGGACCTTTATTTATTTTTTATCGCTTTATTTATTTTTTAAAGGGTTTGTCTTTGGCGATGTAAATACCCGACGCCTTGTAATTTAAATTCCGCATTTTATTTCTGCAAATTATAATTGTTAGGTGTTTGATAATAGGATGGCATGACAAGACTGAATGTTTAACCTCAAATCAACTTAGATCACCTTTAACATGTACAAAGACAAAAATAACTGAAAATGGCACACTCGCACATGCGCACTCCTAGGGTACACCCCACTTGGTTGCCTTCATACGCGGTCATTGAGTATAGGTAGTTTTAGAGGTCACCCTCTTGTCTAAAAGATCATAGTTGCCTCGAAACGGTTGCCTCGGATATTGTTGCCTCAAAACAAATGATCTAAGACATTAGGGTTACCGCTAAGGCGTCCTAACATTGCTCTAGTGATCGCACGTCCCTCATTTGAATTGACCCTCAAACTCCAACGACGGTGCTACCTACTCATCAATAGTGGGATATCATTGGCTAAAGGAAATTAGCATAGAACGATTCCTTTTTCGAGTAGGTAGATGGTTCTTAGATACTTGCTCTTTCAAAAAACAAAAACTTTTCACATTTACACTTTTCGAACAAAGGTTTTCAAAAACACTTCATACGCTCTTGAGGACAGAAGCAAGAGTTAAATCGAAGTTTCAAAACAAATTTTTTTTTCAAAACTCACAAGCACAAAGAAAACAATTTTGAAAACAATATGAGCAAGTACATAAGAGCCCGTGGATAACCACGGATAGAAAGGGTGCTAACACCTTCCCTTTCTATAATCTACCCCCCGAACCCGAGAAATATCTCAAAAAAGGAATTTTTCTGTGCTTTTTTCCTTTCCTTGTTAGATAAAATAAAATTCAGTGGCGACTCTTGCTTACCGCGACATTTTGCAAACACAAACGCAAAACGCAAACCAGCATTCCAAAAACAGTCAGTTCTTCCCACCGTATCATAGAACTGGCGATTCTGCTGGGAAGAGTTAATAAGTGGGGTGTACCTTAGGAGTAATTCATATTGTTTTCAATTGCTTGACTTGTATGCTTTATATTTGTGGGCTTGTATCAGAGTTACTATAGATCCTAACCCGGATCTGAGGGATACCCTTTAGGTAAGTAGCAATAAATTGTGAGGGAACTGTACGGCGTAGACCGATACGGTTGAAGCAGTAGCTACGTTGGTGTGGCACTTTAGTATGTACCGATATCCCTTATGGCGCAACGAGGAGAATATGGGTCTGCTAAGGGATCATTAAGCACCAACTGACCTTAGAACCTTTAAATTGACCAACTTGGCCATAGAACAGTAGCAGTATGCTACACTCATTGAGACTAAACTCTCGCGATGATTCCGGCCGCAAGAAAAGGTTGCTAAACTGGAATTATGACCGATCGAGGGTAGTCAGTGATATTGAGATCCTCTAGAACCCGGTTACTATTTTTTAGGACAGGTTTAAACCAACTAAACTGAAAGAGGGTAGTACCTAAGCTCCTTTCTAGCTTGAAATCTAAGGGCTCTCTGTGTGACTTGTGTGCCTTTACCATGTTTGCTCTTTGTGAATACGTGTGGTGTGCTTTCTATCATGACATCATGACATCATGACATTGCATGCATCTTGCATTGGACTAACCTATTTCAAAGACAAGAGGGATTCATCTTTGTTCTATTTTGTAGGTCATAACACCCATGCGTAGAAACACCATCCGGATCAACTTTGTCCAGGTTCCCACTATGCTTAAAGAATTGGTTGCAAAGATGCCTGATACTACCTCCTTCATCAGAAGACATGGGAACCTTCTTGGTTTGGTCACCTCCAAGATGGATGAACAGATGATGAGTGTCCTAGTCCAGTTCTTTGATCCACTGTACCATTGCTTTACCTTTCCGGACTACCAGTTGGTCCCCACCTTGGAAGAGTTCTCTGATCTACTTGGTATCCCTATTCTGGAGCAGACCCCATTTACAGGTTGAGAGAAGATCCTTAGGCTGGAAGAGATTGCTTCAGCCCTTCATCTGACAAAGGCTGAAGTAATGTCTAATTGGGAAACTCGTAGTGGAGCAAAGGGTTTCTTGACTAAATTTTTGGTTGGTAAGGCTAATAAGTTCTGGGACAGTCTAGACTTTCAGGCATTTGAAGACATTCTGGCTCTACTCATATATGGTTTGGTGCTGTTTCCTAACTCGAATTCCTTCGTCGACGTGAATGCGGTTAAAATCTTCATGTCCGGTAATCTAGTACCCACTCTCTTGGGTGACATCCTTCATTCTCTTTATGCCCGTACTGCTCGGAAACAGGGAACCCTGATGTCCTGTGCTCCATTGCTGGCGAGGTGGTTTATTTCTCACCTCCCCAAATTAGTTTTGAAGAACAAAGAAGGCATGGGCTGGGCTTATAGGATTATGTATCTCTCTCATATTGACATCATTTGGACTATCAAGGGCATGGAAGATGTGGCTATTATTAATCGCTGTGGGGAATACCCCAATGTTCCACTGATAGGAACCAATGGAGGGATCACTTATAATCCGTGCTTGGCCTTACGTCAGTTTGGGCGAGCTATAAGGGAAGGACCTCATGAGTTGTTAATGCCTAGTATTATCTTTGATTTCCAAGGAGATAGTGATGAGCAACACCGCAGATTCATAAGAGCTTGGGATAGGATACACAGGTCTGATCCACACAAGCTGGGTGCGAAGACTTCTCTACCAATGGAACCATATCTCCTATGGGTTCGCATACGTGCCCAAAAGCTGGGAATGCCCTATGAAGCCGTCTTGCCTATAATTGTTGAAGTTGCTGATAAAGAAGGGGTTCCTCCTACCATCCTCCACCCTTACATGCCCACTGACATTGGGGAATTGAAGAGGTCGTAGATGCAGCTGAGGGAGGAACGGGATACTTACATAGAAAAGTATCACGAGCAAGAACAGAAGATCCAGAAGTTGACAAGGCAACTGGAGAACGAGCGGATCCTCAACGACTATGTCCGCACCGACAAGAAACGACCATGGGAGCACTGATTGTCCCTTTTGATTATTTCTAGTTTCTGATTTACTTTTCAGTTTTTCTTTCTTGTAACGCCTTAAAGGCATCTGTTGAACAATTGATTTTGAAGTTTATCTAATAAAAGTGTGTTTTGTTTACGAATTTGAATCTCTTGACGTCTTTGAAATCATATCATACGCATTTTATTCCATGCACCTCATAACAGGTACCCTTACAGGTTTTCTCATCTTCTTCGCTGTTTATTTCAGCATCATGTCTTCTGAAACATCAACTGAACAAGCAATCAAGGCTCTACAGGCTCAAAATGCCCAGTTCCAAGAATTGTTCATGAGTTTGGCTAAGGGTCAGCAAGATCTGAAGACCCTTATCCTGAAAGAGAAGAAGAAGAAGAAGAACAAGACGGTCCTGTTTAATATGGGTCGCAGATTCGGAAACAATTTGCGGGAAGAGGTTGATTTGACCCACTCATCTGGAGGGGGAGATAATCAGGAAGAAAGGAGGGCTCCTAGCCCTGTGGTTTCTGACAACGAAACTGACTTCGACGAAGACCAGTATCCTCCGGCTGAGGATAGATATAAGCAATTGGAAGACCGGTTGAGTGCGATGGAAGTTCAGAAAGTGCCTGGTCTGGACTTTGGAGACTTGGGTCTGTCATCTGGGGTGGTGATCCCCCACAAGTTCAAAGTACCAGCCTTCACTAAATACGACGGAGTTTCTTGTCCGAAGTTGCACCTCCGTTCGTATGTTAGGAAGATTCACCCATACACCGCTGACAAGAATCTCTGGATCCACTTATTTCAAGACAGTCTCTCAGGGACTCAGCTTGAATGGTTTTACTAGCTGGAATTGGCTAGTATCCGTAATCTGGAAGATTTGGCTGCTGCTTTCTACAAGCAGTATCAATACAATGCCGACCTCGCTCCCACGTGTACCCAACTTCAGGGTATGTCCATGGGTGCGGGCGAAGGTTTCAAAGATTATGCTCAGAAGTGGAGGGACCTCGCTGGAAGAGTGCAACCACCCTTGGCTGATAGGGAGCTAGTGGATATGTTTCTGGGGACCTTGTCTGGTCCGTATTTCAACCATCTGATT
The DNA here is from genome assembly GCA_948472305.1 of Vicia faba. Taxonomy (NCBI): domain Eukaryota; kingdom Viridiplantae; phylum Streptophyta; class Magnoliopsida; order Fabales; family Fabaceae; genus Vicia; species Vicia faba. The sequence continues at coordinate 213,771,884 of OX451739.1, forward strand.
GGAAGTTCTTCGTTCGGGTTTACAGAGTTGATTATGACCGGGGAAAGAATTGAGGCTGGTATCAAATCCGGTAAAATACAGAAGGGTGCTTCATCAGGCACCGAGAAGAAACCTTTTAAGAAAGAGTCGAGTGTTGTTTACAGTTCAAAAAGCCAGAATAGACCTGAACGCCGCCAAACTGTTAATGCGGTTTTTATTTCAAGACCTGCTGGTGCTCCTCAGCGCAACAATCAATCAAGGGCCAAAAGGCCACGAAGACAATTCACTCAGCTCAACATGACTTTATCCCAAATTCTTCCGCAGCTATTGAAGACTAACTTGGTGATTCTGAAGGAGGCCCCAAAGACTCCCAACACTGCATCACCCATGTATGATCCAAATGCCCATTGTGCTTTTCACTCTGGTAGCCCGGGGCATGACACGGATAATTGTTGGGTCTTAAAGAACAAAGTACAGGACTTAATTGATGCTAAAGAGATTGAGTTCGAAGCACCTGAAAGACCTAATGTTGTAACTGCTCCTATGCCCAAGGATGGAGTGAATGCTATAGATGAAGACTCGTATGTGGTTTCTATGAGCGATATTGTTACTCCCTTAATGACTGTGAAGAAGAACCTTCTGTTAGCCGGTTTATTTCCGGGCTGTGGCGAAGGTTGCCATCTGTGTGTCGTCCTACC